>OV121075.1:42933951-44133951 GCA_921293005.1 Nemoura dubitans
TGCATACTATGCTGTTTTTAATGAGGGAACTTTCTGGTTTGACGAGAATGTACTAGAGTAGAGGTCTTCTTATTAATTGTGCATCCGTTTTTTGCACATTTGCTTTGTGTGCATTGGGAAATAATCTATCGCCAGGATATAGGGATAGTTTTAATGACAGGCTTGCAGTTTCTTCAAGATAAATATTTTTCATGGTAATTGGAAAAATGAACCATTTTCTACCTTAAGTGAAATGATCGCCTTAGCCCCTGCGAACATCTACCAAACAATTGCTTAAAGGCAAATTATTAGTGTATGCACCACCAAAATAGCTTACCTCCAAGGTAATGTATTGGGCTTTCAAATTAAATAATAGTTTTTGTGCTATGATTGGTTTTGCTAAATAACGTCCGTTACCATGGGAAGTATTACCATATCAACCATATATATATATATATATATATATATATATATATATATATATATATATATATATATATATATATATATATATATATATATATATATATATATATTACCTAGAGGTGGGCTATTTTGGTGGGAGTGTCACGCATAGTTGGTTTGTAAACAATTATTGTTTGTTAGGTATTTGTTTGCCAAGGTCATTATTCCACCTTAAAATATTTGGGAAAGTCATAAAAGCCTATCGGGAACCAAGACCAGCGCTTTTTTCTGTTGAGCAAAACTTTGTGGGACAAGCATTTAAAAAAACGCTTAAGTAATAAGAAAAAAAAACTAGAAAATGGCAACACAAGCAAAATTCAGTTTGAAACATATTCCATGCGTTCATTAAATGAAAAAGTGTCGAACAGCTGGTAGAAATAAAAATAATTTTCTTACAGGACAAACCACATATTTTGTGATTTCTAGAACCTGTCGGCTTCTAGATTTTAGATGAAAATCTTAATCCACATATCTATCGCGTTGCAGGCAGCAGCAATAGCCTTTGACTGCGGTCATTCTCAGGAACAAAACTATGATCTTCACATCAGCTGCACAATGCTATAAATATATTAAAGAGGCGCATCAAAAGGAATCACGAAATCTCAGTATAATTACATTAAACGACAAAGAAAATCTTCTCAAAAGATCAATGTTTCTCATACGGAAACAGAAAATCATACCGAATGACTCACAATTAGGCATGATGACAGATCAAAGCCAGCAGCATTCTTATTTCGAAAAGTTCAAAGGACCATCTCTTCTCAACGAGTTCACTAAGCCGTGTTCTAACTCATCAACCTTAAATTAAACGGATTGTCAACGCCACTGAAGGAATTGCTTATTCAGTCTGGGTAGATTATAACATTGAAAGGGAATTCAGAAATGGAGGTGGGTGGACCACATTTAATCGTTGGTATTTGGTGAATTCGTCCATGATTTCTGTTTTAAATAGCCAAGAAATATTTCGAGGTATACCTACCACAGCTTTTTTTGAAAAATGTGTAGGATATTTTGTTGGATAAATTGGTGGACAATTCATAGTACATATATATTTTTTTAATTTTCTTCCCTGTTTTATTTCTTTATTTTTAGTATATACCTTGATCGAATAGGCAAAATGTGGACTATAGTCCGTGACAGTGTCAGACACGATTATTAAGTCGGACTGTCAATAAATGGTCCCATTTTAATATGGAACAAAAGCATAATATCACAGATATACTACCCAAATAGTTCATCGCAGAGAGCAATGGTCCAAGCGACAAACATTGCTTATATTGTATAATATAACAAAATATATAAATATAAGTTGTATAATATAGCCATGATCGGCAGAGCAATGCAATTGGATATTGAAATTCAATTGTAACCAATCTAATTTGCTTGTAGGTGAAAGCTACTGTGATTTCATTGTGTGCCTCTTTTCTCTCAAGATTTCTCGAAGCCAATATTGACATAGACTGACACCATCGGTGAAAATGTTATCTGTTTCCTATAAACAACTTTTCAGTACAAAATTATTTTTGCAAACCACACACATTGAAACCACCCCACCCCAGCAACCAAAAAAATATGGCCCCGAACGCAACCCGCAAATCAAATTTGGCGCTACCACTATAATATTTAAAAAAGGCCCAAAACGTAGTGACAATTTCATTGATCGGAAAACTCCAAAAAGATAATAAAATGTCTTCACCAAAAAGTCCCCTTATGCTGGTAACAATCCTTCATTAGCTGAACTCTCTGTGATAATTAAGACGGTAATCTTTATCTCGGGCCCCTGAACGCAGCCCGCAGAGCAAATTTGGCACCACCACTATAAAATTACAATTTATTTCGAAGACGAAGAAACAATCACAACACTACGAGTCCTGTTGTGATGAAGTGCATCTTTTATTAATATGAACTGAGGTCTGAAGATTGATCTGAAAGTCAGATTTCCTTAACACAGCCCACAGAGCAAATTTGACATTATCACTATACAATTACAATTTTGTCGAGAACAAGAAACAATCACAACACTAACGAGTCCTGTTGTGCTGAAGTGCATCTTTTATTCATCTGAACTGACGTCTGAAGATTTATCTGAAGGTCAGATTTCCTTAACACAGCCCGCAGAGCAAACTTGACACCATCATGAAACATAACATCCAGAACGAAGTGATAACACCATTGACCTGAACTCTACTACGGTAGTTTCGGAATGATTGAAACTATAGCAATTCAACTATTTGATGCAATTAAAAGAATTTTATTCGAAAATACTGCCAAACTTGGGAGGTTACCGATCAAAACTCGAACATTGCCCGGCGAATAAAATATGAGTAGACTGCAGCACAAAAACATCCGGAAATTTTAGTACCACACAAGGAATTACATCGCAATCCCTTTTAACATTTTTTGCACCTTTTCACCTGTTTGTGTTCAGTAACTACCAAGTTATATTGGCTACTTAAGCAATTACTGAATTGAATGTCAATAACAAATCAAAAATTAATCAGGGAAAGATATAAAAAGAGCAAGAAAACTATTTTCCTCCCATTTTCTGTCGTGTATTGTGCTTTCACGTAGAATTTCGTTCAATATGGAGATTAATTAATTTTACCTTTCGTTCAGTTAAAAAGGGTATAATTTTTAATTTTATCGTCGTAATTAATCCAATTACATGGATCGACTAATTAGGCCAATCGGCCGATCAGAGTATAAACGGATAAAATGCGCACATAGCCCAAAAGCTCGTTATTTTCAAACTTGATTCGCCATTAAAATTGTTATAAAATCATCCAAGAAGTAGGTATTTTAGTTAATAAGTTATAATGAGGGTGTTCTTTCGACATTAACAACGAATGGATTTGTTTACAATATATCAGAAGAAAGATTTGCTTATTATACTGGATTTTTTTCAATTAAGAAATTACAGTCAGAAAAAGGGGATAATTAATTAACACATACTTTTTCTTTTTTAAATTTCAGTAAATTATTTATAACATCTATTGTCCAGTAAAGGATCGTTAGTATTTTGTCACAAAAATGCAACCAATTTTTTTTTAATATGTCTTCAAATTTTTATTTTGATCATATCGTACTTTGATGACAATCAACAATCACAAACACATCACAAATCACACACCACACATCACACATCACACATCACACATCACACACCACACATCACACATCACACATCACACATCCATCCACCCTTTCTTGACCCATTAAGCCCCAATTTATTTTTTTCTTGAGGTGTATATATATATATTTTTTTTAGTATCACAAATAAGCAAATAAAAATTGAACCCCGGGAAAAATGTGTATTTGATGGTACATTTTTTATATCATGGGGTAAAAATAGAGCTACAATTTTTGATTTTTTTAGAGTAGAAAAAAGTTTTTGTCTGCCCTATGAATAGGACGCTGGTACTTAAAGGGTTAACATAAACCAACCAAAACAATCTCCCATGTGACTAAACCGAATCAAGCCTAACACCTTCTGGTCCAACAAGTCTAGCCAACGACCGGTCGCAGAGAACCATGTCTCTGTTACCTTAACGCTTCGTTAGCGATTAGCCATTCGGTACGTTACCTTCGACGAACATCCAGAAGAAGTTGGTCAGGTGGAAGTAATGCAGCAGTATGATGAGTACCACGCATGATGTCATATCAGGAGGCATCGAGATCTGGAAGCAATGGGAGTCATGAATTTAAGTCACAATGTTGCAATTGTTTGTGTTTTAATTGCTTAATTAGATGAGTCAAGGCCGTCAAGGCACGTGATTGCCTGAGGGGGAAAGTTCCTAAAGTATATCACACAATTTAGGCCACTTTTTAACCCTCCCCCTCCTCCACCCCCCCACCCCCCATCCACTGCCACTAACAGTCACAAATTGGCAGCTGTCCCCTCATCAAAAACGTCCCAATCTATGATTTCCCCTCCCCCCTCCCCCTCTCAATCAAGTTTTTCAAACCGAGTTCCTGTTTTTGAAACGGCATAAATTTGTTGCATTAACACACCATTCGAACAAAATTTGATCGTTTTCACTTCCATACTACGGATAACTTTCATTGTTTGGTGCGAAGCACAATTTGGCAGAAAAATTCGTTTTTTTTTCTTCATTTTCAATTTATTTTCCAGATGATTACATAGCAGTAATATGCATAACTAATTGATCGCTGTCGAGGCATCGTTATGCAGTGACAAATGATTGTATTTAATTATTCTGCGCGACTTTTGCTAACTGTAAATCCAAGGTTTTGAAAATTAAACCGGTGATAAAGCTCTAAAATAGACGTTTGTGAGCATAGATTTGAAAACTTTGTAGAACCTATGGTCAACACTGGTCGAAAACAATGAACCTACACCTTTGTACCGAACCTAATATTTTCGGGTGGGTCGATGGCGAAGTTGTAATCGAATATGAACAACGGAGGGCCAAAGTTACATAATTACACTTCAAGTGTTCATTACACTTGATTTGCCGTGTGCTATTTTGCATAAACAATCTTTGCTCTGACCGTTACTACTTTTGTTATCATTTTACAATTAAAATTTGCTGAACTTTAGACTGAGAAGTTTAGTTTGATGGGTCTTTGATCATGGAAGTGAACATAAGCGTCACGAAATATTCCTGGTGGAAGTTGTGGACAGAGTTAGGAGCGAAATTCATGAAAAATAGCAGCTGCTTCAACTGCAGATAGCATTTTAGGGGTGGATTGGTCAATTGAAATATAACTTGATCATAGTTATATATATTTACCACGAAGTACTTAAATGAGAAAATGTTTGCTGTTTAATTAATTTGAAATAACTGTCTAATTTGTTCCAAATAACTGATTCATTTGAAATAACTGTCAATAAAGCTGTCAATTTGGATAATAGAGTAATAGGCTGTAACCAAACATTGCATACAATTCAAACGGACGGCTTCAGGTGAGCTGAAAAGAGTTCATTCATTTTTTTCTGCATGTTAATTAATTCATATTGCTATGTTTATTTTTATTCCGACAACTCTGGTAGTGTGGCACTGATCGACTGGATGACAGGCTGGTGATTAGATAGCCCAGCCTGGAAGGGAGCAGAAGGTGGACTCGGTGCCGGCAAGTATAATATAAAATTGACGAAAAGCTGCATTTGAAACTATATAGGAGAGTTACTTTTGAAAGATACTCAAGGGGTTACTTTTTACCTGCAAGGTGATGGTAAGTATCCACATGAAGTCAGCCAGCATGTAGGTGGTCATCAGGTTTGTGTGAATGGTGTTCCTGAGACATCGGAGATCCCTGAAACGCATGAAATATTTTCTAGTTTAGTTTTAATTGACACATCCGGGAAGAGCCACCTGTCAACCACATACTTCATTATGAGAGTCGAGAGCAGGATGAGTCGAGTGTTTAGTTGATAGTTGACTGGGTCGCAGGAGTGTTGTTTGATTATTTTTCATTCTCATTTAAAGTGCCGGTTTTTCAATGACCCGTTAAGATTTAACGGATCATTAGCAAGAAAATTAAGGGCTCTGTTTGGACGTTGCTAGGCAAATAACAAGTTAACAGACCGTTAGGTATTTAACGTGCCACTGATAAACCGGGTCTAAGACGCGAACCTTTTCAGCAAGGTATATTTCAATAAATATTTATTCGCTGGGTGTTGAAATTTCAAACCAGAGGACACGTAAGCAATTTTTTGTTGTGCGAACATTTCAGATTATTTTCAACAAATAACTGCGCGTTAAAATTAAAATAAGCCTACTGCTGTGAAGTTCGTATTCCAAAAAGGGATCACAGTCAAAGAGCAGTGTTTTAGGCAAGGGTGTTTAGTCCGTCTGTGAAATCTTATAGGTCAAACTAATGAGTTTACCCCTAGCCCTACCTTCTCTCTGAGAAGTGATATCCCACTCATGGCAGTATGACTTTCGTACCAGAGAGGCAACTAATCGGAATTGATTGATTGAGAAGAAAGATCATCGAGCTCCAATACTATATTATCAAGATTTGATTGAATTGATGGTATTTTTTATGAATTTTCAAATTTGCATTTAGGCCCTTTTCTTTTGTAAGCTTTCTTGATTTTCTTCGCCGTAAAGTAGACATGTCCACTTCCTTATAGAATCCAGGCTTACATGAACACATTTTAAAACGCAATATCAAGTTAAACGATAATTTGAAGATGCTTTATAAGTATGGTGCACTATAATTTTGAAGAATAACATTGGCCATGTTCTATCAGCAGAGCAAAAGCTGTGCTATTTATGTTTGTTTGCTCAAAGCTACACGAAGTAGAATCTCCAAAACACGGTCTTTTAAGCACACATCACACATGTTATCAATTTCAACAAATTAACTTTGGCAGAAGCAAAAAGGAAATCGTTCGCATGCTTTTCCATCACCATTTCTAGAACGCTCAGCGTCCCAGCCTCAAGGTATAGCACGGGGTATAACCAATTAATCTAATTGCCATTGAATGAGTTAACACACGTCATTACTCTGCCACCACACCCAATAGAGTGACACAAATGACGGGGTGTTGGGGGTGTGGGGGAAGAAGGTAAAGAAAACACGTGGTGTCATAGAGCTAGACAATAGCTAGCCAAATGACACAACTACAAAATGATAGTACAGTATTAAAGTTGTTTACGAAAATAGGTGACCGCTTTCATCAATAGCAATTTTTGAGATCAATTCCTCTGTGTGGTTAAAGCGCTTGCGTATAGGATATTGTTGAAATCATTTCTTATCTTAGTTGCATCTACGCTAGCTCAAGGTATACGTGTTTGCCAGCCTGGTTTTACTGGTTTTACCGTCTTGTCATCTACTATGGAGGTATAATTCTGAGTGAACATTTGAAATTATCTGTGTGTAAATCCGACTATAGTGTCGATGGTTATAAGGAGTTTCTACTTTTGAACAATGAAGAATGAAGTAAGACTGAAATGAATTAGCACATGGTATATGTAAGGAACGGATTTCACCGCCTGGGCACTGTTCAGTTCAGGTTCTGGAAAAAAGTGGATACTAGATTGAGTCATGTCATCTGGATGTTAAACATACTGTAGGTTATAGGAAGGCAGCCATCTTGGCAGTAAGAAATTAACATTAGGACATCAACTGACTAACAGTGATGCTGATAATACTGATTGACAGTGTATAGCTTGTAACATTGTTACAGTGCAAAAATGAAGATATTTTGATCCACTATTTCTAGCAGGAGTAACAAGAAATATTAATTGGGCTGTAAGTGAAAACAGATGTAGGTATTTTGCTGGAACACAATTTTTACGGGCGAACTTTAGTAGAAATAAGTTAGGGCAATGGAACTTTGTTTGTGAGAACTGAGTTGTCTTGCGAAAATGTATTCACTTCACTCGTCAATCCAAATAAAACCACAGATTGTAAATAGTGCAGTACAGTACAGCAGTGCAGAGCGTAGTGTACCTACCAGGGCATCTAACCCGAACCCGAACCTGAACCCGTAACCCGAAAAAACCGTAATTCTGTGTTGAACTCGAACCCGAATCCCGAAAATTTGAAAACCCAATCCTGAACCCGATCCCGTTTTTTAATTTCGAAAAAATCCGAACCCGAACCCGAAACGGCATCATTTTTCGGGGTTTTTCGGCGAAAAGAATGCGATTACGTTTTCATTGGGAATCGATTTTTTTGGAAAGTTAGGAGGCCATCGTACCCTAACCCGAACCCGTATCCCGAAAAAGCCGTAATTTTGTGTTGAACCCGAACCCGAACTCGAACAGGAATTACCTAATTGAAAAAACCCGAACCCGAACCGGAACCGGAATAGGCAAAGTAAACAAACCCGAACCCGAACCGAAATTTCAAATTTACTGAACCTGAACCTGAACCCATACCAATAGTAATTTCAGTTCGATGCCCCCGGTATACCTACACAGAAACGAATCCTTCCCTCCACCACTGGGATTTGATACTTAGTTCGAGCAAACCACAGGGAATCCGACGAATAGGGGATTATGGCTCTCTTTAGAGGTAAACCATTAACAATTTGCCAGCATTGATTATTGGTGGAGTCAATACGTTAGGTCTCACTAATAATCGAGTACCTATAGCCCAGGGTTTAAGAGGATTCGTGCCGAATAGGTGACTTGCAGGCTTAGCGAAACGAGAAGCCTTGTCATCCTTAAACGTACACGTGCGAAAGTTTCATACGAGATGAAAGCTTTAATGTGACTTTTATTGAGACATTGAACGGAATTCCAACTCCCTTTCAGTGAAATCGAGAAATCAATTAGAATTTATAAGCTCTTTTATTGGTGCTCTATAAATTAACTACATCAAATTGTATTCTTGTTGGTTAAAGTTCAATATCCTTTCTTGAGTAATACCTTAGGTTTAATAATGGGGTCATTATTTACTCAAGGGAATACGTTAAAGAATTAGTTTTCCATCCACGAATCTAAAAAAGCTGAAATGCTCCCTTTGATTAAAAGCTGATTTACCTGCTCTTGGTGACACTTTAAAACATTCGCCACACAGATTCCCTATCCTTTATAACTGTTTTCTTGTGAGATATCATGAAATGGGAGTACAAACTTGCAGGTCGTCAATGTTATCAATTGGAATCAATGACGGCTATGACAATCCTTCCTCATTTCAACTCAACGGAAAAAGTTAAAGAATTAGGGACTGGTCACGGACCAGTCTCATTACAATAAATATCGATTTTTAAACTAAATTAACACAGAAGTAAAACCTATTACAATTCTAAGACTCATGTCTGCTGACGTTGTCAACGTCAGTCTAGCTATGAATAAGTATCCAGTAAACGTTACGAAACGTTGGAAAATCAGCGAGACATGTCTTCAGCATTCAAAACCCAATTCTAAGTGGGTTTTTTTCCTTGAGAAGAACTACATTAACTTAAACATCACTCACTTGAAGTAGACGAAGATCCCGACAGCGATACTGAGTGCAACTAGCGATATCGTGTACCCGATATAATAGAGGGTGGTCGTCACTTCGATGCCCGGTTCGCCCAGGTGTACCAGGTTCAGATCCCGGCACGCGTCATAGTTCGTCACGTTCGCCCACGTGCCGTTGGCGTGGCACCACTTGGTCGCATTCTCTGCAACATAAGCTCAAGGTTAGCCTAGCCTAGAAGGGAGCTGAGGGTGGACACGATGCTGTAACTCTGCAACACACATTCAAGGTTAGACTAGCCTATAAGGGAGCTGAGGGTGAACAAGATGCTGTAACTCTGCAACACACATTCAAGGTTAGTCTGGCCTAGAAGGGAGCTGAGGGTGAACAAGATGCTGTAACTCTGCAACACACATTCAAGGTTAGACTAGCCTAGAAGGGAGCTGAGGGTGAACAAGATGCTGTAACTCTGCAACACACATTCAAGGTTAGTCTGGCCTAGAAGGGAGCTGAGGGTGAACAAGATGCTGTAACTCTGCAACACACATTCAAGGTTAGACTAGCCTAGAAGGGAGCTGAGGGTGGACAATGTGCTGTAACGTAGAATTCCTCCGGTTTAAAAGCATCGAAGGCCGGCCACGGCAAAAGCTGTATTTACACGGTTCTATTTTTCGTTCAATGCATTGAATTCAATGCATTGTACTCAATGCATTGAACGAAACATTGAATGCTCATGAAGAGCCGTTTGCACGACTCAATGTTCTAAATGCATTGAAAATGGTGGCAGAGCCTTCCAAAATCTTTGTTTATAGAAGGCAGTAACATACCCTTCCTTGAATTGAAATCAAAATTGAACGATGTTTAGAACACGTCCTAAATGAGAAAACATTGAATTCAATTGTTGTATTCACGGTGTACACGGTTCAATGCATTGAACTCAACCTTGAATTCAATGCATTGAACGAAACATTAACCGTGTAAACACAGCTTTAGCCTAGTATCTCTGAAACACTGTGTTGGTGCTGTAACTCTGCAACAAACGCTCAAGGTTAGTCTGGCCTATAGTAGGTAGTCTGTTGAGAATCCCTGTGTATGGCAAATTAAACATGCTGCGCATGTGGTAACCGATCATAACCTCCCAATTTCCCAAAAATACATTGACAGTCCCATATTAACCCAGTTGTTAACCCAAAAACCGGTATACTGTAAACATATCATAAACCTTTACTATTATAAGATGATCATTTATATGTTTATTTCTAGGGATTGCATTCCTGCACCTATAATTATTGCCAATAACACCATGTAAGTGAGGGATCTCATGGCAAAGCATTCGTTCCAACAGGATAGCAACTTTCAACTTTCACCTCAGACTGTACACATCCACCCTCCCATTCATTAGTAAATCTGTTTGCTAGCCATTGTGGCGATTCTTTGTATGCACCTCTCTGTCAAGGCCAGGCGACAGAAAGAAGACCATCTCTGTCTTGGGGTGGCATTCACGCAGTGGAGTTTCATCCCTCGAGCTGAGTACGTCGGTCCGCCGAATACCAGCAGAATAAAAGTTCACTATCCCAATATTTCGGTATTTTGTTTAGTGTTTTGTGCACCATCCTACCTCATCCCTAGGAAGTGTTACAACTGGGACCAGATTTTACCTCAAAATCTTAATAACGGGACCAGAAACAGAACCACAAAAATCTAAGAGCAAGACAAGAACGGGGAGCACTTTTTTTAAACTTCGAGGCCAGGACATAACCCGTGTCTCCTTAACCTAAATGTGCACCTCTCTGATATCAATATCATTGACACCGTGTCACCGGCGTTGGCTTAGGACCAATCGGCGACCAAGGTCGTTTCATGGAGATCGTGTCGTTGACATGGCTGTCAGTGACATTCGGTTGTAACCATTGTTTAGCTCGTCGTGATGTCAGCGAAGTGACAGCAGTGAACGGTGTATTTCACTTGAGAGTTTAAATCCTATTAAAAGTCCAGCTGTACGTGAGGTTTGTCTGTGTGCGGGGTATGATAGAAGGTACACTCTGATTATATAACTCTGATTTGGCGTCCGGTTTCAAAGTTAACAAAGTAACGTTGTTGATGAGCGTAGCGAGCGAAGCGAGCGAAGCGAAATCATCAATTTCACTACTGCTAAAAAAAACACTTGGTGTGTGTTTGTATGTGTGTTTGCGCGCGCTCTACAGGCCAAACGCCTGCTTCGAGTGGGATGAAATTTTCAGGGTGTCTACTTTTGTTCTCAACTTAGACCCCCTGCGTTTTTCAAGAAAATCCTCCACACCCTTCACTTCCAAAGCAAAAAAAATTGCAAAATTCGACAATAGGGCAAGTTTGGAAAAGTATGGAAATTTATTTAAAAGTGCGTATTTTTTTCAAATGTTCCCAATTTCGATTTGCCATTAGAAACCATCGAAACCAAATCAAAACATCACACCAGATTTTTCCCAATAAAAACCAAACCAATAAAACCAAATAAAACCCTTGGGCATGAGTTACATCTATGTATTAACATGCACAATGCTCAATGATCTCAAAATGAGCATATTTCCGCTACCCGACAGCTCGGACAGAAACAAAGAAAGGTCAAAATCGTTTACATTTTCAAGTGATAAGAATTTTTGAGAAAGCAATGGTCCGGCTAGTTGCTCCATGATTTTCAAATGCTTTTGTTTCAATCTTTTAATGCGCAAAATACAAACCGCTACGCTCATCTTCAACGCAACATAAATTGCGTTCGCCCTAGTCAAAAACATGGATGTTATCACTCACGAGCATCAGGAATGCCAATAAAGTTATCTACGCACATCACGCAATTGTATATTAAATACACTACCCGGAACCTTCTCAAAAAAGGTCCTATGGGAAGGGGTTCATGGAGAGGGGGCAAAAAGGTGCTACGGGAAGGGGTTTATGGAGAGGGGACAAAAAGGTGCTACGGGAAGGGGTTTATGGAGAGGGGGCAAGGAATCGACAAAGTTGCGCTGATTTTTGTCCCAATTGTCTCAAGCCGCCACTGAAGATGCTAAAACGCGATCGTTAGCCAAACGATTGATAGTGATCAGCTCGAGATCATTTGTCGTCGCCACTGTCAGCTGTTGGCTCCATCGGTCTTCAACAGGGATTTTAAAGGGCTGGTAATAACTCAAATTGGTGATGGTGAATGGTAGAAAAGTCATTTGTAAGTCAATGTCATTAATCAAAATGAAATTGTAAAGAGTAATAGAACAATGGTTTTGGTGTGTATAACAAAAACGTACTCGTGCTATTGTTTTCAAATTTGTTTGTTTACGCAGTGTAATGTATGATTGCATGAGAAAGGTGGAAAAAAGACTTTCTAAGCCACGGGAGGTTGTTTTATATCACTTGGAAATATGAATATCCAGCAGGAGATGTATTGTTTTTTATGCGTGTTATTTTCTTTAGATGAAGATTGCTAAGGCACTTTCTTACAGCAGTAGCAGGTGGTCCGGAAAAAGAATCAGTTAAAGACAAAGACCTTGTGTTAGCTAGTATTGAACACTGGAATTTTAAAAGAGTTTTCGAGATATATCAGTAAATATGTTTTCTTTTCTTGTGGGCCAAGCTGTTATAGATTGCATACTTTTTGTCACAAAGCTCAAATTCCGAATATTTTCATCCCAGTCAGATGATTATGCTTTAACTTGACATATATTATTAGAATTCTAACTGAAAGTGCATCACAAAACTGTGTGGTGTGGCAAAAATTTTATGTTGGGGTTTAGAACGCTTTTCATTAGTATTTAGTTTTAACTGTTGATTCAATTATGCCGGAAAATATCGAAGTTATGAAACTCCCGAAATTCAAAAAGGTTTTAGCTCAAATCTTCATCTAAACCAGAGCAGCTTTTTAATACTCTTGAAATCTAATTCGCTATAAATGCGATATTATTGACAATTTTCAAAATTCTACCAACGGCTGAAAACACTGAAAATCTTTTGGTTAAGAATGCCTTTATTGTCTTTCATTCCTGGGCAATGAACTGGACTAAAAATATTTGACGAATTTTCCGATTTGGTGGACCTGATATTATTGACATTTTTAAAAATATTCTGCCAACGGCTCAAAACAAAGAACATCTATTGGTTACGAATATTTTTATGGTATATGATGCCAGGGCAATGTATTGGACCTAACATATTTGACAAATTTCTCCTCTTTATTTGCTGATACTCGGAAAACTTAGAACTATTGACATTTTTCAGGAAAATTGAAATTAAATTCGGTCATTGAAGACTTCTTATAAGGTGAACTTTGTCGTAGGCGCAAGGACAACATATGATACAACGAATTCAATGCTTTGTTTACTTGCTACTCTTATTATTTTATATTTGATCAGAATTGAAAAGCCTAAAGGGTACGTTTGAAAATATCTCCATTTTCATAAAGCCTCCAAAACCAATCATTGATATGTTTTATTTCAAAATTGTTGTTGCTGTTGCTGTAAAAAAACCTAAAAAATGCAATTTTCTTTCAGATCGCAATGTTTGACCACGCTTGGGTTTTTTCCTATATGAAACGGGATTTTTTTTTAACAGCAACGTATAAATAATTTATATTGTGTGCTTCGATATACCATGGCACTGTGATATTTTAGTTTTTCAAATTTAAGATTGTGTTTGCATATACCTACAACCTTCAACTATATTTCAAACGGTAAATTGTGAGCTAACCTACAAAAAAATCGTATGTAGGAATAACCACATCACTCCATCCTTTTGTGTTTATAAAAACAGAATAAACTACTCTGTCACAGACAGATAACGTTGAAATAAACGAAGCATAATAATTAATGGAGGTTAATTTATTTTACCTTCAGTTGTAAATGCCGCACAATTACTTGAAATTTTTCGCATGATAGAATACGTAATAGCACATTTATCATCATAAATAATGCGGAGTACTACCACGCAATATGATAAATACCAACCAACAGTAACATCATCTTTCACATCGAATATTTGCTTTAAACACAACGTAATATCTACATCAATTGTGTTATCATTCGCGAAATCTTTAATTACACTACTGGTGAAAATTGTACTTTTGTGTATTTGTGTATTTGTTTTTTGTTTTATGTGTGTTTGGCTGTGTTTGACAGTCAAGGGATGGAGCCACTGTTTCTTGTTATATCACCTGTAACCAAGGTAACTGTGATCACCTAAAAATTGGGTCCCTTGATTATAATTGACCTTGTGCCATGACCTGGTAGATGATGTTTAAACAGGGTGCCAACGCACCCCAGCGATTGCCGGCGAAATTACTATCATCACATTTATGCCATTACCATATAGCTAGGTATGGTAGAATATCTGGGTAACCTTAAATCTGTGTTTTATCAATATTTTGTGATATTTCCTTGGGTCATGCGACTATAATTAATCAACCGGAAAACCCATTACCACTGTTGTAAAAAATAATTTGTCTCTCAGGGCTATTTAAGTTCTGAATATTATTTTAAAAAACCGTTATCAAGTTTTCAAACCACCCATGCTTTCATTAGTCGAAAGTTTTATGAGTCACGAGAATTTGTCATTATAAACGGCCTGAGGCCTAGTACTAAATACCACGCAAGAAATGTTTATCTTAACAAATGTCAGATTTAAGACAGCTTTGATAATAAGCTGTGATTTGTTTATTTCCTAGCTTTTTCTAGATAATTACCCATGACACAATAATATTACAACTACTAGCTCAAAGTATAACCTTTGAGTATCACCAAATCTACATGTTCGGTACTTTTCCCACATTAATGTTCTACCTATATGATATAGATCCCTAAAAGAACATTGCCATGTGGAACCACCATGTTCATTTTATATCACCTTGTTATAGCCGCAACTGTGGTGAACAAAGGTGATAAGTTACGAATCAATAACATTAATAATTAGATTTTAGAGACCTAAGTCTCCATTTGCTATCACTTTTATTTAAAAAAAGAGATTTCTGAATACACCTATCTGCGTTCAACTTCCGTGTTAAACTTAAAGATAGAAGAATTTTACATGGATGTCAAGAAATTAAGATGTTACAGTAGTTTGGATAAAAAGAAGCAACACGATATCGAGTAATATGAAATTGTCATTGAAGTCTTTGCTCAAGCCATTTTTTTTTAAGTTTAATTTTTATTGCAGTTCTTTGCACAAGAAATCTGGGTCAGACGTATGCGAAGCAACTTCCCTGTGGCGTTATGAAAGATTTTATTCCTTCCAATATCAACGAAATTATGACTTTTTTACCGATAAATGAACTCTTTCTCTAGTCGACTTGTCGTGTCTTGAGATAGAAAAGAGGAAGACCATTAATTTCAGACAAGTTCGTGCAAGCCTTAGTGAATGTGGATTCAATTTTAGGAATGGCTGGCGCGCTAAGCAAGAAAGTCTATTTGCGTATTGAAAAAGTTGCGAAAGGTGCAAAAAGTGCCAAAAAAGGCCTTCAGTAGATCTGATCAATTGAAAGCACTTTAGAATTTTTGCTCTCCGGTCGCAAAGAGGAAAGGGGCAATTTTCGGGACTATCTTCTCTTCTTCCTGGACTTTGAATATGAATAATTGATTGAACATCTGTGAAACACCCCTTTATTTATTCTTCCTCGAGCATATATCTATGGAAGAGAAAGGCAATATGTTTCCTACAACAATTTATAATTACAGACTGCATATGTTTTCACCACTAAAATACGTCAATCTTCGCATTAAGATAAATAAACTTCATCATCTCATAGAAGTCAAAATACACGTCAAAAACGAACCCGCCAATCAAATCGAACTACAGATAATTTTGGTCCACTTTTACGGATTTCAATTAAAAAAGTAATTTATGTATATTCTTAATGGCGTTTAACAATTAAATCAGCAGTTTTCGACGGTTAGAAATTGGGCTTGGAGCCTGCTCTTCCAATTAGAGCATAAGAAAACAGTTAGATGTGGCGAACTTCGGCAGAATTCCACGTTTGTTAATGCCGATTGTGCAGATGCTAATCAGCCAGCTGTCAATGTTGTAGCTCTTTGTGGCGCTTCAGCTTATTTTATATCTTATTGTACAGTTTTATTATTGAAGAGTATATTAAATGTTTTTTTTATATATATTTATGAGACTCAAAACTGCTTGCCTTATTTTTAGCACTGGGGTTTAAAAAAATATTTCATACTGGGTTTTTAATGCTTCATAAAAGTCTAGCTGATTTCCCTGATGAGTCCTCACTGATGACGACAAGATGTAAATCGACAAGTCAAGGTCTACATTATTAAATTCACATTCCACAGCACTGTGGGCGTATCTTCATTAAGTCATATTCCCTATATTTCACTTATATGAAGTTTATCTGCCGTCAAGCTTAATTACTTAAGCACTTAATTAGAACCTCCTTATGATAACATAAACTATAACTAATAAAATACTCATCCGTTCCGACTTTCTCTCCATCGACAGGAGTAATTTGAATATATTGCTTCCAAAAAAGGTTCTCTGTTCGATATTTACGTGCCCCAAGAGTTATAAAGTTTATCGTGGGTGGAATAGAATGTTCTGAAGCGTTTCTAACTCTAGTATTCAATATTCATGGGAGCCCATTTCTTGTTTCTATATTAGCAAGCTAATTTTGTGTACCTATTTTTGTAGGTATGTTGCTCAAGGACTTCGTAAACAACCTCTTCGTTCATGATACCGCTAATAATTTATTCACGTTATTTAGAGGAGCTACGCCCACGGGAAAAATAGGATACGTTGTTGTCTTGTTCCAAGCAAAACACTTTGTCCATCATCGCATTTTTAAAGCAAACCTAATCGCAATACATATATTATTCATATTTCACTTGAAATGTCTCTAGCTATTTTGTTTTGGCTTTTACTCATAGTTTGTCTTAAAAATAAATATCTGATCGTTATTAATTTATGCTATAGAAGCTGAACTCCAAATTTACAAATTCGAACAGAGTAGGTTTTGTCCTAAATTGAGAAGCTGAATCTTAAATCTTTGGATATATAACTTTTATTTGCGAAGCAAAAAAACAACTTGACAATTCAATAACATTTTATTAAAACTGCTTTGAGTTGTGCCTACGCTTGAAGAGGAAACGTTTCAGGATTTCTTATTCGCTCCCCAGTTAATACAATCTCTATGTCTGTTCCAATAAAAAAGGTAACATATAAAGACGTCATCAATCCTATTACATTTTCAACGTTCAAGGCAAGATTAGGTTTCCTTTTTGCAGACGAATTCGACTGATGCTAGTCTGAGAGCGTAGCAAGGTAGAGCAAGCCCAGCTTATGAAAAGACGAGTATAAAGTTGCATGTTTGATGTCGTACACAATGAAATATAAAATTGTAGGGAAGTAGAGGCGATGTTAGATAAAAACATCTGCCATTTCTCTTTTCTGTAAAACGTTATAGTTTAAATGTCACTCTTTTCACTATTTATTAAAATACTTACGATACCGTTTTTTTTGTTGAAAATAATTTTATTTCATTATCGGACTATTCAATTTATGAAACAGTGTGGAAACAGATTTAATTCTTGGATAGAATAGCATATTTACCGTTCTCTCAAAAATGTGTGGTGATTTTTAAGCATTTTTTGTTTAATTTTATATGATTTTGTAGATTTAGTTCTTATTTTCAGGTCCGATAATTTTATCACATAATCCACAATCAATTAAACTGTGTGCAACTTAACATTCTCAACCAAACGCTATATTTTTGTTTCAAAGTTCATCGATAATTAATTAATTCTTCTTCAGTCTCTAGGAAAATCCTTGCTCTCATTATCTCTACTTGTGCCCCTGAACGCAGCCCGCAGAACAAAAATTAAGCAACTCTGGCAGTTACTATAAAACTTATTATGTTGATTGAACAAATCTTATAAAATTAGAAATATCATTTTGATGCTGCGTTATCTACTATCAATGAGATTCTTAACATGTTATCAACTTCGGAAATCTGGCTACGGGCACATGCCCCTGAACGCAACCCGCAGAGCAAAATACTCGGCACTTCCACCAATCTCATATATTTTCCGGGAAAAGCGAAGCGAATCATTAGCAAGTTGAGGTTTTATTCTCCGAGAATTTGCAGACCTCATAATGTCGGCACTTGGTCTTTGTAGACTATGCCCCTGAACGCAACCCCCAAAGCAGGAAACACGGCACATCCACTTAATGCATAAAACCCTTAGGAAACTCACTTAAGATTAGCTGGAGTAAGTTTTTACTGCAAGTTCACCTTTCAATGAAGGTAAATTACAAATATTTATAACAGGGTGTTATTTAATGACTGAAATATTGTTAAAGTTAATTAGTTTACATTACAATAAAATGAATGAACAATGAAAAATGAAACAAATTATCTCTACTGTAATCCGATAAAAGAGCCCGTGGAATTGGAAGAATGTCACAGAGAAAATCAAATGCTCATACAATATCTACAAATTATTAAAGTTAGTTTGCTCAATGGAGTATTCAACATAACCATTTGTGGAAATTATTTATTGATTTGACGATATAAAACGTAAGGAACCCTTTTTGCGTTGAACTCTCAGGATGAAATGTTTGTGGAATGTTTAAGAAAGTTTTCGTTTTGAAAGCGGGTGGCGGGGGCGGAGAAGCAACAATTTAATCCAGCTCTGGTGAGATTTTAAGGTCATCTTCCACTGGGATTGCAGGAGAGTATTGCACCTTACACAAACTTCGTTCCTTGTAAGAGCTAATGTAATAAAGTATCTTACTCTAAGGCTTTTACCTCTTATCAGAAATAACACCTTCTGGCAGATCAGGAAAGACACAAGACAAAGGCCTTAAATGACTACCTTATGGGGCAAAATTGTAAGGTATGGTATGGTATGGTAAGGTATTGGTAAGATATGTTGTATGGTCAGGTATGTAAGGTATGTAGGCTGTAAGGTGTATTGGTTAGGTTAGTTTTAACCATAATTTTGTGTACTGTGAAAAATAAGGCAATGTTTTACAGACAAAACTTTTGCAAACTAGTCCTTAAAAATGGGAAAAGAGCTACCAGAAAACAAGGATACTTGTCATGTTGGTATGACTCATAGTTCCTGAGCGAGAACTGTTCAGAGATGGGGACGGGGCGAGTGAAACATATATGATTGCAGTCGAAATGGAATCTCTGATCTCCCTCGTTTTTTGGTGAGGGAAATACTGGAATTCTTGGGGGCCTAGAAATTCATACAGGCCAGTAGTTCTCAAACTGAGCGTTGCTGCTCCCTGGGGCGTCGCGCATTTCGGCTAAGGGCGTCGCGGAATTTTCACAAGATTGCATAACTAAATCGTTATGTGCCTGTAGAAATAATATTTATTCCCAATTGATACAATTGGATTGGCATGATTTCGACACAAAAATCGTTGACAGTGAAAAATTATGAAATATTTCGAAATGCATTTTCTTGCACTTTTGGTCTACCACTTATAACGAATATGTTAAACAGACATTTTGCGTAAACGTGAGAATTAGGTTGCTTTCGAGATCACATAGGGAAGCCACGGAAATTCGATCCCTTGTTAACGGGAGTCGTGTTCACAACAAGATTTAGAACCACAGACAAAGGCGATGTTAACAATTTTACCTTATGTGCTAAACTGCATATTTACCATACTATACTGCATTTCACGTTAAGAAGAGAGTGGATTTGCATATTCCTCGAGGACCCACTGCTGATAGGAATTGGGTTGCTAGGCAAGACATGGCATGTAAGTTTTTAAACACTTAGCTCCATGTCTAGCAGGAGTGGGTCGTCTTCAAAGATGCAAATCACTCTCCTTCTTAACGTGAAATTGAATTTGCGTTTGCTTCACTCCCTCAAATACGCCTGTTTATTTTTGATTATTTAATGCCCAGTTTCCAATTTACAAATCGGATTCACTTTTGTGATTGAGGAGTTGACAACATTGTCAATATCGGTTATGAGAAGAATTAAATTCCAAAAGAGTGTGCTTACCGTTCGTGTCATATTTGATCCCGTTGAGTTCGTCCATGCATTGCTGGAACGCCAACGTCCCAGCCTCGGTCTTGGGCCAGCAGAGAAGTCTGTCCCAAGACGGGGCGCAGAACAGCTTGGAAGTCGACGGTCCAGGGTTGGTCTCTTCGTGGTATTGAAGCATCAGACATTCCAGCTCCTTGTTGTCGCTCGAATTGCCGGCAAAGTGGTCGGACAGCGGGGCAATTCCGCCCATATAAAGGGGGCCGCTGACGTCGTCCTCATCCATATTGAAGGGATCAAGGATTAGGTGGGTCTTCGGGGAGTTGAAAGCTTTTGCTGGCTTTTTTGATCTCTGAATGGTTTAGAATTGTTCTGATAGCTTAGGTCTAGTTTGTCAGATTTAGTCATTGTATACACTTTACTGTTAACTTCAAGCTGCAAAATTGTTTTGGGGATTTTTTAGTTTTTTTTTTATGTTTTTATGTGATATATAATTTTTCGCGCCTACATCGTTATTTAGGGAACGCTTTTACGTGAAATCCAACACTATGGTATATAAATATTTATCTGTGAGCGTTATTTGATTTGTTTTGTTTCCTTGAATTTGTCACACAGTTTCCGAAGTTTGTGAATGTCTATCACAACAAGATCTCACACTTTCTCACTCACCGACACTATAGGATAGTTTATATCACACACTCTCTACATATCTACATTTTCACTCGATATTTCAACGAGAGTGTCGATACAAGTTCACTTTACGAAGAGAAATTATTGACTTGCAAGTATAAACAACGGCATGGTTTGCACTAGACTAGCTAAGTTTTGGCACAAATAAATATTTACTCGTCTATTCGCGAGACCCAAACACACATCCACAATAGTACACGCATATATTTGACGCGTAACAAGTATTAGCAATTCCAAACTGTCAACCAAGCAGCACTTTTGAAGTTTTGAAATCTGCAACTTTGTCAGCAAGACCAGATTGTTACGAATTTCGAGACCAGTAAAGTACTTTACAATGCTGCGTTGTCATCGGCATCGGTGACGACCATAGCCGAAGTTTCACGAAGTAGATAATCGGATCAAGCTGGTTAATTCCTTGCGTAGAATTATTTGAATCTCACACGATCATCTGTAACGGAAAAGAGAGAAACAGGGTCAATGTTGTTGTTTAGTGCATGCGTTACATGTATTGGGAAATGCTTCTTTGACAGGTATACGCCGGAAATCGGATTGCCGTTACTTTGAAAAAAGTTTCGTTTGAATTTGAACGGTACACAAATATAAAGGATTCATGTCAGGAAGCTTAAAATTGGAAATAAATCTGATAAAACTATATAATCTATACTCTTTACTCTATACACACGCGTTAAATGGATAAGCTAACATGGACACGCTTTAGAACCAAGCTCTTATTGCAATAAGATTCAGAAAAATTGACAATAATATTTAAAATCGGCGATTCTTGTGAAAAATATGACAATCATGTTTGGAAAATGACCCACTTTTGTCTTTCATAATCACTACAAAAGAGTAGATTTGCCAGTTAACCAGCCCACATAGTGTTTTAAGATTTACAACCAAATTGGGGCCAAACATGTTTGCAGTTTATTTGAATAACAGCATTGAGACACGGATGGCATACATATTTTTGCATAAAAATAGCCTTATAGTGGTATCGACAGTTTAAAAGATAAAAAATGAATTATTTAAATACGAATTGATACTTATCTGTTAAAACAATTATAACTTATTGCTGCCGCTAGCATTTGCAATGCATAAGATATCAATTCGTGACAATGCAATGTATGGGATTTCAATTGTGGACTTATTTTTGCATAGCGAATGGTTGGGGTAGTTGGTTTATCTGCCAGTGCATTTATAAACGGGAACGCGAAATTTTTATGCTCCGAAACGGGAACTGACTTTTGAAATTAGCAAATACCGCAATGTTGTCGTTCATTGTTATCTTCGTTTTATGCATGGCCATGCATATTTATTGATGCTCGATTTGGATCTATTATTTGACGGGAAAAAACTTACTTGTCACACAAAATCTGACCTGTCATACAAAATAAAATACTATATAAAGTTTAAAAAATCGAATTTCTCCAATTTATATATTTTTTTCATCGGAATCAATCAGAATTGAGATTTTTTTCTCGAAAAATTCTAACGAATAATTTTACGATATAAATTGGGTTTGATATATGCCTAGCTCGCATTCATTTAATTTAAGATCCATACAACACCGTATTCCAATGAATCAAACTCAGATCTACATTGCAAAGAATCTACTGAAGCTTCACACCAAAGTCTGGATCTGGACGGCAATAAAGTAGTGGTCCTCACCGACGCAGAGATGATTTTCCTTGCTCTTCGGGAGAAAAATCTCTGCAGAAAACCGAAAATAATCGGCTTCATATGCTGCAACCGGAACGTAAAAACCGGCGACGTGGTTGTCAATGTGCTCAGACATTGGACATTTCGCCGTTTGGACTTAAGCTCATCAAAGTGAATTTCGTACAACCGACGTGAGATTAAATGTGGTGTGGGCAGATCATCTCATCACCCCACCCCCCTTGAAAAATGGGTCCGAGACCTGATTGTGAAGAACTGTGTGGAACTTCCTTTTGTATTACAAGATGAAGAAACGTACCCTACACAAAAACTTTCTCCAAACCATATTACGAGCATTCGGTGGACGTCGAAAAGCTAACCGTGGTAACTTTCGTACAATTCGTTCACACTGGAAAAAAAAACATTTCAAATCCCAGTTTGAAATGGGTTTTTTTCAAAACCAGTGCTAAAGAGAGTTTATAGTAGACTTGAGTCAGAGAAATTTAATAACGTGCACATTCGCCAAAAATTCGATTAGGTTCTACCCGAACTTTGAACGCAAGTTATCCCACGTTTGTTTTTCTACGTCCGCCGAACGTACGTATAATAACTAACTTTGTTTGTAACTGTTTATTGCAAACACATGATTTAGTGGACCGCAATTTTTAAGCATTAAAAAAAAATATCTTGCCTGCCTTATCCTGAAACCCACAGTTTATCTTGCATCGTCATGAACTTTGCTATAAAAGAATCAATGTCACTGGACCACTGGCAAGTTATCATAAACATTTACTCAGTTCCAAACGCAGACACTGCCGCTGAGTGGCCCACTCGAAAGGAAACCGCACAATCAGCTGGAACTACGTAGCTTAATAACCGCAGGTTTAAACCGTTAGTAATGGACTTGCGCTTGGCGATGCTATTTGAGCTGGGAAAAGCAGTTAGGCGGAGCAAATTTCAGCATAAATCCATGTCTCATCAGGCCTTAAGTGCAGTTGTTCATCAAATATGCCTTTGAGAGGAATGTTACTGTAATTGTCTCCCTGTTGATCCCCCTGTCCCACCCGGCGAAGCAGGGAGAATGTGTGACCGAATAGCTCAGTTGGTAGAGCACCTGCCCGGCAAGCAGGAGGTCCCGGGTTCGTATCCCGGCTCGGGTAACATTTTTCCAGCTTCGCCGCCCTTCCAAATATGCCTTTCGTGGTTTGATTTAGTACTCGGGTTGCAATATCTTGTTCAGATTTGAAAACATTTAGTGGAAAACGGGAGCAGAGTCTTTGGTTGGTTCAGTGTGAATGTGATCGACAAAGTGACAGTCACATTGATGTCTTTATGACCAGTTTTACAGAAAATTCTCAACTCTTATAGTTTATTCCCGACTAGAAGTTACAACTGAATTCACTGAATGTTATTGGCTGTTTCCATGGCTATTTGTGTAAATAAACACTAACTATGTAGTGAACAAGTCGGTAAAACCGGGAAATGAGAAACAAACCAGCAGTAACTTTAGAATGGGCAAAATGACGCGAGTTTTCATTCTTGGCTGAGGATAGTCGCTCTTTCCCGGATCTCTCATGGCATGGGCTCTATCGGAACTGGTTGGGTGTCAAGAATTCATGCTAATTTTAGGAATTTTTTTTTTTCAAAGATGGTTTTGTTACTTATTTTCATAAATTATATATTTGATGGAGAATCATACACAAAATTGTATTATTTTCGTTTCGCTATTTTCTTCAAGTATAAAGAGCTAATTGACGTATCTTATTCCTTCGTCAGAATAAAATGTCTGTGCAATTCTGTATTGGCTTAACTTTGTCTCAAAGACAACAAGAAACAGAAAATGTATCAACATAATAACAGGCATGCGTGCTATATAGATTCAGAAAATCTACGTAAAAGAATTCTCTAATCATCCTTAGACTCTCCAACATTCACTCATCAAAGAACGTAATGTAAAATATGAACATTAAAAACCCCCTTTCAAAAGTTAACATTATAAAATCTTAATATTCGCGTATTTTATTAAAATATAGAACACGCGGGTTCGTGAGCTTTCGTTAAAGATGAATATTAGCATAAGTTAATCTAGACTATACAGGTCTCGAGAGGATATAACGCTGACTTTCATGGAGTATGAGCTTTTTCAACTCAAAGGGCTCAAAAGATCACGGCGCTCTCACTTTACCACCCTTTGAGCCCTCAGAAGTATTAGTGCATTCAAAGGGAACTGAATATCTTTTTCACACCATCGTTCGTTGTTTTTCTTAAGTGTATGCTATAACCTGGGTGGCGAAACGCTTAAATGCATCGCTCTCTTGAAACGAACAAATGCAACTATCTTTTGAGCTGCTTGTTGAAGCATTTTACTTGGATTTCAGTAAAATAATGGGTTTATTTCTTGTGCCAGAAAGGTTCACTTCACTGATTTTTTTTGTTTTAGTTGTGGCACTTGGTAACATGTCGATATTCAGACGGCTCGAATTAGTAATAAGCAAAAAATAGTGCTTTATTTTTTTAGTGTCGTTATTTCTGCTCTTACATGGACATTAAGATAACCCTTTATTAAGATATCTCCAACAATCCTGGTGGCGTTTCCACCTCACCGTTTTTGTTATATTTCTACATTATCTTTAAGAAAAATAAACAGGTGTACGTTATTTTCAAAAACACGTATATTCTATCGATTTCAGGTGGTTATTGAAAGTTACGACTGCAGACGAGATGAGAATTCCGGCGTTACAGTGAAGATGGCTGTTTGCTTTCTAGTCGTGTACGAAAATAAAGTGTGCCAGGACACGGAAGAACACACTGGATGTCCCCAAGAACACCCTCTCATTGCAATAAATATATATCCTCATCCTACCTTTCGTTCCCATTGCGACATCGCCGTTGGTAATGCTTTCATTTCAAATTTTAGCCGTTACTTTTTACAATTCAAACGATCGTGCAAGGCGGGAAAAATGTATCCACTTAACATAAAAAGGATTCAAATTATTTAAAATTGCACTACAAATAAAAAAATCTTGTCAACCCACTATTTTTGGTGTATTTTATTTATATCTTCCACCTAAATATACTTTTCCACGAAACAATACATATTATTCTAGTGAAGTAGGGGATTTTGAATGCTTTGTTACTTTACTATAATATTCGTATTCAGCGGCATCATCGCGAAGTGTAAAGCCGGCTCGTGCTTTATTCTTTTCAATTTCACCTTGGGTGACATCTACTTTCAATTTAACCTTTATACGGCGCCAAACCATGTGCTGCATCAACAAAAACCGGTGTTCTGCACGTGTGTTCAGTTTAATGACGAGGGGACATCACAATCATTTGGGTCTAGACAACAAAGTTAAAATTAAATTTTAGTGCGAACCGTCGCTGAAGTTTAATTAGCAATATGTTTGCGATGGTGGTTGCGCGACGACTTTCAGCTTTGAACTTTATATCGAGTTGCTTATAACAACGAGAACATTTTGTCAGCTATAATAAAAGTTGAATGGAGCTATTTTTTCGCCTTGTTAGATTCGCTACTCAGCTAGAATCCATTGCTTCCCAGAGCTGGAGCAGCGAGACCACACTTTAACAATGCAGAGCAAACTCAAGGACTGCAACCCAATTTATTTTCATATGAAACTTTTATTTATTCATCTGTTAACCAAAAGTATCAAAATATTCATTTATAACTCAGTCATAATGTATTTGCCATCATTTTACTTCAGTTTTTCATGTAAGCTTCATCACTTTATTCAGATCTTTCACCGCTTCTTTCGAGAAGATTTGGTATTACTTTCCACATTTCTTTGTCTCCGAAATCTATCAATTGCCATAGAACAACAACATTTGTAAATTGATGCCAAATTTTCTTTCGCGCGATGGAGTCTATAGTCATGTTATACAAACGATGCGCCACGCAAATATTAGTAACCGTTAAAAATTGATCCTAAAACAACCTTGAATTCTGAACAGAAGCATCTTCGTCCCTTTTCGTTCTTCGATATGTATGTATTTTGAGCATGGCTTCCCCCCTCCACCCCCAATACTTTTATGTGGCATATATAGTTGTCACACGGGATGAAAAAAAGTAACTCAGATATTAGTTTAAGAACAGGCCGGAACGAACATTGACCGCTGAGTCCAGAAGGTATGAGACAACAGAAGATATCGCTAAGACGCAAAACCTCCAAAAAGATTGGAAATTTTAATTTTGTCTCGTGTTTCACCAAAAGCCATCGCACGGAAACGAATGAAAACGACAGAAGAAGTCCGCAATAATAAAATAAAGCAAGAACCCCACAAACGTGTAAGTCCTTTTTTATGTAAGATCCGTAAGGCAGACTTTCGTTTCCTGACGTGCAGGGCCAAAATTTGGTGAAACATTGACGTGAACTGACTTCTCACAGCAGTTAAATTGGTAATAAAAGTTGAGGTAAAAAGAATTGGTAAAACATGTTTTCCTTTACAGCAAAAACGTGTATATCCCTCAACCTGTCCCTCTTTCTATCTCTCTCCTCTCTCTCTCTCTCTCTCTATCACTCTCTCTCTCTCTCTCTCTCTCTCTCTCTCTCTCTCTCTCTCTCTCTCTCTCTCGCCCTCTCCCTCTTTCTCACTGTTACTCTCACGTCAATAACACATGTCCCCCATTTGACCAATTCGAGTTACCACATCTGGTTTGAGCCATTTGTAAATGGATTTATTTATTGCACTAAAAATCAGATCTTTTGTTTTGGCCTTTTGGGCTATTATTGTGAAACTGTACATGCAAAATTCAATTGTTCATCCAATTTATTGTGTGTTGGTACAACTGAAAGTACGCTCACTGTCAGAAATGCCAGGTACAATTTAGCTGCCCGCTTAGCATTTCTAACAAAAAATCTGTCTGAATATTGACTTTTACGTAGAATGATTGAATACCTAGTTTTAAATAGTTTTCTTAATTAAACTACATTGTTTGAAGGTTTGTAAAAGTTACTTAAATAAGTAGTTCCACCGAAACCTTCTATATTAGCCATATTTACAAAAATGTTGTGACATATAGAAGAAGTTACCCCGCACCCAACGGTGAAATCATGTAGGGGGGTCACCGGACTGATAATGGAGATATGAGAGTTTGAAAACTCGATATTTGTAGCTTAAAAACCCATTGGACCAATAATAAAGTCAGTTTTTTTAAATATTAGTCATTATAATAACGGATAAATAGTATCAGTTTTGTAATAAAGGTACGGTATATGAAAGGGAAAGTAATGTAGTACATATTTTGTTTACTTTTGTTGTAAAACATAAATAAAATTCCTCGGTTCGACTAGAGCAAAATTTTGTCGCGTCTGCTCCGTCCTCAAATATCCAAAACACTTAAGAAACGGTACACTTTCCATGTCTTGGTTTATTGCGGGAAATATCCATCGCTTTTACGAGCAGGTAGCCTACAGCCAACGTGAATCGACTTCCAGTAAAAATGTGGACACTCTACCACGGTTCTAAAAAAAAAGCAATTTCATTTTTTTTTGCTAGAGACGGTTAGGTACGGGATAAGTGTTTACATAGTTCAAAAAACGATTGTTCTGAAACGTGAGCAAAAAATCGATTTTTAATGTTGGCATTTTTTTATACGATATCGTTACAATGAGATAGCTAAGTTGAGTTTACTAGAATATCTTCCTTGGACGGACTGTACCAAGTAGCGGTACCGGATGCTTGGACAGGAACTGCTGAAATGGCTTTTTTAGAATTCACGTCCGGTGTCCTGGAACGCACCTATCCTGCAGGCAATATAGCTCGTCCTGAGGACTTTCATTGCGAAAAACGAACCCGTTACGGTTATACCTATTCCTAGCACAAACCATGCGTAAAAAATAACATTGAAAAACTTTGAACTTAGCGTTACAGCGGTTTCCGCAGTGGGATATATACAAAATATTATATATAATATTTTTTTTCTTATTTTTATATATAATATTTTGTAGCACAACCTACCCACAACCTAGCCAATATATTGGTTTCTGTAGTCTCATGCATGCTTTTTATGATATCATAATTCTGTATCATTTGTATGATATTTTAACGGTAATTCTAATTAAATAGGTACTCAGTCGTATTTGTTTGATGAAATATCACAGGTGACTAGGTTAGTTTTTGGAATATGCGAATATAATGATAAAATACATTTAAAATCTTGGTATGGAATGCTTCAAATGCTTACGTTTTTTGTATCGCAGAATATTTTTTTTTTCATCTAATATGGAAAGAGGAGAATGTATGTCATATTAAAAATTAAGCCCCAACTGAATGTTGCATTATATGTTGTATGTAATCCTGCTTAAATATTGGTTAAACCATGTCATGTGATCCATTCAAAACTTAATACGCTTTCCAGCGCACACCGAACCAAGCTGCACTAGCATGAAAATTACAGGTAAACACAGGCGTCTTACTTTGTAATTCAATGTGCAGAAACGTGAACAATCTAACCACTGACCACAGCCTAAATGACGAAACACAAGCAGGTTCCGTTTCAGAAAGGCCTACGGTGACCTCAAAACTAAGTTACCCTTCGCGTAGGGAAGCAAGAGAGAGAGCCTAGAAGGTTGTCCTATATACACAGGAATCAAATTAGTCATTTTGTCTCATGTCCTATATAGAGATGCGACTAGGAAGGAATCTAATTTACCGTTTGAATTACATTCTGTTCAGACGCATCCTAACTCTATTAGGCCCATGGTGATTGAATTTGAGGACATATCGTCTGCCCTGTGAAACAGTCTTCTTGCAATTACGTGACAAAACACTTCGCATCATTTTGATTGTTTTACAAAATGGCTGACTTGCGAAAATTCAATGTTTTAAATGTTGAACTCTTGGTTGGTACGATTTTGTCCTAGATGGCATCTAACTGCTAAAATGTCCTTGGGAAGCTGTTCAAACTTCTAGTGTTACGCCAAACGCTTTTTCTTGTTGAAGGATGAATAAAGCGATACTGCACTTTTTAATGCACCTTCATATAAAAAGAATAGAGAAAAGGGCAAAAGGAAATAACTAGTTGAATCTGGCTTAAAAAAACATAAAATCACGAAACATCACTTTAAATGTAGGAATACTAAATATCAGATACGCTTTCTGATTTTGTCAGAAACGATAAATATCAATAACACACAAACGTGTACACAATTTGGTGAAAATAATGCTTGACTTTTAAATTTAGCTTTAAAGAATAAAAATTTTGAAAAAAATATACTTTTACGCTAAGCTAATCTAATCTTTGTTTATTGATGAGCGGAGAGAAATTTTTAATTTCAGTTTTCAACGAAAATCTATCAAAATTGTTTGAACTCAAGATTTTATAGCCCATTATTTAATAAATATGTCACATTGGCCTACTGTTTACAACGTTCTGCATTCACTATTTTATCTGCAACAAACAGCTACGCTCATCTTCAACGCTACACACAACACACTCCGTTCCCGAAGTCCTAGCGTAGTTAAGTTTGCCTTGCTTCGTACAGTAGGCATTCTAGCCATGGATCCGCTAAGTATTTTGCTGAAGTTTGAAAATATTCAGCTTTCAAAAAGCGTTCACAGTTGAACGCATTTTTGATTTTCTCGCATTACTTTCTCAATCAATAAATAATTTGTGAAACATTAAGGTAAGCAATAAATCAAATACCAGCTAATGCGTAGGTTATGTGAATACTTTTAGTGACCATTTTGATGTTTTCTCGTGGGAATAATAATATTATTAGACATTTAAATCAATTTCTGTTAGAACATATTTTGTCAGCAACTTCTATAGAAAGTCGGCGTTATATGACATCGCGAGAACGTGTTTTTGTTGATATGTCATTAACAATGTGTTATTCTGCGTGGATGAATTTTACTGTCCAGAGATGGGCTTGAACACAAACATATTCGGTGAGCCGATGTTTTTAATAGGAAATTAATGAGTTTTCAGAGTAAAATAACAACATCAACACCAGCTGCCATAGGTCTACGTCAGGTTTTGCTTGCCAAAACGATCGTCTCAAAACCATTGATGTCGAATTTTGAATTGCTATTTATTCGACCGCATATGATTTTTAACTACATGCTTTCCATTTTTACGACGTTGGATAAAAATACCCTCGTGAATATGTAATTTTTGTACACTTCTGCCCATTGGTCTGGTAAACCGAATTTAACAAAGTTAATTTTAAATTTTCTTTGTAGGTGGCCTTATGTGTATGGGAACAGTTGGAGTGGACGAATTATCCGAATTTCGACTAACATATTTTATCAATTTTAATCGAATATTTGGAAAGGTAATCAGATCCTGTATATTTTCTTAGCAATTGGCACATATGTCTTGGCGGTTTCTCTATTCCTAAACATTATGTTGTTGTGTTTTCAATTGGCTAAAACTGACCAGATAGTTCCATTAGGAAAATTCCAAAAGGGAAAATGAGATTATTTAAATTTTATGAATTAATTAAAATAATACATTATTAATTATAATAATGAAATTACTTTTAATATAAATTCCATTGACAAAAAACAAAATTCATATATATATTTTAATTTATACATAATTAACCATACACATCAAAACCAATTAAATTCCCTGAGGTCCACCATTTCTAATTAATCAACATATTATCCTAAATGATCTTTTTACCTGAGGCGTATTCTTCATTTTCTCGTACCTATATACTCACAAACTCACAAAATTACTAACGGATAAGCCAAACCCAAAGAGGTGCGCATCCTTTTATGAGAACCTGATCCTTTTAGCACATGATCACGGCACATCCTTAAGGATCGACGCACCCTGTCGGTACTGAAAGTGATCCTGCCATACGATACCAAGCCCCCAGATACAGTCAAAGTGCATTACTCAGCCAAAAAGACGCGGCGCTCAACAAAACACAATGGGGCTTTTATCTCTCAAGGTGGCCGTCTTTTTCTTTTCAATTGAAGGCGTGGCGTCATCTGTATTGTCGCATGTCAGGGTTCTTTTGGAGGGAAATAGGATGGAAGATATGCAAAGAGTTTTCTGCTATTTTTAGGTTGGATATTTGCACGTTTTTATGATGAAGGTTTGTACAGTGTTCTGTGGTAGGATTTGTGTATGTTTGGTGGCAGGTGGTGGGTTTTTATAACTTTACAAAGACCTTTGTTTTTAGGTTCAATTGACATTAGATATCTTGGAAACAATAGGGACTTCAGAATCTTTGCAACATTATGGATGGGTGTGTACATTTGGTGTCCAGTGGTGGATTTTTAAGCCTTCGTTAAGAAAATAGTGCTGAGAATCAACTGACCGTTAACATTTCAGAGAAAACGGAGAAGAATATTTTTAATATTAACATTTAATTGTCAAATTATATTCATATAAATATTTTGTTAATCTTTACATGAGAGGTATATCTAATATAAATTACGACAATCTCTGGCAATGAATTAAAAAGTTTACATCCCTAAAAATAACTTTAGGCTGATACCTAATATAACTAAATAATGCAATTATAACACCTATAACTGAATATAACTTTGAGGCAGTATGAAAATATGACAAGAAGAAAACTAATTTATTGATTTTCACTGTTAAACTCAAGGTCAATATATAGTTTATACTGTGTGCAACTTGTGTTAAACCTGTGTCATGTCAATCGAATGATCCATTTGGAAAGAGACCGGCGAATCCATTACATCAATGTCAATTTTAATTACAGAGCAAAATTTTACATTTTTCATTAAAAGAAAGGGGAAAAAAGTAGGAGAAACCCCAAGTGACCAGAAAGAAATATCTCATTAAAATTTCTGGCCGCATTGACGCTATGTAAATTTCAACTCAACAGAATTCCAAGAAGACCTCCACACCCTTCACACTTTTACATCCATATCATATTCCGTAATTAAAAATATGGATCGATTTTGCTCACCATGTGATACGCTTTCCAATAGGTACCCAAGTAAGGATACAATAGCTCTATGGACCCAAAATGAAGTTTTCAAAAGAAAGCCTTATCGGAAAAAGTAATTTTCCCCCCCACTGTGCCAGTAAAAATCAGTTTGGCTTCAATTATCATAAAGTCTAGTTTCTAAAAGTGTTTTTGCTAAAGTGCTGAATTTCCGTTAGGGTAAGATAATCAGACATACGCCTGGTTATTTTACATCAGGGAATGAGATTTTACAATTATTGTTTGTACGGGGACAAATTTCATTTAGTTACATTATGACATGAAAGTCTTGTATTTGGTGAGGAAAATACCAAATCCCCCGTTTCATGTGTAAAGAGAGCAAGGTTAACTTTTACTGTCGTAGTTTTCATGAATATATGAATGACATTTGAAAATAAAGTTAATTTACACTAGCAAACATTTCGTTTAATATCGTGAGGAAAATACTAAAACCCCATTCCATGTGTGTATAGTACGTATCAGGCTCTTTTATCAGCGCCTAGGGGCATTGGAATTCCGGTTAGCTGCCGACAAAATAACCTGACAAGTACTATAGGTAGCATAAGGTATAATGTCATTGTCGTAAGGTATCATGAATGAACATTTATAAGAATGGAAGGGAGGCGAAGCTGGAATATTGTGCGCCCGTTTTTGGACGCGCACATTTTTCCAGCTTCGCCGCCCTTCCATAAATTGCACATTGGTATCAGCATAAACCAGTAACAATTTCCTCTCATTTATAAGAATGATATTTGAAAATAACTAGGAAATGTACCTACACTATCAAACATTCGTTTTAATGGTGGTCACCCAGAAATGGACGATTATAACAGTTCAAGAATCAATCCCTGATTTGCCAACTTATTGTTTGACTCTGGAACTGGAGCCGTCCAATACAAATTTATTTACCTGGGCAAGACCAATCCCAAACTAGGATATCTGCCACAGCAAACGTCGCAACATTTCGCGTTAAAAACGACTAAACAACGAAAAATTCGCGTAGATCGCAGACTACATAAATTCCGCGAAAATGTGAACTATCCTTTCGACCCTTTTCCCCTACCCCACCACACCCTTACAACCATATCATATTTTGTAATTAGAAATATCGATCGATTTTTGCCGTTCTCTCGCGAATCTCATTCTCGTGACTGACCCCGACGGGAGGCATTTTCCGTCTCATTTCCACCGTCCTGTATAAGTCCACCTGACCCCAACCCAACCCAAATGACCTCCCGCCACCTCGCCCTCTCCCCCCCCCCCCCCTCCCCCACCCCATTACCAACTGCCACCTCTTGTCGTCGTATCGCTTACTTTCATTCTATGCCACGTTGCGTCATCGACGGAAGAATAAGATGTGATATGAAAAAGGCGATTGCGTAACTTTTTTTTACGTTGTCGGTTGTATATTGTATAGGGTATTATATTTCTGTTGTTGCCTATATTTTTATGAACCATTGTAATCGAGAAAATCTGAGAGCAAAGCTGCAAAGAAAAATTGTATTGTATTAAAATGTTTTTCTATTCTGGGTCGTAATAGCTAGATGCAGGTCTCGGTAGCAACAATAGGCACTGTATATTACTACCCGCTTAGTAAATGTTTAATAATGTAGCTAAAAATAACAGAACATTTAAATGCATACCTACCTAATGATAAAGGAAAATGTTAACCCTTTTTGCGTTAATTCAGCAAGGGATAAAATTCAGTTTTCGCCGAGAGTTCGTAGATAGAATGTAATTATAATGCCCTTTACCTGCACTTAATGCTTTTTTGTTTCATAAGAATTTAACTCTTGGCTGAGGTCGGGTGTTGCTAAATTATTTACCTTATTTTCATGGTGGCTAGCAACAAAACAATCAGTTTCTTTCTCACGTCATCGCTTCTTAATTAAGTCTTGGTTAAGGTAGATATTAGGCAACATTCTTCTTCGATTTTCGTTAAATGGGTTTAGATCCCGTAGTGACCCCAAATGACCCGGATTGACCTTTCTATCCCCTCCCCCACACTCCATTCCCTGTTCCAATTTGGAAACGAAAATTAAATGAATATTGCTTTTACCACCGGAAATTGAGGGAAATGATAGCAACGTGCCAATTGGCACAGATAAAACCTTTCCACTTGCAAAAAATTAAGAGACGTATGTTTTGATGTAACGGTTGAACTGATTGGCATTTAATTTCGACAACCGCAGAAAATGGCCTCATTTAGGTGATTTTTTACGGTCAGATGTCTTTCCGATGGCAGTGGATGTGTCGATTTAAAAAATACTTGGAGGCTGTCAAGTTGCTTCATCCAAAATAATGTTGGATGAATTAGGAAAAATGCTTCAAAGAGCTAAAAAGATCTAATTGTGCCTTAAAGAAATTCGCCTGCAGATGGTATCAGCGGAAAGGTTTCCTGAAAATTATAACAGAGGGGTTTTGGAAATTGGGGTTTTGCGCTTTAAAAGCTGCCAGATGCTCTCAGAGTAAATGTCTCACGAACAGACCAATCTATAAGAATATTCAAGCGTCGCTGTAATAGGAAGTGGAGTTGTGAAAATGATGAAAAAATGTAACTCAGCCTTTAAAAGGATCCGCCAAAAGTGTTCTATAATATCGGCTTTAGTTTTGTTTGGTTGTCCAGTGCAATGAAGATGCAATGTAGTTGCAATATAGATTGATTTCGCTGTGACGTCACAGAAATGCAGAAATGTTGTGATAACTTGGTGGACAAACAAACAGCTATGCAGAGCTCATTTGCAGCCATTCAAATTATGTATCATTTTTTTTATTAATTGTTACCCTGCACACACGAAAAAGTGAGGTTAATTTCTTGTGTAGGCCGCTGAGATTAGTTAGAAATTTTTCTTGAGTCTAGTCGAAAACATCGTAAAAATTAATTCTGATAAGAAAATTATAGTTGCTTATTCATTAAAAACATTGTACAATTAACCACTGCCGGTGGAAATGTTTCCATTCGAGCTCGAAAAGATAACCTGAAGTCCATTTCAGCCGCAATCAATGCAAGTCAGTTCAAATTTACATGGCGTATCTCTTAGAAACGCATTTAGATTGCTCGTTTCCGAGGAATTGTCCCACTTTTAGGGGACAAACAAACACCCCGTAACCGGAAATGCGAAATCAAGTTTGGACAAGCAAACACATGAAATGTAGTTACCATATTGATGACATGTAGATTTCGTGGACAAAGCATAACTATAGACAATTTCACAATATCTTCTACTTTTTTTCTTCTACTTTGCGATTCAATGGTGTTTTCTGACCGATCAAATTTTGATGCTCACAATTTTCCAAGAAAACTCTGAATTTTCCCTCGCTGTGCAGTCGAAATCCCAAGTAGGTAAAACATAATGGACCAAAATCTTCAATAATATTTTGAGCAACATGAAGAAGGTAGGATCCAGATCAGCAGTGTGCATACATTACGTTTCACAGATCGTTTCAGATTAATTGATATATTTTGTTTTATATTCCTATTTCTATAAGGCTTTCCCTAAATATGCTTCCCAGTTAATGTAAATACTGCATGTTACAGCTATTACCATAATTATGCAATCAGAATTGCTTTCTACTAAATAGCCAGCCCTCTGAGTAATTTTTACATAGGTATACATATGTCATGAGTAATATTTACATACGTATACATATCTTATGAGTAGTGTTTACATAGGTATACATATTTAATGAGTAATGTTTACATAGGTATACATATCTTATGAGTAATGTTTACATAGGTATACATATCTTTTGAGTAGTGTTTACATAGGTATACATATTTTATGAGTAATGTTTACATAGGTATACATATTTTATGAGTAATGTTTACATAGGTATACATATCTTATGAGTAGTGTTTAGATAGGTATACATATCTTATGAGTAGTGTTTAGATAGGTATACATATCTTATGAGTAGTGTTTAGATAGGTATACATATCTTATGAGTAGTGTTTACATAGGTATACATATTTTATGAGTAATGTTTACATAGGTATACATATCTTATGAGTAGTGTTTAGATAGGTATACATATCTTATGAGTAGTGTTTACATAGGTATACATATCTTATGAGTAGTGTTTAGATAGGTATACATATCTTATGAGTAGTGTTTACATAGGTATACATATTTTATGAGTAATGTTTACATAGGTATACATATCTTATGAGTAGTGTTTAGATAGGTATACATATCTTATGAGTAGTGTTTACATAGGTATACATATCTTATGAGTAGTGTTTAGATAGGTATACATATTTTATGAGTAATGTTTACATAGGTATACATATCTTATGAGTAGTGTTTAGATAGGTATACATATCTTATGAGTAGTGTTTAGATAGGTATACATATCTTATGAGTAGTGTTTAGATAGGTATACATATCTTATGAGTAGTGTTTAGATAGGTATACATATCTTATGAGTAGTGTTTACATAGGTATACATATTTTATGAGTAATGTTTACATAGGTATACATATCTTATGAGTAGTGTTTAGATAGGTATACATATCTTATGAGTAGTGTATACATAGGTATACATATCTTATGAGTAGTGTTTAGATAGGTATACATATCTTATGAGTAGTGTTTACATAGGTATACATATTTTATGAGTAATGTTTACATAGGTATACATATCTTATGAGTAGTGTTTAGATAGGTATACATATCTTATGAGTAGTGTTTACATAGGTATACATATCTTATGAGTAGTGTTTAGATAGGTATACATATCTTATGAGTAGTGTTTACATAGGTATACATATTTTATGAGTAATGTTTACATAGGTATACATATCTTATGAGTAGTGTTTAGATAGGTATACATATCTTATGAGTAGTGTTTACATAGGTATACATATCGTATGAGTAGTGTTTACATAGGTATACATATCTTATGAGTAGTGTTTAGATAGGTATACATATCTTATGAGTAGTGTTTACATAGGTATACATATTTTATGAGTAATGTTTACATAGGTATACATATCTTATGAGTAGTGTTTAGATAGGTATACATATCTTATGAGTAGTGTTTACATAGGTATACATATCTTATGAGTAGTGTTTAGATAGGTATACATATCTTATGAGTAGTGTTTACATAGGTATACATATTTTATGAGTAATGTTTACATAGGTATACATATCTTATGAGTAGTGTTTAGATAGGTATACATATCTTATGAGTAGTGTTTACATAGGTATACATATCTTATGAGTAGTGTTTAGATAGGTATACATATCTTATGAGTAGTGTTTACATAGGTATACATATTTTATGAGTAATGTTTACATAGGTATACATATCTTATGAGTAGTGTTTAGATAGGTATACATATCTTATGAGTAGTGTTTACATAGGTATACATATCTTATGAGTAGTGTTTAGATAGGTATACATATCTTATGAGTAGTGTTTACATAGGTATACATATTTTATGAGTAATGTTTACATAGGTATACATATCTTATGAGTAGTGTTTACATAGGTATACATATCTTATGAGTAGTGTTTAGATAGGTATACATATCTTATGAGTAGTGTTTACATAGGTATACATATCGTATGAGTAGTGTTTACATAGGTTTACATATCTTATGAGTAGTGTTTACATAGGTATACATATCTTATGAGTAGTGTTTACATAGGTATACATATCTTATGAGTAGTGTTTAGATAGGTATACATATCTTATGAGTAGTGTTTACATAGGTATACATATTTTATGAGTAGTGTTTAGATAGGTATACATATCTTATGAGTAGTGTTTAGATAGGTATACATATCTTATGAGTAGTGTTTACATAGGTATACATATTTTATGAGTAGTGTTTAGATAGGTATACATATCTTATGAGTAGTGTTTACATAGGTATACATATCTTATGAGTAGTGTTTACATAGGTATACATATCTTATGAGTAGTGTTTAGATGGGTATACATATCTTATGAGTAGTGTTTACATAGGTATACATATCTTATGAGTAGTGTTTACATAGGTATACATATCTTATGAGTAGTGTTTAGATGGGTATACATATCTTATGAGTAGTGTTTAGATGGGTATACATATCTTATGAGTAGTGTTTAGATGGGTATACATATCTTATGAGTAGTGTTTAGATGGGTATACATATCTTATGAGTAGTGTTTAGATAGGTATACATATCTTATGAGTAGTGTTTAGATAGGTATACATATCTTATGAGTAGTGTTTACATAGGTATACATATCTTATGAGTAGTGTTTAGATAGGTATACATATCTTATGAGTAGTGTTTACATAGGTATACATATTTTATGAGTAATGTTTACATAGGTATACATATCTTATGAGTAGTGTTTAGATAGGTATACATATCTTATGAGTAGTGTTTACATAGGTATACATATCGTATGAGTAGTGTTTACATAGGTATACATATCTTATGAGTAGTGTTTAGATAGGTATACATATCTTATGAGTAGTGTTTACATAGGTATACATATTTTTGAGTAATGTTTACATAGGTATACATATCTTATGAGTAGTGTTTAGATAGGTATACATATCTTATGAGTAGTGTTTACATAGGTATACATATCTTATGAGTAGTGTTTAGATAGGTATACATATCTTATGAGTAGTGTTTACATAGGTATACATATCTTATGAGTAGTGTTTAGATAGGTATACATATCTTATGAGTAGTGTTTACATAGGTATACATATTTTATGAGTAATGTTTACATAGGTATACATATCTTATGAGTAGTGTTTAGATAGGTATACATATCTTATGAGTAGTGTTTACATAGGTATACATATCTTATGAGTAGTGTTTAGATAGGTATACATATCTTATGAGTAGTGTTTACATAGGTATACATATTTTATGAGTAATGTTTACATAGGTATACATATCTTATGAGTAGTGTTTAGATAGGTATACATATCTTATGAGTAGTGTTTACATAGGTATACATATCTTATGAGTAGTGTTTAGATAGGTATACATATCTTATGAGTAGTGTTTACATAGGTATACATATTTTATGAGTAATGTTTACATAGGTATACATATCTTATGAGTAGTGTTTAGATAGGTATACATATCTTATGAGTAGTGTTTACATAGGTATACATATCTTATGAGTAGTGTTTAGATAGGTATACATATCTTATGAGTAGTGTTTACATAGGTATACATATTTTATGAGTAATGTTTACATAGGTATACATATCTTATGAGTAGTGTTTACATAGGTATACATATCTTATGAGTAGTGTTTAGATAGGTATACATATCTTATGAGTAGTGTTTACATAGGTATACATATCGTATGAGTAGTGTTTACATAGGTATACATATCTTATGAGTAGTGTTTACATAGGTATACATATCTTATGAGTAGTGTTTACATAGGTATACATATCTTATGAGTAGTGTTTACATAGGTATACATATCTTATGAGTAGTGTTTAGATAGGTATACATATCTTATGAGTAGTGTTTACATAGGTATACATATTTTATGAGTAGTGTTTAGATAGGTATACATATCTTATGAGTAGTGTTTAGATAGGTATACATATCTTATGAGTAGTGTTTACATAGGTATACATATTTTATGAGTAGTGTTTAGATAGGTATACATATCTTATGAGTAGTGTTTACATAGGTATACATATCTTATGAGTAGTGTTTACATAGGTATACATATCTTATGAGTAGTGTTTAGATAGGTATACATATCTTATGAGTAGTGTTTAGATAGGTATACATATCTTATGAGTAGTGTTTACATAGGTATACATATTTTATGAGTAATGTTTACAAAGGTATACATATCTTATGAGTAGTGTTTAGATAGGTATACATATCTTATGAGTAGTGTTTAGATAGGTATACATATCTTATGAGTAGTGTTTAGATAGGTATACATATCTTATGAGTAGTGTTTAGATAGGTATACATATCTTATGAGTAGTGTTTACATAGGTATACATATTTTATGAGTAATGTTTACATAGGTATACATATCTTATGAGTAGTGTTTAGATAGGTATACATATCTTATGAGTAGTGTTTACATAGGTATACATATCTTATGAGTAGTGTTTAGATAGGTATACATATCTTATGAGTAGTGTTTACATAGGTATACATATTTTATGAGTAATGTTTACATAGGTATACATATCTTATGAGTAGTGTTAAGATAGGTATACATATCTTATGAGTAGTGTTTACATAGGTATACATATCTTATGAGTAGTGTTTAGATAGGTATACATATCTTATGAGTAGTGTTTACATAGGTATACATATTTTATGAGTAATGTTTACATAGGTATACATATCTTATGAGTAGTGTTTAGATAGGTATACATATCTTATGAGTAGTGTTTACATAGGTATACATATCGTATGAGTAGTGTTTACATAGGTATACATATCTTATGAGTAGTGTTTAGATAGGTATACATATCTTATGAGTAGTGTTTACATAGGTATACATATTTTATGAGTAATGTTTACATAGGTATACATATCTTATGAGTAGTGTTTTGATAGGTATACATATCTTATGAGTAGTGTTTAGATAGGTATACATATCTTATGAGTAGTGTTTACATAGGTATACATATTTTATGAGTAATGTTTACATAGGTATACATATCTTATGAGTAGTGTTTACATAGGTATACATATCTTATGAGTAGTGTTTAGATAGGTATACATATCTTATGAGTAGTGTTTACATAGGTATACATATCGTATGAGTAGTGTTTACATAGGTATACATATCTTATGAGTAGTGTTTACATAGGTATACATATCTTATGAGTAGTGTTTACATAGGTATACATATCTTATGAGTAGTGTTTAGATAGGTATACATATCTTATGAGTAGTGTTTACATAGGTATACATATTTTATGAGTAGTGTTTAGATAGGTATACATATCTTATGAGTAGTGTTTAGATAGGTATACATATCTTATGAGTAGTGTTTACATAGGTATACATATTTTATGAGTAGTGTTTAGATAGGTATACATATCTTATGAGTAGTGTTTACATAGGTATACATATCTTATGAGTAGTGTTTACATAGGTATACATATCTTATGAGTAGTGTTTAGATGGGTATACATATCTTATGAGTAGTGTTTACATAGGTATACATATCTTATGAGTAGTGTTTACATAGGTATACATATCTTATGAGTAGTGTTTAGATAGGTATACATATCTTATGAGTAGTGTTTACATAGGTATACATATCTTATGAGTAGTGTTTAGATGGGTATACATATCTTATGAGTAGTGTTTAGATGGGTATACATATCTTATGAGTAGTGTTTAGATGGGTATACATATCTTATGAGTAGTGTTTAGATGGGTATACATATCTTATGAGTAGTGTTTAGATAGGTATACATATCTTATGAGTAGTGTTTAGATGGGTATACATATCTTATGAGTAGTGTTTAGATGGGTATACATATCTTATGAGTAGTGTTTACATAGGTATACATATCTTATGAGTAGTGTTTAGATAGGTATACATATCTTATGAGTAGTGTTTACATAGGTATACATATCTTATGAGTAGTGTTTACATAGGTATACATATCTTATGAGTAGTGTTTAGATGGGTATACATATCTTATGAGTAGTGTTTACATAGGTATACATATCTTATGAGTAGTGTTTACATAGGTATACATATCTTATGAGTAGTGTTTAGATGGGTATACATATCTTATGAGTAGTGTTTACATAGGTATACATATCTTATGAGTAGTGTTTACATAGGTATACATATCTTATGAGTAGTGTTTAGATAGGTATACATATCTTATGAGTAGTGTTTACATAGGTATACATATCTTATGAGTAGTGTTTAGATGGGTATACATATCTTATGAGTAGTGTTTAGATGGGTATACATATCTTATGAGTAGTGTTTAGATGGGTATACATATCTTATGAGTAGTGTTTAGATAGGTATACATATCTTATGAGTAGTGTTTAGATGGGTATACATATCTTATGAGTAGTGTTTAGATGGGTATACATATCTTATGAGTAATGTTTACATAGGTATACATATCTTATGAGTAGTGTTTACATAGGTATACATATCTTATGAGTAGTGTTTGCATATAGGGATACATTTCGTATGAGTAAGTAATACGTGGGCGTACATATCTTGAAAAGTTATCGATAGGAATACCATGGTGTATACTCGATAATCAAATAAAACTCACAATAGACTTTTGCATCCTTGTGACGGCTTATCATTGCTTCAAAACAGATTACCGCGAAATTTTTGGAAATAATAGACCTTCCAAACAAGCTCCAAACAACCAATTTGTGACCTTCTAGCGTGAGTGTCACAATTCCTTTTGATTTAAATGTATCAGTCACAAGAAAATATACATTTCACCAACGTTTAATTCTCTAGCTTAAAAATAAACATAATGATCTTCTTCCTTTCTATTGTTTCAAAGGTAGTTCTATCAAAGGTTGTTCGGGTTTTATTTCTGTAGCAAGTGTTCAATTTTACGGTGTCCTCTAAAAATCAATTGAAAGTAATTTCCTTCCACAATCCAGACAAAATTACGAAGCAGTAACCATGATTGGCCCTAAAGACAGCGTTCAGTGTAGTAATATGGGGAAATTGTGGGCAAAATTGGCCATCTTGGTGGTTTTGTCGACCTATAGAGGGTCAGATGAATAATGATTGAGCATGAACATAAACCAAACAGAGGTCACGAGATCAGGTGTAATACTAATATCGAATATCTAATCATGTAAACCGCACCACTGCTAATTAAATCATAACAGATACCTCATTAGGTAGCAACGAATCAAATTCTACCTTCATGGAATCGAAATTATAAATGAACGATGCTGGGTTCATGCCGTTTAATTTATTGCAAACAATTTCGGGTGTGTCTAATATAAATATGTAAATATTTACCTGTGAACTGCTAAAATATGTATTGTATAAATAATAAACAATCTAATATATAGGTAACTAAAACAGCGGATTGTTCCGCAAGGGAATTTATTACCTACATCGAGACGTTATACAATCTGAATATATTTGCATGATAATAATCACGTAATATATTATTAAATTTCTTGGAGTCATAAAAATAAGAATAATATCTGTTTATTGTCAAGGATCACAGTACATGATAAAAAGACGGTCAATTTCTTAAAAATTAAACCCTATACAGAAAGGTAGTCATGAATATTATAAAAACAAATTCAATCTTAAAGATATTGCTTTGGTACAAATTTAAAACGGTCTCGTGTTTTGATATTATTGATATGTTTTAAATGATATTTTAATGATATTGAAAAGGGCGCCAGCATACACAGGGCATTTGTCAGATTTTGTTAAATAGTTATTTTTTAGATAAAATTCTTTCCGACTTCTAGTAAGGTGAATATGTCTGCTTGTCCTATCTTGAGAACAAAACTCCATTTCACGTTAAGAATGAGGGTGGTTATGCATCTTCCTCGAGGACCCACTGCTGCTAAACACGAGATAGGAGTTTCAAAACTGCCCATAAAGCCTTTTACCCATAAAATCGGTCCTCGAGGAAGATGCAAATCCACTCTCCTTCTTAAAGAAAATGGAGAGTAGTTCCCAAAATACCATTTCAAACTGGGTTTTGAAAGCTAAAGAACAAATTGATGATTAAAATTGAAAACACTGATTTACAAACGTCACTTGGAAATAGTTTTTTTAAGTGTAACTTAATATATAACAATAACAATAAATAATTAAACAATATCACAACAAGACAAATATTAGAACTTTGAAATAGATCAAATTTCCAAATCATAAAATTTTGCTTGGAAAAGATATAATATGTAATGTATTACATTAAATTTGTTTAAATTCATTAAGTGAACACATACAGTCGGTACACGTCTCATGTTCATAAAATAGAATATTATATCATAATCATGTAGTTTTAATATGTGCCCAATGGCCCTGCCAAAAGAATCATCATTGGGAATCATTGGGATTTTGGATGGTTTTTAAAATGGAAGGGGGTAAATTTCAATTTTTTGAATTATTATTGGATTTTGACAGGATCATTCGAATTTAGGAAAATTAGATTAAAAAACAACCATTAGTCCTTTTGTTCACGTCTTTAACGTCAGTCAAGCTATCACCCTTGATAAAGTATTACTAGCATAATATGTTACGAAACGTCGGGAAACCAGTGAGACTTTTGATTTAGCATTCAAATACCAGTTTGAAATAGTTTTTTTTCAATATGAGACGTACTAGTTTAGTAAATTTAGTTTAGTGAATTCACAGAAGATATAGATATTTTATAGAATGTAAATGCATTTTAGAAGTCAAGCGCTACCTATACCTAACATAACTGCCTGGAAAAAAAAATACTCGGAATCTACCGTTAAACGATCTTCCACATCTAATCATATATATCTAATAAAAAAAAATACTTTAAAACCAGAACGCGCGATACAAAACCAACGACGAAAGCCACCAAAAAGGTTTTTCACAAACCCGTTTGCGAGTAAATCCACGTTCACCAATTCACAATAATTTCCTTGACAAGCCACACGATGGCAGCACTTTACCTTGTTACACACCAAACCAAAATCCCGAACTACAAAAAAGAGGCCTTTACCTAAAACCATCACACGAACAGAAGCCACTTTAAGGGATAGAATTTTTAGCAGCCACTCTTCAAAAAGGCCTACACGTGCGGTTTTGTGAGACAAGTGCTATTTCGTGGATTCTAACAAATCTTTTGAATCCCCCTAACGAAGCAATTTCGTCCGATGAGATCTTTACAAATCGACGAAGTAATGCGTGCTAGATCAGATTTTCGGAACCTTGACCCTAGTCTTAACCATAATACACCAATCTCATTCAGTGTTCTATAGTGAATTTGTTGGAGGAAGACTTTCGTCTAAAGAGTAAATACGTCTAACAATTTGATACAATCAAACTAAAATATGACTGCCATTACCTACGTCATTACTAAGCTACATAACGTTATTATTATCTTTGAATTATTTTACATTTACCAATATCCATCGGTTTAATTATAATATGCTTTGCAAAAAAGTTGTTCATTGGCTCAGATAAGTTTAACAGTCTGCTCTAGGTATTATAGTTTCTGAGGGCATAAAATTATACTCTTATAAAAATGATAGAGTTGATACAGATCGATATTGAAGTCTCCCAGTTTCTTAATTGTATTTCATTTATAAAATATCGACATTCTTGTAATACCTAACGTAGCAAAATGAAAAAGTGCACGCAGAAGTATTTGGAATACTAACCTTAAAACACAGCAAGATTATCAAAATTAGAACGTTTGAAAATTGTATTATGTTCTATATTCTTCATAAATCTCCATATTGTACAAATTGTCTAGATCAATTCCAGTGACAGCAGTAACCTCGAAAATTTACAAGATATTCGTCACGGTGAACATTTCTAGCTAGCATGCGGTTAATCGTATATATATTCTCCAATAGCACTCTGTCAGTTGAAGAAATTGACGTCAGTTCCATCGGCGCTAGTGCGGTCGCGAACATCTTGGGGGTGGGTTTTGTGGGTTGGGATGAGTTTAAAAGGGAGGTTGGGGGCGGGGTGGGTACGTTAGGTTGATTGAAGAGCTCAACAGGCTTCTCTGCCTAGATGCTATACACGTTAGCAGTCACCCTGAACGATCAAAGGGGATAGGGGCGGACTTGATAATATAACTCCCCTATGTTAACGTTCGTATGCTGTTAAATAGAACGTGATAGTGAAAGGTCTGTCGGTTTATTTTACAGCTGTTTTGTGTGAAACATTTGCTGGTATTATATCATGTTTCTACTTTCGTAAATTGCTACTGGAGCACCGTTTGAGTTGGAATTGTTTTGCTGGATAATTTTATGTTTAGGTTGCAGCTGAAATTGTAAGTGAAATTCTGCTACAAATATATACTGGCTTGTTTTCACATTCAGATTCATTCTGCTTGCTATGCATAACCGCAAATTGAAGTTTGTAACATTTCAAAGACGATCGGTGTATTTATTCATCAACTTTGTAGATACACCTTTTGCAAAGATGGGATTTGTTTTTAAAAGTAACAAAAAGTTCGTATTATTGAGCGAGCGAAGCGATGAGGGTTATATGTTTAAAAACGTGAATGTTAAAAAAATGAATACAAGAAACGCGCTGGCATCTTCAGGGTCCCTTTTCTTTCCCAAGCACATGAGACCATTCAGGATAATCTCACACATTTGCGAAAATTCTTTTCTCACCAAAGCCCAGAAAACTTAATATCCGCATACCAGGTTCCAGAAAAGACACATTTTCACATCTGTGATGCCCGAGAAAACTTCTACATGCTCTTTCTCCAGCGAAAGCTTTTCGTGAGTATCGTTCAAAATTTTATGATTTCAACGCATTTTATTACCTTTGCCTTGTCGTTCTCTCAGTATATATATGAGTAGCGTTGTAACTTTTTCATTCGCTGACATTCCATGCAGTCTATTGTCATGTGTTGTTTTATTTGTTTACTTTAGTACCCAGTACCCTTTATAAAAATTGCATCGAGATGTATTAAACCCAGGGTTCTACGTGGTCTTATTTCTTCTTGGAACTTTTACACACATTTCTGATTTTCTTTCAAATTTCCCCTCTTATAAACTGTTACATTAACTAAAAGAAACACCAAATTACATCGTTTTTGGAATTAGTTTAAGCCCGTTTTGGTTCCTTTTACTAAACGCTCTCTTCCGACACAGATCTATTCCTTGACGAGAACTCTCCCTTTATTGTAACTGATGACATTTTCTTACCATTTATGCAGAAAGTGTGTAATATAATAAGCTAAAGGTCTGCATGTGGAAACAAGGAGCTTATACGGAGCCCTGAAGTACTTATTCACCATTCTTTTTTTGCCACTCTGTATTTAAGGGTTCATGCATATTATATTTAACAATTTCCACAACTCATTGGCAAATAAAAAAATAGATCGAAGAAAACTATGCGTAATGTTTACAAAGTTACAACGAAGCGAAAGAAAATTTATTTTTCAATTTCGTATGGATAAATATGAAAGCTACGCATAACTCGAACAAAAACTTTTCCACGAAGAAATTTGAAATTCTGTAAAACAGTAAAGCACACTCGAAAAGATTCATTATAAGTAATTAATCATCTCGGTTAATATAACAGCCGTTTTCTTTACCGCAAAGTCCCCATTGCCGACGGTGAAAATCCAAGAATATTATCTTTTCGTCGCATAATTTATTTCGAGAAAAAACCCAAATTACCCGGATGACTTATTTTTAATGGGGAACAACAATGTTTTTCCAACTCTCCGAGCGCAACATGCGCGACTTCATTTCCCTCGGAAAATGAAAACACGGGAAAGTCTAAGAAAAGTTTACGCGCGGAAAAGCAGGAAAACTCTGGAGGAGGAAGGATGAAACACTGTCAGACACAGTATATTTTTATATCGTAGCAAAAACATTTCAATTTTATATAATTATCGGCACGTGATTGGAAAAAATCATTGATTTCCATACCTCGATTATTAACTGCATGCTCATGGTTTTCGCATGTTAATGCTTGAAGAGGTTAATAACATTGACACTCAGCTGCTTCTGAGAAAACACTTGGGTTTATTTATATTTTATATGATCAAGTTATATGGAGTACATGAACTTCCACTGAAGAAGAAAAGTAACTAAATAATCCTATAGTTCTAACAAGGAAATTCATTGAACTATGTTGTTAATTTTCTAGTTCAGTGGAAGTTAATCGATTGTTATACCGGCCCTAGGAAATGGTTTCAAACAAACTCTTAAAAATGATGAATACATAATATTTCTAAAGCTACTGGATTTTTCTTCCTGGTCTAGATACATGTCATCGTAAGCAATTGCATTTTGCTAGCCTGCATTGTGTTATCGGTCGTGGGAGGAAAGGCTAACGAGCATATTCCGCCCAGTACAACTTGCAACTAAAACTGAACTTTCTATTTCAGTTTTAAATGTGTGCTATAGTGCTCCAAAACAGAGTAAACTTTATTAATATAAAACACGACATAAACTTTATTGCAAGAAATTGATATTGTTTACTGAATCAATAATCAAAACTCGTTTAAACAAATTCCCAACTAATGATTGCGCTCTAAGCATTTGCCGCATCGCAGTTTAAAGCGACACTAAAAATTAATTAAACTTTGATTCAATTTCACCGCATTCCGACCTCTGGATTCATTATTAACATTCGAAAAAAATACTTATTTCATTCCAATTGATTGGGCATTGCATTGGAAGTTAACAAAATAAAGTTACGCTTGGATTCCAAATATCAGAACTGGGTCACAAGTGTTAACCATTTCTGGCTTTGAAATACAACAGATGAATGCATCCTTGCGAGTGAGAGCCAGTGAGATCTGAGTGATTCGGAAGCTGATTGCTGACATCCTTACATCCGCGCAGATCGAAGAATCAGCCCTTGGAGATGGGGTAATTACCATGACCTTAATTTTAAGACGTCGCTACAAGAATACTAGATACTTGCTTTGTACGATCGATGATTCGAGCGCGGAGAGATTAGAGACAATTGCCATCACACAGTCTGGAAGATCTGAACGAATCGTTGTAGCAAACTCTACATAGAGGAACATCATACATTGTGGCTCGGTTTTGATTCTGTTGTGTTTTGTTTACGCTTGTTTATTTATGTTTGTTTTAGTTTGCATATCTTATAATTTTGAATACTAATACAAAGTTAATAATTTAATAATTTTACGTGTGTCTTGTTTAATACCAGAAACAAAACTAACAAGCCTAATCGGCTTGGGAAGATGCTGGAAGATGCTGGAAGATCGTTATTCGGTGCAAATATTTTTAATAGAAATTTAAATAGAAATGTACTTGCTATTTTTTTTTATAAAATAGCGATAATTAGCAATGTAAAGGATACCAAATATAATATTTTGCTTTCATGAATATAGTAGGTATGTCCGTATGTGATTGGCATGTTATATTGCATACGAATTCCTATATTATTGACCAGTTTTTAAGAATTCAGTACATTTAACACAATACTTTTAATCAATCCCTAAACGTTGCATGATCGTAGTTAACAGAAAAAGGTAGGTACACGTTTCAAAGCTGCATGCTCACATATCAATAAAAATGAATCTTAAACCAGGTTTTAAAATGTCCAGTTAAGTGTAAACTGCCGGTTAAGTTTGTTATCTCCAAGGTTACAGCTAGTCAGATTCCTCTATTTTCACCTTAACTGAAAGTTCACACTGTAACTGGACATTATGAAAACAGCGCAGGCATTTAAAATTAAAAATAAACACCCATGATCTGTGCAAAAAAAATCTTTGCTCCTCTGTACAGGTAGATGTAACTGAATTAAAATGAAGCATTCAGGAACACTTGTCTACATGAAGAACCACGCAATGATTCACGTCTTCTTTTTCACTGGATTTAACGTCGTTTGAGCTTGACGCTAAACCATAAATCCAACTCGAGCTACAAACGAAAAAATGAAAAACTGTGGACAGTTAGAGAGGAAACGTTTTTGCGCTAACGCCGGTTCTGCCGTTGTAGAGCAAATCCCTATGTTGAGTAACTGACCTCTATGTAGTTACGTGGATAGGAGATGTGTATTTCTCATCTGTTTCAGCTAATAAAAGTTTTTCTAAGTTTTTCAATAAGTTCATTACCGTCATAAGTACCAACTTGGGGGGAAAGTCGCCCTTTTCTTGTGAGAGAAGTAAACGGTTGTCGTTTTGGTCGATTTTCGCATAAATTTCACGTTCGTAGGGAACGTCTCCTGGCTACAAATTATTTACAAAAATGTTGAAAAAAATACACATGTTGTGAAAGAGCTGCTGAACGGCGGATACTATATTTTTGGTCGTTTTTTTAAAACTTGGACCTGGGGGAATTTTCTAAAAGTGCCATTTTAGGCCATTTTAGCACTTTGAGAAAATTCCCCCAGCTCCAAGTTTAAAAAAACGACGAAAAAAAATAGTAAACGCCATTCAGCAGTTCCTTACCAACACGTGTTTTTTTTTCAAAATTTTTGTAAATAATTTGAAGCCAGGAGACGTTCCCTATGAATTTGAAATTTATGCGAAAATCGACCAAAACGACAACCGTTTACTTCTCTCTTAAGTTGGGTTTTTGGAGATTGGAATTGTCGTTTCACCTTCTGAATGACTTAGAACAGGCGGTGAATAGATCAATAGAATAGAATACATCCAAAATGGAGGGCGGATATTGTCAAATTCTAGATGACACCTGCACTGTACTATAGTGCTTCGCGAACGCAATTTGTGTTGCGTTGAAGATGAGCGTAGCGGTTTGTAGCGGGTAAACGAGTGAAGGCAGAACGTCAAGAGAAGAGGGCCAATGCGTGAAATAACTATTTCGCTATAAAGGATCATTTGTCGTTATAAAGGATCATATATATATATAAAGGAAATGGTAGTTCAAAAACATTGTAACTGTGATTTGCTTGAAAATCACAAAATTTTTCCTTAAAAAATGTTTAAATATATATTGTTAACAAGAAAACGGAGTCTTAGAAGCCTTAAAACTTCAGGAATGCTTGGTTTCATCACGCTCCATAACTTTGTAAAGTTTCGTGACAAAATGTTGACAACATTTCGCTGAACGGCCGGGACAAATTTATCGGAAATTATTATCTTTTTTTTAAACTTTGAATAGTTTAAAAACTATCCAGTCGGTTTTGCTTTAAAAAAAAATAGCTCGGGGTGTAAGCTAGAACCAGCAAAGGACCTCTGCTAGATATATATATATATATATATATATATATATATATATATATATATATATATATATATATATATATATATATATATATATATATATATATATATATATATATATATATATATATATATATATATATATATATATATATATATATATATATCAAAACACACCTTGCATCCAAGATATCGAACGAACCATTCACAGTGGAAAAACTCGTAGCACGAGGAAAATTCACCAAATTCAAGGTAGGCGCCAATTCAACCCTTGCGAACATATTATATGAACATGTTATATTTTTTCATTTGACGAGGCCAAAGAAACAAACAGATAAATGTCAGACCAGGAACCGATACCGAGGACATCGCTGAAATCTGACCTTCTCCTGATATTCTGAAACATCCAATCACTGAGACACGAGACAAACCAACTCGAAATTATCTCAAACACCATACTACCCGATGCAATATGTTTGGCAGAACACTGGCTTGTAAACGAAGAAGTCAACAACACAACAATGGCAGGATACGTAAGAGGAAACATATTACTGTAGGAAGAAGCAAAAGAATGGAGGGGTGATCATCTTCGTTAAAGCAGGCAAGAAGGTTAAGTCTCTACCCAGTATAGACAGACTCAAAGTATAACTACATGCTGAATGCACCGCCGCAGAAATCGGGGGAGATAAAATAAATGCAGTGGTGGTGAACGTCTACAGTCATCATCAGGCAATTTCGAAGTATTCATGGAAACTATAACAAAAATCCTCTGGGTATTTACAATGAACAAAAGAAGGGTTGTTATCGGAGGCGGTTATGACATAGATTTTTTAAGTGAAGGTCCCAAAAAAATCGGCTTGTTGACCTTTTTCCTCAAGCGGACTGACATAATTCAATGAGTCAAATTAGAAAATAAGGTGAGATCGAAAGTCAACTGATTTGGAACCCTACTTGCTATCCACGCAAGAACGTTAAGGTCTTTGTACCTGGAAAACTTCACATGATCATAATCCATCAGAGAACTGACAACTTGGAAAATATTCGAAGAAAAAATAAAGATTACGTAAAATAAAATGCGTCATATGAGATATATGCCTACGCAAAGTATACGCCGTCGTTTTATGTATTTTGTTTACTTTGTTTTCTGCGCCGTTGTTGGTATTCGGAGCCCGCTTTTTTGCAAAGCTAGAGATAACGAGCGTGGGTAAAGGGAAGAATTTTCGTGCCTGGCTTAAGGGAATATGTTGGCTCATGGGACATAGGTATTTCTATTTCATGAAGTCTATGTAGTTTCAGTGGAATGTGGGGAATTTGTTCAACCATTGGAAATGACAGGCCATGATTTGGCTCAAAGAACTGGGTTTGATTTACATTTGACGTTTGAAAAAAATTTATATTAAAAAAAACTAAATGAGTATATTCTACAGATTTTAATGACTTATATTTTCCCCCCAAAGTACACACTAGTTCTCTCTTTCCAATATTTCCTTCCAGTTCATTTTCAGTCACATGTTCTCACACCAAACTGACTTCTTGCGGAGCTACAATTGAAACTTCTCTTGCTACTAATTGCTAACGTTTAAACATTGTTGAATTGAAATATATTGTGTACCCGGTTTTCCCCAAACTGTGAATTATAGTTTTGGGGTAGGATTGGATTGTTATACCCACCTGTCGTATTCAATTCCATATTTCGTTGGAAATCTTAAATAAGTAGAGCCGAACTATAAATCTTGTTCTTGATCAGAAATTCGCAATAAGAAACCAATTTTAAGTCAGTACATGCCCCGTGTACGCATGATGTATTTCACTGTAAAATCACCGCATTGTTAATGTTTCTCCCAGTAACTGAACAGGGTGCTTTTTCCCACAATTACTAGGGCTGGCATCACAGAGATTTCAGTCAATACTAGACAGTGGTATTATATTATTTCAGCCGGTTCGAAAATTTGTGAAAACTGAAAATATTGTTTTAGTATTTCACATATTTTCAATTGAATGTAAACACTTTTGACATCACTCCAATAAGTCTTGCCAAAGAGAAATAACAAGATGTGCTCACAAATTCCCTGCAAACAATTCTGGGAAAGAGCGGAAAGAGCTCGTTAAGCGCCTCCATCATCTATCAAAAGGTTATTGATTGCTGCAGCCGCAACCTTATCGTGTATTGCACTCTAAGACGGCGGCAGTCGAAAAGGACTTTCAGGAAATTAAAAACCCACCAACATGAATGAAAAAAATTCTAGGCTTTCCTATTTACGAACTTTTCGAAATGGAAAAGTAGAAGTCATTTTTTGCCAGGTTTCTTCGCACTGATAATAAGAACAGTCACAGTTAGGATTATGTGAATAGATGTCTACTTGATCGAATTTTGAGGTATCTCACTCTTAAGGTGGAATGTGGGTTGATCATCTTGGACAACGAATATATACCAAACTATTTGTTTACAGACAAACTATAAGTGGTAGCCTCACCAAAACAGCTTACTTCCTAGGCAATGTATAAGGCTTTTAAATTAAACAAAAATAGTGTTGGTGCTTTGATTGGTTTGGCTAAATAACGCCCGTAACTATATGTGTCATTGGTTTCCATTGAAACCATAATTTTCCGTAGTTACGGACGTTACTTAGCCAAACTTTTAATTAGCACAAACATTATTCTTAATTTATTTGAAAGCCTTAAATATTACCTAAGATTTAAGCCATTTTGGCGAGGCTGTCTCTAATAGTTTGCCTGTAAACAATAGTTTGGTAGATATTCGTTGGCCAAGGTCGTCAATCCACCTTCAAGTTTTCTGTATAAGGAAATATGAAAATGAATTCCACTCCCACACAGGGCTATGAAAACGCTATGCAGGAAGTTTCGCGTTGGTGGATGAGCGAGTAGCAAGCTGGTTCTTTTTCTAGAGTGTAAAAGTCCTATACTCATTTAAAATGGCTTCCTATTTTTATATATTCTAAAATCACGATATATCTTGAAAAAAAACGAATAAAAAAGAGTTATTCTTGAATCTACAATTTTATATTATCAAGAATAAACTTTCCCATAGGAGCAAGAATGAACACCTTGTGACAGTACCTATGCAAAAACTTAAGTAGTTTTAAAGAAAATTTAGGAAACATGCGACAAGCTAAAATATTTTATTTTAATTATTAAAATTTAATATATTATATATTATATAGTATAATATATTATGATATAATACAATGTAATATTTATTTTATTTTATTTTGAATTTTATTTAAACCCTCTGTTAGTCAGTATTTAGACAGAAAAATTGCGGAAAAACATCGCACACTATTTTCTTTGGTTAAGTTGAATTCTTTCGTTCCTGGCTCTTGAAATAAAAGTAAAATAATTACATGTGAATGTCCACGGTGCTTATTAAATTGTTCCTTGTTCTCATCGTCTTGGCGGCAGAAATGTAAACGGGAATAACGGGACGCCATAAAAAAAAGCCGAAGTGTCAATTTTCGCACGTGCTCATAATGAAAGTCGTACATGGGAAAATGAGATTTCTGGAATAAGAGAAACCCTCACACTGATTATCCTTACAGAAGCCGTGTAAAGGTGGGAATCGAAACCACACACAGGGCTCTCAAAAGAGATGGTATAATAAAAAGAGAGTGTTTTAGGGATGCGTGTCTTTTTGGGGATTTTCCTCTCATGTGCCTATCCAATTTAACATGATTGGTTCCGTCGCTTAACGAAAATGTACAATTTCGCGGGTCGCATTATATCTTTTCTTGGAAACCGTTGCGTACGGTTTACAAGCTACGTATGGCTGCCAGAACCGGCTTCTTTCTTGGTCCTCGTGAGATCACTGGAGTGCAATATTAAAGTTGCGAGTGTGGGTAAAAATAACTGTGGCTAAAATTTGAACTTTCACATTTTTTTAACAGTATTAGATCTGAGAGTACGAATACTAAAATATCAGCGTTCCCTATAGATATGTATTGGCTTTTTGTTAGCGTTGGTTACATTTTTTGAATTTTAATTATTAAATGCAATCCACTTAAATAGAATCATGCAGACGGAATAAAAACAATGTTATTTGAGTAGAATTAGAATACTATTGGATGCAGAGCAATTAAATTATTTGTCAGCATTGTCAAGTTGATTGTGCAGGGAAGGCGATATGTGAAATGATTGCCAATTGATTTCATAAATATAAAAAAATCGATTTTAGCGCCATTTTAATAACTTTTGTTACAGTGATAAGGTGCAAAGATATACAAATTCGCAAATATGTTTACGTAGTTAGCAAGAAAAAAAGGTCCACTCAAAGACCGGCAGAAATAAAATTAAAAATGCAATATGGCTGCCACTCTTGCAAGTTCTGGGGCCCGATAGTGTAAAAAGATATCGATCGGTATCAAAGAGTAACCGATATATATATATATATATATATATATATATATATATATATATATATATATATACATGTCTGTTTCAATGAACCGTGCTACCGATAAATATAGAAAAGTCGCCGATTATTTGACAAAATCGGAAAGCCTTGTTTGGTTTTTCAGGCTAGAAAGTATTGCTTGCTATCAGCCAATCGCAACCCGCGATTTAATCACGTGATGCACTGGGGCTCAGCTTGTGAGCGAACGAATCTGACATCAACCATGTTGAACTTTTTGAGCATCCGCTTACGCCATACTCACGATGGTCGAGAGGGGTTGGAGTTATTGAAGTTAAGCAAAACTTCGCCCAGATGATTTTTGGATGGGTGACCGTCGTACAATTTTTCAGTTATCTATAGGTGGCGCGTCGTGAGGATACCTGTAGGTGGAATTGGAATTTCTCTTCATTCTCATACATAGGAAGAGGGTTGTTAGAAATTTACTACTAGTATGCCTACTGCGAGCTGCTATTGCTTTCATTAGTAGGTACCTAATGGTTAAAAGCATTCAAATTGAATACAAACGGTTTGAAATAACAACCACCATATTAGTACTATTATAATATACGACGAAAGCACTTGAGATTTTGTATTGAACTCGGTGGCCCAAATTGAAATCAAAGGCTCAAGATCAATTTAAAAAATGAGTCCCCTCCCCCCCCCCCGTCACCAGGCCCCAGTCACCACTCTCGCTTCAAATAAGCCATTCGCTAAAAAAAAAAGGTAATCGCCTTCGTTTCCGATGATTTTTTAAAAACATTACTTCCTTAAAAAATCGTCACCGCCTTGATTTTGGATTCACTTGAGCCGCTGGGGGCCCCGAAAATTTCTTAGTGCGCCTCCCTGGGCCCGAGGCCCCCGAGCACTGGTATGCCTGATCCCCTCTTTAGTTACGCCCCTGATTGATCTTATAACTATTTAATTATTTTAAGCAAGACCTTTTTTATCATAAAACAATAACGATATTAATGAATGACGTGTTTTAAGCATTCAAATTAAAGTGCTAGCGTGAAACGTGAAACTAAACCGTATGTGTTTTAATTTTGCGTTTGCTTTGTACTGAGCAGGTTTCAACTCGTTCGTTCTTGCATTATTTTATGAAACAACTGCAATGAATAAAATATCACCTAGCCCTCGGCCGTCCTGTTTTAAATGCGAACATAATATCCTTATCGCTCATTCAGTATTTGTACTCATCTCGCTGGCTAATGCTATGGAAACGGAAGGCTCAGCATGTGAAATAATTTGCATGTCAGCTGACAGTGGCGTTGCTCAGTTTTATTGGGATCTTCTGCAAGATTTTTTGTCGATACATTAGAACTTTTACCTGAAAATAAAAAAAGTTTTTCACAAAATATATTTGTTATTTACCAACTTTTATTTGTCAATATATTCTGAAACGATAAATGGCTTGATGTCAATGTTACATTTTATGTTGCTAAATACATAAATGATGAAATGAAAATGTAATCCGATTACCGCTTACAGTTATCTTTAAACTTCTGGGTAAAAAATATTAAAATGTTGATTGATTATTGCATTATTGTATGAGTAGGACTGTTCTATTCATTTGAGCAGATAAGCAATTGCAGTTTCAATTGCAATATGCTAGCAATTGCTATAAATGGATGGAATTGGAAGGGGGAGGGGGGTTTGCGAAACTTTTCAAAAATGCTACCGAAGTAGTTACTTAGCAGTTCAGTTACTTAGTGGTTCGGTCGAATATTAATCCATCGTAGCTAACCGCAATGTATTTGTTTGCAAAACATTGCAATTCGTGATATTATTAGGCCGTTTCTTTAAAGAAGAGATAATTATTTTTAATGAACGATGTTAATTTAATTGACTATGTTTAAAAAAAATTCATGTTTCTCTCAATAGTCTATATGAATATGAAGTCACACCCGTCAATAATATACGATTCCTCAACTGAAATTAAACTTTGGTTCACGTCTGCAACCAGCCACTAAACAAATATTTGAACTTCTGAATATACTCAAGTTCAGTACGTAAATGTATCGTGTTCTTGGATCGCACTTAATAAATCCAACGAACTTCATATCTTTTGTTAGTCAACTGGGTCTCAAAGGACTGGGTGGCAAAGGTTTGATAAATATACTGACTGCCTGAGACCAAGTCGCCGTAATAACTTAATTTAATACAAGTAAAAACTTGCAAAAGTCTGTCTGCATTCATTCATTTTTCATACCAAATTCTTGAATAGCTATGTTAGAACGTATTCAATTCATTTATGTTTCTCAAGAGAAATCTATATGAAGTTTGCTTCTTTCATATTTGATTTAGTGCGTTGCTCTGAAAAAAAGTATATGCTATGTCCTGGAATTTTGCCATGGCAACAAGATGTTGGGTTGGATGCGATGTCAGTCAGGTGGTTTTTGGTCCAGAGGGGAACGTATTGACAGTGTGGAATAAATTAAGAGAAGAGTTGGTTGAGAAGTAGTTTCCTTTTAAGTTTCAGCAAATAAGCTTATGTTAAGCTACGCGACTTCGGGTCGAATGCGCCTCGTGTGTTACGGACTTTCCCTTGTCTTAGCTAAGTAAATGAGAATGCCTTCGAGAACATGTAAGCCCTGCCATTAATGTATTATCTTTCTCATTCGTTCTGCCTTTCATCGTCTTACAGTAATCTATCTCATGACTGGGTTTGACTATGAGTCATACCCACGTTTCTTGTAGATATAACGATAATATACAAGGTAATTTTCTTTAACGATGTAACTAAGTAATTATATATCTGGTTGAAGAATGATAGAAAGGTAGCATTTAATACTTTCCACTCTATTTTCTCTCCGGTTCGATGTGAAAATTTCACAGCATAAAAATACAAGATGTCCATAATTTTCTTTATTTGTTTTTGCATATTTTGCTTTTTTTCCATTTTTAGATGCTTTTCAATTTTTTGCGCTTTCTCGTGCTTTTTTCGTAAGCACTCCGAGAATTTCTTTTTAGATAATGTTGGCATGTTGGCTGATTTAATTCCTTATTCAATCGTGCATTGATGTTCATCAATTTTCCGGTACTGAAAGTAGGTAATTCATTTACATCGTCACTATTTTAAAGTCAATTACCAATAAGAGGCATCTCACGGTGTAATCAAAAAACGGCGAGTGCATTATAAATATTAACCTTCATTGATTTACCAAAGTCGCTTCAAGCACTAACGGTTCGTAAATATTACATTTATCAATTGACTCCTTCGCAAGTAAACTTTATCTCCAATCAATTTCTAAACATATTGCCTTTCCACCCACATGCCTCAACAACATTTAAACATCGCAATTCTAGAATAACGTAAGTCGATCAGCCAGGAATTAAAATGATACAATTTTAAAAAATGTAACATCTGTTAATAATTTTCACAACATCCGGATTCGACCGAAATAGCGCATTTTAAACCATTTAATATACAACATTGCGATGCTAACTATATTACACTCTGCTTGGGGTCTATAAAAAAACGACCAGATCTGCCCGTTTCAACATAAAATAGAAATGCTGCACTATGTGTTGGAAATCCTCCCTGCGGTCTTATACAACTACGCGCTCCTGTCATATATGTGACCAGCGTGTCAATTGACAGCCAGTGGCGGTTTGTATAAATTTAAACACGTTGACGGTTGCAATGTTAACAGCCCGCTCAATTCCATCTATTTTAATGGAAACACTAATTAAAAGTTTACAAAAAATCAAGTAAATACATTCCGCACGTACAATATTACCCGAAAAGATCAAACCGAAAAACTTTCAAGTCAGCCATTTTAACGCTCACATTTTAATTATATATTCTAAAAATAATAAATAATAAAAGCACCAGATATTCCGTGCTTTTTATGCCAACATTTAATTAATTGTGGCGGGAGGTGTAAGATGAAGTTGTGGTTTCAGTTGGCTGTTGCTGCTCTACACTCTGTCCCATGAGAGAATGTACTTTCAACCTCCTGTGACGCCAGGCTAGCAAACGTGACTCAAGCACTGCAACATGGTTTTATTCTCTCATGGGACAGAGTTGATATATAGCTTCCAAATTGAAAAGGAAAAAGAGGTGAACAGAGGCCACTACCAACAGTTACTTTCATTCAAGTTCAAATTGAAATTAACTTTCAAATGCATACAAAACATCAAGGTAATAAAAGAATTCGATGTTGTAACTAAACATTTGTCTCTTTTATATAATCGTTGTCTTTATTCCCGTTTTCTTGTGACATGAATCTTAAACCCCGTGAACAATCGCACCAGCCAGCCTAAGTCCTCTCTTTACGCAGTTTGTGGAACTTTGCTAATACCGCGTAACGCTAACCTTCGATCCGCTAACATCACAATGTTTACACCTCACCTGCGATTGAACTTTGTACTCTGGTATCTTTTCCTCTGAACTACACGATCAGAAGGAAACAGTTCTCTTAAGAATGCCCTAATTATATACTCGAGTAAAGAAATTACCAGTTTCTCGTTTCGTAGTTCGTGGTGCATCTGACGAAAGACAGTCACATGTTTTCATACGAAGGGGAATTACTTGAGTGAGAAGGGGACGACGCGGGAGGGGGAGAAGGAATAAAAGTTAGCTTGAAATTAAGAGGTGAGATACTTTCTTTTGCTGCTCACGTTAGGAAACGTAGTTTTAGACCCCACCCATTGGCAGCAAATGTTAAGCTACTGTTTTAAGGTTGCCACTCTTGACCACAAGCTGTAGTACGTTTATTTTAAATATCCCACCACTGCCACCAATTGAAGTGCGGTTATTGTAAATATATCACCACTGTCACCAATTGTAGTGCGATTATTTTAAAGATCCTACCACTGCTACTAATTGTAGTAAGTCTATTTTTAAGATCCCACCACTGCCACCATATGTAGTGCGGTTATTGTAAATATATCACCACTGTCACCAATTGTAGTGCGATTATTTTAAAGATCCCACCCCTGCCACATTGTAATGCAGTTATTCTGAAGTTCCCACTGTTTGCCCCAACTGCTGTGTGCATATTGTTTTTATCAGAGGAAAATGTAATGGACACGGTTAAAATTTTAATAGACCACCACTGGCATATTTGGAATGAGAGCCGCCTAGCCGTTACACTGTCTGCACGCCACTGGTCCCGTTTGACCAAGCGTTTGCAGCCACACATGCTGCATATTATTCAGGCCCATGCTCTAAATACACCAGTGCATACCTGTGCTGCGAGCAGTCCGCTAGCCGCAAAAATCGATATTTTTTGCGGCTGAATACACATTTTGAATTGCCAATTCCATATACATTCGGTCCCTGATGGTCCACTTCTGATTTATTTATCTTTGTTCAGTGGATTCGTTGAATAGGAAAGATATGTAGAGAGCGAGCTTTCAGGTGCGGATTTCAGTGAAGACTGATTAGGCAATACTATTTGCAAAAAGGCACAAAAACCTGTCAATCAAAAGTAAAAGTGCCCCGAATATTTGAATTCCAAACCAATTATTTTTTGTTAGGTTTTAGCAGCATTCTATTAATTATCAGTCAGATTGGATATTTCAGAAGTCTGGCTTTCAGTTGAAAAAAGGACAGGGTACTCAAACTGACTAAACCAAATTTCCTGCTCCCCAAAAAAGACACAAATTTCCCTATTGTCATGCCAAATCCATGCTTAAGCTATGCCAAAGCCATGCTAAAGCCATGTTAAGCACTGAGACGAGCGATGTGCTCAAGAAAAATAAGTCATTTGAATATCCCCCTAAACGTTTTGAAAACAGATTGTTGTATTTATTATTTGTTATTGTCATAATACGGTAAATATTTACATGATGTATAGACAAAGCGATCTAGTAACTTATTTCACGAAATCAGAGGCGTATTATTTATTCTTCGCCGTGGATATAATTTAACTGCAATTGAAAATAAAAATGATTTTCATTCAATTATTGCTGGTGGTCTTAGACAAACGTACTAGTAGCTATAGAGTATCAAATATTTGACGAAAATTTAGAAAAAAATGCTCAAGCCAGTCATAGTTGTCAAAAATTGATCCATAATTGAAACGGAAGATCAATTAGGTCATAAACGACCTCAATTTGAAAGAAAATTGCTGCTAAAGAATATTTTCAAACTATCCCCTACCGAAATTTAATCAGTGTCCAGCCCAACATTATTACGCGTCAATTATTAATGAAACAACAAATTCAATTTGTGCACAATGACAATTTCTTCTGGCTGGTTGGCCTTCGCGAAATGGTTCGAGTTTTCCTCTGAGGAGAAAGTTAGCGGTAATGGCGAAGTTGCTAATCATATCGTAGATGTCCTCGAGAGAGAGCGAGAGGAGAAAACATTGCAGGACATAAAATGTTTGGGACATGTTCTAACTTTTAATGCAGTCCCCAGCAACGCTATTAGAGAAAGATAGGTGCACCTACTCCATAAAGTCTCCATCAGTCTGCACACATTATAACTTGCTCATGGGAGGCCATTTTTTTCCTGAAATCGATTATTTCTAATTCCTTTCTAAGTTTCCAGTGTTTATAGAACTGTTAAAAAGTATTTTCGAATTAATTTCGTAATTATTGCACATTGAATGCACATTGGAGTCTTAAGTGGCATACGGAAAAGTGTCTAAAGTGTCTAACTAGCGAATTTGAAAAAATATCCGTCAAATTTTACGTGTTGAACTTATGACTGATCCTTATGTTGTTTGAATGTCAACTTATAGAAGTAAGGTTTGTTTACGTAAAGTTTTGAGTTGACATAATCGCAATACTGAAACAGACATGTTCCTCATGTCAAAATGATGCGGAAAACACCAATGTTGCGGTTAGAACAAAATTTATTTTTGTTCTGATAGTTAATTATCCATTTCTATTTTAATACCATATTCTCGATGTAGATTTCCTGAAAGACTACAGACTGCCATCGTTTTGCAGGCATAAATTATATATCAGAATACTAAGAAGTCATATTTCTTGCAGTGGCTACCTTTCCTTCAGTGAAATAGTCACGGTCACATCGGGATACACTTCTCCCCCCTCCTCCACACGCCAAAGTTAAAGTCCATACCCTTAACTATTTACTTGAAATACATACAAACAAGACTAGACTTTATGTCTTCCTTGTCGTTCCCCTGCAATCCCGATTTTATCCTGGTTGTAGGCATTAAACATTAAACTTTATTATATCCGGCCATGTAGTGGACGGATATTCCCTGGTGTGACAGACTTGTGGTCCTTAAAGAGGCTGTGAATCGACGTTTCGTCTGCGTCGGCGCGGACATCTCCCGCCTCGGGAACCACAAAGCAGGGTTAGGGTACAAACAGGGGTTACTTTGTTACCATGCTGACTTGACTACCCCTGAAATCTGCGAATAGCCGTCAGTGATTGGATGTTCGTAATTTTACCTCGGGGGTTAGGTGTTAACTTTGCTTTGTGGATCTGGGCCTAGGCTTGGGTGGATCTGAGCCTAGGTCTTGGTGGATCTGGGCCAGGCCTGGGTGGATCTGGGCCTAGGTCTTGGTGGATCCGGGCCAGGCCTGGGTGGATCTGGGCCTAGGACAGTGGATGTCTGCGCCAAGGCAAATTAAAAGACTAGACGTATGTCCTTTTAAGGACCTGTCCGGGGCTAGGACCAGACCTGTCGAAAAGCTCAATCGCCCACTACACATCCAATCGTAGCTCTGAACTACTCCTCCATACCATTTTATCTCTGACAGTAAACATGGATATATTACGTCGTCATCAAAAGTATGTATTCGTCTTTTGATCTTTTTTCGACCGTTTGATTAAATAATTTTTATGTCAACCCACCGAATTTCTGAATAAACCCGCATAAACCCCTCGGTAGCGTTACTGCGGGCGGGCAGCCTCAGACTCAGGGGGGGATCGAAGCCCCCCTGTGCATGCGATTTCACAAATTTCACAAAGTAACACCTTTCCTCCAAGTTTCGGAAAATTTTCAATGAGAAATTTTCAATGAGTAATGAAATGTTCAAAATGTGTTCTTCATAAATCAAACTGAAAGAATATTTTCAGCTAAAAGTTCGGACATGTCTATCTGAAAATGTTTTCTGAAATTTTCTCGAAATGTATTCAGCATGTATATATATTATACAAATAAGGCCTGTATAGGTCATTAAGCCCAAGGACGCACGAATTGTCAATGTGGGAGAGGACCCCCCTTACCCGGCCAACTGGTGCATATACACGCACAACCAGGTATCGACTAGAAAAATATACTAAAATGACCTTCGCCTGGACAATCAGTGCTTAATAGGGATGAAAGGGGGGGGGGGGGATCGAGGGCTAGAGGGAGCCATATACCTTTTTTTGCCAGGTGGCATCCGATTTAAAGTTACGCCATTGCAGCCCCTATTGGATAAAAACTATCGCATTTACAAACCGTACAGCATATATTAGCAGTACAATACCACTGAGTGAACCTGTAAATAGTCGGTACACCACTTGTGTAATTAACAGCATCACCTCGGTCCTCGGGTAACCAGCGACAATAATCTCACGGTAGCAGCGTCGATGCTCTTAATGTTTGCACTCACAAGATAAGGGACTTTGCACCGCTATAGTTCAAATTGGCTTACCACGCTCACCGGCACAGCAAACATTGTACGGTATTTGAATTGCGCATCTCTAGTACATTCGTGCATAATATTATAGACTTCAGTTAAATTGTTTTAATTGTTACGTGTCCAACAGCCTTCTAGCAACATAATTTCGATAAGAGCTAATGGCTAGCAGCTCCATCTATAAGGCTCTGAAAAGGTATAGCGATCGTTAAGAGACAGATCTTTGCCATCGACAGAATCTACTTTCACGAAATTTATTTGAAAGTAACGGTTTTAACTTCTAATGGTTTTGATTGAAGTGGAGCGTGCCAAGGACCCACCTTGTAAACCCACCCTGTTTTTATTACCGAAATAATCTACTTTCGCACCATTTATTTGAAAGTAACGGTTTTAACTTTTAATGGTTTTGATTAAAGTGTGGCGTGCCAAGAACGCACCCTGTCCCTTCGCACCCCACCTTACGTGGACCCTGCCCCCATGTCCCATGTCCCATGTCGACGTCCCAGTTTTCCCTGTATAGGGCTAAGAGACCAAGTAATCAAAGAATGTAATCATGACGCTGATCACAGATTTTGGTCATGTCGGTGATTTTGGTCAAAGTGGTCAAAATTAGGTACAACTACAGTAGCGTACTTAACTAAAACAAGAGGTACCAAAATGCAGTACTAGGAATTCACGTTAGATAATTTCATCTCGCTAGTTATAGTCTTGCTGTTCATACAAAACAATGCTACCAACATAAATTAGGGGAAATTAATTGAATAATTATATATAAATAAACCATGTCCACGATCGTCCGAAGGGCTAATTATAAATGAGTATGCCATGCATATATATAGCAAGTGGTTGTCGGTAAATTATTTGGCTACGTCATCCAGTGATGACTGGAGGCCTGATGATCATAAGCTCTGATGCTGAAGGTTTAACATTTTGACACATGATGAGAGTAATGTACAAAATGAAAACTCATGCGTATACACCTAAATGTATACTCTCTCAAAACTTTCCATGTTGCCATTCCACCATGAGTTCACAAATTTATTCCTTTGGCAAAATGGTTGAATGCGTGCTTTCATATTTTTACTCTGCGATATTTTAGTGAGAAACTAAGTAGCAGAGATTGTATGCCTTGAAGGCTTAGGTTGTACTATTTTATAATGATAACGCAGTATACGCGGAAGGTCGCATGCTTGGATGATTATTTGTGTATTTCAAGAAGAACATATATTGGTGAAGTTCGTCGGCAGTTTCAGTAAATTGTTTGAAATATTCTAAACTTTGTTTCAACTGGAGAAATGAAGAGGACAGAAGATGTGTGTTAAAAGGCCTAATGACAGGCGAGGATTTAAGGTGGGGAAAATACATTTTTTTTACAGGCATACTGTTAGTGATCGCCGAAAACTGAATGACCTTCTGAGGGACAAAAAAGCGAAGACCCGGCCCTGGGTAATTTATCAGAATTTTAAATAAAACCATTGCTTTTTTGTGTTCAGATTAGGCTTGCTTAAACCTAACACCTGTCAAAAATTAGTTTAAATGTGTTTCCCATGGTTAGGTTAGGTTAGGTTAGGATTTTTGGTCCAGAAGAACAGAACCCCAAAATTTGTTGGCGAGGCTCACAGTAGCCTTTCATGCGAGAAAAATTATACTATAAGTAATTCTTTTGAGACCCTATTTCAAAATTTTCCTTACTTAAGCACAAGTTTTACAACGCTGTGTATTAAATTTGCACAACGGCTGGTTAAGGAATTAACTGTCGGTTTACTTGCCATCAAGATCTGATTGGCGGTAGAACGACTAACGGTTCGTTAATTCGTAGACCAACCATTGAGTGGGGAAGTCGTCGTTTCTCCAACCGTTTCGTAGCCTGTGCTTGTTACTTCTGTAATTTTCCGCAAGAGTGTGTGCTAGACCCGCCCTTAATAATGTAAATAAAACTTAAAAGCACCGGCTACAAAACGTTGGAGGAAATGTTGGAGGCATTCAAAACCCGGTTTGAAACAGTTTTCTCCAAAAACTCCTCTCCTTCTTTAAGCTGAAACGTAGCATGAGAGTTGAGATTGTTAAGCTTGGAGACTGCTAAGAGATTCCTGCTCAGCTTGCGTATTCGCGCAAAACTTAGCTTTAGGACATTTTCAGTTGGGAACAAGTAGACTTCGAGGAGCTCTTGTTTCCACTCTCATGGACATTATTAGGGACGCTTGGAAGAGCGGCAAATCTAGCGGTCAATTGCTGTAAAGCGTAAAGGAGGCCGCTAGGGCTACGTCGTTTTCAACATTTCTGGCCACAATATCTCTGATCCTCTAAAGTCTTAGATCTCAGAGGCTTAAGAGAGGATTTCAGTACATTTAGCGAAATTGCCTTGTCTCTAGATTTCTCCTGAGCGAAGACTTCGCGGTACAAATGAATGAATTGATATAAAATGATGATTATAATTAGCACAACTTAAAATAAAATGAAGCAAATTCGTCGCCTCGTTATCTCTTCTCAAAGTTGTATGTTTTATTTTATTTATATTTGAAAGATTTAATTCAATTTTTACGAGAAATATTCGAGTCTGGATTTCATTTCCATATTTGATTGCAGTCTGCTATTTTGCAATAAACTAAACTTCATTTCACGTTTAGAAAGAGTGAATTAACATCTCGCAGGACCCCCATGATCTGAGAGTTTTAAAACTGCCCACATAGCCTTTTCCCGGCTCAAGGCGTGGCCGGTGAGTTTTGAAACTCCTCGCTCGGGTCTAGCAGCAGTGGGTCCTCGAGGAAGATGCAAATCCACTCTCCTTCTTAAAGTGAAAGATAGCTTGTACGCGCGTAAAAATGTATGTGTTAAAAACGTTTTATGCTTTCAAAAAACTTATCTCTGCTTAAAGAGTGTATCACTATTTTTTGTGGTTACACTTGTTTATTATTTACAATATAAATACACCAATATAATATGAAAAATATAACCACAAAATATAAAAATGTGTTATTTTGACGGCATAAAATTGCTGTGGCAGACTTAAGTAAACAATAATCCCATGTAAACAGGCCCTAGCATCCCCTCCCCCTAAAGTGACTTTCTTATAAAAGGGAATGGAGGGGGGGGGGGCGCATCCTGTCACGGATTTCCGCAGCGACCATCTACGTCATCACATCGTACAACTCGCGTCCGACGACATAACACATTTAACGTTATTTACGGAAATTACCTAAAGTTTACACACTCGCAGTTACAAGCCCGTTTCAGAATTAACATTTCTCTTAACTTTTTTGCCTCTAATAAGCTTTGGAACAACAAACAACTTTATTTCGTGTTAATTATTCCCTGTCCGAGCGTCAACTCTCTGTTGTCGGCCTTCATTCCATCATTCTCGGCTTATTTCAAGCAGGGGATTAAATTCCAGAACATTCCACGTCGATGCATTCGCTTGCAAAATTAATCAGGCTTATTAATTATTCCTACCGTGCTATGAAATCCAAGTTTAAAGTCATGTGCGGCCGTAGATTGAAGCTATTTTTAGATCACTGGGCGTTGATTTAAAGAGAAGTTAAGTTTATGGGACAATAATGTGTTAATTTTTGAACAGGTGGTTAATGTCGGAGAAAAGGGTCATCTTGATGATAAGCTATATTTTTCACTGCGGTTATCATATCCAGATTTGTGAATTCATGATAGCCTCTTAAAATTGGAGGATGGCAATCTAAAACGATACCAATTTTAGTGCCCAATTATTTCGTAAAAAAACAGTTCTGGTCATGTTTATTCTACATGTGTATACCTACACTAAAAGTGTATACGATATAATTTAATGTGTATATACGTTATAACATAGCATATAGGAAAGCTTGCGTGTGATGATTACTGTTTATGGCATATGTTACATACCTACACATTGTTAATAGATTGAAACACTTTCAAAAGCACCGGGCGTTACTGATTAAGCGTTTGATCACGTCCAATAGTATTCAATTTGAACCAATCAATGAAAAGCATGCATGTGAACTGCCCGAATCAATTAGCTGTCAATTTCCGTTCAAGTGCACACCTTCATTTTTTATTTATATGCTCAGCTGATTAAGTGATCACATGTTCAATCACCATTTTTAGCGCAGTTTACGGAAGGCTGGTTAACTAACCGCTATACATGCAACACCAATTTAGATGCATACACATGATAATGTACGTGCGATTCGATTAGTCCACAGCCAGACGTTAAGCAAGAAGAGGGTCGAAATGTTATATTTGTAACCTTGAATCCTCAGCCTAAAATTGCCACATGTTCAAACGTGGTTTATTGGCGCTTAGGTCGATTTTCTTTAGGTTTAGCATAAATACACGTTACGTCTCTCTGGATTCCTAGCAAGCAATGATATTTTTGAAATGCATATGGGTATATTTAGTGCTAAAACCAAAAAAATTACTGAAAATTCACAAAAGTTTGTCATAAAAATGCTAGGAATTTGCGTTCAACAGCGCAGACCAGCGTATGTCGATAAAATAAAGGTGAGCAAACGCATTAATCCAGCGTATTCCCTGGACTACACAACTGCATATTTATCTCAGACTCAGCCAGCCTCAGCCAGTATTTTCCTGCATACTGGCAGAATCACAGAGCAAAATCCCTAATAGTGTATGGATTTAGTACTAGACTTTATGGATCAGATTAAATGAAGAGTACTTAAAACAGTCGAGTTCAAAGTATTTACCTTTGCAATAGTTAATAAGTAATTGCTGGGAGTATGAGTGAGTAAAGAAAGGTATGCCTATGTACTGCCTAATGTACAACTTGAAGAAGTTTCCTTTGAGACATCGGTACCCGATGGGCAATTTATGAAAGTAGAGCACGGTTGGACTTTTCCAGTCATCGGCCAGGCAAGGCCGGAAAATCTGTAGACGCCTTGTAATTGGCTGAAAGCATCTCGATTCCCCACTGATGTATCGGCAACTAGTTTTTCGCTTTGCACTAAACTTAGTACGTACCGTAAGTGGTAAGTGGTATGTCATTCAGTTTCCGCGCTGCTTCCTCGGTAAACTTCAAATGAAACATGAAGTGCACTTGAAAATAACGAATATGCATCCGCCAATCTCATCATAACACATATTGCAACGTTCAAACTCAGTGCACTTACGGTCGTTCCATCACCACGCTTGAAAGATCCTTTCGATCACGTATACACACCCCTCCTGCCCCGGGCACACACGAGTGAATAAGCAATTGATGGACTACGGCTTGGTCCTAAACTCAGAACACCGGCCACACATCGGACTCTATTATATCTCACTTGATCCCAATCCATCAAAACAGACATCATATCCATTATCGCGATCCACGTGCAATTCTGACGACCACCAATTCACACTGAATCGCACTGAAACAGCACTGAAACAGCACTGAAACAGCACTGAAACAGCACTGAAACAGCACTGAAACAGCGCGCGCGACCGTCACGGAAGTTCAGCACCCTGACAGCGATCTTCAATCAATCGCCAAACGTAATTACAGTGGTAATTAATTGAACTCCGAGTCACGCTCCGGCACTTTGCGATAGCTTTTAGTCGTCCTCCCCTAAAGGGTTTGAGGGAGAGTTGTCGACGATATAGGGGGTGGGGTGGGGGGGGGGGGGGGGGGCACAGTCTGATTGGGCAACGCAGGGACGGTAAGGTCGAGATTTTCAATATCGTTTTCAGACATACCTTAGCCTAACAGAATGTTTTTAAGAGAAGATACTAGAACGTTCAATAGTTCCATTTGTGACCATTTGTGACCAGTTCCTTTTGAAGAACAAAAATGTGGTACCTATAGTTATAGCTATTTTTTATTAGATAGGCAGCATATTAGGCATATTACTTTTAATGGTTGATTTTTGCGTTGATCTATAATATTGTTATTGTTATATTGTATTGTGTTTTGAATTGTATTTGACGAAACACATGCTACGGCCAATCGTGAAAATAAACAACTAAACTAAACTAAACTAAACTAAAACTAAACATTGACGGTCGAGGAGATCTCGTCTAATCTCAAGGCGAGAAAAGTTATAGAATATCTCAGCCTTTCCTGGAGGTCGTGGGGTATGAATCACACCATGGCTGTGCTTGCAGCGTGCCAAGAACCCACCCTGTCCCATCGCGCCCTGCCTAACGTGGACCCTGCCCCCATGTCCCATGTCCCAGCCTTGCCTGGAGGTCGTGGGGTATGAATCACACCATGGCTGTGCTTGCAGCGTGCCAAGAACCCACCCTGTCCCATCGCGCCATGGCTAACGTGGACCCTGCCCCCATGTCCCATGTCCCAGCCTTGCCTGGAGGTCGTGGGGTATGAATCACACCATGGCTGTGCTTGCAGCGTGCCAAGAACCCACCCTGTCCCATCGCGCCCTGCCTAACGTGGACCCTGCCCCCATGTCCCATGTCCCAGCCTTGCCTGGAGGTCGTGGGGTATGTTTGAATCACACCATGGCTGTGCTTGCAGCATGCCAAGAACCCACCCTGTCCCCATGTCCCATGTCGACTTACAACTCTCTCCTGGAAGGGGTATGGTATGAATAATTAGATGGCTGTACTTGTGCGTGCCAAGAACCCACCCTGTTCTAATATGTTCTACATTGCGTTGACCCTGCTTCCATGTTCCATTTGTTCCCTACTTCACGTTGAAGCTTTACAGAATTACCACACATTTCATTTATCTATGGTATTACCAATTTCCCTGAATGTTGGTATACATGCGTCTGTATATTGTTTCACTGTACTTTCATGACCCCCCCCCCCCCCCCCCCATAATCATAGCGCATGCCTTGCGTTTCTAATTCAGGTGCCGCCTACGGGGAGATCTATTATCACGAGCCATTAAGTCTGAAGGGACTGGTATCAGATTCACGCTGAGAACAAAGTTTGTACCAAATTAGATCAGCTAGTCTATACTCTATAACACCCACACTGTTCGATAGCCATTTGGTCGATTAGTCAGTCTTGCATATCACCTAAGTCAATGGAAATTAAACTTGGCAGATTAGTGCAGGACATGGCGAACGTATCTATTGTTTTCCGTACTTCCCCAAATGATTATTTTACGTCTCGTTATTGTCAGTGAAAAAATCTTAGGGATTCTATGATAAGGTGGACAGAAAGTTTTTTTTTTTTAATTAAATAACCACCAGAATCGCACAAATTCAACCAAAAGCGTCATATAATTCACGCACATGCTAAGGGTACCTTTGAATTATCATCTTAAATCGTCTCAACTGACACACAGGCCTGAATGGCTACTGCGGTTGACGTTAGAATCGGATGAAAAATCGATCCCAATTAATCAGTTTCACAGCTTACCCATGCACTTGAATCAATGACCATTCAAATTCCCTTCCAAAATTCCTGTCGTTTGTCCGTTACGAAATTCGAACGCCACATTCAAACTGTGCGCTGCGGGTTGCATATGGGCGGACGGTTTTCAAACGGTAATTCAGGAGCTGTGATAAATAGCGACTGAACCCGCCACATTGGAGCTTGCGTCGCCAGGATTTAATGGAATTCGATACAGTGTGCCTGACTTATTTGCCTGTCTGGATTGGATTTCGATGTAGTGTACTTGTTACTCTGGAATGTCAGAACTGCATGCATAACTATGTTCAGAATTCTAATAAATATACGTTACATGGACACTTGTATGGGGTAGATTTGTATTTTTATTTAAAGCACTGGAATTATAATATGGTTGCCGCTTTGGACAAAGTTTTGCGCAAATGATGAGAAAGTTACATTAAATAGTTCTTCCGGTGCGTAAAATGTAGTCGCGATATCCTCGCTATTCTTGAATAGCATAGCATGGCAAATATCATGGATGGAGTTATGTGATCAATGCAAATATCCTGGAGTGCGACTATGGATTTTTGTCTTGCTTATATAACTTCCATTTTCTATCCATGTTTTGCTCGTTACAAATGTTTTTCTCATTTTACTGGTGTCCTGTTTAATTGGCGAATGATTACAAAGCGTGGCTCTTGATGACGAGTGGTCCAACAAACGATTCTGGTTTTTGTACAATCGCCTCCTATAGTTCATTCGGATGAAAGTGCGGACTTTCTCACAAAACCGTTCGTCGATGTCGATTTAACTGTATTTTTAGCCATCCAACTGTATTTTTAGGTCATTGGTAAGGAAATTATGCTTTGTTGACCCTGTAAGAAGGGATGAGCAAGGGCCCCGCAAACGGGTTTAACAAAAAGGGCTATTTCCGTTTAACCATTTATTAAAGATATCCAAACAGACAATTCAAATTAATGCAATTGGACGCATTGCCAGAAATTGCACATAAAAACTAAACAATCCATCCGAGATATTGAAATTTAAAAATCGGAGCAGAAGGACATATTTATATGTAATGAAGTTAAATAGGTCGTTTCTGAAAATTGTTTCTGTATAATATACCATGCCATTTTATGTAAAGTAAGAAACCCCTTGCCAAACCGCTTAGAAAACAATTGTATTCATAACCACCACAGTAACACATCACGCCACCGGCTCCACACATTGGAGGTTAATATGTATCTCGGAAATGTGAAAAGAGTATCTTCGGACTTCCGGAAGTTTAATGGACCATACACTACGCAGCTCTGATACAAATTGTGCTGCAGTACAATTCTTTATTCTATACTCTGGCATGGCTGCTCTTGCTTTTGGCATATAACATTGCTCAGTTCGTCTCACTTTCATTTGCAAGCAGCAGGTACTCTACAATGTTACAGTCCAGCCCGTGAGAGAAGATGCCACAGCAGGGACTACCTCCTCACGAACTACCAACCCATTAAAAATAAAAAAATTACAACATGAATCTATTTCATAATTATGAGAGAAAATATCAACGAATTAATAGTTGAGAGATAAAAACATAATCTTTGGTAATAATAGAAGGTATAATGATGATGACAGGATTTCAGTTTTGTCAAATTGGCGCTTATGTACGCTACAGTGACTACTAGCGCTGCCAGCGGAATGGTATATCTTCTGAATTAAAACGAAGTGTATAGTGTAGGCCCAATTCCACGCGGCGCTTTCATACGAACATGAGACGAACGGTAGAATGCCAGTTTGCTGTATAGATATAAGGTTTATATACATAGTTACATAGTTATATACATAGTAAGTATGTATGAACCTTGGTATAGATATGCGAGACTGAGACATGCCAAAGTACCTATATCCCGGCACTGGTTCCAATTCAGGCCAGCTCAAACAACGCCCTGTCATACGAGTCAGCTAATATAGACACCAGTGGCAAAGAGACACTCAGGGGTGGAACTACTATTCACGGGCCCGCCCGCAGATTTGTCCAAATGCCCCCTCCCCCCCCCCCCTCTCCAGAAGACGTGTTCGGGCGCCCAAGAAAAAACTTAACTACGGTAATTTTTTTACTATAAATCTAGGCGGTCTAGCAAAGCAAACTTTTCAAGAATTGTGTATCTTATTCCCAGCTTACGCATTGGGAAAAACAGCTCGAGTTTCATCTTGCAAAAAGCAGTATAGACCTTTGGCTGGAAATATAAATTTAGTACTTTTCATCACTCTGGGGCCCTGCAATGTCAACAACGTTTGCTCATGTTTACTCAATGGGGTGAAACTGCGTACCAATGTAACCTACGATTTGTTTCTCTAGTTTTATTGTATATATTTTATGTTATGTTCTGCCCACACTTGTTCAGAGGGGCCCGCGGGTACCGAATTTGACGGGGGCGCCCAGCGTATACATTCCCTTACAGCTGTTGTTCTCAAAATGTGCGTCGTGGCTCCCTGGGGCGTCGCGGAATTCTCACGATATTCCACGCATCGCAATTTATTTATAGAAATAATATTTACTTCCGATATATACAATTGACATTATTACGATTGACAAAAATCCTCTTCTTGCCAAATGACACTATATACTATCTAGTAATGTATTTTATATCAATTGCACAGGCATCTTGCGAAAACGTGCAGAAGATAAGTAAAGGTTGCATTATAAAACTCGTGATATTAGTACAAGGGAGCCGCGAAAATTCGTTCCCCTATTAAGGAGGTAATGGATTTAATTAGTTTGAGATTCACTGCCCTATAGTGAATTTAAAATGTGAAACAAATAAACACAAAACAGAGATTCGCTAGAGTTCGCTCATTTTTTCGTTGATAGATGGATTCGAACATGCGATGACGGCGGGTGACCGAGCGCTAACGGGCCCCAACGGACGCGAACGTGCCTGGGCCCGCCAGGGTCCCGTGGGCCCTGCGGGCGTCTAGTTCCATCCCTGGATACACGCCAACACAGCCTCCCATAAATACCATCAAATATACATTCGGGTGCATTACATGTACGTTTGGAGATTTACTAGCCACTGGTGTGTAGACGGCTTTTAGTGTGGCGTGGGCGGGAGGGTGGCGGGGGGGGGGGGTGCGAGGATTGCAAAGGGAGCGTGTCTAGATTTGGAGGCGCATACATGCAAATGTCCAGGACCACTTAGTTCGCGTGAAATTGATCAAAGTTGATTAGCGGAAACTCGATATTACTACTCGAGTAGCGACGTAATTAAGGGGCTTCTTGATGAGGGTGCAGCGATCAAGATGGGTTTTAGACTAAGGTGGCTGTCGCACTTTAGACGAATGACATTAACGGGTTTAATTGCATATTTATTAAAAGCGTGCTGTGGGAGTTGGCATAGCGTGGTCTAGATGTGATATGTTTGTCGTTTGATTGATCGAGTTGGATGCTAAAGTTTCGAAGTTGAGTGTAGTTGAGTGGAAGTTGCGATTAGGTGGGAGTTGGCGAAATAATAAATTAAAGATGGTTAAAAAACAATGGGTTCCGGTTGGATGATGTTAATCAAATAACAGTGTAATGAACCAATAAAGTTGGTCCATAAATCGCTATAATAATCCTGTGTTGAATAATATCCTGTGGCTGAAATAAAATGTTTAACATTCTGGAGCTTTAGATCTTTTTAATTTAATGAAGAACGAGCTTTCGTAAAGTTTATTTCGAGGAAAATACTTTATTGTGTTGCTCTTACAATAAAGCATGCATTTTATGACGAATTAATAATTTTAATGTAAATAACCCGACATAACGTTTCATGCGAAATATATACTTAATTTCCCCAACCATACCATTATGAAAGTACCCAATAACGAAGATATCCAGTGTCGATTTTCATTATTTTAAAATATATTCAATAAAGAGATTTTTAAACGAGAACGCAATCAAATAATTGAATGAAAACTCACCGCCGCTTTATGACCGCCTTGACATAAATCTTGTTTCAAAAATGCTTATCTTCCACTGGCTTATGCTCAACTACACTTCACCTATACTTCAATTCGTGTTGAGAAGTAGAGTGAATGTGACTTCTCAAAGGGCTTATCTGCTAGAAATGAGTCAAGTGTTTTAAGACATAATATACAGCCTATAAAACAAAAGGCTCTAGCTGCAGTGTTGACACGTGTTTTTGGATCACATCTAAATTTAGATATCCAAGTTTGGTCACACACTCTGTCACAAAAAAGTTTTTTGAAAATTTTGAAAAAATGCGCTCTTTTAGATCAATTTCCGTATTTTTCCTAATTTTCCTAATTTCGAAAATTGCACCGTTTTTTTATTTGAATGGGACGGGTATGAAGGATTTTCTTAACGCAGGATGTCTTAGTTGAGAACAAAAGAAGACGCTCTGAAAATTGCATCGCTATCGAAGCAGGCGTTTGGTCTGTATAGCGCGCGCAAACACACATACAAACAACAAAAAAGCACACACAAGTGCTTTTTTTACCAGTAGTGATACTGAATATTTCGCTACGCTCATCAAATATGCGTTCCTTGCTTCATCTATGAGTTGTATATTTCAAATCCTCGTTTAAAATTGCTTAAATGCATGTGAATTGATTGGCTTAAAATAAAGTAACATATTATAATAAGCACGCTCATTATTACTTTAAAGAATTTTATTTTATGTGATTATGATGTTTGGCTTTGTGGTTAATTATTCCTGTGAAATTTCTGCTTTGAGATGAGCAGAACAATTTTCTAAAAAACAAAAACAGCATAAAAATTAGATTTTTTATCTTTGAACCTCAACAAATCTTCCCCCTTCTGAAACAGTCAAACTTCCGTAGCATTTTCGCCAAAAGGTCATGCATACAACTTAACAGCATCGGCTCTTCGCACTTCGCAAACGTCATTAAACATAAATTATCAAATAGAGTATCGTGTAACAACAACACATTAGCATAACCTGGGGTAGCCCCCTCCAATATGCATGCCAGTAGGTGTAAAAGGCCGGTTGAGGAGCACATTTTATGAGGAAGTGCTAACGTCAGCATAACATGCCCAAAAGAAGCATGTGCACGTGTCATGTGAAAGTGCAAGTTCACCTATTTCCAAGAACGGCATGCTTATAAAACTGCACAACACATACCATATACAGTGAAATGATGATTTTCCGCGAACGGATAATCAATTCCCACGAACGGCACGCTTATAAAACTGCATGTACAGGGAAATGCTGAATTTGTAATTTCATTTCTGTTGTTTTCGGTTTATATGTTTCGATATATCGCACTCTCTCTCTTTGTCATACATTCCCTCGATGGAACTATAGTACCTGTCATCTTATAGCCTATAACCGCTGGCTCCCGTGCAGGTGCATGTGCATGTGCATGTACACATCTATCTGGATGTTTTGATGTTCGATTCACAACAACTCGTATGACATGTACTTGTATCCAGAGACAGATCGAAAGCAACAGGAATAAAAATACAAATTCAGCATTTCCTTGTATAGATTTCCTCGAAGGAACTAAAGTGCATACATTATAGATCAGTAGGTGTATTAGTAATTTGCGTTCCATAAATATGTCTCCTACGAATCAACACCGCCTAAGTTCATGCTATGACACGTTTCGTTTTATGATTTTATAGCATTGACATAATATACATTTGTATAATACTAGTTTCACAACCAGCCGAATCAGCAACTTTTAACCTTATATACCCCTACGAATCAACACCATCAATCATACTTGACTTCAGGAGCAACAATCACTCAACAGGAGCCAGCAGCAACAGCATCAATAAAGTAAGCCCCATCTTAACTGATTACTAGAAAATTATAGAATTATTTTATCAAAAAGTAATTTCTCAGTTCATTTATCTTAAATTTCTTTAAAATTACAAATGAATATTTCAACCATAAGTGTTGACCAAATACCATCAAGTTGAATGAATATTTCAATCACAATTGGTTAAATACTTTCATGATTTTTCTAACTCTCACAATTTCTTGTAATTGGTGAGATTATATATATAATAACAGCATCGCATCGTCAAGTAAAATTTGTTTATAATTGAATTCTTCGTCTTTCCCTGCTAGATGGACCATTTGAACAAACTCGGCGCGGGGAAGACAGCAACATATGGGGTTCTTGAACTTCTTACGACAAATCAGCGGTATCCGATTCAGCGTTGGGAAATTGTTTCTACAAGATATGGCCGTCAGGTGACGGTCTTCCTCGAAGAAAAACAGTATTTTCTACCGTCGCGATTCAATTCCCTGACTGATGTTGATATTGAAACATACAATTTGAAACAAATATGTCTAATTTACAAAGGGCACAAAAAATTTGGAAATTATCCACCAACAGCAATTTTGGAATTTGAAGACTTTTAGATTTAAATCAATCAATCGATCAGAATTGTAAATGTCATAGATATATATAAATAAAATAAACAACTTTTCATGTTTGTTTAAACTATAAAAGAAACTGCGAATGTCATTGTACCTATTCACCAAATATTTTCCAATTCCTAAATCCAAAATCACACTCATCAAACATTTCGATAATTGTTCAGAAAACAGTTTCAAAAATACTCATGTGTAATCTAATACATCATATCCTGCTCGGTGAACAGATCTCGATCAAGTTTGAACTTATTTTTGAGTTAGCAGATTTTGTGGGGTACCTAGTCGGCTAGAACAATGAAGCAGCTTGTAATTACATACATGGAAGTAGGTTCTATCTATCAAATAAATGAAAACAAAAATCACTTGAAAATTGAAATTAAAAAAAGACACATTTATTAAAATCTCATCATGTACAATGAATTGGATACACGGTTACAACAACTTTGTTTATGGATATCTTTTCGTACAGGAGCAAAACATGACTTGAATTTTTCGTTAAACAATGCTCGAACAAGTTCATCGTTTTCGTCACAAGTTCTATTTTGAAAAAACCATAAAAATTCTTGCAAGCTAAGACCTCTTGCTCTATGTGCAAGAAATAGGGCAGCGTATTCACCACACACATCAGAAATTGGACTTTGCAATTGAGTCTCATTGTATGTCCAAGTTGTACACTGACGACTTAGAAATTCATGGTGTGTTTTCACGATCGGCGGAATTCCATAGCTGTCAAAGAACTCTCCTCGTCCAAATTCGTCAATATGTATCGATATCCAATGGGATCCACTTTTATTAATCGGATCTGTATTTGCGATTAACACACATGGATTTTGCACTATTCGAGGTAAATTATCCGCAGCGAATACACCACAAAACAATGGACTCGTAAATTTATCGCATAACATGGCTTCTTCTAGATGTAGTGAAATCATGTCGTTTTAAATTCACACTGCAAGAGTCCAACTCCAAATGGTTAAAATCTATTGCAAATTATAATTATAAACATTTCACAGTCACCAGAATAGATGGTGGGGATGTGAGCAAATTAAACATTATAAAAATACGTATTTTAGTTAGTAATCAGTGATTACATTCCTATCTCTGGTGATTTCCATTAAACTGTCATGTTCTGAATACAAAATCATTTCTACTGGAGCTGTTAATGCATCACTAAATCGAATTTCTATCCGAAACGATCCATTTCTTTGAATTGACCAATGAGATGAACTTGCTGATTGGTCTGCTGTCAGATCGAAAGCAGTTAAAAAATAACCCTGGCTGTATTCTTCACGTGAAATATCATTTCCAACATCTTGATAGTTAATTCCTGTTCCTTCGAACAATGTTTGGTATGCAGGAATGAACAGATTGTTTTTAAAATCAGGCTGTAGAGCTGTGTTAGGAATTTGCTGTGAATCGACATACAATTGCAAAAAGTTCAAATTATAGTGGTGAAAGAAGAATGGGTTTTCCCCAAAATTTCCATTAAATGCAGAGTTTGAGGTAAATGCAACAACTACCCTTTTGGGTATAGTTCCTAGATAAAGGTTGTCGATACTACGACTCAAAACACCCGTAGGTATTGTAATATTTTTGATCTCTGTTCTAGTCAACGGATATTTCAAATTTGAATGTTCAAGAGCTCGCGAATAGCTGAGATGTAGCGCAGGCTTAATTCGAACTTTTCGTACAAATAAAGTTGCATCGAGAATGTGTGTCTTTACTGTAGCATCTCCTGACATTAAATGGAATGCATCTTTATTCAAATGAAATTTGATTCGCATCTCCACACCATTTATGAGAAGTTTATCAGAACCAAATAATTCATAATGAATATTAGACATTAAATCAACAGTTTTACCGCTTGTGATAAAGGAAGCTCTTTTCGTTAGTCCAACGTTATCTTTAAAATCGTTGAATTTTCCTGGACTATCCTTATACCACAACCTTGATGTTAAATGAGACCTCTTAGCCGAAGGACCATAGTTAAGAAGGGATTCAATATATGCCTGGTACCCATAGGTATTTGCCGGTGATGACAGTCGTTTACCATTCAATGTAACTTCAATGTTTGAGAAAAGTGAATTTGCCCAATTGTTTATTGGAGCCGTAGTGACCTTATCATCTCCATTTAACGTGGTGGAATTCCCACCTTTAGTCACATTAGCGAGGAGATGAAAATTTGTGTGTGCTAGGTCGATCAATTCCTCTCCATGACCAGAAATCACAAATTCGAATTGAGTGCTTCCTTCCAAAGACGCTACTGGCTTGTACGCTACTTTATAACCATACTCGATGGCTGCTTGCGTCAATGGTGTTGAGAAGAGATCCAGCTCCGATTTCATCGCCTCCATTGAATTGCTGTGTATGACCGACATTTTATAATTATTCGAAAATATCTCGAATTTTCCTTGAACGTTTCAACTTCTTGAGTTGAGTAGTAGACGTCGACTGCCTCTTCTTTTTAGTGACCTTTCTTCCTCGATTGACACCCATCAACTGAAGTGTTCGATGATCTTTCATTCTTTTAAGACCAGCACCCTGCATGCGATCAAGTTTATCTTCAGCTTTTCTTTTCAAGTTGGAGCCGGCTTCTTTCAGCCTATTTTCAAACGACTGTTTCACGTTTTTTCTTTGTATCAAATCATTTGCGAAATTAGCACCACTCACGAGTCCTTCTTGAGCGAGAGATCGTGCTCCATTTTTAAATATTGGCAGAGCAAGACGCCACATATTTTTCAAAAATGATCCCAATCCATATCAACGTTGAAATTTAGCACCGCGGTATATATTCATACCCGATCCGCATTGATTTGCAAAATAATCATTGTACCGATCATTATAGTTGTTACAATTATACATTTTGGAATCTAGTTATGACGAAGTCGTCGAAAATGAAGTACAACACTGAGAACTTCTGAACCGAATGATATAGGATCACCAAATGTGTCTCTTATATCTACAGTAATCGAAGAAAACTCACGTTTCGCCACCGGAAAATACATTGGTGGATTGAAAGACTGTGAATTATATCCACCATATTTTTCCTTATACCAGAGAGCGTCAAAGTTAACGACTCGTGTAAGAGGAGCGAAAATATTCCCTACTACATGTGATTCAAAAATATCACAGTAGACATAGAGCTGATTTGGGAGACCTGCATTCAAACGATATTTGTTGGGTGATTTTTCTATGGAAGTGATATTCATACCAGGTTCGAATCCCATCTGTAGACTAAGAGTATCGGAAAATGTTAAAGACTTAATAGTTCCATCTTTTACGCCATTTACTTTCGTGAATGAATTATTAGAATCTGTCAGCAGAATGTTTAGATCTCCTGTAGCCTTGGCAAGAATGCTATTAACTGCATGGTGAATTGCTGAGACATCACGATAGTAACCGGGTTCAATTTCAACAGTCTTTGTTATCACACTATCATCTACACTAGATTTTAAACTGTATGTCACTTTATTTGCAGCTGGTAAAACATTGCCTATCGTGTAGGGGTAGTGTATTTCAAACAGCGAAACTTCCCAATCATCTACATTTAACTCAATACGTTGAGGTAATTGTGTTACAAATCGAGTTGCATTATTTTCTGGATAGTAATTCACAGAACTATTGCTTGGTAGTGTTAAATAGAATTCTTTACTTTGAATAATCATAATAAATGAATAATATCTGATTTCTTGACCCACGAATTTTGAGACGATGGATATCCAAGCCACTTGACTAACAACTGTGTACTGCGTCCGATTTTTCTCTGATCAAGTATTTTATCGATTTTGAATTCGGTTGATTTTTTTATCTGCGCTCGTTGCAACTCGATTTCATAAAATGTACCTTCAATTGGTTGATGGCTCATATCCTCTATTCTGTAAACTGTTAAATGACGTCTCGGGAGAACTTCTACAATGATGAAAACTTCGTCTGACCAATTTTTTTCGAATCCCTTTTCAAATTGTTCTTTTTCTCTAGAGATTCGAATGTGATCACCAACTGAAAATTTTTTTTTTTTTCTAGATGATACAATTGGTATGCGATCATTAAGCGTTCGCCATATTTGCAGCATGTTATCGATATTTACGTCAGCTGGAGCTTTTTTAATTGTAGAGTGAATTGAATTATTATAACTATGTACCAGATCGGGAAGAACTTCTATGTAGCGATAAGATGAGGTAAAGGAAAAGTGCTTCCAAAGTTTACTTTTAATCGTTTTATTAAATCTCTCAACTACAGCTGCCTTGGTATCAGGGTTATTAGTGAAATAAAAATTGACATTCATATCTTTTAAAAACGTTTGAAATTTTTGATTTTTGAATTCCTTTCCTTTATCCGTATTTAAATTGGTAGGCTTTCTATTAGATGACTCAAAGATTTCCTGGAAACCTCTAATTACTTCCACACTTGTTTTATTACGTAAAGCTATAACCCATGCATATTTACTGAATATATCAATCACAGTCAGCAAATATTTAAAATTATCGTTGTATTTACTAAGAGATTGCATGTCGCAAAGGTCAGATTGCCAAATGTCGTCAATGTAATTAACGATAAATCGATTTCTTTCAAAACGTTTCCTCAGTGGACGATGCAATGTGTAGGTGTCTTGAGAATCGAGCCATTCTTGAACCTTCATTTTAGGTATTGCTTTCTTCGCCGCCTTCCATAATTGATCTGTTGTAGAAAATCCAGCAGAATTCGATGGATCGTAGTAGATTTTATGCAATATTTTTCGTGATTTAGCGTTCATGATTGAAAGTTAAAACGTTTCCAATTTGTTGATAACACACGAACACTCCTTCGTTTAACCCGTCTACTTCCGTCGGGTGTCTCTGGTGACTGATCTTCCACTTTTCGCTTCTTTCTTTTCTGCAAAACACTTGTACTTGGAGAACTCTCTGCTTCGTAACGTTTTGAACGAATGAAAATCTTACGTCGAACGTTTGAGATATATTTCATTGGAATTTTTAGTTCTTGTAAAATTCCCACGAAGCTTTGCCAACCTTGAGGATTGCTCGTTTTAGAATTACTAACAACATCGGATATTAATTCAACTATGGATGAGTCATCAATATTACGACCTTTTATTCTAACTGCTCCAGTATGATCCCAACCAATAAGTTTACTATCAGAAAGAATAGTATAGAGTTCCACCGCTGAATTCCGTTTCTTTTCAGGTATAGACTGCAACAGCTGCACTTTTAACAAATTATTGTCATCGTCGTCAGCAGTATTTTCAACGTCACTATTTACTTTCACATCCACAGGATTAGGTGTCGTATTCAAAGTTTTCCTTTCTAGTTTTTCGTCGATTATCTCTTGTTTAAAATCTTTCTTCGCAGAAATTAATTTTTCTTCAATTTCCGGTTGATACATTTCATTGGTTTGCATATTTCTTTTCGAGGGTAAAGAAATAAAATGAAGATAACGTCGTAAGGTTTCTTGATAACGTGAAAGTTTTTCACTGGTATCCATATCTTTCAACCTAAGAATTTGTTTCATTTCATTCCGCAAAGCAATGATCATGTCCCTGATCGGGTTTGTTGCAGACGTTGCATTTTGCGACTTGTTTGAGCTGGCTGACGCTTTACCAAGACGGTCGAGCGTTTGTTGATCAATTAAAATCATCTTCTTAGAATGATTCATTATGTCATCAAACCAGAAATTACACCGCTCAAAATTGGTCCCAACAATAATGGAATTAGAGATCCTCCTTTTTGAAGAATACGCTTCTTCTTCTGCCAAGTGTCACCTTTTTTCACCAATTTTCGCAGCATACGCCTATGTCGAGCGAGTCGACTTTTCTGACCTGGTTGAAGTTTTACACGACCTGATATACAATTTTCAGCACATTCGCAAATTGATCGTACCAGATTTTTGTCTGACGCTTTTATTATCGCTCTGCGCATAACCGGACTGGCTTTATGCAGTGTGTGTAGAACGTGAGCCTGCTTGATAACAGAATCAGACATGGTGAGAGAATGATAAAAGAGTGCTACATCATCAATTATTTATACTCATTTTGGAATGTAGACAAAATGATTTTGATCATCTGGAAATATTGACGTTCGAATGCGTAGATTTTCATTCGTTGTCTGATGACAGTCTACCAACAGGTATCCGTATGGTAATTTAGTCGAATCTTCGTAGGCTTCCTCCAAAAATTTAACATTTTTCGGACTTAATTGCTTCGCTAAAAACGAAAATTGTTTTCGATCTCTCGGATTGCGAAAACAGACTATGTAATGAGAGTTCAGAGACACATCTCGCATTCCTTTACCTTTATGAAATAAATTTTGAGTAATAAAAAACGTTGAAATATTTTTATGATGTGAATATTTTGTGAACAGATCGACTACTCTGCTGTCTATTTCTGACATCATATCATCAAGAATAATCAATTGTGGACCACTTTCAACATCAAAATCGTCCATGTTCGGCATTCCTTTATGAAATATAATTCTTGAATCAGTGATTGAATCTTGAAAGTCTTGCTTTACCGAGTAGCACCAAATGATTTGCTTGATAAATTGATCAGTCATTAAATCTATATTCGATAAAAACCTTCTAACAAATGTTGTTTTTCCACAACCACTGCTTCCAGCTAAGAGAGCAGTGAATGGTACCTTCCATCGCACATCCATGCTGAAGACTGATTGTATTAGTACGTTCAGTTAATCATTTTATAATGTTCATATGAAACATTTTAATCAATTATCTAACACAATATTGATTTACATTAAAAGTGAAAGTTGGGAGTAAGGAGGGTAAATAAAGAATATAAAACAAAATCATTGTTAAATTTATAATACAAACATTTTATTAAACGCTTACAAAAACATTATTTTCTGAATTTGCTCATTCATTCGTGAGCATTATGCACCATGTCATTAATATCAACAATAATATTAGAATGCCCATGTGCAAGTGTATGATATCCGTTGTCTAATACATATCGTTTATCATCGAAAGGACTGAGAGTAATTTTTCGTTGTGATATTGTATATAATTCATGATTGAAGCTTCGAATGGTTGACATAGATGCACTTTGAATTACTTTTTGAAAAATCGCTTTCCTATAATCATCGTGTCTTATAACTTTTTGCAAAACATTTCTTAAAACTCCCTTTCCTACTTTTTTACAATGTCCACTAACCTCTAAAATTGAATACATTTTAGCTCTCAGTCCTATGAATTCTTTAATGACTGCGCCTGCAGTTTCATCTGTCATCTTTCCGGGAACTTTCATATTCACTTTACTATACAGATGATGAGTACTTGGATAATTGGAGGTGTCAAACAGATTCATATTATCTTTCATATCGCAGTAAACGTCCTCAGTTTTAATGTGATATGTTAAGCTATCAGTGTCGGTGAACAGTAGATCTGCATTTTTTCCATACTTTTTTTTCACAAAGTTGTAATGAAAGTCATACACAAATCCCTTGCTTAGCTCTAATACCGCAAATCCAGCGTAGACTGGCCGATTTAGTGTAAGACATTTCTTTTTAGAATGTACAGCTACAAGTTCATTCGAAAATATTTTGAAGCTTTCAAATGTTGGAGCTGCTACTACCTTTAATAATCTCTTCTCCACATTCACCAATTCAATGTTCACTCTTTGGCGTAAATTTTCTAAAGTCTTTCCAAAAATAGCGTTGTTTAATAGTTTATAGAGATCTTTTTCAAATGTGTTACTCGCTTGCTTACGTTGAGCTGTGTTAAATTCTATGTATTCTTTCAACCAAGCACTCTGTCTAAATTTAAGAATACGATGGATTTTAATAAGTTTTAATCCTAGATCTAGATACTGCTGTAAATTTTTATAATGAATTGTATAATTAGATTTATCTCTGAGGTTTGGTACAAGCTTTTTATCATTTTTTGAAAGTTTTATGTTTAATTCTTCTAGCAATTGTCTACTGTATGGGGAAATCATCGCTTCAGAAATGTTGATACTTTCAGGTGCTAAAGGATAATCATTATGTAGTTCATGAAGATCATGTGGATATTCAAGATCAACTTCTAAAATATATCCCAACTCAGAGTCTTCGGAAACAGCATGGATATCGAATTCGCTGATTTCATTCTCATCCATCCATGTGAAATCACTGATGGGTAATTTCTGAGACATTGCATGACCGTAGAGATTGTTAACATCCCAATAGATGATAAATGATGACTCGGAGTTCTTATCAAAATCGTCCATATATTTGTTATTTGCTAATGCATAGCGGGTTGAAATCATTGCAACACCACCACGTACCCCTTGCTCCATAAATAGGTACATATCAGGATCAGTTAGTAATTCAAGGTGACAGCCACTCATTTTGAGAAATGCTTGCCAGCTGTATCCAGGTAATGTATACGTATGCAAAGGGTCTAGCTTATAGTTTTGAATGCATAATTTTCGAAAGCTCTCAAAGACATCTGCTAACAACAGAACATCCGTTTTAACATATAAATCCTGATATTCACCCAAATTTCGAATTTTAAATAACTCCCAAACTCTTTTAACATGCTCATAATCTTCATCAGTAATATGCTCATCGCGAAGTGTATTATAAAATGCTGATTTAGATGGAAGTTCAGTCTCATCAAATTTTGATTGTGAATCCATATAGTCATAAGGAAAAATACCCTTTCGAAGTAGTAGTGAAAATTCATCGTTGTCGGTGAAGTTCCGTTTCATAATTTTAAATTGATCCTCTCCATACCCAAGCAAATTTTTTGTGAGTGTTTCAAGAGATGCATTCAAAAATTGAAGAGAGTCAAGAAAACGTAAGGAGTTGACCTGAAATGCAACATATTTTTCCATATTGTTTGGGATACATGAAATCTTAGTTAACTTAAATTTACCGAGCTCTTGCATAATGAGATGAGTATCGTAATTTTTTCCATTATGAAATAAAACTGGGATATGAGTGGCTTGTTTGAAATTCAGGTTACAGGAGACATGGGCGGGACCTCTATACACTCCAGTCATGTGACAATGGTCACGTACTCTTGAAATATCAAGCCTTCCCGAGCAGATAAAACATTCTTTTGCATCCTGAAAGTCTTGCTCCTCCTCTGGAGTAATTATCATTGGTTTTATTTCCTTCATTATTTTCTGCAATTCTTCTTCCTCCTTCAAGATGCTTTCAAGAAAATGAGTGACTGCATTTGGACCTCTATACACAACTAAAGGCTTATGCATTTCACCACTTGAGTTAATCACGACGTATGAATATCCAGAACATTCATGTTTAGCTGTTTTTAAAGTGTATGGTGAATCATCGCTTGGAGAACATCTATCAATTTTCTTGTTTAAACTTTCAAAATCTGCATATATAGTGAAAGGAACTTTTAACATGAAATGATAATTTTTAAAGTGCATAAACTTTTCCGATGGCATTTTAATTTTTTGAGGTTCGTTCTTATTGCAATACTTCGAATGATCATCGAGGAGTGATTGTTTTGAAAACCTATGTAGACAAAAATTACAGTAAAATGTTCGATGTTCGTGATGAGTTAGTGAACTTAGTAAACGATTTAAATTGTTGATTAAACAAAAGTGACTTGTCTTTTCGTTTGATAAATACAATAAATTTATATGAATGTTTGAATTAAATTTTGTGATACGAAGAGGGAAAACTTCTCCTTCGTATCCAAATACGTTTATAGATATGTTGTTTTGTTCCTCAAAACGATCTAATTTCGAAAGTTGCACTGGGTATTCGATACCTGACATATCCAAATCTGACTCAAATTGCTTGTATGGATGCACACTATTTCGATGATAACATGGCACGTGTAGATGTGCCAGCACAGACCAAAGAAAGCACTTTTGATCATTATTTTTTATATTCACAATCGCTTTTTTCTTACACAATTTTTGTGGTAAAGGAATGAAGCTACTTGCAGCTAATGGAACATAACTAGCGATGTTAAGCTCGACTCTTAATATCTTTTCAAAATTCCAATTACTACCCCCCCTCTGGAAATTCGATTTAGCCTTTGCAATCGACTCGAACGCTTGATTATATTGTCGATTGTACTCAGATTGTTGTAAGAGTGTTAAGTTACAACTTCTAAAACATGGTGTTGACTCACTTCGCTCATCTTCTAACATTTTTGTAAAAAGTGGGTAAATTGTTAGATACCATTTAACACCGTGTTGTTTGGAAATATTCTCCATTAAACGAGTTCTAATTTTATCACGATTATCGGATATGTACGTCAAAATATCAATATGAATATTCGGAATTTTGAAAGTGTAAGTTTTAACACTATTATTTAGCGCACATTTTGACAATTTACCTCTACCGATTTGTGAGTGTGACTGATTCAGTGGAAGTTGTGCTGTTGACGTCGACGGGTGTGGAGAATTAACAAACTTATCATGACGAACATGATGAGCATACATCTTTTTTTCACTTAAAAACATCTTGTTGCAAATGTCACACTTGAAATGCCCCGATTGTTGATGTCGCTTGAAGTTGTCTTTACGCGTAAACGATGATCCGCAGAGGTTACATGGTCCAAAAAGTGGTTTGACGGCTGTAACTTCACCAGATCTGTGAAAATTAAAAATTAATGTTATTTTTTACAAATATCACATTTTTTATAGGAATTTGAGAAAAGGGTATGCACCTGTTGAATGTTGGTAGCGATTGATTTTCTATTGGTAACGGCGATAATATAGCAGCATGTTCATTTTCAATCTCCCTGCAAAGAATGAAAAAAGATTTTTAAACAGTTTGAAACAATTATAAATGTGTGAAACAAATCGGTCTATAGAATTGTCAGAAAATATTATCAAACCTACATGACAGACTCTGCGATATATGGTGCTGGGTTAAGTACTGCTTCGCAAGCTATCTCGATATCCCTGGATAAGTCAAAATTATAACATTTAGAAACTTTTCCAAAAATAATTAAAGATATTTCATGAATCACCTGCTAATTCAACAATTGATCGGAACTTAAAAGGAATCACTTACATTAGACTTTGTAGAGCTGCGTTTGGATCCATCGCACTTGTTTTTATTTTTAAAAAAACTCTTCAATTGTATTTCGTCGCCTCGTCGTAATGACTTCAAGTGTAATTGTGATCTGCTATTAATTATGAACTGATTTGTTCTAATCTCGCCGATGTAGTAGATGTGATTCAATAACATCTACTTCCATGAACCATCTAGTCACAGAGTGTAACTAGATAGCTAAATTGTCTAAAGTTTGTTTAAGGCTAAGAAATCATCAAAAGTCTTCTAAGCTATGTTGAGATAATGTAAGGTACGAGTGCATGTTACAATGTGATAATATCTTAAAACGAAACGTGTCATAGCATGAACTTAGGCGGTGTTGATTCGTAGGAGACATATTTATGGAACGCAAATTACTAATACACCTACTGATCTATAATGTATGCACTTTAGTTCCTTCGAGGAAATCTATACAAGGAAATGCTGAATTTGTATTTTTATTCCTGTTGCTTTCGATCTGTCTCTGGATACAAGTACATGTCATACGAGTTGTTGTGAATCGAACATCAAAACATCCAGATAGATGTGTACATGCACATGCACATGCACCTGCACGGGAGCCAGCGGTTATAGGCTATAAGATGACAGGTACTATAGTTCCATCGAGGGAATGTATGACAAAGAGAGAGAGTGCGATATATCGAAACATATAAACCGAAAACAACAGAAATGAAATTACAAATTCAGCATTTCCCTGTACATGCAGTTTTATAAGCGTGCCGTTCGTGGGAATTGATTATCCGTTCGCGGAAAATCATCATTTCACTGTATATGGTATGTGTTGTGCAGTTTTATAAGCATGCCGTTCTTGGAAATAGGTGAACTTGCACTTTCACATGACACGTGCACATGCTTCTTTTGGGCATGTTATGCTGACGTTAGCACTTCCTCATAAAATGTGCTCCTCAACCGGCCTTTTACACCTACTCATGCCCTCAGTGGTCATTTTGGATTCAGATTCCAACTAATAGCAGCCGTAATCATTATTTATTACACGCAACCTGGCTAAACCTAAATGGGTAAACATGATTATGATCAAAATAATTCACCGTTCCATCTGTATTTATATAGATGCACCTAGATTTGACATGAAACAGATGCTATGCCAATATTAACAGACTTTTGCTGCTTGAACTATGAATAGCTATTCACATAAAATGGTCGCGAATAAACAACAGTTTTTGATATGCAACGTTTCATTAAATTTGTGGAAATTAACGTGAGTTTTATGTTGTGTTTAAAGGAGTATAGGTGTTTAAAATTATGCCCAAGCATAAAAAAGCCTCATTTCAGGTAATTGTCAACACATTCTTTTAATTTATCGACATTAATGTAATTGTATAATGGTATAGATATGAAATCTGATGAATGTTTAAGCATGTACCTATAGATTTAAAACTGAACTCATCCGGAAAAGAAATTGAAATAGCTCGACATTAAAAATTGTTATGTTATAATGAATTCAAATAAATGGGTTTAACAAATATCAAGTTGCAAAGTAAAATTTTTCAAAATTGCGATCAGAACGTATTCTCGACGATGTAAGCTTGATATTTTACTTTTCCTGCAATTATCTTATTTTACCGTATGGTTTTTCGTATGATTTTGTTGAAACTAAAGAAAAGTACCTATAAGACCGTAAGAATTTTTCCCTTACAGCCTTGAACTGAATTGAAGTGCTTTTCATCCGTACGAAATAACATTAGGTACTTTATTATCTAACAATAAAAATTCTTATACCCTTGATGTTCATCAATATAACCGTAGTATTTTATGATTGTGTTTTATCGACGAATGATTCTGTTATGTTTGCATAATAATTGAAACTATTTTGGCAAAAAAACAAAAACAAGATTGTTGAGGCTGCTTGACTGACGAAAATTCTAGAAATAAGTTGCAATGACAACAATAAACCTACTTTCTTCGATAAGGAAATCCTTATCACTGGAATGAACACAATTTTTCATCAGCCCCAGGGATTTGAACTATTAAATGGGGTTTTAAACGTCAAAATAATGTGATTTTTTAAATCTGTGGTCAGTCACCTTTCCTTCATGCCCTTTTTTTTTGTTTGCCAAAAAATAAATTTTGTACGGTTGGTCTCGAAAAGTGTGTTAATTAAAGTTGCACGGAAATTAAAATGTTTCCAGCCGGCTAAATACCTTAAGAACTGCACAAAGCCATCAGCTTTGTGTCTGATTTAATTAACGAGATACTAAAAAGTTATTTTGTTTTCAACTTAGCAAATTAAACGCTTGTCCTTGAAATCTTTCAATTATCGGTCTTATTTATCGAAAAAGAATTTTCTTATAGCATTTTTCCAGTTTCACCAATAGAAAATGTTTTCAGAAAAAACGTACATCAAGAAAAGACTAGGAACATGCGTGTTGTGATCAAATTACTGTCCAGAATTTTCAACAAATGAATTATAAAATTACAAAATAAAAGTTTTGTTGAAATTGTTAAGCCTTGCAATATTGTAATTAAATTAAATTTTATGGTTAGCATTACGTTGATAAATATCTCCAACTTACCTACTACTTAGTGGATGATGTAGCTGAAGACGACAAATATTTAGCCACTGAACACCGCAATATTTTTAAATACACTTATTATTTAAATAACACGCGGTTAATATTTCAGACGTCAATTTTTTGAAGACAAACGTCAAATAACTTTCGCCGTGATTTTCAAACGAATAAAGAATCAGATTTAAAAAAAATCTTAATCACCCCCAAACAAAACAAAATTACGTCAAACAAAATATATCAAGTATAGAATATTCCTTGCCTACTTAAAAATATTAACGCATATTTCCAAATATTTTACAACCAACTGATTTGCTAATGTTATTAACGAAACCAACCCACCTAAAACCAAGCCCACCCCAACTCACCCACACCCTTTCACCCACTCTAAAACCCACCGCCAAAAGCCATCGTTATCATCTCCGCGATCTCGTTCTCCGTGTTATCAGGGACAGTGACACCGACGCCGCCTCGCTGAACGACCGTCACGACGCTACTGACGACCAGGCGCCGCTACGCGCAAAAGCGTTCGACTGCGCATGTCCTGAACAACGACGCATCAACGACAGCGCTGTCAAAATAGCGTGCGATATCCTGGAATGATTTGTGCAGCATGTCAGAGATAACATGCATGTCAGAGATTACATGTATGTCAGATATTACATGCATGTCAGATATTACATGCATGTCAGAGATTACATGCATGTCAGATATTACATGCATGTCAGATATTACATGCATGTCAGATATTACATGCATGTCAGAGATTACATGCATGTCAGAGATTACATGCATGTCAGAGATTACATGCATGTCAGAGATTACATGCGTGCGAGAGATGACATGCATGTCATAGATTAAATGCATGTCAAAGATTATATGCATGTCAGAGATTACATGCGTGGCAGAGGTTACATACATGTCAGAGATCACATGCATGTCAGAGATAACAGGCATATCAGAGATTACATGCAAGTCAGATATTACATGCATGTCTGATATTAGGTACATGCATGTCAGAGATCTCATGCATGTCAGATATTACATGCATGTCAGAGATGTTATAGAGATAGAAATGGAAAAACGATGCTGCGAGTATAAACGAAATACTGAAATTCAAATAAGATTTTTAACGGGGTCTTTGCACGTATGGTTCTGTGTGCACTGTAACGTTTCAGTTTTAGCTTGGTTTACTGTAACGTTTCAGTGCGAGTTTTAGCTTGGTTTACTGTAACGTTTCAGTGCGAGTTTTAGCTTGGTTTACTGTAACGTTTCAGTGCGAGTTTTAGCTTGGTTTACTGTAATTAAATGCTGTCGATATCTGTAATTTCTCTGTAGGATTTGTGAAACATGTCCGAAATGTTATAGAGATTGAAACGGAAGGACGATGCAATAATTAAACGAAATACTCAATTATAACGATTTGAACCGGGGATATTGCAATTAAGGCGTTGTCATAGTCTGTAAAGTTTCAGTACGATTGTTAGCAATTGGTATTGCAATTAAATGTTTTGGATATCTGTAATGTATCTGTACAATTTGTACAGCATGTCAGAGTGATTGCAATAAATATGGCAATTGAATAATGATGCAATGGGTAGACGAAATACTCTAATAAAAATTATAACCGGGGCTATTGCGATTCAATGCTGTCGATGTCTGTATAACGTCTCGGTATTGTTTGACCGCATACCGTAAAGTGGTCCTTGCAATACCGAAAGCAACGGAAGGAAGATGGATAATGGGTAAAATAAAAACTCAAAGAAACTCATTCAACCTGCTTAGGAAATATAGTTGTTTGCCCAACGTTTTGTGACTTTAAAAAGGTTCTTTCTCAAGCGACCACTCTCTTTGCGGTAGGCTTCTTGAGTTAGCAAGGGTTGAGTTGAAATTTTTATTATGAGACTCAATAATGTAAAAAAAATACAATAAAAACAATAGCATGTTGTACATGATATCTAGGTATAATATTAATGACAGCCCCATCAAATAGCTAAATACTCAGGAAATATAAAATGCTTTCAAATAAAGTGTTAATAATGTTTGTATTATGGTAAGGCTTAGTGGAAATTATCCGCTAGTGTCAAAAAGTTATTTAAAATTTGATCAAAACACAAAAATGATTCTTATGTATTGATTCTTAGGTAATGATTCCTTATGTATTTTGTTTGGACTGTCACATATAATTTGAATGTAAATGTAAAAATGTATGTAAATGTAATGTAAATGTAAAAATGTTACGATTTTATTTTATATAGATTAAGGATTATCAATGTAGCAGTAAAATCCCGAGATTGTTGTAATTTACAGCATGCATAACGATTTATTGCTAATCAAATGGTGGTCTAATCACACAGCATACAGAACAGCTGATTTGCCTATCGCCTTAAGCTAACAGTGATCGAAGATTCAAGAAGCTAAAGTGCGTGTCAGGATTTTGAATCAGCGCCAAGGGCCATAGGGTCTTTACCTACTTTTATTTAGAAAAATATCGGTTTGCTAGGACTTCCCAGTTTGAGACTTACTGTAGCATGCGATATATAATCCAAGACATGGAAATGATTATAAAGCGAATAATTATTTTCTCCTGACGAATCGAGTGAGAGTTTCCTTGTCGCCTATGACGCCAAAAAGGATGACCGAAATGTTATCTCCAAGACACAGCCGACACAGCCTCTTGAAGCTAACGGACCGTCAACAATATACATAAACAATACCGCAACGCTAAATTAAATTTTCAGTTCAATTTATTTCATCATCAAAACCATGTATACATTAATGGCATAGACAAGTAAAATTTAAAATTTCGCATATGTGTTACATATCATTTTTTATGTAAAATTAAAAATCACTTTGATTGAATAAAAAGCATTTTTTAAAGGAAGATTTTTACATCCGTTTTAAATTATGCTATCAGAAAAGTGATGCAACTCTTTACTCTGGCGACATTAATTTCAAGTGGTAAATGTCACTTTAAATATTTCGAAATGTTGAAAAACGGCTCAGCTTATATTTGGCATTACTCATTAGATTTGAACTTATGTTACTTATTCTATCTGCCCTTTTGTCCAATTTTTCTCAAGTCAAAAGGGATGAGATTGCAAACATCTACAATGCATTTGAAAAAAACTACTTCGAAGTTCAGATTGGGATTTGAATGCTAAATAAAAATCTCACTGGTTTCCCGACGTTTCGTAACAAATACTAGTTACATTTTCAATAGTGATCGCCCGACTCATTCCAAGGTCATACCATGCTCATTCCCTTACTTATGTTTTCAGCTTATGTGGCATCGTCTACATATCTTTCAATGAGTACAAAGCAAACAAAGTAATTAAAAACTAATATTTTACAAACTATGAATTAAAAGTTATTTTCTGTCTATTATTGCTTGATTCTGTAACATTCCAGAGTAGCGACCATGTAACTTTGTGATTTCAAAAAGATTCGTTTTCAATTACACTACCTATGGTTTAACAAGGGCAGTGATTTGAAATCGAGCGATTTCGAGCCAAATCGAATGAAAAAAAGTTACATGATAGCCACCCAGGGGTGCGATTGTGTAACTTTATTCCATTCGATTTGGCTCGAAATCACTCGATTTCAAATCACTGCCCGTGTTAAACCATAGGCAGTGATATTGAAAACGAATGGTTTTGAAACCACAAAGTTACACAATCGCCCCCCAGGACATAGTTTTGAAAATCGTTTCGTTTTCTAACCACTTCTCTCTTGCATTTGACCAAAATAACTTAAGTTTGGAAATAAAGCACTCCGCAGCAAGCAACTTCACAGATTGTGCTAATTTTGGCTTCTCGCCTCTGCCTTTCCACACATTTCACAGGCGATGATAGTCCTATGTTCCATCGTTCGGGTTCATGGAGAAAAGCCAATGGCATGCAATTGCACTTGATTCACAACAAGGATGTGAATTGTCGAATTAGCTTCATCACTTTTGGAACTTTTATGTGTTAAATTAATTAAATTGCTACATGCAGAAGTTAAATGTTGTTTCATATATGATACGGACATAACATGTATTTTACATAAGCAATATTTTGCAATATTTTGCTTATGTAAAATACATGTTATGTTTTACAACTAATTTCAATCACACTGAAAAATATACCTTTAAATGCAAGAAGTTTTACCAGCAAACATAAGTCACAATTTTGTATTGCCCTTATCGGTAGGTATGCATATTTAGAACGGAATGAAGATTCGGAAAAATTATTTTTCACACACGAGCCACTTGAGCATCAATTGCTTTTGAATGCGTCTTCCTCATCTGAAATATTATTTGTATATCTGGCAGGACAATAACACAGCATTCGCTCCGTATTTACCATGGGATAGAAATTTCTCATACCTTGACCCCAGATATCCTATTAATATCCCAAAATACATCGATGTAATTGGAACGTGAATTTTCGATATATTTATGATTTCAACAATTTTATTTATATATCGAGCCATTCACATAGAATATTATTACATCTTCAGAGGAAATGGTGATATGAAATATATAAGGACATAGGAATTTAATAACAAAATCTTTCGCTATGTTTCTCGCGATAAGAATCTCAAAGAAAAATGTCCCAGCGACTGTTTTGATCCTTGTCGTCTGGGAAAGCACTTTCCCGGTACTCTATCACGTATTTTCCACTCGCCTCCAATCATTGGAAATTCTGGATAACATAAGAAAACTGCCTCACTGCTGTTGAAGCCACAATTAATACCTAGAAACATGTAGCGATTTTTGGCGATGCACTTGAAATATCTAATTTAAGCTATAGGCTGTAATATCAATTTCCATTTAAACGTTAATTAATTACTATATCAAGCTCCATAAATGTAATTGACAGCAACGAGTGATTGAATTGTGTTGTTTATCGACCCCTGCATTGGTCAATAATTGGGTGGTTAGGGCAATTATGAACATTGTCTAGTCTATAATGAAGGCAGGGATACCCGAGTGTATAGGACAATTCGCCAGGCTATCCTTTATTGGCAGAGGGGGTGGGCAATCGCTGGGGCAGACTCGGCTACCTGAGACCCCAACGCGGTAATGACATGCCCCCTTGCCGAGGGGATAAAAACGATCCATAGGCACCAAGTCAAAAGCTACAGTAATCTGGAGCATATAAGTCACTGCAAACATGCAGTGATGTATTCATACATCCGTGCCGGTGCCAGTCACATTAAGAGGGTGTAGTTCGCGTTGGCTAGACGTAGAGAGCCTATATAGGGATAGAGAGTGGCCAACATGATAACACTTTTCTATTGGCTGTTCCAATTCCATGCTAAACGGATGACATGTTTTTACCAAGTGGATCACGAAGCACGTTGGCAGTAGTCTATATGAGTCTCTCATATTCCTTAGCATATCTACATATTATGTACATGGTGAGGTAAGTTCGTAACGTATCAACTACTAGAAAGGGCTGTGGAATAAATCAAATTGGTGAAAACATGGCGCCCATACGTAGAGATGGCCACTCTCTAACCCTATGTAGGCTCCCTAGCTAGACGCAGTGGACGACCTAACCACTTTGAGCCGCGTGCACCCTTCTCGGCACGACATCATGGTGTTCGTTTGGCGAGGAACTGGCACGGATTTATCTCAAAATCCTCAAAATCCGTGCATTCGTTTGGCCTTTAGACCAGAGCCAGACTGTGATACATGCATACGAACACAATCCTATTACCCATAGACCTCACAAACATATAGCAAGTGCTTTATTCCAGTAAGGGTGTAGGTAATTGAAAATTTTCGTTCGCTCATTCAACAACAAGCTATGTGTATTGGTAATGGCTATAAGACCGCGTTGGCGCCTCAGGTATCCGAGTCTGCCCCAGCGATTGCCCACCCCCTCTGCCCATAAAGGTTACGGGATACCCGGTGGCGACAGGTAGGCTACAGCCGAAGATTTCCGGGGCTTTACATTCATTTCGAGGGACTGTACAACTAGAACAACAGAATTCCTCCACTGAACCATGCTGCCGAGATGCAAGAACATGACATTGAATGTTATTATACTTTTGGATTCACAAAGATTGGTATTATGTATTACGATAAGCCATCCCCTATACAGAACTCAGGAAAATCTGGCGATTTCCACAACTCTAGCATTTTTATTTTAACTGTAATTATAGTGTAGAATTATGTACCTATTTCTAATTTGTGTTATTTATTTTCAGCGAGCCGAATCATAAGTCATAACACACGATTAACTAGAACTTTATATTATGAAAGTCTGAAAAATTACCAACCTAGTTTATCTGTTTTATCTTGGACTGTCCCTACAATAGTTTATGCGTATAAACACATATTTTATAGATATTCCAAAGCCATATGGGTTCCCCCACTTTTAATTAATTCATTTTCACTCAAATAATACTCAAAACTAAACGATTTGTTCAAAACATTGACCAATGTGTTCATATATATATATAGTATGCGAAGCTCTATTGTTGGTTTGAACTGATTTTATCACCCAAAATCAATGATAGAGGTATTGTGTTCCAACACTGGATATAACATGGCATAACAGTCTATGGTCTTGACACATTATACCCACCTGATGTACCTATAGCTTGGTACTATTACATAATTGCAGACATATAATATTACATTATAGAATACCGGATTCCTGCTGAAATCCGAACCTTAAACGTATACCATATACATCATACAATTCCAGCAATAGTGATTTATCCATATAGCAAGCACACATATGCAAGTACAGTAAGATTCCATCTTAGTGAATCGCATCCCAACTCATTAGGTACCCGTACATTACAAATCTGGTGCGACACAATGAAAATGTATGACATAACGCTTTCGTATGTACAAATGTTGTATGTATTCAGATAATAAACAACTAGATCTGCGATAACGAGAGCAAATAAGGACACTGGAGGTTATGACTTGAATCGCGGGTATCATTATCTTGTCTCATACCTATGGATGTTTAAAGCAGCCTCTCATTGTCAACAATAGCGTTTTATTTGTTCGCTTCAATGTGTGTGTGTGTTTATTAACATTATAACTACCTTTTGACGTTCAACAGTAGCTGAACTAGAAAATACGGTCCGTTTCAAAAGATAATTTGATTAGCATAGAGATGTTAGTTGCCTAAATAGTAAATGGAGCGCGAATTGGTAGGGTACACTTCGGGAGCTGCTAGGTAGTAGACGGTAAAAGTGTGATTTTGTTGGTTGTGTACTATACGTCTCTGAACCCGCCTTAAGCCCAAGATGGAAAGGGTAGGATCACTGTCCCTTGCCTAAGTAAGTGAGAAGTGATTTGGTCTATGGACGCGGATAGTACGTAGTCCACTCATACTATTTATTGTTGTCACACTTTAAAACCTTTGTGGATAGAAGGGAACTCGGGGTTAGCACGAAAACCAGCATAATTAATTTTTTGATGAGCGTAGCTAGCGAAGTGAAATCGTCAATTCCCCTAGCTCAAAAAATGAACTTTGTGGATGTGACCTTGAACCTTGACCTTGACCCCAGGTTTACAACAGCCTCATATAAAAACTAGGGCTGGTTTTCAGATTCAAGTAACGACTTTCGTTCTATTTCCGTTCAAAACAAAAATAAAACAAATGTAAACCACACATGTACGTACCATGAATGTAGTTTTATCTCGAAACAATTGTAGTTTGTCACAAATTTCATATATATATGGCTTGAAATATCTAAAATGACCCTAGAGTGCGCGTTGAGTTTGGCCTGGATGCACTCACACTGAGTGTGCACTCAGTGTACGATTTTCGACTGTGCAAAGAAAATTGCCCCCTGAGTGTGCACTGAGTGCGCACTGAGTGTGAGTGCGCACTCAAAGACCGACTTAAGAGTAACAAATCAATGACATTAGAAACAAATCCATGTTTGGTTTGATGGAAGATTACAGAGCCATTGTCACAGAATGACATTGTCATTACTTGGCAACAAATCAGACTTCAATAATAATATGCTGGTAGTACAATTTGCTATAGTACTCAAAATCACTAATTCCTAGATAATTTAAAACACCAAAAGCAGTATGATGCACAAAGCAATAAAATCAACTCTATACGCACTGGTTTACTTCAAATACTGTATATTCGATTGATCACTTTTTCAACAAATCCATGTTTGGTTTGATGGAAGATTACAGAGCCGTTTGTGGATGTTGAGATGTTCCTCACGATGGTACACTCTGATGGAGGAAATTGGTGGCCCAAAAAGGGTCCGTGGTTCCTCGATGAGTTTCGGCTCTGATATCCAGTCATACCAAAAATCGCATGGGCTACGGTGATTGGGTGCTTGACAAAACTAGGCCCCGGTGCTACTGCAGCGGTAGCCCTCGCCGTAACACCGCCGCATGGCGATCTTTGTAGAGCCCCCTCATCTAATGACAAGCCATCTGATGTTGATGAGCCGTGACTCAAGAAAACGTCGGGAAAATTGGTCATTTTGACTGCCGCCAAACTCTTTACATCCGAGCAACACCCTGAAGAAAATCTCGACACATTCTCTGTTTGACTTTTGTGTAAGAATTTTTCAAAAATCTTATATATTAAGAAAGGGTGTATTATACCTACACAAAGAAATTGTGGATTTTAGGCACGCTACGACCGGAGTTGAAGTTGAAAGGGATACGTTGGAAAATATCTGTTGGGGTTATTGCCCTGCAGTCGGAGTTAAGCCATACGAAATTCAAATGAAAATACATGCGAATTCATACAAAATTCAAACGAAAATACATGCGAATTCATACGAAATTCAGAACATTGATCCTACATAATTTATGCCCTCGGGTATATCTGTGCCCCCCCCCCTCGGAATTTTTATGGTATAGGTAAAGTAATGTTGTTAATTAATCATAAACAACCCAAATTAGAAGCACATTCCTTTGCATCATTGTGTGGCGTTTTCGTTTTTTTTTGTATCAGAAAAGAATTAATCTCTTTGGAGATAGATTAACCTTTCGTATTCTCTTTGTTTTTGTATAAAAAACATGAAGCGAAATGGGCCGACCGAGTAGCACCAACACATGCATAAAACAACATTAGACCGAAATGCTCTTTTGTATGTAAATTTCGCAACACAACGTTGCGTATTCAGACATAGCACATATAGCTATCATATTTTTCCTCACATCCCATAAAGTAAGTAACTGATGTGCGGATTCCGAAAATAGGGCACGGCAATGAAGCAATTAGTTGTGAATTAGAGCACAATATGGGAGGTGGATCGGGTAGTGACTCTGACTTGATTAATTGGGTCACTGGATAATCTGGTAATACCTCAAGAGAGCACGTTTGTACGATTAGTCCTTCTTTATAGTTCATTAAACTTGCATTGAGGCATTCTATATTATTATGTATCTGCATTGGGGTGCTAGTATCTGTTATAATTAATTGTTACACATAGTATCAAAAGTTAAATAGCTTCACTGCTGAAGACTTTCAGGATTTCATGAAAAGAATTTTTACCCCTCGCTCCAGTATAGTTTTCGCATTAGTTGACATTTAGCTTTGTATACAGCATTTTAAACCGAATCAATTATAGTTGTACGAATATTATTTTAAGCACATTCCTGTGATATTTTTCATAATACAATTTTATTCTATATCACGCCGTAGTTTGTTTTAACATTCCTTCGTTTTTCCTTACACAAAAGAGACTCTCCTACCGTATATATTTAAAAGTTTGAACACGTCCTGCTTCACAAAATTAAACCCAGACGCATAAACTTAAAAACATTATTTTCACATGCATTCACATACAAGCTACATCAAAACCAAATTCGTTTTTCCAATTTCCACAGATATACGTTACACCGACAGTCCATCGTACGAGAAACTTAGTATGGAAATGTTCGGATTTATTATCTTTGACATGATTTTCTAATTCAACCAATAACGTTTCACTATGTACTCTGAAGATGATCAAACAAAGTATCGTCTTTCAAACGACTCCTTTAGTCCTACCAAGTAAGAATCAGCTACAGCTGTCAGTACTGTATAGCGATTATCAGCTGAAGAAGTGCCTAAAATATAAATTATAACAGTAACGGCTACTTTTCAGGAGTGTATTCCCATTTTCTTCGCTTGTATAATAGGGTATAGGTTGTAACATATCATTTGCCTATACCATTATAAGAGGATCATTTATATGTTTATTACTAGGGATTACATTCCTGCACCTATAATTATTGCCAATAACACCTTGTAAGTGAGAGATCTCAGGGCAAAGCATTTGTTCCAACAGGATAGAAACTTTCAACTTTCACCTCAGACTGTAGGTACACATCCACCCTCCCATTCATTAGTAAATCTGTTTACTAGCCATTGTGGCGATTCTTTGCATGCACCTCTCTGTCAAGGCCAGGCGACAGAAAGAAGACCACCTCTGTCTTGGGGTATTCAGGCAGTGGAGTTTCATCCCTCGAGCTGAGTACGTCGGTCCGCCGAAAACCAGCAGAATAAAAGTTCACTATCCCAATATTTCGGTATTTTGTTTAGTGTTTTGTGCACCATTCTACCTCATCCCTAGGAAGTGTTACAAGGTTACATAAGGGGTATTGGCACAGATATGGGTTAGCCGAAAAACACTTGCATGACGATTCCCGTAGTAACTTTTAATAAATAGGCATATACATATATGGGACAAAACGCATCAAACAATGGACGTTCACATCTCGGATCTGGTTCAAAGTTTCAGTGGTCGTTGTGCTACCCAAGTGGAGTCCAAAACTATTTTTTTGAAAATTTTAGGCCCACTGGTGTGGGAGATATGACCTTGCAAAGTTTCGCTCGTTTAGCGGACCGCGCGCGCACTGTCACATACTTCCGACGATATCTCAAGAACCAACAAAGTTACAGAACCCTGGTTTAAAGCATTGAAAAGTGCATAAAAACTGCACTAGAAACATGCTTAACATATTCATACTATTCATTCAGAAAACGATTCCACTTCATACATCTATGTTTTTAGAAATTACTGTAGCATTACTGTTCTGATTTAGCTGAAATTTTCAGGAAATGTTGCTAACAGATGCATATATACTAGAACCAATTTTTAGGACTGGCATTCGGGTAGTTTCCCAAAGTTCAAAACGCATACAAAAGCATTGGATTGTATTATTGTTCCTTTTCGTTATGGAATTACGTGTACCCCGTTACGAACTGTTGTACCTAATAAGCTGAAAATTTCAGGAAATGATGTCAATAATGTTTGTTTATACTTACAATAGATTTTAGGACTGGCATTTGGGTAGTATTATCGAAACAAAATTCCCAATTAGGTCAAAAAGGGTACAAAAGCATTGGATAATATAGTACATTTCATAATGTAAGTGAGACAGAGTGTACCCCGTTACGCACTGTTGTAATAAGCTTAAAAGTTCAGGAAATGTTGTTAATTATGTTTGTTTATTACTTGCATTACTTCTGAAGACTGGCATTTGGGTAGCTTTTTTAGAAAAAAACGCGTAGTAAAGCAATATATTTTATGGTACATTTCGTAATGGACCATGTTGCGTCTTCTATTATTAAGCTGAAAATTTCAGAAATTGTTGTCAATAATGTTTATTTATACTTGCAATAGATTTTAGGACTGGCATTTCGGTAGTTTTATAGGAAAATATTTCTCTAGTTCAAAACACATACAAAAGCATTGGATTATATGGTACATTTTGTAATGGAAGTGAGTGTACCCCGTTACGCATTGTTACTTAATAAGCTGAAAATTTCAGGAAATGTTGCCACTTGCCAGTCCTGGCCAGTCTGACACTGGCTATATGCTAGTCTAAAACTATTTTCATTATAAGCATATATATAAGAACCAAAGCATTTGTATGCGACTTGAACTTGGGATTTTTTAAAGAAACTACCAAAATGCCAGTCCTATAAATTGGCACTAGAATAAAAACAATTGACGTAAATTCCTTAAATTTTCAGTTTATTACAACAATGCGTACCGTTGTACACTCACTTCCATTACGAAATTTACTATAAAATCCAACGCTTTGTATGCGACTTAAGGATTTTTTTTCTAGAAGACTATACCGAAATGCCAGTCCTAAAAATTTGTACAAGTATGAAACAATATTATTGACAACATTTCCTGAAATTTTCAGCTTAAATAACAATGGCTAACGAGGTACACTCACTTCCATTACGGCATGTACCATTATATCTGATTCTTTTGTACGCGTTTTGATCTATGAGAGCTTTTTTAAACTACCCGATTGCCAGTCCTAAACACTAGCGCAAGTAAAAATAAACATTATTGAACACATTTCCTGAAATGTTGAGCTTAATAAAAGAATACGTAACGTGGTAACTCACTTCCATTACGAAATGTACCATAAAATCTAATGCTAAAATCTAAAATACAAACACTGACAAATAATTCCACGTTCCGCAAACAACAGAGCGTCTTTACTGTAAGTATTCTCCAACAAAACAGCGCATTGGGATTTGAAAGTTATTAATTCAGTTATGATAACCGGTCTCGCTACAGCCAAAATGCCAAGTCATATACACAGCAACATGTGGTTACTCGTATACCTACAGGGTTGCACAACAATGTTTGATCTGGGATAAAGCATGCATTATGTATTGCGTAGTTTCCAGCCCTCTGAGCTCTAGAGCTCGGTGCAAAATTATTCCCGTTAATTATTCACATGCTTCCTGTGTGTGTAGGTAGTGTGTACTAGATGTAATGAAACTGCTACATACACAAGGTGTGAGAGAGGACATCTTGGAGCAATGGCCGACAAAATGATATTGCATAATATTATTACCTGCCTGCACAAGTATTTAATATACTGTTTGAAAATGCTTGCATTCAATATTGTGTTCTAATAAGTGAACGTGATTGCAGGATTAGACAGTTTACCAGTGAAGCAGTGTCGCGTTGAAGATAAGCGTATCGGCAAACATGCTCTTTATTAGGTACCACTGTACATGCAACTGTTTATTCATGTCAATAAAAAAAGGAGGTGCAGATGATTAGGAATCGAAAAATCATCAAGAGTTAGATTTATTATACAGTGTATTGGGGCATACCATATATACGTTCAAACAGAGGAACGAAAACAGGAGGGAATAAATATGCATAGAATAACAGAAAAATATACATAGAAATAAACAATATTACACATTGTAATATACATAAGAAATATACAATATACATAGAAAGAGATCTTTTTTTTATAAAATTATATAATTTTACCGGTGAGTCAAATGGAATTCTTCGAGCGATCGTTCGATCAAATCAAATCAATCAAATTATTTACGATCAAATCTTAGAAGCATAACGATGAAATTAGCTTTTTTGTATAGTGATTATAGTTTGATTTTTGGTTGGAACATGTCATGTGCCACTCATTGTTCATGCATAGCCACTCTGGAACCCTGTTGTCTCGCATAGCATTTTCAGCTTAAGCTGCACATTTATGACTACCACATAGAATATACACACTGCACAAACAGTTGTGGGTGGATTTATCCGAATGGACACTGCATGATATATTTAGAAGTTAATTTCGAGTACAGAGGAAACAATTTTTATGCCATGAACGGTGCGTTGGTTTGTAGACGAATTTAATTGTATCTCAATCAAACCCCCGTTCTTTATATACAGGCAAAAAATGTATGTCACAATCGGACCCTGCAGTGCAGATATGGACAAAACATGGTAGTGGTTAAAAAGAAATTAAGTAGGTAGTACCATGTAAGTATATGCCTATATATAGCCGTGGTGATATCGAAAATTCTTCCTATTGCATATAACCGTACGATACACAACAAATATGTATAAAAAATTGAAAAATAGTATGATATAAGATATTTGATGATGCCTATAATAAGGATTAAGGACATTCACACATAAATTCTATAAGTAGCCATTTCAGGAAGTAAAATATTAAAAAACACATTTCATGTCAGGGTGCTTGTTTCGCTCCCCGCAAAGGAGCGGACACTCGTTGTCGCCTCTGTGCTGGACATTCCGTGACAGGGTGCTTGTTTCGCTCCCCGCAAAGGTGCGAACACTCGCCGTCGCCTCTGTGCTGGACATTCCGTGACAGGGTGATTGTTTCGCTCCCCGCAAAGTAGCGGACACTCGCCGTCGCCTATGTGCTGGACATTCCGTGACAGGGTGCTTGTTTCGCTCCCCGCAAAGGTGCGGACACTCGCCGTCGCCTCTGTGCTGGACATTCCGTGACAGGCTGCTTGTTTCGCTCCCCGCAAAGTAGCGGACACTCGCCGTCGCCTCTGTTCTGGACATTCCGTGACAGGGTGCTTGTTTCGCTCCCCGCAAAGGAGCGGACACTCGCCGTCGCCTCTGTGCTGGACATTCCGTGACAGGGTGCTTGTTTCGCTCCCCGCAAAGGAGCGGACACTCGCCGTCGCCTCTGTGCTGGACATTCCGTGACAGGGTGCTTGTTTCGCTGCCCGCAAAGGAGCGGACACTCGCCGTCGCCTCTGTGCTGGACATTCCGTGACAGGGTGCTTGTTTCGCTCCCCGCAAAGGAGCGGAAACTCGCCGTCGCCTCTGTGCTGGGCGCTCCGTGATATAGCTCCTTGATTCCCTGCAGGTACTTCCTACCCAAAGAAACGTACACATATGAAGAAACAGACTATGAGAAAATCTTACATTTAAAAGTTACATACCTCGAAGAAACTTCAAAGGTGCTGACAAAAGATGTTGATCCGCCCGTCAAAGTTTCACGTGTGGTGTTCTTCATTTCCATAATCTGAGATGAGAATGAAATGATGCATGCACGTCGGGTTTCAACTCCCCGGGGTTTTTAGAGGACGCGGGAAGTTTTGATTGTGAGTCAGGGTAGCCGTCAGTCCGTGACCGGCCGAGCGTGGCAAATTGAACAGATGGAATTGTGCACGTGCGTTTTGTACCACGTTTTCGCATAGATCTACAAGGGAGTCCGTCATTTTGTGCAAGGCTGCGAGAAAACCATTTGCTGCTTCATACAGTTAGGTGTACCCACCTACACGTGGATGACATACCCTTGGAAGCTCTTCCGACGTACTAAATTGTATGCCCTTGATAACGTATAGGTATCTAACTGAAACAGATAAGACTTCACTTGTGCATGCAATAACCGATTTAAAATAGTTTTATTATTTTTTAATTGTTTGAACTACACGCCAGGTTGAGTAAAAGTAGTCACGCTGAGGGGAGGGGGGGGGGGCTCATCCACACCCTATACAAGACACAAGCAGGTAATATGTATCATAATCCACACCGGTCCACACTCTTTCCAGTTTTCAACCAACTAAAATAGTCGCAGCGTCATTTGGAAACGCTTGTTTTTTTAATAAAAATTGCCATCGACCACTAACGATGTCTTACAGCTAGCGACGTAACTAACTATCTGATGGAGTGATGGAATGGCTACATGGCAGCGCCTCAATCGCCATTTGGTCTATTGTAGAGGAGCTCTCATGCTAAGGCTCACTAGACTAGGCGGAAAGATATACGGACCTTGATTTCGTCTTCACTTGTGTTTTCACCTGGTATTTTCTATGGGCTACTGTTGCTTTGTGTGTGCCACTGTTTCTATGTTCTTCTTATTCTAGGCAGAAGCAAGAAACGTTCCACCAATTTCTGAACAACAAAACTGTAAAGAATGTTTTGATTATTTATAATCGAAGTAACAAACAGCCAGGGAAATACGCAAAAGTGTGTAGTCGTCATTTTGAAGATGACAGCTACATTGTTACGTCCATGGGTAAGAAGTTACTACTTACTTAAGCGATGCCATTTCCTAATAGTAAACCTACTGTAGGTTTATCAAATAAGAGGAATCTTTAGCAGAGAATCCTTGTCGTAGCTCGTGAAATACGTATTTATAACCTACATAACCTAAGTAACTACCTACCTACCCAGCGGAACCTGATTCAATCAAGGCTGCCTTCGATTGCTTTTTCGATTGTAATAAAGGCCAATCGGCACCGGGCTTATTCGCGGCTTCTTCAACTCTAGACACGGTTTGTCTTCTTCGATAGTAACCAAGGTCAGACAGCACCAGGTTCAATATCAGCTGCCTTCAAAGTTAAGCCAGGGTTGTCTTCTTCGATTGCAGCCAAGGCCATGCGGCACCGGTTGCAATCTAGGCCGCCTTCAAGGCTAGGCAAGGTATGTGTTTTTCGATTGCAGTCAAGGTCAAGCGGCACCGGTTGCAATCTATGATGCCTTCAAGGCTAGGCAAGGCATGTTGTTTTCGATTGCAGCCAAGGTCAAGGGCACCGGCTGCAATCTCAGCCGCCTTCAAGGCTAGGCAAGGTATGTGTTTTTCGATTGCAGCCAAGGTCAAGCGGCACCGGTTGCAATCTCAGCCGCCTTCAATGCTAGGCCAGGTATGTGTATTTCGATTTCAGCCAAGGTCAAGCGGCACCGGTTGCAATCTCAGCCGCCTTCAAGGCTAGGCAAGGTATGTGTTTTTCGATTTCAGCCATGGTCAAGCGGCACCGGTTGCAATCTCAGCCGCCTTCAATTCTAGGCCAGGTATGTGTATTTCGATTTCAGCCAAGGTCAAGCGGCACCGGTTACAATCTCAGCCGCCTTCAAGGCTAGGCAAGGTATGTGTTTTTCGATTTCAGCCAAGGTCAAGCGGCACCGGTTGCAATCTCAGCCGCCTTTAAGGCTAGGCAAGGTATGTGTTTTTCGATTTCAGCCATGGTCAAGCGGCACCGGTTGCAATCTCAGCCGCCTTCAATTCTAGGCCAGGTATGTGTATTTCGATTTCAGCCAAGGTCAAGCGGCACCGGTTGCAATCTCAGCCGCCTTCAAGGCTAGGCAAGGTATGTGTTTTTCGATTTCAGCCAAGGTCAAGCGGCACCGGTTGCAATCTCAGCCGCCTTCAAGGCTAGGCAAGGTATGTGTTTTTCGATTTCAGCCAAGGTCAAGCGGCACCGGTTGCAATCTCAGCCGCCTTCAAGGCTAGGCAAGGTATGTGTTTTTTTCGATTTCAGCCAAGGTCAAGCGGCACCGGTTGCAATCTCAGCCGCCTTCAAGGCTAGGCAAGGTATGTGTTTTTCGATTGCAGCCAAGGTCAAGCGGCACCGGTTGCAATCTCAGCCGCCTTCAAGGCTAGGCAAGGTATGTGTTTTTCGATTGCAGCCAATGTCAAGCGGCACCGGTTGCAATCTCAGCCGCCTTCAAGGCTAGGCAAGGTATGTGTTTTTCGATTGCAGCCAAGGTCAAGCGGCACCGGTTGCAATCTCAGCCGCCTTCAAGGCTAGGCAAGGTATGTGTTTTTCGATTGCAGCCAAGGTCAAGCGGCACCGGTTTCAATCTAGGCTGCCTTCAAGGCTAGGCAAGGTTTGTCTTTTTGGATAGCAGCCAAAGCAAAACAACACCGGGTTCAATCTCAGCTAAACTATACAATCTTCTACCTAGTGGCTAGTTAGTACACATGCTGGTGAGGCTACTGGTCGTACAATGCTTTGCTTCCTTTTGCTTTGGACATGAAGCATGGAATACAATTGAACAGCGTTATGCTTGTCATCAAACAGGGTTGCAATAAATGCTTTGAATTTTGGGATGTATATTATGTAATAGCCTACTTTATAATAGTATCTTTGCAGATGTGACGATCTGCTATCGAGCGCATTTGATCAATCTATACTGATATAGGTATCAATCTATACCGATAGGTTGATCTACGTGGAGATGCGCATGTTGCAGCTTGTTGAAGGAGCTGAGCTTCGGGTTCTCCACTGCAAATCCAACGTCAACAAATTATAAGTTGCAGTCTCACTGAATCGACAGGTTTGCACGGACTTTTGCCAAGGAATCTGTTGTACTTTTTTGCCTTGTGCACCCCTGAACGCAAAGCTCTGCAACAGACATTGCATAAAACGTTCTCCGAGATTTTACCCATAACCACCAATTTTGTAACACCAAATTTTAAATCAGTAAAGCTGATCGAATTGACGAATCTCTGAATTGTTGAAGCTAAAGGTCACGATTGAATAAACGCTTCTAGGTATTCTAGACACTATTCTTGCTTCCCGGCTTGGCCCGGTAGATACCTCATTTCAAATGCAACTGTTCCCGTGTATTACATTTATTATGTGTTATTACATGTTACATTTATTACATTTATTTTGTCATTTATTTTGTGATTATTTATTTAGTCATTTATTTTGGAACTAAATACTTTAAGTTGAATATAGAATGTTGTTTTTGACTGTTGTGTGCCCAAAAAGTCGAAACATAAAGAGCATCTTAGCCTAAAGTTCCAACGTATGGCTGGCTGCCGAAACTTGGGATTGCTAATTAACCCACATCCGTTTTGGGTGAATGGATTTTTTTTGCCAGCGACAAGACATTCTTTGTCATTTCTAGACCCATCCATCTTTCATTCTCATTTCAGAAATAAGGAAAATTAGGAAACAAACGGAAAAAGCAGATCCAAATGTGGGATCATTTTTCGAAATATTCCTAATAAATTATGAGAAAATTTGAATATTTCCATTGAGCTACGCTCGCTCATCCAATAGGAAAACGAGATACTTGCCTCTGAGCTCTGGACAAATGATGGAAATAAATATTATTAATTTATCAATTTTGATAAATTTTTTAGTAAATTATATATATATATATATATATGGAAGGGAGGCGAAGCTGGAAAAATGTGCACCCGAACCGGGATACGAACCCGGGACTTCCTGCTTGCCGGGCAGGTCCCACCCGGCAAAGCAGGGAGAATGTGTGACCGAATAGCTCAGTTGGTTCAGTTGGTTGGGGTATACCTGCCCGGCAAGCAGGAGGTCCCGGGTTCGTATCCCGGTTCGGGTGCACATTTTTCCAGCTTCGCCTCCCTTCCATCAATTGCATACTGGTAACTGCTTAAACCATTAAAAATTTCCTCTCATATATATATATATATAAACTAAATCTGTGTTGGAGTTTGTAGGTGAACTTTGTAGCCTCGCTGAAAGGAGCACCGTCCATTGGATTGACTGAGCAGTGTAGTTTCGGACCATGGCGCCGTGGACTGAAGAAACGTCCGCGTTCGAAAGGGCAGCTGCATCGTCAAATATCGTGGTTTACATCTCTCTTTGATACACTTTACCAGAAATACGGACACCAAGATTATAATCGTTGTGATTCATTGTTGAGTATATGCAGAAGTAACTGTTCTAGCATGGCTGCATCCATGTATTTTTTCTAAATGTTACTTTCTGGAAGGTAAATAATACCTACATGATAGCAGTGATGTACCGAGATTGTAATATAATAAATTTAATAAATTAAACTGAACATTTAATCTGGTCAAAAAACACAGAGTATAGAAATAGCTTAATTAATTTGTTTCAAAATATATCGAATGCATTACCTTAGATTACTTTCTCTAAGGCATTACCTTTCATTTTTTATAAGCATTCCTGAGTAGCGATTGTGTGTCTTTTACAATATGCCATTATCGATTCTGGTTCATATAATCATTATAGTTGTCAATATAAATTTTTTAACTTTGGAACCAAGAACGGCGAATTCAGAGTTACGTAATCACAGTGCTGCTTATCTTCTACAGAGCGTCTCAGCTATGGTCTCGGGTTCAATGTCCACAGAAAACCAGTATTCTACTATCTGAGCCATACCATATCTCTTACCCATCCGACAATAAAATTATGGTCACTTACTTTGTTTGGTTGAGTAAGGTTATTCTACGTGCTTGCAGAAACAACCGATCGATGAAGGAACCTAGCTCAAATCGAAATCACAATAGCTGCTGGCCGTTTATTCCATTCCACTGATTATTAAATGCACTAATCATGGAAAAATTCTAGTAGGTTAGCAGAAAATACTGTCCTATGTATGTTGCGATGGTTTGCTCAATTCATACTGGACAAAAGATGGACATTTTAGGCTGTCAGAAATCAAAATGTCATACATCATGAAGAACTGCAATAATTTTGAAACTGGCTTCACGAGTGTTCCGATTATTTCATTTGATTTTTCCCGCGTCACATAAATCAGCTGTTTGGAGTAAAATTCCCACAGCCTTTCAAGCGGGACAGAGAAGGCGGTGGGTCGTCAAGGAAAATATGGCTGCCGGAGCTGCCGCAGACTGCGACAGTGATTCGCTTGTCCTAGATAACTGGGAAGATATCGAAGAATCTGGGGTAACTTACAGTGCTTACCTTCTTTCTGTATGGAAAATCTAAACCCATCATTTTGCGTCGAGCTACAGTGACAATCCTTTCAATTCATTGAGACATAAACTTTTAGTACATACCTAGCTAGCCGCAGAACGTACTTATTTGGTCAGACATGTTGTTGGCTGTGATGAATGTTTCTCCTTGTGGGTTTCAATTATTCTATTATTTTTCCAATTTAGCTCTTGGACAGAAATTTGGTACAAGCTGACAGTTCCCCCGAAGAGCCTGAAATCATGAGGTAGGTAACGTGAACAAGTAAGGAACCATTGCAATTTCGTAACTCTGACTTTGTCATTCTCGGTTACTACGTTAAAAAATTTGCATGGGCAACAGTAGGGATTTTTTCCATCGGAACGGATAACGGCATAATGTAAAAGTGACAAAATCGCTTGGCTGGTCCTGATTACGAACCAGGACGGTTTGCCCTTCCTCAAATTGGATCTGTTTCCAACTGAATGCGACTATGTTGCTGCGTGGCTGTCTACATTCTGATTAGCAGGACCCACAGTGTCGCTAATACAACACATTTCTATCTGGGGATGGGCAAATTGTTTTCAGCCAAGCCCACATACCAAACTTAAAAATATGGTTGATTCGGTTTCAAGCTTGTGCTTCATCAGCTCTAGTGTGAGGTGGTGACAACAAGAAATAGTTACCAAATATAAAGGAAGAGGTTACGAAACATTTTAAAACAGCTTAGAATTAGCTATGCATTCAATTCCTATCCAGTTTAAAATAAGTAGTTTTTAAAGTAACTCCAGACTAGATTCCTTGAATACCTATGCAGTCAAATTTCAAAGCTTACTTATCAATGTAATAAATTAATAAAATATAGGTATCCAATAGTCTCATATTTCAGTTTTTTTTAAGTACCTGCATGTCCAACCAAGCCAGACGGCAAGTAGGTAGGCCCTGAGTAACGGAATTTCGTTTTGCAGCACCGGACCTTCTCGCGGCATGATCCTGATGCCCAACCGACGACCGCAGGCCGTAAAAATCCTGCAGCGGCCCTCACGAGCAGCTGCCACTGACGACGCCGTAGCTGCCGCAACCAGGTACTGACTCACTGCCAGCTGTTGTTGATTTTCGACGTTTTTGCCATGTTATGCTAATGTTGCGTACTTCTCCTGGTTTGATCGTCGAGAATTTTCAATGTCCCACATTTTTAAGTGTGTGGCAACAGTGTTTTGCAATGCTATCTATGTGCCACCTACATTGGGAAAAACAAAACAAAATAATTAGGTACAATACAAAACAAAAAGACCTGTGTAATCACAGTGTCATTAATACAAGTAAAGGCCCATTCACAACAAAAAATAGCAGTAACCGCAAAATTTGTCTTATGGCTTAATGCATAATCATTCACAATGCTCCGGAACCGCAACGTTAACGAAACCGCAAGGTTTGCAAACTCCAAACTTTCCGCTAACGTTAACGTCGACCATAACAATGGACCAATCAGATTCAACTGAGATTTGGTGCGCTTAGAATGGCAACCAACCCACTTTGCTTTACCTGTTGATCCCCCAGTTTTGTGTTTGTCTCAACTCGGAACCAAATTACCTCTTAACCAGTTATTTTATATTTTAAAATGTTTTATATTATAATGTAAGTACATGTTGAATGGTCATATAACCTAAAGCTTGAGTTTTATGAGTAAAGCTCTTGATTTTTTCAATGAATAACCTCAAAAACGGCTGAAATACAACATCCAACTTGGCAGCCACTCGTGGGGAAACGCGACGATTACCATTGGGCAGTGGCTTACTGCTAAAGGTGATTGTGAACAGCCAAATCATAAGCTTGCGTTAACGTTACGTTACTGTTACGTTTGTTGTGACAAGTGACAACGACACTGAAGACTCAAGAGAAAGTAGGTAAATGTCACATGTTACAAAACTTTGGCAAAACAATTGGACACAAATTTGACATCCAGTATGAAGTAGACTTGTTGATACCTTGCATTACAGTTAGGAAACAGTAGGTAAGATTCTCTTGAGTTATAGCCAGTTCAAATAACGTTTTTTCCACGCTTTGGAGTCCGTCCGAGCCCACCGAAAACGCTCCGAGAGGCCGAGAACGAGATGGATTCGCAGTCCAGTACACACACTGCGCTTTTGAACCCGACGGGCTCAAAAGCTTGTGTGTGTATTGGCTATTATATAGCATGCCATCAACTAATTGTGCGAACGTTTGCACGCTCGCGCCCAGGCCGGCGCCGAAGACGCTGCAGCAGCGCGAACAGGAGTACGCGGAAGCTCGGCTCCGAATCCTCGGCTCGGCACGCAGCCCCGAGGAGACGGACGGCGCGAGCACCACGGGTAAGTCTCGCATCCACTGGGGCAATCGCTGGGGCGCGTTGGTGACCTGTTTTTACGTCATCTACCAGGACATGGCACAAGGTCAATTATAATCTAGGGAGTAGGGACCCAATGTTCCTCAGGTGGTTACAGTTATGACTTCATCTACCAGGCCATGGCACAAGGTCAATTGATAATCAAGGGACCCAATGTTCCTCAGGTGGTTACAGTTATGACTTCATCTACCAGGCCATGGCACAAGGTCAATTATAATCTAGGGAGTAGGGACCCAATGTTCCTCAGGTGGTTACAGTTATGACTTCATCTACCAGGCCATGGCACAAGGTCAATGATAATCAAGGGACCCAATGTTCCTCAGGTGGTTACAGTTATGACTTCATCTACCAGGCCATGGCACAAGGTCAATGATAATCAAGGGACCCAATGTTCCTCAGGTGGTTACAGTTATGGCTTCATCTACCAGGCCATGGCACAAGTTCAATTATAATCAAGGGACCCAATGTTCCTCAGGTGGTTACAGTTATGGCTTCATCTACCAGGCCATGGCACAGGGTCAATTTTAATCAAGGGACCCAATGTTCCTCAGGTGGTTACAGTTATGGCTTCATCTACCAGGCCATGGCACAAGGTCAATTATAATCAAGGAACCCAATGTTCCTCAGGTGGTTACAGTTACCTTCGTTACAGGCAACTTAACAACAAACAGTGGCTCCATCCCTTGACTGCCGGCGAAACTATTATTGCGGGCGGAGGGCTTTTGCGTAGCTGCTTTAGTATGGAAGTGGAACATCAGGGTAACCTTATATCTGTGATATAACTAAATTTCAATGGTGGGAAAACAAATTAATATTTTGGTTACAAACAGAAAGTGACAACATGAATCTGTGTCAGTATGATAGCAAATATAGACAAATAAATAGAAGAGAAATAAAAACACAAGCTTTGGTAATATAAGAAGGTATTAGAAACCAATATGGCAGAGTAAAGATAATGACAGAATTTCAGTTTGTTCGGGTTGGCGCTCGTGCAAGCTACAGTGACCACCAGCGCTCCCAACGGAAAAGTATCTTCTTAAATAAAATACATTTTATTTCTCTGAACTTGCCATCCAAGGTCTTCCCATCGATTTGGTTCCGAATACATGTGCTAACGCATGGCAAATGCTGAAGGTGGAAACAGTTTTGGTCTGTTATGATTGCGGCGGTCTTGAAGATATTCATGACTAAACGGACAGGCTCGGAGAAGTGTAAACGTTCCAAAATAAAATCCTAGTGCCGTTTGCGTGAAAAAATTCCAGGTAAGTGCAATTTTTGGAACCGAAATGAACCCTTAGGCACCGAAACAGAACCTTAACGATATGTTTCATTAGTTTCGATTCTGATTCAAACGGTTTCGGTTCCAATGCCCGGGCTTTGCCACAGATTCACTTTATTTTCATGCCACATTACAAAATGATGTGTCTCTGTAGCAAAGCATTGTTCCGAAATCAGTGATCGATGCGTGCTAAGTTATCGACATTTATTTTAAATACCTTTTCAATCAAAAGAAAGCAAAACATTTTCAGTGTAAACTGTAAATTCAGTTTGCAGTCTAGAACATTTATTTTCAGATAGCTGGGAAACACTAGTTATGTTCCTAGGATGGCTACCAGAGTTTCTTGTTCGTTACCAGCAATTTCAAATTAAGTGCAAAAATGTTCACTTACTTTTACAAGAATGCGTCCTCCTTCATGGCCTAGGGAAGAAATACTAACCCAGCACTAAGGGCCAGTATTACAAGTGCCTCAACCCAGAGTTAAAGTAAGAGTCAAGTTATTTGCCATGGCAGCCGCCAATAGGATGCCGTGGAATTCATCTGTTTCTGAGGGTTAGACGCTTATCCCAGAGTCGAAAAATATTGTAAAACCGGCCCTAACTCCATTGTTCGGTTTGACTCTCCAGCCCTGTCGACTCAACGAGTGAGCAAGATCGCCGGCAAACTCGACTCGTTGAAAGCGGGCGAGGCGGGACTGGTTCGGCTGCCGAGGGGACCCGACGGAACTCGCGGCTTCAAGCTGCGGAGGTAGCGTCAGAACGCTGCCGTCTCCTCGGCGCGATCGCTGTCGGGAGGCGGGGCAACGGGCGACTTTACCTCGTCTGCCGAATGACTTCGGCATCACCGTGTGATTGGTCGAATCGTCGTGAGGAGGCGGAACTTTGGCCAGCGAGACCTCGGAATCGACCGGACAATTTGAAAGTTGGCGATTAGTTCCAAGACGGAAGAGAAGTGGACTCTTTTAAAAGGCGAAATAATTCGCAGTGATCCGTGTTTTGTGTCCCTTCACCCTGCCTTATCCAAATGGTTGGATTGCAACTAGTACGTAATATTATTGAAACGTTTTTTGTGGACAAACCGTGCATTGGCAAACGATGCAAGAGTGAGACTTTTAGTTTAGTGCTTCGCTAGTTGGGAGCGTTCGTCTTTTCGTATGTGATTGCCAACGCAATAGTTATGCGAGGCATCGTTATTTATTTTGTGCCGCTCGTGAACCGGAGGACAATCACAAATATATATTCGGAAATTGTTTAGCTCGTAATTTTTGTACCCGAGATATTACGCAGGTTGAGATTTTTGTGGTGATCTTTAGATGGAAGTTTGTAGTCTTATTACACGTACCGGATTGCAAGCTTGATGATTTGTTGCTAGTGTCCTAAAGGGTCTCACTTGAATAATGTTCTGCTTCATTGCAATATCCTGTAATGTCTCATTTACAAACTCTTTTCAAGACATCGCATTCAGGTTGAACTGGTGATGATATGTTATGCGAGGCAGTTGCAACTACGCTCCTTACCTCCTTTAACTGGAGTTCAGTTGCAAAAGAAAATAATGCTGAGTATTTCAGCTAAAAGCTCTGATAACAGCTAATGTGTAAAATAAACTGAGCTTTTAGGAAGAATCTTGATTTTACAATGCTTTAGAGTAGACAAAACTTTTATAATGCATTATTTTACTGGCCATAGCACTTTGCCTAAAGATTAGTAAGATTTAGCTTATTCTTTCCCCATAACTCACAGATACTATCTCAAGTTGGCATAAAGTGGATCCATTCTTATTTTTTTACGAAAAGTCTCATTGCTTTTAATCAGTATCATCGATTATGAGTAGATCCTTTGACGGAGAAACAAATCTTCAAGCTTCTATCGATAACAAATCACCTGCCGATTCAAACTTTTACGTTCACTTGAAGCAATTTTCTGAAAACAACGAATAGAACGAATTATATACATCTTAATTTAATATTTTAATAAACCTATATTTTTTATGGCACTGACATCGCCATTGTATGTGTTGATGTACCTATGGGAGCTTTAGGTGGGGATAGTAGGTTGTTACCTCAGTCGAGTCAGAACTGTATCTTTTTTTGACAATTTCAGTTTCAGACAGAAAATTTCGCAGGAGTTTCTTAGTCACGTTCTGAGTTCAAAAAACCTAAAACATCTTTGCTACCAAGTACCAATCTTCTTACGTGATCCAGCGGTGTAGCTACCTTCTGCTCAGCTGTGCCAGGAACAAGGAGCTTTTGCCTTTACCAATATGGGGGGGGGGGCCTCGAGCTTTGGCCTAAGGGCCATGGAAACCAAAGTCGGTGAAAGTGTTTGCAGAATGTATCACGTAGCTCTCAATTATTACTTTTTGAACTACCAGGCAGAATAACGAGAAATATACACACTATTTGATTTATTAGTTTGATTTATTAGGTCCTCTTCTATAGTAATAATTCTAGAAACCAATCACAATTATATAAATGCGGTTATTCCGCCAAATATTTTAATTTTTGTGTTCTGTCGAAAGTCTTTGTGCCCCATTCTAGCATCACAGTGTCCCACAGCCTACTCCTCTACAAAGTGAATGGTAATAATTTCAGAAGCCTTGCAACACCTATAGCTGTGCCCAGTGGCGTAGCGCAAGATCGCGGGGCCCCCTCCCACCAAAATCAATTGTGGGCCCCTCCACCCTTCTCCCCCAACCAAGTAAAAATTGAATTAGGGAAAATGTTTATTAAAATGTACGAAACATGGCCTCTTTTTTCTAAAAAATCTATTATTTGTATTAAATTTGTCACGTGTCATCACAAGAAGCATATTTTCTTCGTCAAAGAACTGCCCCCAAGGTTTGCGCCTCATAAAATTACTAGTTATGGCGGTTTTGCTATTGCATCCAACAGTGATGTTTAGCGAAAAATTGTGTTTCTTTCGAGGCCAAGAACGCCACCTCTAGTACTGTACGGTGCACCTATACTTCTACTCTCTTCAGTCTTCAAAACTGAAGCCCCGCATTCTGCAAAGTCGGTGGTCGTAAGTACAGTATAACAGTATAACACATTGCAGCAAAAGTTGATGTTGCAGTTCACAATAACATTTTATTTTCAGCAAGTCAAGGAGAGGCTTGAAGTCATTCTTGAAATTATTTTGCATTTTAAAAACAAAATCTATCTGTGCTTGGGGGTGGCTTTGGCTTCCGCTACCCGTCTGATCCGATCTCTTGGCTACGTGGCGACTGAAAGAGACAGCTCACCGAGATAAAAAAAAACAGGAACCCTCTACTACGGACTGATATTTGGTGTTGTATTAGGTTAGTTTTTTCTGTATACCTACGTGCCACATGTTAGCTGAAAGCATGCTTTCTATAAATCCCAACAGAAATCCTATAATTTATGCTTTGTATGGGCAGTACATTATGATAGGCTCAACGATTTTATGCATCTTGGCATAATAATTGTAATACTAAAGGCTTTTCAAATTAATTATCAGCGCGTCAAGACGCAGAAACCCATCCTGTGAGTTCTTTTTATGTTCCCACAAACGAGTCCATTTGAAGAAAGGATTTATTTTTCTAAATGCAGATATTCTCGCAACCACAAGCAACCCACCCAATTCCACATCCCTCCGTTTTTACCTTACATAGGTACCTGACTCAACGGAGGGTAGGTGCATGTACTCTTCAATCAGATTACGTTTATTAAATTACACTTAAACCAATCAAAATTTGAAGATATACCTAATACCCCAGTCACTAGGTATTATCAATTAATCCACGCCATATAAATATACCAACATGATTGGCCGATAAGTAATAACATTTCTTTAAAATAATAGATTTACTGAATTGAAGAATACACGCTGTTCTTATATTCGCTGAATCATGTCTTCGGAGACTGTCTTGAGGTCGTAAACCCAGCCATCTTGGTGAAGAAGTCGATTAATCCCGTCCTCATGTTGGTTCGAAAGTTGCCCAGTTCTCCCTGTACACCCTCACCGAGCGCTAAGTAGCCGAAGAACCTATTCTCAGACGGCGAGATGCTCCTGAAGGAACATATTATTTATGTCTGAACGGTTAACATTTATGAACTGAAGGAAGTCACAACTGGGGGATACAATTGAGGTAGTTTCTAATCGATATTCTCAAGAGTATACCTAGCTGCGGTCGTGACTCCCGTAGATGACGTTGACGACCGAAGTATTCATCAATATCAAATTTCAAGGACTCATGTCTGATTTTCCTAGCTTTAATAGCATAAGCTTTCAAAAAAGCTATTACTAACTGGGTTTTGAATGTATGTTATATTTGCTCGGCTAACGGACTGATATTGACGTGCATGAACAAAGTAGATGATTTGGATGCGTTGAATTCTCTTTTTAATCTTATTTTAAATTACGAAAGCTCGTAATTGGCTATTCATTTTATTATTATGTACACAAATTAGCCTCCCAAAAGTGTTGTCCATTCCGGGATTTGAACCCGGGTCCCCAACTTTCGCGGCTGGTGCTCTAACCGCTGAGCTAAATGGCCATTAAATTTGGGAGAAGTAATTTGCATACAGGGTGAGAATTGAATGTCCCCATGGGGGTATGGTCCAGAGTCTACGAATACTCATAGTGGCTCTGGTACCGCGTGATGCTATACTGCAACCACATTTTACATTCAACCTCGAGTAACTCCAATTTAACGTTGGATGCGTTGAATTCTCTTTTTAATCTTATTTTAAATTACGAAAGCTCGTAATTGGCTATTCATTTTATTATTATGTACACAAATTAGCCTCCCAAAAGTGTTGTCCATTCCGGGATTTGAACCCAGGTCCCCAACTTTCGCGGCTGGTGCTCTACAACTGCTGGACAACACTTTTGGGAGGCTAATTTGTGTACATAATAATAAAATGAATAGCCAATTACGAGCTTTCGTAATTTAAAATAAGATTAAAAAGAGAAAGTAGATGATTGTTTTTTATCAAGGACTCAAAATAATTAATTTTAAAAACTTATGATGATGTATCCTGCCATATCAAATGCTTCCTACATAACTAATTCCAAAAGCACTAGACATTAGACAATCTGTATCACATACAATATGTGAAAGAGAGTATATTATCATATTAATATAAGGTACAAATAATATATAAGTAGAACATAAAATAGTGAAACACTATAATTTGTCAATACTACATTAATGGGAGCCGTGTTATTTTGACAGCATAAAACTTTTGTGGCAGACTGTAGTCAAAAGTACTTCCATGTTAACGGGGCTTTACACATTGTGCTTCTATCTTTGCTTTCATAAACGTTTTGTTATTTTCTAGTTTCTATCCCACTGAATTAAGTCTGGGTATTCTTAGTTTTTTTACCTATATAATCCCATACAAGTTTATTAAGGGGGTTGCAAAGAAACCGATGAAATGGATGAAGTTCAATAACGTTACTATGCTACCTACTGAACAAAACTGTATTTACTATATAATAAAATAAAGGTAGAATTTGTAATTTTCTCAAGTAGCTCATTTTATTTACAGTCAATGAACAAAAAAAAACTCATAACAGTAAATATATGCATATTATGAAAGAGATTCACAAGATAGACATTTAATCAAAACAATTTGTAATTATCTTTCGCAACACAACTCTCTTGAATCATACTGTGACTTGTTCAATACTTTTCTTCTTTCATCTTTTTTATCAATGTCTTGGTCTCAAAATCTTTCACACAGGGCAATGTAATTTACCCTAAACCTCTTCAATAACGATTTTTGACAACAAAAATATTTCATTTGTAATAGTCCGATAAAACGATTCCCCTGTGTGAGCAAACGTTCACTGCTAGCTAGTTCGTAAACACAGATTTCACATCACTTAAAACTGACATAGATCTTCCATTCCTAACATATTGATTTTAGCTATGCAAAATCTTCATGGAAGTAGCCTTGCAAATGAATTCTAGCCAACAAGTTCAGTAGATTAGAATCTGATTTTGAGATGCTGCGGCACTCATTACATCTGTAAGACGGGCTCTGCCGTTCATTGCAACACAGTTCCCACGATTTGGTGATGTGGTAGAAAAATACTAACAACAATCAGGTCTAGCAAAATGAAAACAAGTGCCAGTTAATGCTAACAGATCGTTTGGGCATCGCCATCGGTTATCAGATTCTTTGACGAAGTCTGCTAATATCCATTCGATGTCAGTCCTTGAATCACCACCAAACCCTCGGCCTTTTGGCTTCGGCCTGGGAGAAAATATTTCAAGTCCAAACCAGATGACAATGTTCTGTGTTTGGACCCGAACGCAACGATTTTTCTTGCATTTTTGTTGCACGACGGAAGAAAATATTCGAGAGCCAAGCCGGTTAAAACAGTTCTTCTCTAGTTGTAAACTCCATTTCACGTTAAGGAGAGTGGATTTGCATCTTCCTCAAGGACCCACTGCTGCCAGACACGAGCTATGAGTTTCATAATTTACAAGCCATGTCTTGAGCCATACAAATGGCTGAATGTGCAGTTTCGGTACTCATAACTCATTTCTAGCAGCAGTGGGTTCCCGAGGAAGATTCAAAGCAACTCTCCTTCTTGACGTGAAATGGAGTATAGGTACCCGAAGGACGACTTTTCTTCATAGATCTCCAGAGAAGAACAGTATATATCAGTTCCACAACTTGACATAGTAACCAAAGTCCCGCCGTCGATTCACATCACGTTCCGCCTTCCGGCTGCGACGTCCCGGAGTTGACGACGTCCTTGAGGAAGACGACGAGTTGATCCTGCGTCATGACCCTTGCCGCCCGCTTGGACGCGTCCCGGATCATCCGGGTGAGTTCCGGGTTGGTGCGCAGCATGGTCAGGAGGCGCTCCGTCTCGCGCGAGAAGCGCAGGCACGCCTCTTCGTGGTCCGGGAGCGAGGAATCGTCGCTGTCGCTGCCGCCGCCGCCGCCGTCTGGCAATTATTTACCCCAGTTATAAAAACTCTGGTTTGAAATAGTATTTTTGTAAACCAGTACTGAGGACAGGATAAGCATTAGTCTTTTAATAATTAACATGATATTTGGAAGTCTTCTTTGGTAGGATCATTAGTCATGAGTTCATGACTCATTACCTAAAATTTATAGGAATCCATTAACATATTTGGCATTTTCATGTGACATATTAAGCATATTTTACAACTGATTGACCAATTTATTTTTATAAACTAAACTTTTACAGTTTCTTCCTATAACCTATTAGCGACTGCCTCTCGAAGATTTTTCTGTATCTTATTCATCGATAGAACAACTCAAGAGCTTTCATCTGTAACACTGACAACCACAACCAAAATAGTATATCATGCGTCTTTTTGCGAGTGAAAAGCAACAGAAAACGACCGATGAAAAGTCGAGTGCCGCTCCCAATCGTACCTGCTTCGAAGAGCGCCTCGCTTCCATGAGCGCCGGCACTGCCTGGGAGCGCCGGCGAAGGTAAGCGCTGGGAACTTCCCGGCGCCGGCAGATCGAAATCCAGCTCAGCGGCAAACGCTGTCATCTCGATGTCTGTAAACGAACTACAATCTAAAGTAACTATTTCACACAGGGCTTTGATAGCTGAATGAGATCTACCTTTTATCTTAAGTTTTGAAACCTGCATCTGGGGTCAAGAGGCCTAACGGTATAAGGATAAATTTACCAGCGTTGCGACTACGTAATTTTTACTTACGGCGTTATCGGTTCTGATTTAAAAAACCTCATCATTATTGTCAATATTAATATTTTAATTTCTAAGTGACTGGATGGGAAACATTAACCGTAACCACAGCTATAAGGTTACCCAGATTTTCCACTCCCTTACTAAAGCAGCTACGCGAAAGCCCTCCGCCCGCAATAACAGTTCCGCCAGCAGTCGAGGGATGGGGCCACTGTTTGTTGTTACATCACATGTAACCAAGGTAACTGTAACCACCCGAGGAACATTGGGTCCCTTGATTGTATTGACCTTGTGCCATGGCCTGGTAGATGATGTTAAAACAGGTTGCCAACGCACCCCAGCGATTGCCGGCGAAACTACTAGCATGCATTTTTTTGCCGTAGCCATAGCTAGGTACGGTAGAATGTCTGGTAACCTTATATCGCTGCCGTAACAAAATACAACCGTCGAAGCGAACCCACCGTTGTCCACCGCGAGTTCCGGTTCCGTCCCGGGCTCGGACTTGAGCAGCAGCGGGTCCTGCACCGCGCCCAGCGCGAGCACCGAGCAGAGTCGGCGCTCGTCCAGACTCAGCACGGGCGGCGACGGAACCGCCAGCGCCACCTGCAAGCGGGGCAGCTTGAACGTTGCCACGGTCGCCAACCACGAGGTCAAGCCCACGTAGCACAAAAACGTTATTTCCGACGTTCGGAGGACGTCGAAAAGCTAACGGGGGATAACTTGCTTCAACTTGCCAAATTTTCGTTTCGGTTCTACCCGAACGTCGAACGCAAGTTTTCCCCGTTAGCTTTTCGATGTCCACCGAACGTTCGAAATAACGGTTTTTGTGCTACTTGGGAGCGAGGTGGTCCGGGTAAGTTCCTTGGTATTGGAGGTTCAACTTTTGTTTAATGTTACCGATACCATAACATAGATTGTATTACATAATAATTTTAATATGTGATAAAGCCCCGTTTATATGGGAGCCTTTTTGGCAAACGCCTGACTTGCAGCATTTTAAGCCGTCAAAATAACTTGGCTATATTTCATATTATATTCGTGTATTACATCATATTTGTGTTACACCTGTAAGTATAATGTAAAATAGAGATAAACTGTATGATTTGTCATTACAAAAATAATTGGAGCCGTGTTATTTTGAGAGCAAAAATCTTTTGTGGCAGACTTTGGTCAAAAATGCACTTATGTAAATGGGGCTTAATATTATATAAAACTAGGGCTTCGCGAACGCAATTTGTGTTGCGTTGAAGATGAGCGTAGCGGTTTGTATATAGCGCATAAAAAGATTGAGGCAAAAAGCGTAATATGAAAATCATGGGGCGGCAAGCCGGAACATTGCTTTCTCAAAAATTCTGATCACTTCAAAATGTAAACGATTCTGACCTTTCTTTGTTTCGGTCCGAGCGGTCGGGTAGCGGAAATAGGCAATTGAGGAAATTGAGCAATGTGCATGTAAATATACAAAAATGTAACTCATGCCCAAGGGTTTTTGTTAGGTTGGAGATATATTTCTGCCGCGGACTTTCTTTCAAAAACTTGCATGCACGAAATTGACAGAATTTCTAATATCTGTCAAATCTTGAAGTCAACTTCAAGTCAAAAAATCTGGTGTGAAATACTGCGCAATACTCTAGCGAGTGAATCGTCCAGCTTCTTGGACAATCGATCTCACCTGAGCCGCCGTGAGGTGAATGCAGAGAGCTCCGATGCGCGAGCACTCGCAGAGTTCCAGGTCCGGGTAGACCAGCACTTTGATGCCCGGGATCGCGGTGCAGTCAGACTCGTACACTCCGTTGCCGGTCTTGCGCAGCTGCCAACCAACCCACGCTTCACATAGTTGAAGACAACATGTAATTTGTGAGAGTCATCATGTCTTATTTTTGCTAGCTTCAGCAATTATTTCCAAGAAAACTATTCCAAAAGTTGGGTACCTTTTGAATGCTGATGGAAATCGAAACCTGAAGACCAGAAGCCAAATCAAAGCTTTTATACCCAATTATTTGGTTCTTATTCTGAAGGAAGCATAGAGCATAGCAGAGAGAATTCATATTATTCCACAGAGACAGCGCCAACACAGTGTGTCAAAGAGACAAGGCTAAGCGGTGGCCGGCCCTTGGTGTTGTTGGACGGTAGCAGGCCTCAGTGCCGGCACCGGGTCCACCCTCGCCTCCTTTCCAGGCCAGGCTAGCGTTCTCATCAGCCTGTCATTCACCGACAGCTAATAGACCAGTGCCACAGGGACAGCACCAACACAGTGTGTCAAAGGGACAAGGCTAAGCGGTGGCCGGCCCTTGGTGCTGTTGGACGGTAGCAGGCCTTAGTGCCGGCACCGGGTCCACCCTCGGCTCCCTTCCAGGCCCGGCTAGCTTCATCATCATCCTGTCATTCACCGACAGCCAATAGACCAGTGCCACAGGGACAGCGCCAACACAGTGTGTCAAAGGGACAAGGCTAAGCGGTGGCCGGCCCTTGGTGCTGTTGGACGGTAGCAGGCCTCAGTGCCGGCACCGGGTCCACCCTCGCCTCCCTTCCAAGCCAGGCTAGCTTCATCAGCCTGTCATTCACCGACAGCCAATTGACCAGTGCCACAGGGACAGCGCCAACACAGTGTGTGAAAGGGACAAGACTAAGCGGTGGCCGGCCCTTGGTGCTGTTAGACGGTCGCAGGCCTCAGTGCCGGCACCGGGTCCACCCTCGGTTCAATTTTAGACCTCGCCAATATGATCTTCAAACTGAAACCTCTCCTCAATCCCTCCAATCTGATTCAACTGATGCAATTAGTAAAAAAACCCGAGCATTGTTACCGGAGAGTTCCTGGCCAGATGAAGGAACTTGGAGTAAATGGGAGGCGGCCGGTCTGCGCGATCCGTCGCGAGGTCCAGGAGTCTGTTCGCGTAGAACGCCTCGATGATGTGGACCACCACGTCCAGCAAGGTGCAAGCGTCGAAGTCGCGGCACTGCGCGATCACGATGTCTGCGCAAAACAGACGGGAGATCAGACCACAAAATAGAGCTTGCACTTTTTCTAAGACTCATGTTTGCTTGTCCTATTTTCAGCACTTTTTTTAGTCAATTTATTTCATCTGTTACATATTTGCTGGTACATTACCGGTAAACGTTACCTTTACATTGCCGGTACTAATTGTAATATTACTAGGGGAGTATCACTAATTATCAATATCACTAATACTGTTAGTATTAGTAATGTTAACAATTTTAGGGCTCTTTTTTTTAAAGTTTCCGTAAACAATATGAGAACTTTAGCACCACATGAAACAAAGCATTGCTCTCCAAGTATGTACTTAAAAGAATGTGGTAGTAACTTGATTTTTTGTTCTATTTCAACATGAATTTATACTTAGTAACTGCAAGTGTACAACAGTGGTAACTTTCCTGATTTTCTTTGAAAAGTGGGCAAATGGTGCTATTCAATAAAAAAATAGACAAAAAATCATGCAAAAGTTTAAGTGATTGCCAAATGATATAGTACTTTTTTTTTGGTAGTTACATTAGTTACAAAAGAATTGTTTAAACATTTGCATACATTGTTTTGCATGGTTTTACAAGGTAATATACCTATATTATACCTAATATGTTCCTACCTAGTTAAATTTTTCCATAAGCCATTACCTTAATTTCTTCGACAACACCTATGCCTCAAGTTGTTGTATGTTCCTCAGAAGCCTGTAGAAGAGTTAAGCACCTGCTCCACTTCTAAACGTTCTTATTACCTTTGAACGCGCGAATGGAAGCCTCAACGAACGAGTTGGTCGTGGAACTCTGCGCAGGCTCTTGAAAACAATTTCTACGACCACACCAATGCCTCAAGTCGTATGTTCCTCAGAAGCCTGTCGAAGAGTTTTACACCTGCTCCAATTCTAAACGTTCTTATTACCTTTGAACGCGCGGATGGAAGCCTCAACGAACGAGTTGGTCGTTGAGCTCCGCGCAGGCTCTTGAAAACACAGACACCATTCCTTGCTGCGCTCCCAGAACGCCTTCATGTTGCGCGTCAGGTTGTTGTACTGCACCGTCACCGGATCTTCCATCATCTCGTTGTACCTGGAGCAGGCAGCAGTGACCAGCGTTTGAGAAGGTTTTTTCGGTAACGTGAAGAACAACGTTAAAATCGATGACGGAAACGTTAGAGAAAATTGTATGTCTCCTGAAAACTATATCGTTTGACTTTAAGGACGTTTTAAACAGAACCTAGCCCAAATGCCATAATTATCTTTATAGATATTCCTACGTTCTCCAAAGATTCCCTGCTCCGGTAATTTTAACGGCACTGAGCATTCTAACCCAATAATATTTATGCGTTTTCGGTACTACGCTACGGCTGAAATAAAACCAATGTTGCTGTATAGATAGCAACTTGACCCCTGAAACTTTTGAAGCCGCTATATGGGCTGTAGATAGAACTAAAATGTGTGTTCATGGTTCCGTTACCTAGTTAATCTTTAAGATTGAGTAAGTACAGTACTTAATAATAACTTAAAGTACACTAAGATTAATATGAGTTTAGCATTGCACAGCCTTCTAACTCAAGCTGTAATACATTGGCTCTTATGGCCAGTATATAGCTAGAAGGCCGTGGGAAACGTTAACCGTAAAAACATCTTGTGCAGAGGACAGACCTGAGCTCCGCTGCCTGCATGGTGGGGGCGTAAACCATGTCTCGGAATCTTTCCATCAGATGGACCACTTCCTCCCGTGCCACTCCATGTCTGCAAAGAGATCGGTCGATGAGCGGAATTTGTTCTGACGATTTTAGTGCGCGGAACTCGTTCTCGTTTCCTGAAGTTACCTAGATACTAGATAGATTATGAATTGAAAATCTGTCTTGTTCAAAGCAAGATCTGTTTGGTAGAGAGGCTGAAGAGATTGAAGTTAAGCAGCTTTGTACCACTTCAGACTTTGGACGCAGCGACCGCCATGCACGTCATGGCTAATAAACCCCAACGAATATGTTTATAAAAATGTATACAGACAAACTATTGCTGAAAGCCCAAAACAAAATGGTTCACACTCATGTCCACTCAAATAAAGCAGTTCTTTTTGTGCTACGATTGGCCGTTTTAAAAATTATCCAGTTGAAAAAAGTTATTTTAACGCATTTTTCATGGTTATCAGTAAAAAAATATTTTGTAGATCTTCAAGCGATTGTGTAAAGATATACCAATTGGTAGAAAAGGGCAACCGATCGAAAGCTCAAAGTCGCCTGCTTATTTCAATGGGCTGTGCTACCGATAATTGATAAACATTGTTACAGTTGTCTATCGAATAGGCTGGTGTTGCCTAAGGCGTAAAAAGTTTTTATGCCTTAGAACATTGATAACTCCGTCAATAACTTTACACAATAGCTATCTAGGTCCATATCTTAGAGTTGCAATAGTGGGTAAAAAAATCTGGCTAAAATTTAACTTAAACATTTTTTTACACTGAAATGATTGAAGTGTTTGCCAATTGGTTTTAATAAGGATAAAAAAATTTAAGCTCGATTTTATCACCATTTTTAAAACTTTTGTTGAGAGTTCTAAGGTGCGAAGATATCAAAATCAGCAAATATTTTTACATAGATAGCAAGCAAAAAAGGTTCACTACACGTATACTCAAAGGCCAGCAGAAAAAAACCAAAACTAAAACATACAATATGGCTGCTACTCTTGCAACCTCAAACAATAATTGTTTGGAAACCTGTGAAACCATGCGATTCAAACAGCACATTCCCCCACCTGATATCCCAGAGCCACTTCCACTGGCCCTGACAGAGCCGTGCGGGACTGAGCTGCGCCAGCGACTGCGGGAACGCCTGCGCCAACGCCGCCTTCGCGCCGGCGACGTCCGCAGTCATGAACACGTTCGGCCAGCCCTGGCCGCCGAACCCCGTCGGCCCGACGGCTTCTTTCAGAGCGGTGACGGCACGAGACATGTCTTCCTGGTGCGAAAGGAGGGACCAGCTGTGAGCGTTTTACGCTGCGGACAACTATGACTTGGCCGAGCTGGAAACAAGCTTGAAACAACCTGAAAACAAGCTTGAACCAAGCTGAAAACAAGCTTGAAACAAGCTGAAAACAAGCTAAAAACAAGCTTGAAACAAGCTAAAAGCAAGCTTGAAACAAACTGAAAACCAAGCTTGAAACAAGCTAAAAGCAAGCTTGAACCAAGCTGAAAACAAGCTTGAAACAAGCTGAAAACAAGCTAAAAACAAGCTTGAAACAAGCTAAAAGCAAGCTTGAAACAAACTGAAAACCAAGCTTGAAACAAGCTAAAAGCAAGCTTGAACCAAGCTGAAAACAAGCTTGAAACAAGCTAAAAGCAAGCTTGAACCAAGCTGAAAACAAGCTTGAAACAAGCTAAAAGCAAGCTTGAAACAAGCTGAAAACAAGCTTGAAACAAACTGAAAACCAAGCTAAACACAAGCTTGAACCAAGCTGAAAACAAGCTTGAAACAAGCTAAAAGCAAGCTTGAAACAAGCTGAAAACAAGCTTGAAACAAACTGAAAACCAAGCTAAACACAAGCTTGAAACAAGCTTAAAACATCATCCCGATTCTTTTTTTCCTTGCCAAAGTTGTAAATTATGACCGTAAATGATGGAAAAACATAAAAATAGCCCACTTGGCGATTTGACCATGGCATGCGGCGCATGCCCCACATACTCTGACCGGACGCCACCGTTAGCAAACCACTATTAGCATCCTGTTGGCGGTTTTGGTACTTTTAATGTGACTGCACAGCTAGGAAATGTATGACTTGGAAAAAATAATTAGCACAGCATGTTTTTTTCACCAAACAAAATTCATCAATTAAAGGGTAAAATGTAGACATTAAAAAAATCAAAAACCAAACAAGGAGGCCAGTTGGTAATGGGAGAAAATAGGCTTGGCCACTTTGAAAAAAGAACTGACATTGTTGGCTGTTTTTGAAGGACAACCTGATGATGAATCTAGCCTGAAGTGGAAGGGAGTCGAGGGTGGACCCGGTGCCGGCACTGAGGCCTGCTACCGTCCAACAGCACCAAGGACCGGCCACCGCTTAGCCTTGTCCCTTTGACACACTGTGTTGGCACTGTCGCTGTGGCACTGGTCTATTGGCTGTCGGTGAACGACAGGCTGATGATGAAGCTAGCCTGGCCTGGAAGGGAGCCGAGGATGGACCCGGGGCCGGTCTACTGGCTGTCGGTGAATGACAGGCTGACGATGAAGCTAGCCTGGCCTGGAAGAGTGCCGAGGATGGACCCGGTGCCGGTCTACTGGCTGTCGGTGAGTGACAGGCTGATGATGAAGCTAGCTTGGCCAGGAAGGGAGCCGAGGATGGACCCGGTGCCGGTCTATTGACTGTCGGTGAATGCCAGGCCGATGATTCCCACCTGCGACAAGTCCGAATGCAGCATGCACGCCAACGGCATCGGCCCGAACTTGGTGGCCGCGTAAACGATCGTGATGGCCGTGCTCTTCGTCTTGCCGCCGATGCCGACTTTCTCCGGCGCGCTCGTCGCGTTGGTCGCGCTCGTCGACGAGTCGTTGCCGTCCGCGGAGTCGGGCACGCTTTTCGGAGCCGGCCTCTTTTTCTTCGAGGCGCTTGGTCGCGGCATCCGCATGGGGAAGTGCGTCGAGTCGATGAAGCAAATCTGGAATGTTATGAGAATGACGCCATGACATTCGTGAGATCGTGTCACAGAAAATTACTGGCTGGTTTTACTGTTTCAATTCCCGAAACAGTGACGTTCCTCAATTAACCCTTTCACTGTTACGCCCGCGTATACGCGTTCTGCCGCGCCGTGCCTGCTGTGCTACGCCCGTGTATTCGCGTTTTGACACCCCGCCATACATTTGAATTTTTCCTGAGCACCTGATGTGAGCTAGAGACTTGAAATTTCGCGCACTCTATTAGCTAAAGTTGGCACTAACGTGACTAAAAATATCGACCATATCGACCGCCACCTGTTAGCCGCTTTGGTACTGTAAAGTGAAAGAATGATTGTGGACTACTGGCGCGTCTCGCACTCTTTGGGAAGTGGACCCAAGGGGGTTATATAATTGGATGTGTGTGGTTTGGGGGTTGGGGGGCAGTCTAATATTGCTGGGTGCAAAGATTGATTGTTTTCCAAAATTTTACAAAAAAAAGTTGCAACATTTTTCAAAGTTTTCTTACCCCCCCTTCCAACTTTTTTTGGGGTGGGAAGGCCAAGAGCTTTTAGTATTTCTGGAAATATATATTCAATACCCACTTGTAAAAAAAATTTCAAACATCATTGCCCAACGGTTCGTGCTATGCAATTTATTTAGTAAAACAGTGTATTTTGCTAAATATACCCAGCACAGCCGCTCTTTCACTCCAAGAGAAACCCAGCAGTTAAAGGGTTAACAATAGTATGGTAAAACTATGGCGCAATCACTGTCCATGGGATAAAGCCCAGTTATCCCGGCCATATTAGAACCATCAATCATCCCTTATTATCCCTTATTAATCATCAATTAGTTCCTTTTAGAGGCCAGACTACCTCGCTGCCAGATGCGAGCAGCTGCGAGATAGCGCGAATGCAGTCTCACGAGTATGCGCTATTTTACTAAACCGTGAGAGATAAACTATTGAAGTAAGCAAGGAAGTTGTAGATAAAGAATCAATCTGTGTCGGTGATGGACCCTTTTTCTCAATTTCAATCGCCTTCATCTCTTTATCGATACCCGAAAAAGCGCAAAAAAGAGCAAATTACAACATTTTTAGAAGCGGTTTTGGCCCTTTTAGCCCCAAAAAATGGAAAAAGGGTCCTTTACAGACACAGATTGATTCTTTATCTACAACTTCCTCGCTCACTCCAATAGTTTATCTCTCACGGTTTAGTAAAAAAGCGCATACTCGTGAGACTCAGCATTCACGCTATCTCACAGCTGCTCGCATCTGGCAGCGAGGTAGTCTGTCTCCTTAATTGGAAAGTGACGCCGAAATAGAGTTCGAGACGTACCTCCTTTGCCTGTTCGAGGGTGTGCGCCCGCCGCATCAGAGGCGTAACCAGGCAGATGACGTCGTTGTCGGCGGCGACCAGCTCCATGCCGGCCTCGGCCAGCAGCAGCCGCTTGGTCTCCAGCTGGGACCCGGCAGCAGTCTCGGTTGGACCGGCCGAAGCTGCCTTCGACGCTCTGCGAACGGAGGGACCCGGTGGTGGTTTGGAAAAATACTGTTTAAAGCTGGGATTTCAATGCTAATATTGCTGCACCAACTAGCTTCAACTCTACAAAAGATGATTTTAAAAAGTTTCCATCTATTTTGTGTTTAAAAAATTATGTGAAATTAGATTTTTATACACCTAATTAATTAGTTAACTATTTTATAATAGGTACTCATCTATACAGTATATTTGTTCATGTGAACAGTCTTTACCTTTTTAGCATTAAAATCCCAGTTTGAAACTTTAAAAAAAAACTAGTGCTAAAGATAGGACAAAGTAGACATGAGTATAAGAAATGAAATATCCGAAGGTAGTTGTTTTGTTGATGATGAAGTGGAAATGATTGAAGCTACTCCTATAGAAAGAGAGGCTCGGCAAAAGCTTGTCAAGCTTTGCGAAAGCCCCCACACGATTGGCAATCAGGTCCCGGGTTCGAATCCCTTTATGGTTATCGATATGCATCACTCTGTATTAACTTCATAAGTGATTTATGTTAAGTTTTAATAGGAGCGGATAATGTACTAAAAAATGCATTTTCTTTTGACAAAGTACCTAGTTAGCTCTCACTTACTTCCATTTCTCGTGGAGCCCGTCGACCTGTCTGAACTTTGGGTTGATCTGAACGTCCGACAAAATGGCGGCCACGTTTCGTTCCCCTGCCTCGTTCATCAGCCACATCTCGTGGAACATGTGCGCTACCTGTCGACCAATCGAGATCAATTTTCTGTCCCGAACAGATCCACGATCATAACATTTAGCAGTGGTCCTCTAACTGTGGGTCGTGGCACCCTATTGGGCCTCACACTTCATATAAAATGGAATTTAAGATCCCATGTTTAAATCTTAAATGCTTGTGCAAAAATAGCATTTGTATCCGGTTTTTAAAATGTACACGGTTTTGATACACAATAATCCTTATTTTGTCAAAGTAACAATTATTTAAACATGCATTTCTTTACACTTTAGGTCGACCATGTAAAAGACATTAATAAGACTTAAAAGATAACATATGATTTTCATTGCTAATGGTTAAGTGGTCACCCATCCATTACTAGACTCAGCGTAGTGTTACTTAACTTGCGGTGAAGTTCATAGTTAATTTGTTTGTTTGTCTGTACAAGTTGTACAGACAGGACGTGGCATTATTTCTTTTTTACATTTTATCATTTATACACGTACATACAGTGAACCAGGGTCTCAAAATCACCAAAAAGTTGTATCACCTTTGGACCTTTTCCATCTGCAAAGTACGCAAAGTATTGATCGCGTGTGTCTGGGTGCATGCGTAGAAGTTGGTATGCCTGTGCTACATACACTCGGTGGCTGTGTTGAAAATCGACCTGAAAACATCAAAAACGTTTCAAGCAAAAATTTTTTTTAACGGTGAACTTGCTTAAAAACTAATATAAATGATGGGCCACTTACTTTGACTAAAACGTTAAGTCCTTTTCTTACGTAAGCATCTTTTTTCTGAGTGGACTTTGTTATTCGCTTCACCCAAAAGTTTATAGATGCTTTGCAGTTTGCATCCCTCTTGGTTGTGTGCTTCATTGGATTTGCCGATCTCTTTTTATTTCCGCTGCTGTGTTGGCAGGTCATTGCTTTCCGGTACAAATATCTTTGCATTTTCGGAAAAGTGATCCTGACAATCCAGTTGGTCTTTGACGCTAAACCAAATTTTCCAATCCAATCTCGACATTCTTCGGCTAAATCTTCTCCTTCGAATTTGGTTCTGATTGTTGCTTCCCAGTTCTCCTGACTGTTTACTTTACTTTCAGCTATAACAGCCATCGGGTCAAACCCGAATATATTGTTCAGAAATGACATCACGTCACTGAACGTTTTTGAAGCTCACGGAATTTCATGGAGTTTGGGACCCTTCCATAGTGAACAGGTGTGACAGAGATTTACTGTTGTCTTTATAACGACACTTACAACTTGTATTTATTCTTAATTTGAATCGAAATGCAGTTAGGTTCCCCATATCTGTCAATATAAACAAAATTTAACCTTGTAGGTTATTCAGAACACAATCTTTATCAAGTCTTCTCAAAATACACGAACAGTGTAACATAGTCCACATTTACAATAAAAATTACCTTTGAACTACACTTTAATTTGCGAATTGATAAACACAGATTAATTACAGTGTGATGTGATTTAATATTTAAATGCAGGGTATAAATCCCTGGCTGTCAGATTTCAGTACTGCACACGCTAATAGCCCTGCGCGCACACTGCACAGAACACTGAGAGAGTGAGAGATAGTCAACTCTAAAACTATCATTCGAATTTTAGTAAAACACGAAACGACGCATAAAATATTCATAAATCTTCGATTAAATAAAACAATTTCGAATTTAATGTTCGAAATGTATTTTGTTATTCTCTGTTATTCCAATCGTTTTAGTTAATTAGTTTTTTGCCCAAGTCAAAAGTCGCTGATTTGTCTTGTGAGTAAGTGTCAAAATGGCTGACAAACGAAAAGGCAAGAAGAAGAAGGAGGTAAATAACAGTAGTTTCACCTTTTATGTTTCCAAAATCATTAAGAATTGCGTATATTTATTTTAAACAAACATCAGGGAGTCTCTAGAGTGATGAGAAATTGTTTTCGCAACTTTAGTATCGATTCTATCGGAAAGTCATCTTGACATCTCGTGACGTCCTGCTAGTTGTTTTCTGATGATTCTGCAAAGCAATAATTGCTTTCGAGGGCCTAATAAATGATGTCACATTATAACTGTACTGCCAGCTCGTTGCGTATCTACATTTCCACGTGCAAAATCTGTGTCTTCGTTGCGGAATCATGAAAGATAAGAAATAATGACAAGTACGTGGACATAAAAATGGTCCATACAATGTCATCCATGGCTAGGTAATGAAGTGAACTTGTGAAGGCTAAACATATGTTTTTGTTCATACTCTCATACTGTCAAAACCACCGCCGTGATTGGCGTATACCAGTAATTTATATTATGTTAATTTCCTTCTTTTTTGTATCTATGCATGTCAAAGTACCCTTTAGCTTTATTCTTCAATTTCATGCAGACATTTTTTGAGTTGATGGTGCAGTTCAAAGGTGCTACAAAAAATGGTGCCTTTTTTTTGCATGGTGAAGAAAAATTGGCATCTCCATTGTAAGGGTTTTATTTCTTTTTTCCACTTGATTAAGATTTGTCTGTATAGTACCTAGACAGTACTTCGAGGAGTGCGGTTGTACCTACATCTACGTAACGTAAACTTATTGATTTTACTCCAGTGTTAAATATGCTGTTTGTTTATAATAAAACTTCAGCCAGTCAACTAGATACCTACCTACCTACCCTATCTACTAGGTAACCAGTTTCGAGTAGGTTCTGCTGGTCATTTTTCAAAACAAGACCACCGCGGGCCCAGAAAGGCAGGTTCTTTTTCACAACATGCTTTCGGAAGTAGGTACCTACCTGCACACAATCTGACTCAGTAGTTTGAGCCGTTAAACTAGTCATGTCAGATATTACTCAACCTGGTGTTTGTTGTAACATTGACAAATCAATTAATGTGCAGCAATCGCAGCTGACTTCAAGTTTGAGTCATTCTCTAGTAACAATCAAAATAAGACTTTACCACCGTTCCAATATACAAATTCGAACAACCCGAAACGCAAAAAAGGAAGTTTCAATCTTCAAAAACGAAGAATTGATTTCGACCACTAGGCTGTTCAAGGGCCCCGTTTTTTATTTATATAGAACAATTTTGTTTGTACAGATATTTACTGATGAGATTATTAGTCATATTATTACAATACAACATACAACTGAAGAAACAGAGCACACAAAAGTGTACACTAAGCTAACTAAAAAAAAAGAATTGACACCCTAGTGGCCAATGTTTCTGTGCTCCAGGCACCAAAGATGCATTGTAATTTCTCTTAAAAAGCTGCTTGACCTCTCACCTTCGAAGGTCCCACATCCCACCCAACGGAGCGGGGAGAATAAGTGCCCAAATAGCTTGAGCAGCGGTAGAGCACCCGACCGGCATTAGGGGGGTCCCCGTTTCGTATCCCAGTTCGGTAGCACATTTTTATAGCTTTGTCTTCCTTCAATCCTAAGTCAGCGTAATATGATCAGGGTCGTCAACACTGAGTAAGGCCGCCCAATTTAAAGTACCGGACTCTCGTGATAGCCCTACCGTGTGGAGGACTTAAGCTGTCGGAGGGAGGTGAGCACGGGGTCAGAGATGACGAGCACATGTAGCACTTGACACAATTGATTATTTCAAGCGGGTAACGAGAAGTAGGGTGAGCGGTGCTCGCTTACGCGTCTCCTAGCTCGAGCTCTCGTGGAAGACTACCCTCTGAATCGAGGCAGTCAGACTAACCTGCCCCTTGGACCATCCGAGCTGCCGGCCTGCCCCTAGACTAGGGCTGGAGGCCAGACACCAGACACCAGTCACGTTTGAGACGTCACACCTTCGATCATTACTGGCCGTGCGGGGACAGGCAACTCCAGCTGTTCTCGTGTCGCCCGCGGATGTTGTACAGCGATGCCGAAAGGTTACAGGCCAACTTTTGGACCTTATGGACGCCGAACGTGTTTAGTTTATCAGGTCGGGAATTGTTTACAAGCAATCTTGATGAATCATTGCATGCTAATATGATGAAACATTGATGGTTTTGCCGAGCTTTAGACGTGAAAATTTGGTTTATGTATGAGCACTTGACACTGCTTCACGGGCCATTACATTTTTTTTTTAGTGCTGCTGTCAGTGCTACTAAACTGTAAATACATCAAATTCCAGAATTGTTATATATATGCATATCTTAAAAGTTCATATTAGCACTCGAAAATGCTTAAAAAGGGTTATCAACTGAGCAGTCATTACCAAAGACAGTGGATATTTACAGCATGCATAACGATTTATTGCTTAGCACACAGCAATCAGCATACGGAACAGCTGAGTTGCCGATCTCCTTAGGCCGCGTCTGAATTGGCTGTTTCGTGCGGTCTCGCGTACTCGTTCTTGACAAATGACGTCACAAGTCCTGTCCGAATTGCAAATCCACCGAGACCAAGACCGCATGGCAGAGCGAGTACGCGAGACTTGGACGATGCAGTCTCGCAGACTTGGTCTCGGTGACTAGTTATCAAATGGCGGTCGGAACCGTAATAATGTCAGGTAGCAGAAGTTATCTGTACGAATATGAAACAAATGAAGTCACCGAGACCAAGTACGCAAGACCAAGACCAAATCGCGAGACCGAGACCGAATCAATTCAGACGCATCCATAGACTAGCAGCGATCGCAGGTCGCGCTCTCCGTCACGGTCGTGCGTTCGGCTCGGATTCCAGGAGTTCGCCAAGGAGGAAGTGGACAAGGCGGCCAAGGAGGAATACGCGGTGGCCGCGTGGCTGCGCAAGAATGTGCAGACGAAGAAGACCAAGTTCCTCAGTCACAACGTCGAGTACTTCACCGCGTCGCGAGCCGTCGACGCTCTCCTCGCCTCGACGTGGGCCCAGGGCGAGCAGCCGACGTTCTCGCAACGCCAGGACGTCGTCGTCTTCCTGGACACGTGAGTTGAGTAGAAGAACTTTGACATTTACTGAGAACCAAAATTTTGAAAAAATCTAAATATTTAGTAAAAATTGAATTATTAAAAAAGTTATTAACCGATCTTCTCCAAAAACGTTGAGGATCTAAGTTGAGAACAAAGGTAGGTCCTCTGAAATTTTCATCCAAATCGGTTCGGGCGTTTGGTCTGTAGAGCGCGCACAAACACATCAAGTGACTTTTTTTTGGGGCGTAGTGAAATTGAAGATTTTGCTCCGCTCATCAATTACCTACTATTTCACCCATTCCATCTTTTCGTCTCTTGATAGGTTTGAACTTGTGAATTGTCATATTTGGCAGGTACACTCATCGAAATGTCAACACTCAAGTCATCGAAATGCCTATCAACACTAATTTTTTCTCTCATAGCAATAATTGTCTAAGAAATCACCGTTTCACTATTTGTTTGCAGCATGCTGCGACACAAGTTCTTCCACCGAGCCAAGAAGGTCCCGGTGTCTGAGGCTGAGCTCAAGGCGAAGCTAAAGAAGAAGGAGGGGAAGAAACACAAGGAGGAAGCTAAGAAGGAAGAGGCCAAGAAGGAAGAAGCGGGGAAGAAAGAAGAGGCAGAGAGTAGCCATGCTGAAGGCAAGGAAGTGGCAACGGTAAGCAAAAACGTTCGTGTTAAAAAATAAATTCAAACCAAGGTTTTGATTGCAAAGTAGCTATTCTGAGAGCTGATGCACACTACGCTGTGCCAACCTCTTGATTGGTTCTAGTCAGTCTCTCCTCTCCAAGATTTTATATTATTGTCAACAGCCGTTAGGTTGATATCAAACAACGCAATTGATATTATACGCGGGCTGGCAAAAAATCGTTTCTGATTCCTAATGGAACTGTGCTCAAAAACCAAATAATTTGTTAAATTTAAATATGACGTTGATGTTATGTGGTAGAAAAAATGTAAAAACCTATATTGATTGACATTTTGGCAAAATTCCTTGTTTACGAGTTCACAGATTTTGAACATCTGGATTTTGGCAGGATTTCAACATAGTTTCTACAGCCATCAGCCGATTAACACCTACTTTCACCAAAGTAGTTATTCAATCACTGGCTTAGATAATACAAGCCAAATTATGAAAATAATGCAATTGTAGAGACCATATACCAAAGAACATTTTATAATCAACCTGATTGGTTAATTGGTTAATTCAACCAAAAAACTCGAATACCTCGTGAATCAATTTATCACCCATGAAGAAGTAACTGGAATGTCTTAGGCCCGGTTTTACCAAGTTTGCCAGCTCTCCGAGTTGAGATCTCAACTAGGAGTGACAACTGAACTCGCTGCATGTGATTGGCTGAATTCAGTTGTAGCTCCTAGTTGGGATCTCAACTAGGAGTTACAACTGAATTTGCTGCATGTGATTGACTGAATTCAGTTGTAGCTCCTAGTTGGGATCTCAACTAGGAGTTACAACTGAATTTGCTGCATGTGATTGGCTGAACTCAGTTGTAGCTCCTATTTGGAATCTCAACTAGGAGTTACAACTGAATTTGCGGCATGTGATTGGCTGAATTCAGTTGTAGCTCCTAGTTGGGATCTCAACTAGGAGTTACAACTGAATTTGCTGCATGTGATTGACTGAATTCAGTTGTAGCTCCTAGTTGGGATCTCAACTAGGAGTTACAACTGAATTTGCGGCATGTGATTGGCTGAATTCAGTTGTAGCTCCTAGTTGGGATCTCAACTAGGAGTTACAACTGAATTTGCTGCATGTGATTGGCTGAACTCAGTTGTAGCTCCTATTTGGAATCTCAACTAGGAGTTACAACTGAATTTGCGGCATGTGATTGGCTGAATTCAGTTGTAGCTCCTAGTTGGGATCTCAACTAGGAGTTACAACTGAATTTGCGGCATGTGATTGGCTGAATTCAGTTGTAGCTCCTAGTTGGGATCTCAACTAGGAGTTACAACTGAATTTGCTGCATGTGATTGGCTGAATTCAGTTGTAGCTCCTATTTGGAATCTCAACTAGGAGTTACAACTGAATTTGCTGCATGGAATTAGTAAACTTAGGGAACCCCAGTTTGAAATGGTTTTTTATGTAAACTAGTGCTAAAGAGGACAAGGAGATGCGAGTCTACGAAACGTAATGCCTCGGGATGCCGCTCGCCGCCAACAATGCGTTTTTCCTCGTGCAGGAGGAGAAAGTGGGCAAGAAGCGCAAGATCCGACTGGACATGCACCTGGAGCAGACGTTCGTGGACGGCCTGGACGCGTACGTGTGGATCTACGACCCGATCCCGTACTACTACTGGCTGTTCGGCGCGTTGCTCGTGCTCGGAGCGATCGCCATCTGTCTCTTCCCGCTCTGGCCGCCATCCGTGAGTCTGCTTCGATTATTTTAGTGACGTTTATTTATCTTTTTTTTTCTCGTAATCAATTATTCGAATGGATCAATCGTAATCGATTGACACCCCTACTTATAAAGGTAAACGAGACTGAAAATGTGCCCATTACAAGTGCCAAATATAAAATCTGCAATTTTTCACAAACACCACACTTTCAAATCCTATTCGTAATCTGCAATCATGTATTTTGATATTGACTGGATCCAGTACTTACCTAGGATTTACTGGAGCAAAATCTCCAGTGGATCCAGAAAGGGGGCCACCAGGTTTTAGAACACCCAGCAGGGTCCAGCCCAGTAACTGTAATAAGTTTCGGAATGGATCCAGTAAGATTTCTTACTGACCCAGCAAATGCGTCCCTAAAGCTGGGTTTACAGCTGGCAATGTTAGTAACACGATGTCGTCTACATTGGCTCAGAACCAATCAGAGACTCCATGACAGAGTCGCGAACATGACGTCACACACATCCCAAGTCGGTGATTGGTGGCAGAGCCAATGTTGATGACATTGTGTCCCCAACATTGCAGCTGTATACCCAGCGTAAGCCTGTTCAATGAGCTCCGAAGCCGAGCCGTTTCCTCCACCTCGTAAGGTATACACTTTCCAGGCCACACCTTTCTTCAGATCGCGACAAAACCTATATTTTCGGGATCTTCACACTTCGGACAACCAATTGAACCATTTTCATTTCGCATGATTCACTCGTCAATTACTTCCAAGAGTTTTAAAATAACCATGTTTAGCCGGTACATTGAAAGATTTACTTAAGGGTATATTCCAGCTAAGAATTTACCTCTTACCGTATACACTTTCCAGGCCACACCCGTTATCCGATCGCAATTAAACAAATATCTAAGGAATCCTCACACTTTTGACAACCAATTGAATATTTCAGAACCTCGAAATATCTCTTGGAAATCCAAAAAATGTTTAATTCAATTAACCTCAACAACCATCAATGAATGGCCTTAACGTTGAACTTCTGCGTTCTCCCTCCGTTGTTTCAGGTACGCAAGGGCGTCTACTACCTTTCGGTCGCGGCCGCTGGCTTCCTGATCTTCATCATCGGTTTGGCCGTGCTTCGACTGCTCGTCTTCTGTCTCGTCTGGGCCATCACGCTCGGCAGGCACCACCTCTGGCTGTTCCCCAACCTCACCGAGGACGTGGGGTTCTTGGCTAGCTTCTGGCCGCTCTATCACGTGAGTGTTCTAGCCTTGTCTGGGGTTACCACGGATTGAAGGGTGCCCAGACTTTCTACCGTGCCTAGGTAGTAGGTATGTCGGCAGGTACTCGGTATCAGGTACAAGGTACCTGATTCCAAATCAGGACCCGCGGAATGGCTCAAAACCCAAAAAAAGAGTTTTTTTGAAAAAAAAATAGAAAAAAAAACATTTTTTGCGCAACTGTACAAGTCAATATATTTGGATTGATTTGTACTCCGAGCATGGTCAAGCTCATGGCCCAAGGCATGCAGAGTGCAGTGGCCTGGAGCCACTTCAACCTGTCCAGACATGTCACTTTTTATGTTTCCAAAATTCTAGTGATTTATTGGCTGTCACCCATGGCCAAGCTGAGTGTGGGGTTAGGGTAGTTTGTTTATGCCACCTAATCACTTTGTGTGGCTTCACCACTCACAAGCATGATTGACTGCTTCTTTCTTTGGGGTAATAAAGATAAAAATCATGTCTGATAATATTATGCTGACTTCTTCATAATTGTCTTGTCCATGCAAATTATAACACAATTTCAGAACAACCTTGGAAGTTAAAATATTCCATGTTGGTACCTATACAAAAAAAAATTGAAATTTTTTTCCGAATTTTTTTTTTTTTGGTTTTGAGCTAACCCATACACCTGCACAGGTACCGGGGTACTGGCCACAGGTACTCAGGTCCAATTCCTGGATACCGCTGACAGCTCAACTAGGTATGGCCACGGGAAAAAATTGATGCTGGTATTCCCTGGAGTGCGTTGGCAACCTGTTTTACAACGACATGGCTTCATCTACTTGGACGTAGCCCAAGGTAAATTATAATCAAGGGGCCCAGTGATCCACAGGTGGCAGTTACGTCGGTAACAGGTGATTGATAAGAAAGCACAGTGGCGCCATGCTGTAATTGCCGGCGAAACTCTTTATGAGTGAAGAGAACGCCGCAAATCTTGCGGGGGAAGTATAGGAAGTATAGGCTGCTGTTAGTATAGAAGTGGATAATAAGGGGGTAGGATCTTCTATCTGTGGTAGCGCTTTTTCTTCGCCAATTTTCCAAGCTTCCGTGACGAAACTAAAGTTCCGAGCGGCGAGAAACTGACGAGCGTTTGCGACTGCCCTTTCCAGTACGAGTACAAGGGCGACGGCGGCAAGAAGAAGAAGCGCAAGAAGAAGGACAAGGACTCGGACAACGAGGAGGAGAACAAGGACGACGAGGAGGACGAAGACGACGAGGACAAGGGCAAAGCGGACGAGGAGGAAAAAGTCGACGACGAGAACAAGACGGAAGACGAGGGGTGAGTGGGCGGCAACTGGTTGGTATTTGTCACGGGTGCATTGGCTGAACGTAGGCTTTCGGAATTTTAACCTTGCATTGCATCAAATAAGAAGTCAACAAGCCTCTTAATGTCTCTCTTACGTTTGGTCTACGTGTCCATGGCAACTGCAATTTTTCAAAGGAATTCTGTGCGAAAATGTGTGCGCGATTGGAAAAACATGTTTAATTTAATATGATAACATCTATTTAAATCATGACTAACGTGGTTTTTGTGTCTTTAAAGAGTAGGTACTATAGCTACACTTTCATGAGAAAAATGTGCAAAAAAGCGCCAGAAACTTCGCCCTCCGAATTTTGACATGCTGTTATCTCAAAAGTGAGTTCGGTGACCCCAGTTTTTCTTTTGCTGAGAATTTCAGCGGAGAATTATCTTTCAAGAATTTAGAAATTTTGGAGCTATCCTGGATTATATGCCGGGTTTGACCTGATTTCCTATATCGCCCATGTTAAATTTCTAGTTTTCAATATCTGTAATTATGTATCTGTAATATCTGTAATTAGCCATGGTGACCCCCAATATTATTGCACCGTTGGATGCGGCGTTACATTTCCTACTGAAACCAGCAGATTTTGAGATTTTTTCATGAATTTTGAGTCATACGTGAGAGACTTAAATATTTAACGGACCACTGAAAAACAACGTTAATGTTGTTTGTTTTATAAGTAGTTTTAGCAGTTGGTGCCTTGGGTACTACCCAAGGCACCAACTGCTAAAACTACGAAAGTGAAGTCGAAGGAGGGGCATTCAATGTTATTTAATTCCCAAGTTTTCTTCAACACTTTAAACGAAACCAATATAAAAATTAAAACCATAGGTCGAACGTAAAATGTGGCTCCCGGTTTTGGGGCGATTCGTTGACCGTCGCAATGTGCCCTTGGTCGCAGGGTGGGAGAGGCGGGAGAGGCGGGAGAGGCGGGCACGGGGGCCGACTCGGAGAGCGAATCGGAGAGCAGTCAGAAGTCGCTGACCGGCAAGGACTTCGAAATGGTCGAGAAGGAAGATCTGCCCTCGTCATAGCCGCTCGACAATGGGACTTAGGTGAGTCTGCGGAACCTTTGAGAACTACGTGTCTTAGCCATAGAGATCGTACAATGACGGTACCTGATCTCTATTATCTTAACCCTTTCACTGCTGCGTTTCTCTTGATGCAACAGAGCAGTTGTGCTGGGTTAATTTTTCTAGACATGGATTTCCTAGCCATGCATTTCCTAGCTACACATTTCATAGCCACGCATTTCCTAGCCATGCATTTCCTAGCCATGCATTTCCTAGCCATGCATTTCCCAGCCACGCATTTCCTAGCCATGCATTTCCTAGCCACGCATTTCCTAGCCATGCATTTCCTAGCCATGCAGTCACATTACAAGTACCAAATCAGCTGACAGAAAGCAATCAATTTGGTTGATTATTTTTCTGGTATTAGTGCCAACGTTTGCTAATAGAGTGCAGGCAACTCCACGTCTACAGTTTGTTTCTAGGACGCAGGAAGAATTCAAATGCATGGCGGTGAGTCAGAAGTCAGAACAGGTACGCACACGGGCGTAGCACACCGGCCGTGGCGCTGCCGAGTGCGTTTACGCAGGTGTAGGTGTGGAAGGGTTCACTGGGGAAAATGTCCAAAGTTCAATATTCATTCTTATCATTTCATTGCATAAAACATATATATATACAACACACTCATATTATAAACATACCTGGGGATCATAAAATAAAACGCGGTTTTTCATGAGCATAGAAATTAGTCAAGATAGAAACCTGTAAACTTGTACATGGTTCGTTACATGAAGCAACTGCTGTGCAAGAAACATTTACGTCAGATGCGAGGGTGTTATTTTAGGGGGGGGGGGGGTTGGAATACTTGCGGGGGACCCTTGCATCAAGATTTTGCGGCGTTTTGAGATCCAGGAGGTTTGGGAGTGAACGCCGCTAGTTATTTTGAAAGTCGACGGAAAGTTTGACGGTTTGAACGTCCAGTTAAGTAACTCGATCCTCTGTTTGTTTGCAGGAATTAACACTCGAAGTGGCATAAATCGATTGCGATTGGGAGCGGTAACGAACAGAACCAAGAAAATCACGCGACGTCGAAAACTCTTCGCACGGTTAGCTATGCTCTTAAAATTAGAACAAACGTTTGCGTACACGAAATGTCAACCACACCTGCTCATTTGGAACAAGTCTTAAATTTCCTTCGTTTTTTGAACTCTCAACGCTTTATTACGCTTTTTACATTTTTATTTTAAAATTGCGAGGTTTTTCACGAATGAAGATAGCTGTAAACATGGTAATTGAAAAGCCACGTTACTTTTAATTTCGATGGCGTTTTAATCGAATTCGTCAAAACGGCTGGCTACGAACGAATTTCGATAATTAGGAAAATAAACGTAACAAATTTGTCGTATAATAGATGATTGGATATTTAGTTTTGTTAGTCTTGGGTAATACAGATTTGCATTGGTATGAATATGTAGGCACTAGTTACAATGAGAAAGATAGTAAATATTTACCTAAAAAATATCTCTGTTTCCCTCAGAGTGCTCTCAGTGAATTACTAGTATATATAAACAATTGAAATTAATGTATAGTAAAATTGTTCCTAATGCCTTGTCCATGCTTTTAGAATCAAGTGCTATCAACAAAACTCGGTTAAGTTGAACTGTAAATTTTTAGGTTTTCAGAACTCTTATTTGGCTAGATTAGACCTCTCGGAATCTTTGTGACTGCTTGTTTCCCAATCAGATTGATGAACATTTCCAGATGAGTTAATCAAGATCAAGGTAGGAAACAAGAGTGATTAGGATTACAGTTGACCAAGTTTTGTTCGAACCAGAAGCGTAGAGTGTTAAATCGTCTGTGGTGTAGACGAAGTATTACGCATTGTGTTGGTTTGTTAGGATTGGGTATCTCCAGTATTTCTGCAGGTAATTCGAATTCGTTCTTGAACAAAGATTTTCCCAGATGGCGAGAGGAAAGTGAATGACAGCCGTAAAAAATGGCTCAAAATTGAGAACGACTCTTTGCCGTACAATTCCGGTTACGCAGTTGACATTGGCCTTCAAAAATGAATTGCTGATGTTTTGCTGGTACATGCAATGAAATGAGCACGTTGTAGCGTTTGTTGTGTTCTAACTTCTAATTGAAATAGGCACACATAAACGAGTCACAAACTTAAGAACGTTTGCCCAGTAAACTTCGAATGGAAATGACCGGTTCTTCCAGGCTAAGTTTTCCAATCTGCCAGTTTGACACGGAGATTTCTCCTAAAGAAGCATTCCGTATCCTCTTCCCTTCGCCTAAACAATATCAATGATTCGTCGGCGATACATTTCGGCATCAAAGCAATATAATAGATTGTTAGTTTTTGATGGCTCAACCTTTCTCGGGCTACATGCATTTTCACGATAATGTGCATTTCCAAGCAATTTGCAATCCAATACCTAACCTCTTTATTTACCGAAGAATGTAGATATTTTTGTAATTTTCGCCGCAGAAAGAAAAACGGCATTTAAGCTCGACATATGAACAGCTCCACTAAAAGATATAGATATATTTTCAATTGTTAAGTGATTGATGTGCATTAACATAATGCTTCTGTAATTGAGACGGAGTGTCGTGACGTTTTTCGTAGAAGTTTTCATTGCTACTTCTGTGAAATGTGTAAAATAAGTTAATCAGTTAATTTATTTTGAAAATAATTTGTGGAATTAAGTTGGTGAGGGATCGAACTTCGTGTTTTCTAGACTCAAAATGTAAGTTGATTGATATTGCTGTGAAATATCACTTGTGATCATGATGTCGATGACATGTTATATGGACCTTAGTGAATAGGAAGGTTAGGTTGCCTGCAGCTTAATTTTTGTATTTGTAGAGTCCAAGGAGTGAAAACCGACTACAAAACAATGGGAACTATATTGTTTGAGAGTAAACACTTGGGAATTTGAATCTTTTTTCCTGCTTGAAGCTTACAGTCTTAAATGGTTGTTTAAAGCCTCTAGTTAATATTTTTTGAAAATGGCTCTATTTGTTGAGATAATCTTCCAGTTCACAATCCAGCACCTCACTAGTTTCATCGAACACTTGCATTCAATGCCGCAACACAAATCTACTCTTCATGTTTGTGTAGAATTCTTCCAGTTGCTTGGAACATTAGATATAGGTACATTTGCAGAACTGAAAGATGAATGTTGTTGCTAAACTACATTGTATCCCTGTCGCAACCTTTCAACAAAAGAGATATATGATTGAAGAGCGATTTAAAATATTTTTATCACAAAACAAAATAATAACTACAGCTAGTTAGTATAGAAACTTGACGCAGTTTATTAAAGAAAATTCACTCCTAATATCTCTATTGTCATATTTCAACACCAGTCACACTGATATTGGTAGGTACCTACGTAACGTTCCCCACATGAACTCATTCTCAGCAAATAGGCAAGAATAATGTACCAGCTGCATAAGATGAACATTTACTTCCTTGTGAAGAATCTATGTTTCATTGGCAAGTTTTATTTTGGCTCAAGAACTAGTAACTACAACGTTGTTTGTTACATTTGGAGAAATAGATCCTGGACAAAATAGATTTTGAACATTTGAACAAAGCTTTTTCTCTGTTTCAAGGTTAAGCTTTTAGCATTGTTGATGTTTTATGTTTTTCTTATGTCATTGAACAATGGAACTAGTTCACTGGTTGAACTTGTTTACAGATAATAGCAATTTTATTGCATGGTCAGACATATTCACAATTTTTACAATTTCTAGGTGCAAAATCATATTTAAATTTCTTTAAATGTCATCCAATCTAGGAATTAACCAAATGGTATACAGCAAGTGGCAAAATCGACAAGATGATTTATTATATTTATCATTCGAGGATATTTCTTGTGCATAAATTGTGTTGTGTGAATAAGTTTGATAGACTTTTAGACCATGAGTTTGATTTAGCTGTTGTTAAATAATATATGGTCTAATGAATAGAAAAGTCTAATTAAAAATATCAGTAACACATTTTAGTGTGCAAACACTTCCAGTACAACATGTTGTTTTTAATATAAATAGCATATTTAGTATCTGTTTATGTAAAATGCTTCTCTAGTATTTTATGAAATTAACTGTATCATCAAAATTTAAAATAAATTGTAGTTAGCTTATTTCATAAAATACAAAGAGAACAAATTCTTTGGAATGACTGTGCGAAGTCATTGCCAGTTCACAGATGTTGAAGAAATTGTTATTGTAAACATTTTAAGAAATAAGCTTGTTGCCTCAAACTCGGTTTGTTTTTTAATAGGGAAAGTTTGCTGAAATTGTACATCACTGTTTAGGTTAGGTAGCAATTTTATCTCAATTCTACTGATGAGATTACAATACCTATACAATTTTCATAAACCGTAATTGGGAAAAAAAATACATTTTTCTCAAAACACTCTGCAAAAATGTACTAAATTGCTTACCAAGTGACTTAGTATCAATATGCTCGATTCACTAAATTGAGCCTTGGTAGAATCTTTGCAGATTAACTATTTTTCTGATTTATAGATCTAAAAGTTGAATTTTGAGAAACACATTTCAAACCCACAAAGGATCAAACTCTGTTATACTAGAATTATCCCCCACATTGTGATTTTTCAAAGTTGTTTGTTTCATTAACAGCCGTCGTTAAAAAGTTAGTTCCGTTTGTACTTCTGTCTCGTTATTCCTGCTCCTTTGGTGCTCTTCATTTTCATGATTACTCAATACCTAGTAGGAATCTTATGTAAGAGTTTGGGAAAAGAAAATACAATTATTTTATTATTTATTCACAGTATTATTGATGAGTTTCATAATTTAATTACCACCTGCACATCCTATTCCTAGCTATAACATACATTCCATAAGTTTTAAATAAAAAGTTGAAAGTTCATGATCCCTTTATATAAACCCGTAAGCTCTGGTGAAATAAATTGACATTCAAAGGGTTGCAGTTTCAGTGCCAATCACTTATGTGTGCAGAAACACAACGCTTTTCGTATGGCAATTATTTGCCATGTCGTTGCCCGCCGTTGACAGTTCTCTGAGGTGGGGGGGTGTCTGGGAACCCTACTCGCGACAAGGCCGCTCAATTGTGCGGCCGTAAGGAATGGGTCATTACATGAATAACGATACAAGTTCATATATTTCACATTTGAATTTCTAGTTCTGCCTGTTAATGCATTTTAAACTCAAGGATCTCATATATTACAGATATCGTTCTTCCCATGCTACTTTGGTACTAAGCATATATAATGGTACTTTTAAAGAACATTCGTGTGACGCTGCGATTAAAAACTAAAAATGTTTTCTCTTGTGTCCGAGCTTAAGTCAGGCGATGTTCCATTATAATAATTGTCAGGCGGCAGCCCCAGTGGTGCGAGCACGTCTCTGCAGAGAGCCCTTTCGGCGGCATTCAGTTTGGCAAATGAGGTCATGAGATCAATTTGGAGTGAGACTTCTTCGTTATTTTGGTGGTAACCATTATCCTGATCGTAGCATGCCGATGGCGCTTCTTATTTAGCTAACGGGCCCCGCTATGTCCGCGGCCTTGGTAGCTCCGATCTCTTGTAGAAGGTTCACGCACTTCATGGCTTCGGCTCGACTCTCCCCTGCCAAGATGGCTGCCAGGAACTTAACAAAGTGTCTTGGACTGCATTTGAAGCTTTGGAAACGGTGGCTTTACAGTGACCGAAATGCTGGGAGTCACTATAGTCAATAGTGATTTGTATACTTTGAAAAAAAGCTTTCAACCCATACTATCTATATCTAGAAAGAACTTTCGGTCAGGATTTTTTCTACGTACGAAGTAAATTGTTATTGATGTAATCTTACCTTTGGTATGCAGTTGTCGTGAGGTCAGGTAAGGAGTAGGTAGAGCCATAATGTTATGGCTTCCAAATTCCATCGTCTTTTGACTCCAGCCTAGTGATTACTGTTAGTGATAGTGTGACGTTGACGTTGTCCTACCATTATATCGACGGAGGTACACATATTTAAATTTAAATGCGATTTATTAGCTTGTTTTATTAGCAACTCGAAACGTATATATATTGGTATATAAGTTGAACAAATGAAGGAGAATGTCCACACAAAGAGCAAATCTGGGTGATGCTCTGTGGCATCTCTCCCTAATTCATCGTAAAGAGTGATTGATCTATTTGGCCTTAACATTCGCGTCTACTTGAGCTTCGCCAAAAGATGATGATTGATCTATTTGGCCATAACATTTGCGTCTACTTGAGCTTCGCCAAAAGATGATGATTGATCTATTTGGCCATAACATTTGCGTCTACTTGAGCTTCGCCAAAAGATGATGCTTGATCTATTTGGCCATAACATTCGCGTCTACTTGAGCTTCGCCAAAAGATGATGATTGATCTATTTGGCCATAACATTTGCGTCTACTTGAGCTTCGCCAAAAGATGATGATTGATCTATTTGGCCATAACATTTGCGTCTACTTGAGCTTCGCCAAAAGATGATGATTGATCTATTTGGCCATAACATTTGCGTCTACTTGAGCTTCGCCAACAGCTGATGCTTGATCTATTTGGCCATAACATTCGCGTCTACTTGAGCTTCGCCAAAAGATGATGATTGATCTATTTGGCCATAACATTCGCGTCTACTTGAGCTTCGCCAAAAGATGATGATTGATCTATTTGGCCATAACATTCGCGTCTACTTGAGCTTCGCCAAAAGATGATGATTGATCTATTTGGCCATAACATTTGCGTCTACTTGAGCTTCGCCAACAGCTGATGCTTGATCTATTTGGCCATAACATTCGCGTCTACTTGAGCTTCGCCAAAAGATGATGATTGATCTATTTGGCCATAACATTTGCGTCTACTTGAGCTTCGCCAACAGCTGATGCTTGATCTATTTGGCCATAACATTCGCGTCTACTTGAGCTTCGGCAAAAGATGATGATTGATCTATTTGGCCATAACATTTGCGTCTACTTGAGCTTCGCCAACAGCTGATGCTTAATCTATTTGGCCATAACATTCGCGTCTACTTGAGCTTCGCCATCATCTGTCCCAACATCTGGTTGCACATCGCCGCGTAAGGATTCGCCTTCGCCAGCTGCGCGCGCGCAAAGCGACTGCCCATCGCCGCAGCCAGCTCCCAGTCCTTGAGCGCGTCGTCCTCGCGCTGCGCGTGACGCAGCAACGCGCCACGCTGCGCCAACGCCTGGCGGCACGCGAGGCCGCGGCCGTGCGAGGTGGAGATGGCGGCGTCGAGGTCCGCCATCGCCGCGGTGGTGTCGCCGAGGAGGCGGTGGATTTGTGCGCGGTTGTTGTAGCCTGCGGTGGAAGCAGATATAGTTTAAAGACACTACATGATAATATCTTAAACATTAATTATAGTATTTATGATAATATCTTATACATTAATAGTATCTTTCCTTACAACTTTGATGAACAGAAAAGTGAAGACATTATTTCCTAGATAGAATTAGATAGCCACTAAGGCATAAACAATTTTTACGCCATAGTCAACACCAGCCTATTTGATAGACAATTGTATGTATGATAATAACTTAAACATTAATTATAGATGATACTATCTGATGATAGTAGAGAATAGAGATAGTATGATAGAAGTATGAGGCAGTGGCGTTACTAACGTAGAGGCGACGGGGGCGACCGCCCCGGGGCCAAGAGGCTTTTGCAACTAATGGGGGCCCGCTGGCCGACCAAATCAAGTATTATGGCTACTTCAGGCTCGACTCACGTCCAATTTATCACTGCTTTGCGTTACAATTCGAACAGATAAACGACATGGGAATTTCAGAACTATACAGGTTTCTGGCAACGCAGCTCATTCGACGTAATTTTGAGTTCTACTTTAGGGGTTTCATATAGTGGCAACAGCAAACATGAACACATCTTGGTAGGTCCCTTCATTAGTAGACGCGGGTTGCGTGTAATGACTTTGCGTTCGGGCTCGGGCGCGGGCTTGTACTTAATTTTTTCTCTGTCGCCATCGGACGCTCTCCCCCCAGGGGGGGGGGAGGGGGGGGGGGGGGCTGGGAAAATTCTTGCCCCGGGCCCAGGAATACCTAGATACGCTACTGGTATGAGGTCGTATAGCAATGGAAGAATGAATGTTAGGTTTTTATCGAGTTCATTGCACTGCCTTCTAACAGGAGCTGTTGTACAATGGCTCTATATGAGTATGACCTTTAAGTTGGTTGAAATCTGTTAAAATTGGACTGTACATCAATTTTTGGGGGGTTGTCTTTCCCCTGTTCATGCCTGTTTGTTTGAAATTTACCTGTACGTGCTAGATCCAGTTGATCCTAGATGCCTGTTAGCCACCCACTCATCAATATTTACTTAGTCCACTGCAGTGTCAGTGTCTATCCAAGAAATTTTTTTCTAGGGTTGGCACTGGAAAAGTCTGCCAATTGGTTTGGACGGTATATTTATATTTTACCATCAGAATTAGTAATTTTCCTTACAAAATTCAACGATATAATCCGAACTTCTCATTTTCATTAAGATAATCGGAATTACCTTGTGAAGCTGGGTTTACAGGTAGCAATGTCAGCGACACGATGCCATGAACGTTGACCCTGGACCAATCACATCACGAGTATCTGATTGGTGGCAGAGCCAAAGTTGATGATCACCGTGTCACTGACATTGCTAGCTGTAAACCCAGCTTCAGGCAAGCGACCTTGCAGTGCACTCTCATTTACCTGACACCAAGGTCAGTTTCCAAGGTCACCAAAGTATATCCAAGGCCACCTAGATTCTCTGACTGTTCCTTACCGGAAGCGCGGTCTGGCGCCAACTGGACCGCCTCGTCGAGCAGTTCCAGCGCCTTGTGAAGACTTCCGGTCTCCGATTCGAGGATTGCTGCGCGCTCTAACTCGACACATCGAAGCTCTTCCGGGGTCGTCACCGCTGAAATATTTCACAAGGACGCGCTACAAAAGCTGCTATTTGGTAATAACTGTACTCAGTTTTACCCTTTAAGAAGAGACCGCATCAATCGCTCGAACTATACGTATAGCTGGTATACCTTTGTGGGCGATTTCACCGCTCTGAATTGGGAAGAACATCCCTCTAGATTCTTCCCTTACAGCCTGTTCCTATAATGTCGATGATTGAAGATTGAAGATGAAAACTATACAAAACGTGCATCGATGCTCGTTTTGTGATTCCTGTTTTGGGAAGGGTGAAATGCAAGGTTTCATGCGACACCATTCCCTTCCGTTCACGCTTGGTGGTCACCCATCCAATTTCTGACTCAATGTAGTGTTGCTTAACTTCGCCGTCGGCCTTTACTTACGCGTGCCAGCCCGTGGAGTGAAACATGAATGGCGTAGCAAAAAAGTGAGATTATCATGTTGATAGCGTTACAATACTGGCTTCGCGAACGCAATTGATGTAGCGTTGTTGATGAGCGTAGCAGTTTGAAGCGGAGAAAAGAATGCGAAAGATGGATTTTAATTGAATTTCTTATGAAAACTGCAAAATTTAACTTGATAAATTATAAAGATATAAAAAATTCTTTATAATATCATCACGCTTCATAGCTTTTTAAAGCTTCTTGAAAAATATTGATAACTTTCAGCTGTACAACGTAGACAAATTTTCGATAACTTTAATGAAGTACCTACCTACACTCTTTTTTAGAATGTTGATTAGTTCATATCGAACTCTCGAGTCGATTCTACTTATAATAGCAAAGGGTCTAAGCATAGGCCTGACCAAGGAACTCTGCATAGGCGAGCGCAGAGTTCCAGATTAGGTGGGGCCAAGCCAAACAATAATGGAATGGGGGGGAGGGGTAGGGGGGTGATAATGCCCAATCCACAGAAATTATGGGTTCAGTAAAGTTCATTTTTCGTGGACAACTTGATAATTCTAAACTCGGAACATGGCGGTTTCATTACTACAGCCGTGTTAGCCTTACTTTATCACAGGCTGGTGGACTTCGAAGTAAAGTATCATTAATTGTCTCTTTTTACCATTTGTAAAGAGTGAAATGGTAAGTGATGGTAATAATAAATAGCATTTTTAATGGTAATGATAAAAACGTAACCATTTGATTCTATCACATGGTATACCTACTCTATGATATGAGATCCCCAAAAAGTGGCAAACTCAAATTAATTCTAGTGCAGATTCATTATTATAAGCAGGCATTATAACCAATGCATGGCTTGAACCGGAACTGGGGGGGGGGGGGGGGCAGGTCTGTGGGGACAGAGCCCTCGAGTCTCGACAAGAAGAGGGGGAGATTCGAACAATCAAGGTTATTTTCAAGCAAATCTACGCGTTTCAGAAAATTTATTGGGTGGGGCCCAGGCCTACGCTCCCCCCCCCCCCCCTGCGCACACCAATGGACCTCTGGAAATTTGATCAAAATCGCAGCCGTTTGACCAGTAGATCGCGAACAAACACGGAGGTAGTTTTTTGGGCTAGTGAAATTTGAAGATTTCGCTCCGCACGCAACGCCCTGCACCTACGAGCTAGAAGCAAGTCAAAATCACTCAGACATTGCAATCTAGCAACCTGTTGAAAGTAGTTCAGCATCGCGGGCACCAATCCAACAACCGACCTCGCCCCATGTTGCTCAACCTACTAACCTGGCTCGTCCGCATGGTCCTCGTCATCGTCATCCTCCAACGGCGACTCCCCCAGCGGCAACAAAGGGTTGAAGATGCTCTCCAGGACGGCTCGGTCCTCTGCGTTCGACATCCTCGCGAGATCTGAGCCACTGCGCTCTGCGACACCCGTTGTCCTTGACAAGGTCGTCTATCACGTGTTGTTTGTGATCATTTTTTTATTTAACAGCTTTCTGAGAAGCAAAAAAATCTGACAGAGCATCCATTAAGCAAAAAGTTATAACTAAAATCCAATCTGCAGGTTGAAATCGGGAGTCTCCAAGTTTTATCCTGGACGCCGGCTATCCTGGTGGTGAGAGCGTCATGTCTGCCTTGCATTTGAGAAGTCCCAGGTTCGATCCTGGTGGCCGGCTATCCTGGTGGTGAGAGCGTCATGTCTGCCTTGCATTTGAGAAGTCCCAGGCTCGATCCTGGTGGCCGGCTATCCTGGTGGTGAGAGCGTCATGTCTGCCTTGCATTCGGGAGGTCCCAGGTTCGATCCTGGTGGCCGGCTATCCTGGTGGTGAGAGCGTCATGTCTGCCTTGCATTCGGGAGGTCCCAGGTTCGATCCTGGTGGCCGGCTCTCCTGGTGGTGAGAGCGTCATGTCTGCCTTGCATTTGAGAAGTCCCAGGCTCGATCCTGGTGGCCGGCTATCCTGGTGGTGAGAGCGTCATGTCTGCCTTGCATTTGAGAAGTCCCAGGTTCGATCCTTGTGGCCGGCTATCCTGGTAGTTAGAGCGTCATGTCTGCCTTGCATTTGAGAAGTCCCAGGTTCGATCCTGGGGGCCGGCTATCCTGGTAGTGAGAGCGCCATGTCTGCCTTGCATTCGGGAGGTCCCAGGTTCGATCCTTGTGGCCGGCTATCCTGGTAGTTAGAGCGCCATGTCTGCCTTGCATTCGGGAGGTCCCAGGTTCGATCCTGGTGGCCGGCTATCCTGGTAGTGAGAGCGCCATGTCTGCCTTGCATTCGGGAGGTCCCAGGTTCGATCCTGGTGGCCGGCTATCCTGGTAGTGAGAGCGCCATGTCTGCCTTGCATTCGGGAGGTCCCAGGTTCGATCCTGGTGGCCGGCTATTCTGGTAGTGAGAGCGCCATGTCTGCCTTGCATTTGAGAGGTCCCAGATGCGATCCAAGAGGCGATTGCTATCCTGATATTTAGTGCCATGTCTGCCCTTCATTTGGGAGGTCCTAGGTTCGATTCTGGTGGCCAGCTATCCTGGTAGTGAGAGCGTCATGTCCGTCATACCTGTCTTCTTGAATTCATGTTGTCCTATAGGAAAGCAATGTTATAATGAAGACTTTTGTCATCATTAGAGCGAGAGAAATGCGCCGATATTTCCATCTCGCTTCGTCTCATTTGCATGCGACGGAGTGGTCCAGCCTTGGTCGCCATGGTTACAGGAATGTGCCGTCGGCTGTTGACAACAAAGTGGAGTGACTATAGTTACGTAAGTACCAACCTGCTAGACCACCACCGACTGGACTCGAACGGCGAAACTAGGCTCAATGTTCGAATTTCGATTTTAGAAATTCGTATTCGATTCCTACCATTTACACCAAGGAAGCTCCACTTCAATTTCCACTATAAATACATTTGAAGCAGGGCTTCCTTGATGTCAATGGTCAGGGTAATAGTGGAAATTGAAGCGGAGTTTCCTTGATGTCAATAATTCGAACGAAAGTGCAGCGCAGCTAGAATCCAGTCGGCGGTGTGCTAGACACTGTAGTGCTAAATGTTCGTGTGACATCGTTTTCAGAGAGCCACTTGTACTTTTTACTGTTGAGGAACGATACTTTTGAATCCTGATGTGCTGAAAGAGAACAAGAAAGTTGCTTCTTGTATGCCTGGCAGTCCGGCAACCCGCCAGACATCTATGAACCGCGGGCTATCTGTCCACTAGGCGAACTTAAAAAATAGATTCTCCTGGCTGCAACGGCTTTTTTCATATCAATGTGAGCGTAAAAAGTGCTGCACTGAAATGATGATAAAATAAAAAAGACTTGGTATTTCACAGGAGTTAAGTTAATTTTGTGAAACATAGTTTGTCCAGCCAAGGAAGACAAAGAAAAAGAACCAAGATAGGAAAACGGTTTTATATGTGCCCATCCTAATGAATGAGTATTTTTCAATTAAATAACCTCAGAACAATATTTATTTTTTTATTAGATAGATTACATTTGTAAATTTACATAATATATACAATGGCTATAATCTTGCAACAGAATACAAGGATTTATCTTCACATGAAACTTTACACTTATATTCTTTCCCCACAAAGCAAAGGTGTGTCCCGATATATTTCCAATCCCATTTCGCATTGAACATCGATTTCGCATGTTGACGCAGATGTGTCCAAGTCTGGGTTAGAATAAGACAGAATCGGTTTAGTTTTATACTGAAATGTCACTACAGGATCGGTACAGGCTGAAATTGTTGGCTTCTCGCACAGTCTAGACTGTTTCATAACATTCTTAGCACTTGTGCTGGGTAATGATCGTCTGGGTTTTGTACCATGAAGTTTTGTTATAGACTTGGTTTTCACATGTTTACGCTTGTGAGGTGTTGGTTGAATTTCTTCGAAATATGTCTGAATGTTTACCGAGGGAAACGAATCATTCTTCAAGGTTCGCTTGAATGTGTAATCAGAAAGATATTGTGCTTTTAAAACCTGAGAGGCTTCAAAATCAGTCGGTAGGAAATGCTCGGAGCACACTCGTGTGTTCTGATTCGGCACAAACTTTCGTTTCACTCCCAATAACCACTTCTTATACAATGCAGGCTTCCCTCTCTTGTCTGGAAATCTATGAAATGAAAACTCCCTGTTTTTTCTAGTATTATTGGGACACTTGTATACACAGCAATTGTGAACCATACTTACAAATTTTATAGAATACCTTAGTCTTAAGTAGGTACCTAGGTAAGAGAAGTGTAGCAGATGGATGTAATTTTCTATATTAGGTCAATAAAATAAGCACCTGTTGCTATATTGCACTAGCTCTTTGGAGATCAACAATCAAATATATACTTACGTTCAAATTTTGAACGTTAATTAAGTGTTCTGGCATAAAATAAAGTTTAAATCTGCTTCATAACAAAATATGAGATGCGTATCTCCTAAGCATATTCTAATAAAACATAAAAAAGCAGCTGGTTTGGAATGAAATTATAGTTATCGTTGCATAGCACGAGCCTGCTCTTTCACTTCCTCTATCAATGTTGCGCTTCGATGAATTGATTCCTCCTGATAGCTCAAGTGGGTTGATATTAGCTGCATTTTCTTCAAGTTCTGTAAAGGTCACAATTAACAAAAATTTTGTTTCAACCAGCATGGTTTACGAAACTTTAATGAAATTCACTTCTAGAATTGGTTTACCGATTCAGAATTGTCGATCGTTTGCTCTTGAAGTGCAAAGTTCCTAGCTGATTGCATGAGGACCTGAAATATTCGAGAGAAAATCAATTGATTGAAATACATTGATAAAATAAAAAAGTACCCTTCAAACACTACAAATCGCTCTAAGGAAGAGGGACACCTCTGCAGAGACTAAAAATTGGTACAAGCAAGATTACCTCATTAGTTCTAGCTCCTCGCTGAATTTGTCTTGCAACTGAGGCGATATTATTTACATTAACTTGTACACGATCGGCTAGTCGGAGCTTAGAGTCAATAAATAAACTTCGAGCACTAGTAGTGGAAGCTGAAGCCATTTTCACATGCACACTGACAGTGACATTGACGGCTACCTGACAGCTGTCAAAACTACCAAATGCTACCAAATACACGAGAACGAAAACGTGTGTTGGCAGCATTGGTAATCTGAAGTGACGTCATTCAGAGAGTCAGATCCGCCACCATTGTTCCTTCTGACATTAGCAAGTAAATACGTTGTCAAGTCTTGTTCTTTCGTGCATAAAAGAAAATAAATCAGCAATATGGACGGTTTCGGAGACAATTTCGATCAAGCTGATATTGATCCGGCTGCTGAGTTCTTGGCCAGGGAACAAGATCAACTCGCAGGTCTCGAAGATGAATTAAATTCTGTGAATTTGGGGGCGGCACCCGCCACTGATGGTAAGGTCCATTGAACACTTTGGTGTTGATTTCTATTGATTAATGTTCACTTTAAGGCTTGCTAACTATTATAATATGCTCACTTCATCCAAAATGTTTCTACCTACCTACCTTAATCACTACCTGTGCTACCCATGTGCTACCTACCTACCACGCAATGCTATAACCACTTTTTGATGTTGCAAATGTTTGGCTGGTCGCATGAATCAATGTTGCTTGTTTTCCGATAGATGGGTTCGCACCGGAATCTAATGGCAGTTTTGAAATGATCAACAATATTGGAAATCAAGATGGATTTGAAGTCAATGGGCTTGGATCAGGTACGTTTTAAAGTCTCCTTGGCCTCATACACAGCTTCAATCATTGATAATTTTACTCGCAGACAACCAACTTAGCGGCAGGGATCCAAACCAGAACCCAAAAGAACCTCTATTTTCATAGAACCATAACCGGAATCAGAACCGTTACGTATTCAAAAAATTTGATAATCGGAGCTGGAATCAGAACCGTAATTTGATTTTTTATGGAATCGGAACCGGAATCGCTATTGGGGTTGAAAAAATATCGGTTCCTCTCAAATTCAGAACCAGAACCGGTATTGTAACCTTTATTGATTTCGGTTCGGATCCCTGCTTAGTAGTACTAGTACCTATTACATGCTTCTACTAAATGGCCCTTTACCATTGCTATGCTACTAGTTGCTTCTTTCTCCAGAAAAAAATTAACTTTTGGGCATGGTCAGAGTTGTTACCTACTAAGTACTACCTAGGAATCTGGGCTGGTAATGTTTTGGGCGGAATTTTGAAACTGAACGTGTGCAATTTTAAAAGTGCCTAGTTCAATATAGAATTTAATAAATACTCTAACGAGTAGTTCTTCAACTTTACTCCTTAAACAGAACATTTACTGGCTACAAATGTTGCTTTTAAATTCTGTCAAAGCTAGAATCTGATTGAATTCTACCTGCTGGTATGTCGGACTACCTACATACCTACCTGATTGCTCGCTGCACGTTTGCACAGTGTATTTCTTCTTCAATTGTTCTGAACTTTCTTACGACTCTTTACCAAGGTTCTTAAAGTTCATTTTGTAATTTTTATTATAGCTGTCCAAAGCCTCAAATTGTTAATACTAACCTAGCCTATTTATATTTAAATATCTTTGGTTAATACCTAGTAGAGATTTGAGTTCAATTTCCTCCATACTGAGTTTTACCAATTTATTTCTGATCAATTTCCAATTGAATTTTGCCACTACTTTGCCTGCAAGACTAGGCTAGGCAGGCAATGTGGACCAAGGAGACAGCCTTATCAGCACTAGTGGAAAGGAGGTTTCTTGGTACACCACATGGGTACACTACATGTCCGAAAAGGGCGACCGGTTGCCCTGTTGGTCGCGGTTGTTTCCCTAATAAAGGAATGCAAATGGTCACGGTTTTGACATCTACTCGGGCAATGGAGCATTTTTGCTTTAAGCTGCCGAAATGTGTACCTACCGCAGTACCTACCTTCATATATTTCTGACGACGATAAAGAAATTATGTACGTGTTGTCTTAAACGGCGTAGATCATATCTAATGTAGATACATGTGTGTGCAATCATTTATTGGTCACCTGCATAAAGACACCTTGTTTACGAATTTTACTTTTCTATATCCAACAAATTAGTTTGCTTTATTCATTCGAATACATAAAACTTATGTTACAACCGTTAATTCCCTCAAAGTCGTTTCGAACATCATGTACGGCACTGTCTTCTGACCATCTCCCAAAGTGACGTGCGCTCCGCCATTTTTGAAACAAGTTCGACCGCCAAGCCCGGCTGAAAACCTCGGCTCAGCGGTCGCGACCGGAACTTGGCACACTAGTTGCCTATCCCGTACCGGAGCAGAGATCGAAGACATGTGAAATTTCTTCCGAATCCTCCCCCCTCCCCCCATTTTGCAAGAAAAAATCTGCTACCTAAGGTTTGCATTCTTGTCTGAGACTGGCTGAAAATTTGCAGTAGGTGTACATATCCTTCTTAAGACAATGGACAATGCACCTGTAGAATGGATGGCAACCCTGCGTGATTGCGGGGGATTGGTGGGCCTGGGGGACTGGGTTCAAGGAGAGAGTTCGGATCAGGGACAGCTTGAGATTGACGAGCTGGGATATTCGTTGGAGTAAATCAACTTGCATCTTGCATTACCGTGTTACACTTATCCCAAATAAGAATCTTGCTACACACCCATCAATCGGAAATGGATATTGAATGCATGCATTTTTTCCTAGACTGGAATGCCAGCATATTTTATATCGTCTGTAATGGCCATGTATGTTGTAACAACCAGCCAGCTGCTAAGAATGCAAGTGATAGCACTTCTAGCAAAGATCTGACTTACTCCTCAAACTCTAAACTGATAGGTTCCTATCAACCAATGCTTCTCAGCCCCGCTAACAATTTTGAAACTTTCCTCAACCATTGCAATTGCTAGGGGTGTGCGAATATTCGAAATAGACTAATTATTCGACGAATTTTTTTCGAATTATTTGTATTCGAATTTCGAATAGTGATTTTCGAAATCGAATCCGAATCGAATTCGAATTCATATTCGAAATCGAAATTTTGTTAGCTCCAAAAACAAATAATTGGAAAAATTCGAATCTAGTTTGAATATTTGGCTCCGCTGATAAGCACTTTGCTGCAAATATTCACATTCAAGGCAAATTATTCGAACTTTTGGCAAATTATTCGGGCCAAACGAATTATTTGATTCGATATTCAACTTATTTAAAAATTTATTATTCGAAATTCGATTTCGAATGATGGTTTCTAAACTATTCGATATTCGATTCAAATCAAGAAAACCATATTCACACACCCCTAGAAAACACCCATCGTTGTGCTCTTGATTCTCAATGTTAACCGATTTCACGACTCCTTACGAGAACCGCGACACTGGCTGGCTGTAAATGAACTGCTTTCGATGTTGCTGAATGTAGCGGTTGCCTTTCCAGACCGCGGCACTCCGCCAGCCGAGCCGATGCCACACATCAACTCTGCCGATTACGGTAAGAGTCCGTTGCCTTTGTCGGTTGATTTCTCCCTGGTCTTAAGCGTACGCTGCCAAAGTGTAACCATGAGTACTAAACAACCGAGTTTTAGGTTCGGAATGTTTTTTGTGTAAATACCTTGACTTGCTTGCGCTTAGTAATATTTAATTTGAATTACGACTGCTTCAATCCATGTTAATATGTAGACATCAGGACTGGGAAATTCGTCCAGGCGAATGTCGGCTATCTGCTCAGAAAGGTTTGTCTGAAAAGAGCATAGGCAGGCCAGGTACCGACCACGTGGATGAGCACATGGTGGCAGGGGATGTCATGTTCATTGATCGGTCGCAATCTAGTTTTGTCAAACCAGTTTTATTGTCAGTACCTGCCTCGCAAAACTCACGAATTTGTTCTCTGGAAAGTTTTGTATCCGATTCCACACACCCCACTGGCATACAACACCTAATTTTATAGTTAGAAGAGAAAATAAAAAACTTCTCGAATCCTCTCTTTGATATGAATACTTCCATGCCACCACTTTTTTAATATTAAAGAAAACATATGTTTCCGTATCTCGATTTCATTTCATTTAAATATTAATTGCTTCCGTTATCTCGATATCAATTTAATGGTTATTACCTATACCCTACCTTTCCGGCGGCTATACCTCGTCCAGGCGGGTCGGAGGTTATGTGAGATAACAAAAGCAATAATGCTATTTAAATTAATTCACATTGCGAATACCAAATTTTTTGCAAGTACCAAAAATGTGTTGGCATAAATGTGTTTTTCGTACAGCGAAGACACAGGAAACTTTTTAATTTTCTTCTAGCTCAAAGATTACGTATTTTAGGCCATTGGATTTGCGTGAAATCTAATTGCATAACTCCACACTGCACCGATCATCAGCTTGGTCGATTCTCATTTCACGGAGCGAGGCAGCTGCTGATAAATGTAAAAACAGCTGCAGCTGCTGATAAGAAAACTGTTTTCTAAAAATGAGATTGCGATCCCCTAAGCATGACATCCAGTTCCTCCATGTGTTCACCCACGTGAACGGTACCTGGCCTGCCTATGCTCTTTTCAGACAAACCTTTCTGAGGACATAGCCGAAATTCTAGGTACTGGGCGGATTTCCGAGTCCAGAGGTGAACTACCAACAGTATCTAAAATAACTGTGAATGATATGAGTTCTATACAAAGATCAATCAGCTAAATGCAATCATGAAATTCACCTGGTCATGTATTGTTGGCAAATGATCAAGCCAAAAGAGTGAAGATGACGATTAAACAAACTTCTAGTGCAACTTACCAAAGATATATGAGTGGGTCTGGCTGCCATGTACTTTATATGGCCAGCGTAGGAGAACTTGGAGATCGGCTGGGGTTAAAACCAGTCCACATAAATATATCTTAGCGTTTGCTGTCGCTCGAGTATACTTCCACGAGGTAACTGATATGTGAGAGACAAAAGGTTGATGTCTACTTGCAGGAGTGTTCCCCTGTCTCTAACTGTCCAGTGTCTACCTACAGTTTGAATTTGAGATTATTTGTTGTCTTTTTTTTGCTAAATTCGGACGCAGCACCGCAATCAGATTCGGAGACTTCGAGTAAGTATCGTAATTCGTAGTGACACGACAGTTTGCTGTTCAGATTAGAAAACCGACTCTGTTTTGTTAAATTTCTTAGACTTGTGTATTTTATGTCCTTCCTTTAGCACTAGTTAAAAAAAAAAAATCAAACTGGGATTTGAATGCTAAATAAGTCTCGCTGGCTTCCCTACGTTTCGTAGCATAATATACTAGTTACTTCTTCAAGGGTGATATAGCTCTACTTTCCAGTTTAAAATAGTTTTTTTTCAAAACTAGTGCTCAAGATAAAACATAGTAGAACATAATACATGTAACATAGTAAGAAATTTAAAGGCTCGGTATTCAACATTTTAGTTTGACCCAAGGGGCTGAGCGGATATCTTTGCTGACCAAATGGGGTGATTTTCCATGATTGGTTAACTGATTGAGATGACACAGAAGTAGGTGTCAAGGGTGGCAACAACTTATTTTGGAACATTTCCATCTCACTGCCAACTGTAAAAAAGGTGATGAAAATTTCAAAAGGGAATGGATTGGAAGTTGAACTCAATTGGCACATCAGAAATGTCTTACAAGATACTTATCAAGAACAAGATACTTCCACAAAAAGTATCTCAAGATAGAAGATAGAAGATACAATAAATCGTGTAAAAAAGTGTACGATGCATTAATTTTGTTGATCAGGCAATTTGAGGGGAGGGTTATGGAGGACAACAGAATACATAGTGGCATTTTTTCATGCCTGAATTGAGATTTACAGATAATAGCTTTTACCACAATTTGGTGAATATCATCATACGTATCTGATCTCAGACATGAGTTTCCATGGTCAATATAAGAGTTGATAATTTGCAGCAGCTGGCTTGATAGATGTCAAAGAGTAGGGGATTAGAAACGTAAACTTAGAAATTCCTGAATACAAAAAAAATCACAAAAATAGCTAGTATCTTGTGTTCTGCAAGACACAAATATACTTTCAAATGCTATCTAAGATGCATAATACAAAGATACTTCTCAACAAACTATCTCAGATACAGATACCAAGATACTTTTGGATCTTGAGATACGCATCTCGGATATTTTTATCTCAACACTGACCATCCCTGATCATCTGTAAGTCGGACCTGTTAAATACGGACTACGGTAACTGGCATCGTGCCGTTTAGGCCAGCGAGTGAAAATGGCCGCGAGCATTGTCCGTGATTGCAGAGCTCTGATTCGTCGGCCTGATTACAGAGCCCCCGGTGCGCGCCGCGCGAGAGGAGCCGGAGCAGATCAAGCGTTGGCGCGAGGAGCAACTCACGCGGCTGCAGGACAAGGGTACGGTCGATCTGCCGGGATTCCACAGACGGAGTTTCGGTGGCGAGATACAATTCATTATCTGCATTGATGTGCGGAAGAAACGTCTTTCAGACATTTGCTGTGAATTTTAATACCATTCGACCGAATTATTTATCATGATACAGGGGATTAGCTACGCAATGGCAAAGCCTTCGGTGCCTTTGGACAGGTCCAGGCTACTTTGCGGCACCGGGTTCACCCTCGGCTCCCTCCCAATTCAGTCAAGAATAATTATCTATCAATATCGTACCGCCCCAAATTTGGCACGGACAGTGTTTACAAGAGCATCAATATTAATTATTAAACGATCGTCAATGTACTTAATTAATCAATGTGTATATTGGAATTGTTGTAGATGCCAACGAGGAGAAACGCAAGGGGGAGCTCCGTGAAGGTGCAAAGAAGGAGCTTGAAGATTGGTATACCCACCACGAAGAACTGATCGCCAAGACCAAAGCCTCCAACAGGTGAACAAGCATAGGCGTTGGCAGTTTAACGAGGCTCACCCTCCTGCTTTCTGTGCGCTGCTGCGGTTCGGCAATGCTTTCTGCCGCCACTGGCTTTGGATGTTAGGATGTTTTGGATGTTAGGACAATTGTTCTATCTAGGGTTTGAATGCAATGGGAAGTCTTAAGAGGCTAGACTACCTCGCTGCCAGATGCGAGAGAGCTGCGAGATAACGCGAATGCAGAGTAGGCGCTTTTTTACTAAACCGTAAGAGATAAACTATTGAAGTAAGCGTGGAAGTTGTGGCTAAAGAATCAATCTGTGTCGGTAACGGACCCTTTTTCACAATTTTAATCTCCTTCATATCTTTATCGATTCACGAAAAAGCGCAAAAAAAAGCAAAATACAACATTTTTAGAAGCGGTTTCGGCCCGTTTAGATCCAAAAAATGGGGAAAAGGGTCCGTTACCGACACAGATTGATTCTTTATCTACAACTTCCTCGCTCACTCCAATAGTTTATCTCTCACGGTTTAGTAAAAAAGCGCATACTCGTGAGACTCCGCATTCACGTTGTCTCACAGCTGCTCGCATCTGGCAGCGAGGTAGTCTGGCCCCTTTTAACTGTTTGCCCAAAGATTTGAAACCTGTTCAAGTTTTGAAGCATTAGGATATCAGGTACACTGCAATCGGCGTTCAATACCAAGTTTGAATTAGTTTTTTGAAAATTTCCCACCGTCTTTAGCGGACGGGTTGATATGTAAATGTGATTTATTCACCTCATCATAATGTCTACAGATACTAATATCTTCCTTAACCTTTGAAAAATTAAGATTGAACTTGAAATGTGATGTGCGGGCTATTTTTAAACGGTTTCTTCTTTTTTATGCTACATAGGGAGGCTGCCAAGTAAGTTATTATAATATGTGATTTATTTTGTAGTTCCGTACACTTTGCACTGTTGTCCCATTTCTGATTCAAACAACAAAAAGGTTTCTTGACACAATATACTGTTTCCCAGTGCCACTAGTGCCTAGAAAACGTATTTTCATATTCTGTTGCAGTCAGGTTTCTTGATTGCAATGAGAAACTTTTAAACAAGCAAAAAACATTGATAAAAAAAGCTTTTTTCTTTTCTGCTTATTCTTTTGCTATCTATAGCTTCTGCCAAAGTTCTTCAATTAAATTATCATGAGCCACGTCTTCTCCACTAACAATGATTATTAGTTACTAAATATAAATCCAGGTGGATGCTGACTTGAGATTTCATTTTTCACTGAATTTTACCACTACACACAAAATAAGAATTCAAAATGCAAATGAAACGAAATGAAAGGAACATATCGTTCTTTATCGTTCTTACCAGTAATTTTTCAGTTCTTATTTTGTGTTATTTTTATTTAGCATTGTTATTGAACAATTTTACATTGCTCTGTCTACAGTACAGGGCCAAATACAGATACAGAAAACCACAAATGCATTGTCGATGCTCCATCTGACCGCGACCAAATCGACTAATCCCTCGTGTCCACAACAGAAACGCCGAGAAGCTGTTCGTCGCCGAGACGGAAGAGATCGTCCCGGGAACGGAATGGGAGCGCATCGCCAAGCTCTGTGACTTCAACCCGAAGTCGAGCAAGACGAACAAGGACGTGTCGCGCATGCGCTCCATCATCCTGCAGCTGAAGCAAGCGCCGCCTCCAGTGCGCGGCTAGGCCTCGGACTGACGAGCACTCTACATCTGCGACGGTGGATTCAACCTTCGACGTCGATCGAAGGCCTTAAACCTGTTGATTAATAGGCAAACAATAGCTTTAACCAGTTTGATCCAGCTGCTGATTTGGCTTCACTATACTGATGGCTTCAGATTCAACAGGATGGTACAATAATATTACAACCGTTAAGCCCTGCTTTGATAGAAACTTAGGTATTGATATGGTTGTGCCCGTTTGTTTGTCGAACGATAAGCATTGCCTAACCATTTCGATACATCTTCAGTTTTTGTTTCACTGACATGACCTTATTCGATCACATTTTGATAACACATTAACATCTATTATTGTTTGATTATTTCTCTAGGTCTGTTATTTACCTACCTATTCTGAATATTATTCAATCTTGTATGGTTTTGTTTTCATTGAGCTAATGGTTTTGATAACATGTGATTGGAGAAAATACGGCATTTATGGGAAGCTGTCGATATGGATAATTAGGACTAAACATTTCGAGCCATCTTTCACAGGCAGGTGTATCCAAATAATGGCCGTTGATCAACGGTTACTAGCTAGTTCAAATTTTTATGAAAACTTTTTAAATTACCATTGGAATAACACAATTTTCGAGATTGACAGCTATTGTGATCACTGATCAGCTTAGGTGGATTGATTTCTTGTTGTACAGTTACTGGCTGGTTGATTGCAAAGATTCCGAGATTGTCAATTGTTGATTAACATCAACTGATTGTGCAATTTTCGTTATATGATTCTGATTACATGAATTTTTGTTACTTTGTCCATGTAGGTAGGTGTATGTTGTAAAATTATCTGATTTCTTATTACAGTTGCAGTAGCTGAAATATTATTGTAATATTAATTTATGGGAGATAGTATAAAAATTAAAATTGCAAGTTTCTGCTGAGAAAGCGAGTTGAGATTTATTAGCATAATTGGAAATATAATAAATAATTGAGAACAGGTATCTAACTTATAAATACTAGCGAATAATAATAACTAGTTTAATTACTCTATGCCAATATTGGCATAGATTAATAAAACTATTAGTACTTTATAATACTATTTAGTATTCATAAGATTTCATATTCTCTAGAAGGTAGCCTAAAATGTGTTCTTACGTGGAGGGCGGGATTTCTTAATATTCAAGCAACACGAAACCCAAACGTCAAAACATTCGAAAAAGGAGGCGTGTCCGTTACTGCTGTCTGCCTAACCTCACCTGCACCATACCATCCTGTGCAGCGGCACGAAATTGGTTAGCAATTAATTAGTTTCAGTCTCGCGATAAGAAGCTGGCCTTCGTGTTTTAAAGTTCTTATCGTCGGTGATTGATTGTGCTCGAATTAAGCATACTGGCATTTTGAAGCCATGCTCATTAACTAAAGCAGCAGGCAACCTGTAACAATTGACACATCACCACTGACACCATGTATGACGAATATAAAGAAATTTTAGCTATGTCAGCGTCAATATGTACTATATTGCAAATCCTGACTGGAGTGTAAGTCTAATTAAAGAATTTTTATTAAACTATCTGTAACTTCCTGAAACCCAAACTATAACATTTTTGTATTTCAGGCTGATATGTCAACAGTTCATCAAGAAAGGAAGTACTGGCGACCTTTCTTCATTCCCGTTTGTCTCCGGGTTTTTGTCGTAAGTACACAGTAAGACTCCCATTTTGCATGGATAGCTTGGAGAAATTTTAAATAGAGTTTTGACGCAGGTGAGGGAATACGACCCAGCGTTAGTGTGCAAAAAAATCAATAGCATTGATAGTAATAGTAGCAATAGATTGCGATACCCAGTAAATTATGTAATTTTTCTTTGCAGGAACAGCATGTGGCTCCACTATGGCTTTTTAGTCAGTGACCAGTCACTGATCCTAGTTAACACTGCTGGCTCAACTTTGTATTTGGCATACTCCATTACCTTTTACCTTTACTGCCTTAAGAAAGTAAGTGTTATTTATCGAACTAAAAGACTCTTCTAATCTAATATCTACATTAACATATAGGTATTCAATTGAAGATGTACAAATTTACAAAATAATATAAAACTTCTTGTTCCAGAGTATTGTGATTCAACAAGTTGCGACCGCCACTCTCGTCATTATCTTGATTGTCATTTACACTCGGATGGAGCCCGATGCAGCTGTCGCCACTTCTCGTGTTGGCATCTTGTGCTGTCTGCTCACCACGATGTTCTTCGCAGCTCCACTTGCCATGTTGGCGCACGTGATTCGAGTGAAGAGTGCAGAATCTTTGCCGTTCTCGCTGATTCTCGCCGGATTCGTTGTTTCTGTGCTCTGGTTTTTGTACGGAGTCGTGTTGGAGGATCCGTTTGTGCAGGTAGTTATAAAAAAAAGTCTGCCAAACTAATAACCAGCTCTCTGTTAGGGAAACGTAGGAAGGGTTGATGTTTGTTCAAGACTATCACTCTCCTTACAAGTCAGCCTCTCGACAGCAAGGATAGGTGGAGAAATTGGTGCCATTTGGGTTACTGTAATTTGGAAGGACTTCGATATAGCAACGACCAGCCTTTGGTGCCTTTCCACAGAAGCCGGCACCGGGTTCACCCTCGGCTCCCTTCCAGACTTAACTAACTTGATCATCATAATAATGAGCCATCTTTCACACTGTCAGTCAATTAATCATGAATTTCTCCATGTTTCCCCAGTTCCCCAACGCGATGGGAGCGTTACTGGCCGGATCGCAGCTCACTCTGTTCCTGATCTATCCAGGAAAGCCCAACGTCGGGAAACTTACGGTCCGGTGACCCGAAATCCCGGACGGATATACCGCATTGGGAGTGACTGGGTGACCAACCTTCCTCCAACTGTCTCATCTAGAACTTGTACCTACGTTGGTCACCAACACACTGTGGTTTTTGATATGTTTTGTTGAAGGTAGTTTGAAACAAAAAATAATTCGAAGGAGTGATCCATTTGTATTGTTGACATTAGTAACTTGGTATCTAGTCCAACTTCATAAATTACAGATGAGTGACTAGCGCTGAAAGTATTGTGACTAGGTAGAGGTACCTACCTAGCGTAATTATTATGTTTGTATGTGGAATCTCATATTGTTAATTGAACTATCAATATCATGCATCATATTGTAGCCTTTTCTACTTCAAGTAGCTTATAACATTTTCTCTATTTTCTTGTGTTAGATTATTTTTTACATGTGTTAACAACTGTAATCTACTTATTTTCTTTCTAAGGGCATTCTTACAAAATATAAATAAATAATAAAATAGGCCATTATCAAATGTCCTAAACCTCAGCATATTTTAAAAATTTCACAATCGTAACAGTCCGTCTGAAGATCGTAAATCAGCTTGTTATCGAGCTTGTTTTGACCGTATTGTGCAAGAGCTCGAACAATTAGCCAAAAAGCTGGGCAGAATCTATACTCTCTGCCGCAAGATCGTATCCGAGAATCCGCAGATCGTATCCAGTTTGTTTCAACCTCAGCGTCAACCCAACTGAAATACAGAAGCAATTATAAACATGTTCAAAATTTTCTCCCTCTTATTCGGATCAGTAGATCCATGCCAAACTGCGATCTACGGGCAAACCCCAACGTGCCGAATTCAGACGAGTTTTTAACACTCTGTAGCATACTGGCACCTGACTTACAACGTCAGCACTGTGTGTTTGTATTTAATTTCGAACAATTGGCATTTTACTTATTAGTTACCTACTACGTGTACCTATATATTAATGTTTATTTAATTTGTATTATCATTTGAGACTGGACTGGTTAAACTAGGGAAAGGTTTTGTCTTCCATGAAGTCTGAATGTAACAAACTAGAAAGTATTGTGTGTCAATAAATTATGTGAGGAAGTTAATTTTCCCATACTTTTTTTGTATGGGCTTTCCTTACATTCACTGGCTTAAGTCCCTAACATTTACACACTGTTCACGTTCATCACATCAATGAGTTTGAATTGCTTCAATCATACCTTCAATAATGTTGCTTCAACTGGAAAATCAAATTTTAACTGGAAAACTTTCGAGGATCCTATTGCCACAATTGCTAAGTGCAGATAGAATGCTGGTACAAGAACGTGCTGAAAGAATACACAAGAATTCAGAACGTTACCCGTTCAGGTTAATTTGCTCGCGTTCGTCAAAATGACAATTCGACTCGTGTACATCACGGAGCAAGCTGGAGTTGTGCTGTCGGCACATAGGGCAAAAGTATGAGAGAGAAATAGTCGATTAGTGACAAGGTGAATAGCTTTTTAAAAAATGGTAAGAGGCTGCTTTCTGGATAAATTCAAAACAAATTGCATTCAAACATCAACAATAAAAAAAAATAACAAATAACTTTTTTCCTCAAGAAACAAGTTGTGCACAACTTCATAAGAGTTAGTACTTATTTTACAGTTATAGAGGTTTTTTTTTAATAGAGAATTTAGATGCATTCAAAGTTAAAAAAAAGTAGCCCTCATTCCCGCACTTTCAATGGAGCTACTGCGCCACCAGTCTCAACTCCGCTCACTAGATAGCGCTAGCATCGCAAATTTGTGGAAAGTCAATTTTTGCTGCTAAAATCGCTTGTGTATGAAAAAACTTCGGTTTACATCGGATTTGAAAGAGAAAATACGACAGGAAACATAATTTTTAACGAATCAAACACCTTATTTTAACTTTCAAGCATTGGGTTTGGTTGTAATTCTACTTCAAAGTTGATAGCACTTGAGCGCATTCCTGTTGTACTTGGGAAACATACATCGACCGGTCCAACGGTTTAAGCATACTTACCTGGCGTAGGGGTTACCGTGATCAACAAGGCGGTTCCCCCAGGGTGAGGCTCTTCCATTGCACTACGGTTGGGCTGACCCCTGCGATGATCTCAAATGTAGATTACTCGGGCGCGTAATTTTTGGTAGTCGGGGCTGCGTACGCGCGGCCCCGGAATAAATATTTCAAAGGTACTCGGGAAGAAAGCATGTTGCGGATCCGCGGTCGTGCGTAGTCTGAAAGCGGTATAAAGTTAATGGGGCCTGGTTAGGCTGACGCAAACGGGTATGGCCTGTAAAATGTAAACAGTAAGTTCATGTCTCATGACCTCAATGTCATATCTCATGACTAAAAATCTTCAAAAATGTCATGAAATGAAATGACGCGATGAGTGACACCACCGACCCGACTCGGACAATGCCACATAATTTCGTTGACCTGGATCCACGAAACGGGGTAAAAGTAAAACTAATTGGGGACTAAAGTCGAGAATAAATGTTTTTTCAGCCAATCAGATTCAATTTTCAGTGAATAGCGAAAGCACCTTGGTTTCATTTGCTGTTACTGAAAAGTGACTAGACCTTACACTATTTACAAATTATTTCATTTGGGACCGCGTTTCAAATATTACCGGGTGTTACGCAACCTAACCTCAAAGGTAGCGACGTTTTGCTTTGTTTTAGCTGATTTAGGCTGACGAGACGTGACAATAACATAAGACAGCGAGATGTTTTAATCGGTAATATATCCTTGTTTTTGTGTCCTGATTCGTTTTTAAAACGCTGAGTAATAATGGAAGGTGAATCGCCATCAAGCTTAAGCGGGAAAACAACTGAAACTCCGTCGCCTACGAAGCCAGCAGCGAAATCCCGATACTCATCATGTCTTTCCAGTTTCCGTAACAACTATAAGCCCCCAGCGAATTCAAAAACAGCAAATATCAGCAGCCCAGTCGTTGTTATAGCAAGAAAGCATTCTGAATCTATTCCTTCTTTACTGGCTGCATCAATTCCGCCCCCTTGCTCACCAGTGAATCCCTCGTCAATTAAAGACTCATTTACTTCAGCTTTATCGCCTCAAGACACATCGTTCATTGATATTCCTGCTCCTTCACCAGTCAAAGATGAAGTTGGACAGGGATCACCTAATATGGGAAACTATGTGCCATTGACAGGAAGAGGTGGGAATTGGCAAGGTCCAAATCAATCTGACATGACGCCTGAAAACAAAGGTAGACAACAATTCCGCCAAGGGAGTGGATTTAGGAACTCAAGAGGTGGCAGAGACTCATATTTGGGTGGTTTGCATTCAAGCACACCAAACCAGAGTTTTGGAAGAAATAATCGTGATGGAAACAACAGCTTCAGCAGTTCACATGGAGGATTTAGTCCTTACAACTCTCCAGGAAACAACTCGTCTAAGAACATGGTTACTACCTACTTTCCCATATAATATTCTAGAGATTATGTAGGTAGGTAGCCATTTTAGTGACAACACATGAGAAGAATTTTTAAGATATACCTATGGGCACGTTCATACCTAGGTAGGTACCTACCTAGGTTGTGAATTTAAATATATTTAACAAAATATATATTTAACAAAATACCTAGGTACCTACCTAGGTAGCTACCTGCGTTCATATAAAAAATAAAATAAACTGAACTTTATGTAGTAGTTGTTCCTAGGTATTAGATAAGCTTGGCTAGCCTATAGGTAGGTACTACTCCTACAAGGTACCTACCTGAGGGGAACTTGCTAGGCAGGTGGTACCTAGGTGGTACTGTAACCAGATATTTTTTTTGGTTTGGTTTTTGTTCTTGAACATTTTCTCTTCTGGTTTCGGTGCTAAAAAAATATCGGTTGCATATTGAATCAATATCAGTTTTTCGAAAGAAATATTAGTAATAAACTTTGAGCTGTTTGGGTTTGCCCCCATTTTCCATATGGGGGCTGATGCCGGGAATGCGTCAACTCCTATATACAAAAAATCTGTCATACTTGTATACAAATGAAATTCAGTATTTACAGACTTGCAAGTGATCAACAAAATAACTTGTTTACTTGTATACAAATGAAATCATGTAGTCAGAGACTTACAAGTGGTATACAAAAATACTTGTAAACAAATCTCAGATTGTCAACTGTTCTACACATAAAGTTGTAAAAAGCATTTGTCTAGAAGTGGAGTTGTATACAAGTTGACAAAATGAATTTCTGTAGGTGGTACCAGTTATTTTGTTAAACAGTTGCAAATGCTAGACATGTGAAATGTGTATGTGTGTGTGTGAATATTAGTTTCGTTACATACCACTTTCAAGTCTATAAATACCAAAGTTATTTAAAAATTTGTATACAAGTTTACAAGCTTTTTTGTTGATGACACAAAGGCATACCGCTGACACACACCACCGGGATAACTTTTCTCTGATCTTATTCACCACTGTTTGGAATTACCCCCACCTTTTCCCACCGAAATATTTGGCCCACTCTCACTCCGATAGAAACAGACAGGAAATCCGAACATCATCCGACTTCTACTCTCCATTAAAAGATAGTCCTCACCACACCTGCACCAAAATTTACCACAATCATTCAAAAGTATACTTCACACAACCAATTTGAGTCCGCACTTAATTCTTTTACCTATTACCTAGTAGTAACTCGTTTAGGCTCATATAAGGACAGTGTACTAGGTACGTACTTGTTTAAAGCAAAATAAACACTACAAAAAATAATACCACTCATAGGTACAAGTAAAAAATATCAATACAGTTTCTAGCAAGCAAAGAATTATAGTTTTAAAATGTACCTAAGAAGGGCATGCTGAAATTTTACCGGTTTTCGATTTCGGCCACACAGTCCCTTTGGAGGTGCCTGGGTAGTACTAGGTAGTAGGGGAACATCAAATTTGAGGATGATTGACAATTTAAAATTGGGTAGTTAGTGGGTGCAACCTACATATTACGTTTCTTTTCTAATCAAAATTTACTTTTCACAGGGCAATAAAAGAGGGTCGCAACAGAATACGCCGTCTGTGGACATATCTTCGTACTACAGCCCAGCGATGACTCAAGATCCGTGGGCCGACCTTGTAAAGAGGAAGAAACATGGAGACAACACCTCCTTGGCACAAAAAAATTGAACCAACTTTCAGTGATCTTCAACAACAAAATAATATCACTCAAGTATGTTAAAAAGAATCAGTTTGATGAAAGATTCAAGCTCAATTTTCTATTTCAATAATATTCTATTCTCGACAATAGCTACGTTAGGTATTATGTTCATGTATGACCAACAGCAACACACATCAATTTCCAGCTTGTTCTGAAATTGAGTTAATGGAAACATATTCATAATCAGTTGCATTCTATAAATTTGACCGCAGGAGAAAGTAACATGCGGTAGGTTGGTACCTATTTACCTACATCTAAAGGGTCGATGTAAGTAGCATATTGGGTACAAGAACTACATGTACGTACTCACGTTCCTACAATGCAATGTTATGTGAATATTTTTTTAAGTAACCCTTGCCCGAAATAAATAAGAATTTCTGCGTAATATCTTATATTAATATAAAGTGTTCATAATGTCCAACATCTCTCCCAATGCAACGTTTGGCTCAATTTCGAACCTTTCGGAATCGGTTCATGGCGTCATGTCCAGAAATCAGCATATTTATACAAATTAGTTCATGGCTGGCGGCTGCATTGCCAAACAATAATTGCTCGGTGAAATTCGATTCAAACTACAGTCAGTACATTCTAAAACAACTGCCAATCGATGAAATCAGTCATGTCTGCATGTTTTGTGGGACTACCTCACCCATAAAATAAACTAGTTGCATGCCACCAGTTGCTTTTGACCCGTTTGATGCAGCTGCCAAATGCCGAGAGTCAAAGAGCGTGACGTGTTGTTGAGTTGTTTCGTGCAAAGTTCCTTGGCACAAGTCTCTCTTGAAGAAAGTTCACTCGGAAGTGAACAGGTGTACACTGAATGACGCTGTGTATTATCTAATATGTTAAAAAGTAGTTTTCCAGTAACTAAATTAGTTTGACGAAGTATATGCACACGTACGGTTGTATTTATATCTTTGCATTGACAAAGTATCCATAACCCAAGCTAGATAAAATGGGATGGTAGGGTTAAAGAAAACCTACTTATCTTGATTCCAAATTTCAAAAAGGAAAATAAGTGATAAGTTTCGTGTAAATTCGCGGCACAGTGGGTTGCATACTTTCGGTACCTCTACCTACCCATGGTACATACTCTCGGTATGTACGTTCGTAGCACTCTCTGATCACTATTTTACCAGTGTAAAAATTTTGAGACTTTTGATAGTGATGGTTTTGTGATTTACTTTTAGTTTTGACACATCTGTGAACAAGGCCCTGAAACTATACCTGGGAGATTTGAGCAAATAATTTAGTTGGAAATTTGTATTGTTTGGTTTCGTCTAGTGATTCTGTCAGTGAGCCTGTAACTAATAGCCAATGCTAATAACTAATAAATTGAAGGCGGAGTATCAGAATTACAGAAACCGGTCTATATGGGCCCGTTAAGGGTCGTATTCTTACGTAGAAATACTCCGGGAATTTATTTTCATCACTTCTAAGTAATTGATGAGCGTAGCGAGCGAAGCGAGGGAAGCGAAATCATCACTTTCACTACCTACTGCTAAAAAAAAACACTTGTGTGTGTTTTTTTTTTTGTATTTGTGTTTGCGCGCGCTCTACAGGCCAAACGCCTGCTTCGATTGGGATGGAATTTTCAGGGTGTCTACTTTTGTTCTCAACTTAGACCCCCTGCGTTTTTTCAAGAAAATCCTCAATACCACTCCCCTTCAAATCAGAAAAAGAGCAATATTCGACAATTGGGCAAGTTTGGAAAAGTACGGAAATTTGTTTAAAAGTGCTTGTTTTTCAAATTTTCCCCATTTCGATTTGCCTTTAGAAACCATCGAAACCAAATCAAAACATCACACCAGATTTTTTTACTTGAAGTTGACTTCAAGATTTGACAGATTTTAGAAATTTTGTCAATTTCGTGCATGCAAGTTTTTGAAAGTAAGTCCGTGGTATAAATATATCTCCAACCTAATAAAAACCCTTGGGCATGTGTTACGTAAGTATGTATTTACATGCAAATTGCTCAATGACCTCAAAATGAGCATATTTCCGCCACCCGACAGCTCGGACAGAAACAAAGAATGGTCAGAACCGTTTACATTTTCAAGTGATCAGAATTTTTGAGAAAGCAATGGTCCGGCTTGCTGCTCCATGATTCTTATATGCTTTTTGTCTCAATCTTTTTATGCGCTATATACAAACCGCTACGCTCATCTGCAACGCAATACAAATTGCGTTCGCCCTAGTAAAGCACAAATCGCAATAATGAGCATAGGACTGGGAATAATCAAATCTGTTTCCAGTGCCACTTAATAATTCCTGAGGAGTTGTGACCATTTTGACAGAAAGTTCTAGATACTTTTATTTGAAATAAAGAGCTTTTTTGAATATTCACACTGCCCCCTTGATTAAGTTTCAAACGTTGATAACTTCAAGAAGGCTGCATGACTTCAAAAAAGCTCCGTATTTCAAATAAAAGTATCTAGAACTTTTTCTCAAAATGGTCAGTAGGTACTTCTGTAATCTGAACTTATCTCACAGCTTCCAAATAAAGTCACTAGAACTAGGTATTTATCTTCAGTTGTTTCTGTCAAGTTTCTGGGAGAGATATCAAATAGATTGTGGGTTGCATGAACTCAGCAGATGTGCTTGGTCACCAAGCTCAGGTACGTGGCCAGTGCAACCAACATTCGATATTTCCCATCATTTATTTCAATCTTGCCTCCATCAATAGTTATTCCAAAACCTTTGGTAGCTAAGGTACAAAACAAAAACTAAATGGGGCCATGCATAGAGTTACAAAGAGTTGAAATAGCTCATGACCAAGTGCCACCCGTTGTTCTCTTTGTCCATAGTAGGATTGTTCATTCCAGTTCCAATACCGCAAAAGAAGAGAGGATAATGTTTTACTTGAAAATGCATAAAGTTGTCAGTTCAAAGTCGTCCAATCCACAGCCTGGATCCAAACCCACTCCATTTAGGCACCACTTGCTCTTCATTTTTTTTGCTTTATTTAGTAAAGTGAGGATGACTTTTTTTGGTTCTGCCCACCCAGAAAATTGGCTTGCCTGACGCCTCTGCCTCAAGTTGAAACAGTTAAATAGTAAAATTAAAAACTGCACATGAAGGAACTTTTGGAGAAGCACAGTGTCTCTGGTAAATCATAAATTTATTTTTCTCTGATCATGCAAAATACAATATTATATATTCTTGTACACCCAGCTCTAGGTATATAATATAAACATTATGTTAGATAAAATTCAAAACATACATGAAAATCACACAAAAGTGCATTTAAAGTTTGTCCATGTAGTACCAAAAGACAGTCTTAAAGCAGATGGCCAACCAAGAACTGGTCACTAAACTACAAGCACTGTTATTTCTAGTAATACACGAAGTTGACAACAAACGTAGAATTAAAAGTAATACTTGACAGTGTTAAACACTGTCTATCTTCTAAATCCTTTTAATAAATGGCTTTGAATAGTTTGGAATAGAGTAAGCACTTGTTTTGGAAAGGTAGCTGCTGCAAAAAAAGCACCTAAACCGTTTTCAAACATGGAAAGAAACTAGAAAGGATACAACTGGAGTACCTACTTACCTCACCTCTAAGCTACATTTATGGCTAAAGCCTCATCAAGGCATGTTTATCAATAAATATATATTTATATATCTCTCTATAAATGAATCACATAAAACAGAATAAATAAAACCTCTAGGTACCTATGTATTGAATTATGATTTACAGCTCTATCAATCTCCAGTCAAAAAACTGCAGCAGTAGCGATTCAGATGGTTGTATTTGCGAAGGTGCAGATATTGTTTAGATCACCGATCTCAATATCCTGATGTGGAAAGCTAATATGACTGGAAAAGTTTTATTAAACTAAGCCATTTGGGACTTCTATCTTGTTGGTTCCAATTATCGCAGAGAAAAGAGCGCTCGAGGGTCTTTTAAGCAGATCAAAGGCCCCGCTGGCTTCAAAACTCATCCATTAGATTAGCTTTCCAAGCAAGTCCTTCCAGAAAAGTGGTGCTGATGGCTAGACTTGTCGACATTTAATGTCAAATGTGCGCTAGATCACATACAGCTTGAAGTAGATTGCGCAGAAGACCAGGATGCCCATTACCAAAGGGGCAATGTAGTTAAGGTGAAAACCGTGTCGTTCGATTTTCCTAAGAAAAACAGAGAAGTTATCTTAAAGCATGTCAAAGTACGAAAAGAAATTGGTTTTGTAATTGATTTAAGTGGCTGGGTACCTAAAGAAATAATTGAAAACCAGAGTGGGTTAGGTTGATCTATGGGTTAGGAAAATCCATGAGAGGTACTTTTCATGAGAGGCTTCTTTTGACAGAGCATATCAATATTTGGGAGCCTTGAAGGACTGGGAATTAGCTGTTAGCATTTTATTTATTGTAGCATCTAAACTTGGATTGACAATGTAGTTTAACCAATCTGGCTAGGAGAGACGAGAGCATTCGAGGAAGCGGGTTTGGATACGTTTTAGATGATATTTGACGAAAACGTTGTGACGGTTAATTTAAAGTGGTACCCGTTGCGGATCCTCTTGACGGACATTGGTGTTGGCGGATCGACGCCAGGGATGTAGCTATCTCGGTAAACGAGTTCCCAGCAAACAAAGGTGGTGACAAGCGAGCACACTGCGGCCAGAAGCCATTCGGGAATGGACGAACCTCCTAGCACCGCCGACAGCAATTGAACAGGTTCTGGAATCAGTAAGGTAGGATTTAGGAAAACACTATGTTAGGAAAACACTATGTTGTTGTTCCTAGCTTCTGCTAATGGTAATTGTGAAACTGGAGTCCCTAATGTAAAATGTTTCAACTAAGTGCAAGTCATTGCCCTAAAAATGCTAGAAGCGTTGAAATCGTAGGCAAGAATTTTCAATAGCTGAATACAACGTAATTGAATCGATAATCCATCCTCACCATACATCCAGTTGATTGAGAAGAGGAGCATGAAAAGAGATACAGCAAGTGTGCTGTACGCAATCTTATTATCTGTTGGTAAGATATCTCTTCGGTCTATGGGCTCTACCTCTGACCATTCTGACAGCATTCGAACTGTCAAAAACCAGACCCGTTTCACATAGTTAGCTGTGTTTTGTTTCTCTTCCTTGGTTTTGGGGAATAGAAACCCTTTCATTTGCTTGTTCTGTCCACGAAAAAATCCAGCTACGTTTTGCATCATTATGATGCCACATTCACCTCCACCTATGGGTCAGGAAGCACGTACTACGTAAAGATAGGCTGCCGCCCACGCAAACAAACAGAATGACAGCCCAGCTATTTATACACAAAGCCAGCGACGCCCCTCCCCCTCTCCTCGAAAACACAGTCGAAGATCAAACTTTGGGGAGGTATGGTCGTGCTCCAGAGAAAACACTCATTTCTCAAATATTACGTTGGATAAGCACCGAAAATGCATATAGGTGAGCTGTAAAGATACACTGGCTATATCTACGTATCAGTTTCCATCCTGAGAGTTTTTCGTGGATGCCCTTCGGTGAATCTGTCAAAAATTCTGAGATGAATACTAATGAACTGGATAAAAAAAGCAAGGACCTCACTTACAACATCTCTGTGTGGGCAGATCTTACGTCATATTGGAAGGAGCGATATACTTGATAAGGTCTTGCATGATAACTTATCGTAGGAAATGATTCATTAATTATGACGAGGATGTAACAACAAGCTGTAACAGTAAATAACCCCGCGGAAAAATAACCCATGTGGCTCTATTTTGCCGGCTGTCGGTATCTACTTTTTTTCGCGAGCTGTGTTGTGTTGCTTTCAGCTTCACATATTCACCGCTAGAGCTCAGACATGTTGCAATTTCATACTCGCTGGCGCGTTTGTCATATTTTACGAAACACCTGACGTTTTCATTGTTCCACAGTTGGTGCGAAGATGGCCATGCAGGAGGAGGTCGGTGTCGGCGATTTCGTCCTTTTGGACGAAATAACAATAGAACGGTTCATGGATAATCTCCAATTAAGGTAAGACGCTATTTGATTAAGGCACACACAACTTCGCTACATATTTTATACTAAAATGTGCAAGTGTGCACTTAAAAAGGAGGCGTGGCCTGTCGGTGCCGCAGGTGGCTTTCAAAACACTCGTAGCCCAACTGTCAGTATGCCGCTAAAGGTGCCAGATGGTTTCCCGCTAGATAACAGCTAAATTTCGCCAAATAAATTCACCTGTATGAGCTTATTTCAGTCGCAGTAATTGTGAAGGTTATCAACCATGGTGGTACTCCGATAACATTAACAATTCATATCACCCAATGTGTGAGTCATTGACACTCACACATCTAAGCCTATGACATCATCTAAGAAATGCATCATCTTAGAGCCGAGGAATTTTGAATGGACTTGGCCTAGATTTTCAGATGGAATGATTATTTTGATGATTTGTTCTAGAGTTATGCAGGTATGTCTGCCCACCTAGATCTAGTACCTATGGGTGTACAATTATAACTTTATAAGTGAACTGGTCTTGCCATTGGGTCTGCAAATGATGCGCAAAATTGGGATTACATGATAGGGTATAGTGCTGAGGAAAATCTAGCATTTTGGTCTTTATCTTATCATAGCAAAGTGTCTGCTAACTTTACTGATAGTAGTTAACTGCTATCACAAATCTATAATAATTATTTTAAAGAGTTGTGCAGCACCTAGTTAGCACCAGAGTACATTTACCTACCTGTAGGTAGGTACAGCCTACAGGTATAGACACTTATCAATCAATTGACATTGATTTAGTGCTATGTCCTGTGCCATGTGATATGGGTGACGCTCTGAGGCAATGATGAATGCATAATTTACACCATGACATAATACTTGCTAGCCAGACAACCTCATTTCTTGTATCTTATCAATCATAATGTAGAGTAAACTGATAATCCATGAAAATAGAATTTATTGTAATTTCTTTTTTGTTATCAGTTTTTCCAGAAGTCCACTGCATCATCCATTGCATAAGCAATAATTTTTAAATTGATGTTGTAGTTTAAATGGCGGATCATATCTAGCATCCTGCAGGATGTGTCTAGGACTTGTCCAAAAACACAAAAGAAGAGTGTGCTTAGATGAGAACAGAATGCTTTCCGGTCTAGGGATCATGTAACTTTTACGCTGTGCCGTTATCGCTTCTGATGGGCGAAATCCCTATTGTTGACCATTTTATTTTCAACTTTAAACCAAAAATGGCAAAAGCTCACAGTGCTGGTGTACCCAAGCAAAATCCAACCAAAGTGCTCCACGTCTATGGCTCAGCCCCCCTATCTTTCGATGCTGAGTAGTATAAACCACACCTCTGCTTTCTGAGTAGATGTATACATATATACGGTACCTACCTAGCCTAGACCTAAGCTGGTAGAGTATAATCTCAATCAAATGCATGTGTTCTCCAAAGTACCTACCCTAAGTTAGCCTACCTACCAAGCCTAGACCTAAGCTGGTAGAGTATAATCTCAATCAAAAGCATGTGTTCCCCAAAGTACCTACCCTAAGTTAGCCTACCTACCTAGCCTAGACCTAAACTGGTAGAGTATAATCTCAAACAAAAGCATGTGTCTCCCAAAGTACCTACCCTAAGTTAGTCTAGAATCTACCTATACCACATTCTTACACTTGATTTTAGATTAGGCACCTATAGATTGATCCAACTACAGGACCAGATGCTGAAACATTACCTGATAGGTGCCAAGCACCGTCCCATTCTCTCAAAGGAAAGTAGGTACCTAATGTGTTGTTTGCGGACCAAGGGATCTGGTAGTGGGTCCAGGGGCTGATTAAAGGTCAGCATTTCAGCAAATGTGGACGAGGTCTACCTTTGCAGAGTGGGCATCTTTAGCCTTTCCTGTGCCTTGCCAAAGCCCTCATGTTTTAATACTTTTGGTCAAAAATTGACCAGATGATGACCCTTAAAGCTGCAATCTGTGTGGGTTTTTTAAATCACATTACAGGATGCTGGGTACATGTATTACATACCTACCAGATTTACGAAATGAGGTAAAGCACCCCAGTATGTACCCAAGCAACTAACTCAATGATAAAGTAGGGTGGTGCACGGTAGCGCTCTGTGTGGTGGATTTGTGGTCCTAAAAGAGTTATCTACACGTACATCTGATCCGTGGCTGTGGATCACCCTGCATTCCAACTCTATACCTGGGTACACTTCAATAAAAACGTTTCAAGTGGGTAGGTTACCTTTGTCAATGCAGTTGTGAGTGTGTCTGTGAGAGAAGATTGGTACCCATCTTACTTAGGTAGACCAATGTTTTAAAAATCTGATGTGGAAGAAAATTGATAAAAGTCTTGTATTTTATTCAGTCTAGGTGCAGTTCTTCTAATTTGATTAGTTTCCTTTAGTATGTTGGATTGTAATATCTCAGGGTATTACTTAGGTACTAGGTTGGGCACTCTTGTCTTAAATTCTGGTTACTAGTCTAGTAAACATATTTTGTTTAAATTGCATTTGCATTGCATTTCAGTTTGTTTTCAAGAAGGGCTAGATGTAGATTTAAGGATGTTCAAGTTGTTAAAGATATTTAATTGTGAATTTAAACTACCTATAGGTATCATTGTAATAAAGAACTCTCAACTATTAGATCTTGCCAGATTAGATATTTGCCTCAAGTGCCACTGGGATCTCTATCGAAAGCAAATGAATACAATCGTAATAAGAATGCCAGTGTGTAGATTATTTTTTATCCAATTGGCATGGCATGACAGGCTGCCGTAACCAAGACAGGAAGTGGAGAATGTAGAGATAAAGTACCAAGCCTAACAGTGTCACTGTAGAGGCTGAATGGACCTAACAAATTTTATCAGTTTTCAAGGTCAAAGGAAATACCCCAAAGCAGTTTAGAATCAAAACTTTTAAAATAAATGTACTTTATTGTAGTATTTGGGCGGCTATACAGTATTGGAAGGATTTATAGACCATTGAACATCTACAATAATGTAGTGGGGTTTACATAAATAGTAATGTCGCATCAATAAAAGATCAATGGTAGTAGCTAGGTAGTTAATAGGGATTTCAGTAATAGGGTAATACAGTAGATATTTTAGGGATCCTATGAGGTATAATGGAGTATTTACATCAGGATTTAGATACCAAATTAAATATTACCTGCCTAAAATTTTAAGTAGCTGCAACTCCAATTAACAAGAAATTACGCTGATAGAAGGTTACGGACATTGCTTTCACGTGGATTTACGACATATTGCGAATAAGTCGGCCAAAAACAGATTCCTGGTTAACTACAAAATTGCGAAGTGATGCCAAAATACTGAGAAAGAGTGTGAACGGAGTTGTTTTTTTGGAAAGACAACAAAGACGTCTTGTTTTGAATTCTGATCCTCTTTCTGCCCCCCACCCACCCCTTAAATCAACCCTCCCACTACTACAAACTCTTAAATTACAGCCAACTGAGTAAATTTCTACCACTTTTGCAAGCATTCCTTTGAGGCAATCAGCGACTTAAAACATGGAAACAGTTGCGTGGGTGCCAAAAGAAAACTGATCAGAAAATTTTACATTAAAACCCACATGTTTTACTTGCACGCTAGTGGAATAGAGTTTGTAATTGAATTTTTATTGCTGCCAATCATGAATGACCCAGTGGCTTTGTGGGTCGAATAATTCCGTAGCTTCATACCTAAACTAATTAGATATTGATCACACTCTACCTAAGTATCTTCACTTTTCACTTTATCATGTTCACATCTCTAACGATGCTTGAGCCAATGAATAATTTTGCCTTTTTTAGCAACATGAGCGAACACCGGGCAGTATGATATGCTAGGCTTTGCTCTTGGTCACAGATGGGTGCCTTTTGCTTAGCTTAATTTGCCAATCTAAATGTGTGTGTATAATGTTATTTCTTTTCACAATTTAAGAAATTTTGACTTCTCTGTAGCCTTTTGGCCTGATAACAACATGAAGCCGACATAATGGGTAAATGAAGATGACAAAACATAAAAAGAGAGCAGTTTTGTATGTAGAAAAGTGGAATGTTTTAATAATAATAACAATAAAGTATTTTTTTTCCGGATTGGTCATTATATATAACATTGGAAAGTCACATATTTACAATTTCGTTGTTGATAAACTCGTTAACAGAATAAAAGCAGTTGTCCATTAAATAGCTTTTGAGTCGGTTTGTAAAATCTTTTTCATTTCTCTTACATTTTACATCTATTGGCAAATGATTAAATAATTTTACACCACATGTAATTGGTCTTTTGCTGTAAATTATTGAGTTGTCAAGTCAAATAAGTTATTCTTTGTCCTAGAGACACAGAAACTAAATTAAAGAATGAATACTAATATTTACCTAGGTACCTATCTATGGAAAATGCAAAAAAAAAAATGCAGCTCAGAAAGCAAATCAATTGTGTTTGCTGGTGTTCTCCATGATCTGTAAATGTAACAATTCTAAGTGCTGGATTGGTACTTCTCATGTTAAGCCCAGTTCTATTAATGAGGTGGCAAGCGGCAATATCGATGGCACAATCGTAGAAAGTAGAACCAATCTGTACTAAGCCTGGAACATGGAACATGGAACATGATAACTGGAAATATACTCTGAAACTGTACAGGGATTGAAACCTGAACCAAAAGTTAAATTAAATTAATCAGTTCCTTATTGTACCAGGTCTGTAGGTACATTTAAATTAAAATGTTAAAGTTTTATCAAGTAGTTGTGAATTTTCCAGGCAACATAAGAGCCTTTAATTTCATGGAACAAAGATCAGAACCACAATTCTTAATTTTCTAACAGCTTCTTAACAAATTTTAGAACCAGAAGTCGAATTTTATGATTTTATTTTGTGTATGGATCCTGATTCCAACCCCCGATGGTTCCCCCCTTGCGCAGGTTCAAACGCGGCAAGATCTACACCTACATCGGCGAGGTGTGCGTTTCCGTGAACCCGTACCGCACCATGAACGTGTACGGCGCGGAACAGGTGGCGCAGTACCGCGGCCGGGAACTGTTCGAGAATCCGCCGCACGTGTTCGCGATAGCGGACGCGGCGCATCGCACCATGAAGCAGCAAGGTGAGGAGCGGTGCTGCTTGTTGCCAGATCAGTGGCGCGTTACGTGACTAAAGCTGTGTTTACAATCGACTCAGCTGTAAGAATTAACTGTAGCTAGTCTTAACAGTTGCAAGTCAAGGGTCTTAGTGAAAGGGTCGTCATTGCTGTCCATAGGGACAAGGCCTTTGGTCTCTTTTTGTAATAATGTGCTCACCGACAATGTGGTTTGCCAGGCCGAGACACTTGCATCGTGATCAGCGGGGAGTCTGGCAGCGGCAAGACCGAGGCGTCCAAGATCATCATGAAGTACATCGCGGCCGTTACCAACATCGTCAAAGTGCAGGCCATCGAGAAGTGAGTACTGCGAATTCGATGCAACCTTGCGGCAGTGCTATTATCGCTGTCTTCATAACAGGGGGGTCCTGAGGTGAAATCATGCAGGAATTTCATTTTTGGTGAAATTCGTTTCTAGCAACGATAACATTTGTCTCGTGTTCCTGTTGCTCCTTTAAGGGATTTTCGCATCTTGACACAATTTGTGATCAGATGAGAGCTTTTGGCGATATTGAGGGTATTGCCACATGTTGAAGATGACAGATATTGTGAAGTGATCGCTGCAAAAATTCAGAAACTTCCAAAAGTTTGAAGCGAATTGCTGCTAAGAGAAGGCCATTACAGCCAAAAATCTAACCCCTATTCCCTTGACAATGCCATCAAGAACTCCACAAAAATACTGTTAGCAGCCTCAAATAATATATTTTTTAAGTTTTTGTTTCTGCCATGGGTTATAGAAGTAAGAATCTTTAATATTAGCACAACTTGTGTCAAGACAGGGCTTTGGATCTGTGGCTTTGCTGTTTCACTGACTTAAAGAGCTGCGAAGCTAAAGGCCATATTCCACTAGGGTTGCAACCCGCGGGTTTGGACCTGGCGGGTTTGATTTGATGTCAGTGCGCATGCATGCGTCAGATTGCGCGAACAGCTCGGCAGATTGGATATTTCCTATCGCGAAAGATTGGAACCGGCGGGTTTTCGAGAACCGACCAATAGGAACAAGGCGAGCCAAGCCGATACAATTATCCAATATCAGCTGTTTTCTTTTTATCTGCCAAAATCGACATGGAATTACATCATTTCTCAAATTAATTGATTGATTTCACAGAAATATACATTCAAATACCATTATCTAGACAAATAAATGCAAGATAAATTAGCCAGCAACCACCTAGAAGAGTATTAAGAAGTAAATTAGCCGAAAAACCAAATGCAATGAACCCTGCATGAAATATTGTCTTGCCAGAACTTTGTCATGTTTCAAAGCACTGCGCGTGCGCTAGGAAAGTCGGAGGTTCCTGTGTGGATTAGCAAAACATGCCGGTGGATCGGGATCGGCGTTTCGGATCGGTGGGTTGCAGCCCCGGTCGAATACATGCAGGGTTGGAAAAAACCCGGGTTAAAAAAAAAAACTGCCCATTGGGTTTTATTGGGTGCTTTCGCTTTGGGTTTTTTATTTTGCTTCATATGAGTCATTCTCTGATACTTCATTGCCAGTTACAACATGCTTTTCTGTTGGTTTTTGTAGATAGAGTTGTTAGACTGCAAATTTTGCCTGAGTGCTGGTGCTTAGAGCAGGAGCTAGCCTGCTTAACTATTGATTCTATTGGCAGGTCAGGTCAGGTTAGGTTAGGTGAGGTCTGTCCTGTCTTGTGGACAGAGGCCTGTGGACTTAAAGTTAAAATGCCCTCAGGTAGTGGGCGTAAGCTTGCCCAGGAGTGGCATTTCGTTCAAAAAATTGCCGACTCGACGCAAGTGCGGTTCAAGTTTTGCAAGGAAGTGTTAAGTGGCAACCTATTTTTCCTGATTTTTTTAAGCTGGGTTTTTTTGGGCTGGGCAAAATAGTAACAACCCTGAACACATGGCCTTGACGAGTAGCGAAACTGACGCCACCCTCGACGCCCTGACAGAGTGAAGAACGTGCTGCTGCAGTCGAACGCCGTGCTCGAGGCGTTCGGCAACGCCAAGACGAACCGCAACGACAACTCGTCGCGCTTCGGCAAGTACATGGACATCCACTTCGACTTCAAGGGCGACCCGGTCGGAGGCCACGTCTCCAACTACCTGCTGGAGAAGTCGAGGGTCATCATGCAGCAGCCGGGCGAGAGGAACTTCCACTCTTTCTATCAGGTGAGCCAAACGCTGTGAAACCATGGCGGTCGTAACGAGCTCCATTACCCGGGAACTCGATACTGAATCTGAACGAACTCGGGGTTTTTACATATAGGCATGCTGAAATGCAATGATTTTTACATGGCAATTGCTTAATTTGCCGAGGATACCGAGTTGTAATTATCTTTGTAGCAAGGTTTGTGAAAAGGGATATCTTGGACTTATTTTGAAGTCATTGGGGCTTACAATCTAAGTAATCCTTGCAGGGATAGCTGGTCCCAAGGACTGGTTTCGCAGCCATCGGGGCCCACGATCTGTGTTTTCCGTAGATTTCCCTCAGATGTGCGTGTAAAGCGGATCCTGTGGACTAGTTTCGAAGCCATCGGGGCCCACGATCTGTGTTTTCCGTAGATTTCCCTCAGATTTGTGTGTAAAGCGGATCCTGTGGACTGGTTTCGAAGCCATCGGGGCCCACGATCTGTGTTTTCCGTAGATTTCCCTCAGATTTGTGTGTAAAGCGGATCCTGTGGACTGGTTTCGAAGCCATCGGGGCCCACGATCTGTGTTTTCCGTAGATTTCCCTCAGATGTGCGTGTAAAGCGGATCCTGTGGACTAGTTTCGAAGCCATCGGGGCCCACGATCTGTGTTTTCCGTAGATTTCCCTCAGATGTGCGTGTAAAGCGGATCGTGTGGACTGGTTTCGAAGCCATCGGGGCCCACGATCTGTGTTTTCCGTAGATTTCCCTCAGATGTGCGTGTAAAGCGGATCCTGTGGACTGGTTTCGAAGCCATCGGGGCCCACGATCTGTGTTTTCCGTAGATTTCCCTCAGATGTGCGTGTAAAGTGGATCCCGTGGACTGGTTTCGAAGCCATCGGGGCCCACGATCTGCGTGTTCTGTTGATTTCCCTCAGATTTGTGTGTAAAGTGGATCCCGTGGACCTGTTTCGAACCCAGTGTCGCCTGTGATCCGCAAGACTTGCCAAGCGAAACTCGACGGGCAAACTAACCCGACCTGTTTCCCCCAGCTGTTGACCGGCAGCAGCGACGACACCCTGCGACGACTGGGCCTGAGCCGTGACCCGCAGGCCTACCACTACGTGCGCCAGGGGGGGGCGGCCAGGGTGGACGCCATCAACGACAAGACGGAGCACAAGACGACGACGGCGGCGTTCACGACGCTGGGTTTCGACGCCGCCGAGAGGGACGTCGTGTGGCAGGTGGCGGCGGCGGTCTTGCAGCTCGTGAGTCTTGCCGTATTTTTTAGTTATTTTTTCTTGTTTTGCGAATTTAGCCAAATTTATCGAATGCATGTAATCGAAATATTCATATTTTTGAATAGAAATTTATTACTAAATTTCTTAGACTCATGTCTACTTTATCCTATCTTTAGCACTAGTTTTGAAAAATGCAATTTCAAACTGGGTTTTGAATGCTAAATAAAAGTCTCACTGGTTTCCAGACGTTTCGTTAGATGTACTTTACTTTTTCAAGGGTGAAAGCTCGACTGACGTTAAAAAAGTAAACAAGGTAAACAAAAGAACCAATTGCTGTTATTAATCTAGGCTTCCTAAATATTAATGATCTTGTCAAAGTCCAAAATTAATCCAAAATAATGAATTTTTTCTACATTTATTCAAACCTTCCAAATTCCCAATGAAATGTATATATGACAATGAAAATGACAATGCAGTAGACACGAGTGTAAGAAATGTAATGACCGTAACTTTGTCGGCACTCGCAGGGCAACATCGGGTTCGAGGTGATGGACGACGGCACGAGCGTCAAGTCGGGCAAGGAGCTGTCGCTGGCGGCCGCCAACCTCGGCGTGGAGTCTTCGGCGCTGAGCGCGGCGTTGACGGCGCGGGTCATCGCCGCGCGGGGCGAGCTCATGCAGAAGACGCACTCGGCTGCGGAGGCGGAGTACGGCAGGGACGCACTCGCTAAGGTAACGGCACAGATGTGAGGTTAGGTACCCAGATTCTCCAGCCCCAAACTGAAGCAGGTACGCGAAGGCCCTCCGCTCGCAATAATAGTTTCGCCGGAAGTCAAGGGATGGAGCCACTGTTTGTTGTTATATCACCTGTAACCGAGGTAAATGTGAGGACCATTGGGTCCCTTGATAATAATTGACCTTGTGCCTTGGCCTTGTAGTTGAAGTTAAAACAGGTTGCCAAAGCACCCCAGCGATTGCTGGCGAAATTACTAGCATCTAATTTTTGCCGTAGCCATAGCTAGGTACGGCACAGGACTAAAGAACTGAGACTGGGTTGCAACAGCTGAGTTAAGCTTAACTCATTGTTTAAATATAATTATTATTAGCAACTTATGCAATGCCATCTAGAGCTAACAATGAAATTTCAGTTGGTAAAACCTGATCTTATGGTGAAATTAGTGCTCCGCAAATTAATTCGCAGAGGAAATTTGCGCCGAATTCAGCCAATCAGAAGCGTGGGTGTGACCACGCAAGCTTCCGAGGCGAACTAGTTTATCGAATTTTCAAACTTCAAACATGTAAAACTTTTTTCTCTGGGAACTTATTTGCGGAGCACTCAACGCACCCTTAGAAGTAACGTTACTTCTTACGTTAAGTCCTCCCTACCTTAATTTATCAGTTTATGATGGTAACTTTATTTACTACGGCAAGCCAATCAAATCAAGTCATACACAACAATTCTTGTCCCACCTTTTTCTTAAATGTGGGAGGAACTCATTCTATGTGGACCAAATGCACATGATTGGTTCTCCACTAACAGAGGCTGACAGGTGCAGAGTTAACGAGCAGTGCACTCCCGAATCCTGAGAAGCGGCAAAAACAACTTCATTCAATCTGCTGAAAAGTTACTTGAAAATCACATTCATAAAGGATTAACGTTGCTAGACTCCATTTCACGTTAAGAAGGAGAGTGAATTATCATATCCCTCGAGGACTCACTGATGCTAAACATGGTAAGAGTTAAAAAATTGCTTATAGAGACGTGTCTTGCTCAAGGCATAGCTTTTAAGTTTTGGAACTCTTAGCTCGTGTCTAGCAGCAGTGGGTCTTCGAGGAAGACGCAAATCCACTCTCCTTTAACGTGAAATGGAGTGTAGAATGTTTGAACATCCGTTCGCTTACCTACAACGAATTTAAAAACATGTCTTGAACTCGACGTTAACATGTTTGAATGTGAGTTAACCTCATGAGGTCTTCTAAAAATATTTGCTCACCAACAATGTTGGTGGAATTTGCAATCGAGGTGGTTCGAGGAAGACGCAAATCCACTCTCCTTGAACGTGAAACGGAGTGTAGAATGTCATATCAGTAGCGTCACTCGACCAAAAACGGACGGATGCACACAAATTGAATACGTTGCCCTGGTGACAGCCTTGACAAACAATCCGCTGTCGTCTAACGCAGGCCATCTACGACCGGCTGTTCACTTGGATCGTGCGCAAGATCAACGCCGCCCTGGTGGTTTCTGACGGCACCAACAAGCCCATCGCCAAGGGGACCGTCATCGGAGTGCTCGACATCTACGGCTTCGAGATCTTCGACGTCAACAGCTTCGAGCAGTTCTGCATCAACTACTGCAACGAGAAGCTGCAGCAGTTGTTCATCGGTGCGTTGGCCACTTTTGGGACATCCCCCATGTCTCTCTGTCTCTCTTCCTTAATTGCATGTTATCAAACAAAATTTGTATTAAGACGTCATAGATACAACAAATTGGTTACGCTGTTATGTTCCTAAAATTGAAAAGTAGGTTGAAAAGTAGCAGAAAAATATAAAACCAGAATCCTGCCATCATTCACAAGATGTAAAAACGCTGAAAATGCACTAATCGGTAATCCTCATTTTTGATTATTGAAAATTGCATTAAAACGCCATCTCGTTTATCGAATCGACAACATCGATTTTTTCAACAACCCTATATTTATATATATATATATATATATATATATATATATATATATATATATATATATATATATATACGATTTATTATTAACTTAAGAAAATACAAAAGCATTGCTCCGGTGGTTGCTAGATTATTATATTAATGTACATTTTATTTAATGACTAAATCAAAATTAAAGTAAATACTGGTAACTGCAAGTTGGAACTTGAACATTTGTAGATGTGACTAAAAATTAAAAATTAAACAAGGTCTTGAATCAGGCCGGCTACTGCCGAGAATTCTGCCGGGAATGTTGCCATCACTGGCCCCGGCAGCCGATTCCACTGTCGTATCGAGCGGCCCAAGAACGAAAAACGGCCCACGTCGGTCTTATATCTTGGCAGATATAGCTTCTGCGCATGGTATACGTGTATATATATATGGAAGGGAGGCAAAGCTGGAAAAATGTGCACCCGAACCGGGATACGAACCCGGGACCTCCTGCTTGCCGGGCAGGTGCTCTACCAACTGAGCTATTCGGTCACACATTCTCCCCGCTTCGCCGGGTGGGACAAGGGGGATCTCCGAATGTGTGACCGAGGCGAAGCTGGAAAAATGTGCACCCGAACCGGGATACGAACCCGGGACCTCCTGCTTGCCGGGCAGGTGCTCTACCAACTGAGCTATTCGGTCACACATTCTCCCCGCTTCGCCGGGTGGGACAAGGGGGATCTCCGAATGTGTGACCGAATAGCTCAGTTGGTAGAGCACCTGCCCGGCAAGCAGGAGGTCCCGGGTTCGTATCCCGGTTCGGGTGCACATTTTTCCAGCTTCGCCTCCCTTCCATCAATTGCATACTGGTAACTGCTTAAACCAGTAACAATTTCCTCTCATCCACCTCGTGTCTCTTCATCTGAGAACGGGACAAAAGGTCTAGTGATTGCGCCATCGCCGTCCTGGGGCCGAGTCCGTTTACCCGTCCCATGTACGGGTCGCTCGGCCTCTCATCTCCCCGGAGATCCCCCTTGTCCTACCCGGCGAAGCAGGGAGAATGTGTGACCGAATAGCTCAGTTGGTAGAGCACCTGCCCGGCAAGCAGGAGGTCCCGGGTTCGTATCCCGGTTCGGGTGCACATTTTTCCAGCTTCGCCTCCCTTCCATCAATTGCATACTGGTAACTGCTTAAACCAGTAACAATTTCCTCTCATCCACCTCGTGTCTCTTCATCTGAGAACGGGACAAAGGGTCTAGTGATTGCGCCATCGCCGTCCTGGGGCCGAGTCCGTTTACCCGTCCCATGTACGGGTCGCTCGGCCTCTCATCTCCCCGGAGATCCCCCTTGTCCCACCCGGCGAAGCGGGGAGAATGTGTGACCGAATAGCTCAGTTGGTAGAGCACCTGCCCGGCAAGCAGGAGGTCCCGGGTTCGTATCCCGGTTCGGGTGCACATTTTTCCAGCTTCGCCTCCCTTCCATCAATTGCATACTGGTAACTGCTTAAACCAGTAACAATTTCCTCTCATATATATATATATATATATATATATATATATATATATATATATATATATATATATATATATATATGAATGGGTTGAATGGTCTGAGGTATATATATATATATATATATATATATATATATATATATATATATATATATATATATATATATGAATGGGTTGAATGGTCTGAGCATTGAATGATTGATCCAACGCAATGTCTGAAGTCTACTTAACAATACTTTCCTTTTCAATGTAAAAAAAAAAAATATTTTGACAAACATGAGCTTACCTGTGATTAGCTTATGTGATAGCTTACCTGTGATTACAGAGCTGGTGCTGAAGCAGGAGCAGGAGGAGTACAAACGCGAAGGCATCGCCTGGCAGACGGTCGAGTTCTTTAACAACCAAGTGATCTGCGAGCTGGTGGAGCGGCCGCACAAGGGGGTGCTGGCCATCCTGGACGAAGCCTGTCTCAACGTCCGGAAGATCTCCGACGAGGTGAGCCGTTGATTGGCGTAGTACCGCAAAGATGGGTATTGCTGTATTGGACATGGAGGGTTCTGACCTTAACTGATTTGTATTGTTTTCATGGATTTTAAGAACAAAAATGCTTTTTATCTTCAGGACAAGGTTTAAAGCTAAGAGGAGATTTGATCACCTCGCATCTAGTTGTACTCTTTTTCACATTAAGAACGCTAGTATTGTTCAGCAGACTCCCGACAGTGCGCTGTCAATCATTCAATAGAATTTAGAGACCCTTACTTGCGAACGCTTTAGCGGAACAATGAGACGGCCTGCGAATGTTGAAACCTCTGGCTTCTGCCTACCAACAGGGTCTCTTTGACAGTAAAACACCGCTAGCGTTCTTAACGTGAAAATGAGTTTAGGTATGACCTTATTTTTGTACCGGACGTCAGAAAATAAAATAACAAAAATCAACAATGGTGGGTGATATGCAGAGGAATCACCTTGACAAGGACAGCTCTTCTCTAACATTAAACAAGGTGGAAATAGGGTATCGAAATAGCAGTAGTAGTAAAACCTACAACACCTGCTCCTGCTAAATAAATAGAATGACCTACAATTTCAAACTTTGTGCGCCAGATAAAAGGCAGTCCACTTACCATTTGTGTGTTGTTTCAGATGCTGCTGGAAGAAATGGACAAACAGCTGGCAGATCACAAGCATTACACCAGTCGGCAACTGACACCAGCAGACAAGCAGTTGAAACACAAGGTACCCTCCTCTTCAATTGTAGCTCTCTTCTGTGAAGAGCAGTGCTTATCCTGTTTTCAATGCTTGCTGTGAAAATATAATGAAAATTCACTGGAAATATGCAGTATTTCCAAACTGCTGTAGGTACCTAGAAAAATATTATAATTTTCAAAATTGAAAATGTAAAAACAAATATGGTTTAGATCATTCTTTGTTGATTCCATGATTGTTTCACCCAAACTTAACCATGCCTTGAAACAAGTAAACAAAAATGCCTAAAGCCCCGGATTTAAAAAGTGCATACCCACGCTTGTACCTACAGTGTTGCATGCAAAACTCGATTTTAGTAAAGAGTAATAAAATTATTTCACTAGGCTAGGTATAATATTTTCTATAACAAGGTGCTGCACGTGAAACAATACGGGAAATGCAACACACTAGCGCGAATTCTACGCCTTGCACTGAGTTGCACGCTAACCGAGCACGTCTGGGCTTGCAGACGGAGTTCCGAGTGCGGCATTACGCCGGCGACGTCGTCTACAACGTGGTCGGCTTCCTGGACAAGAACCGAGACACGCTGTTCCAGGACTTCAAGCGTCTGCTCTACCACAGCAAGATCCCCGTCGTGAGCAGCATGTGGCCGGAGGGAGCCGAGGACATCACCAAGGTACCCCTTCGTCGGAAGCTGCCGAAATAATTAACATTATTTACCATTTTGACTCGTTACAAATGGTAGAGAGTAGAGATGTCGGCGGGTACCAAAAATTGTACCCGGGCACCCGCGTGGGTACCTGGGCTAGCAAAAAACCAAAAAAAAAAAGTTTTTTGGAAAAAAAATTTTTGTGTGTGTACCAACATGGAATAATGTAACTTGCAGTATAATATTATCAGACATGATTTTATCTTTATTACCCCAATAAAAGAAGCAGTCAATCATGTTTGTGAGTGGTGAAGCCATACAAAGTGATTAGATTGCATAAACAAACTTGAAACTACCCTAACCCCACACTCAGCTTGGCCTTGGGCGACAGCCAATAAATCACTAGAATTGAGGAAACATACAAGGTACATGTCTGGACAGGTTCAAGTGGCTCCAGGCCACTCTGCACTCTGCATGCCTTGGGCCATGAGCTTGACCATGCTCCGACCATGTTGGCGGCAGCAGGGTTGGGTAGTGACGTGTAGAAAACTAGTTTTCGACATACGCGTAGAAAACCGCGTAGAAAACTGTAAAAAACGTAGAAAACGTATAAGACGTAGAAAACTGTTTTCGTATTGAAATTCGGCGCCAATCATGGGCGCTGTCATGTCCAAGTTCGCGGTGATGGGAATCCCTGAGATAAGCGCGAACTCAACCATGGTGGAAGGCAGGCCACCTCATAAAATTTGGGCTCTGCAGGGGTTTAAGGCAATTAAAGGAGATAATAAAAGCGCAGAATTTTGCATGGTCTTTACCATTACCATTCTTCACCATTGCAGATTGCAGATTTTTTTAATAATGTTATTTCAAAGTTCTCTTGTCAAAGTAACTATAATAGGTATCTTACAATGACCTGTGTGAAGCCAAAAATTATTTTTGGAACATTTTTTCACATTCAAATTTTTTAAAATTCAATTTTATAAATTGAATTCAAATTATATTATGTTCTAGATTATGTCCTGACCCTTTTTTGTAATCATTAAAGGCTAAGTGCCTGTTTAGTGAATGCATTTTGATGTAGAAAAAACTACCTACTTTGCATTTGCACTGTTTAAGATGCATCTTAACATCAATTTAGTTTTCTACGTTACGTTTTCTACTGTAGAAGATACGCGTAAATTACCTGTTTTCTACGCCGAGTTTTCTACATACCCAACCCTGGGCGGCAGGGTACAAATCAACCCAAAGGTACATAGTGACTTGTACAGTCGCGCACAAAATTATATTTTTCAAAAATTTTTTTTTTGGTTTTGAGCGGTTCCGCGGGTACTGCTTTGTACCCGGGTACCCGCCAACATCTCTCGTAGAGAGTCAAATGTAAAACTTTGAAGTCCGCCAGTCTGTGGTAAAGTAAGCGAAACACGGCTGTACATGCAGCAGCCACTCTAGTTCGTAACGTGAAACAGAGCGTAACTGTGCGAGAGAAGAGCTAAAACACCGTCTCCCGCAGACGACGAAGCGGCCGCAGACTGCCGGCACGCTGTTCCACAAGTCGATGGTGGCGCTGGTGGCGAACCTGGCCAGCAAGGAGCCGCTGTACGTGCGGTGCATCAAGCCCAACGACGTCAAGTCCGCGTCGGTGTTCGACGACGAGCGGGTCAAGCACCAGGTGCGCTACCTCGGGCTTGTCGAGAACGTCCGCGTCAGGAGGGCCGGGTTCGCCCACCGCCAGCGATACGACAGATTCCTCAAGAGGTGAGCACGTCCAGCGGTTTACCTTCGACGGAAATTTTAGATTGGGCTGCGCTCTATTATGTGTTTTGAGTTGGTTTAGACTGAACGGTCGCAATCTGAATCATTGTTCCGGATGATTTTAAACCAAATCTGTAAATACAAGATAGAAAGTTAGAGTACAGCAATTGTAAGAAATAAATGCAAGGAGGGCAAAAGTGATGCCAGTGTGTCACTTAGACCAGTTCTTTGACACAGTTTGTTGATGCTGTCCCTTTGGCACGGGTGAACGGCAAGCTTCCTTGGCCTGAAAGGCAGCCGAGGGTGAACCCGGTGCCGGAACACAGCCAACAGCACCAAGGGCTGGCCACTGCTTAGTCTTGTCCCTTTGACACGTGTTGGCGCTGTCCCTGTGGCACTGGTCTATTGGCTGTCTGTGAATGACAGGCTGACTATAAAACTAGCCTGGCCTGGAAGGGAGCCGAGGGTGGACCCGGTGCCGGCACTAAGGCCTGCTACCGTCCAACAGCACCAAGGGCCGGCCACCGCTTAGCCTTGTCCCTTTGACACACTGTGTTGGCGCTGTCCCTGTGGCACTGGTCTATTGGCTGTCGGTGAATGGCAGGCCGATGATGAAGCTAGGCTGGCCTGGAAGGGAGCCGAGGGTGGACACGGTGCCGACACCAAGGCCTGCTACCGTCCAACAGCACCAAGGGCTGGCCACCACTTAGCCTTGTACCTTTGACACACTGTGTTGGCGCTGTCCCCGTGGCACTGGTCTACTGGCCGACATACGCCAAGCCTAGAAGGGAGCCGGGATTGACCCGGTGCCGTCGTTCCTCCAGGTACAAGATGGTCTCGCACTTCACGTGGCCAAACTTCCACGCGGGCTCCGACAAAGACGGCACCAAAGTGCTGATCGAGCAGCAAGGTTTCGCGTCCGACGTTCAGTATGGAGTGACCAAGATCTTCATCCGCAGCCCGAACACGCTGTTTGCGCTCGAGAATGCGAGGAACAAAATGATACCAGGTGAGTGCACGGTTCGCTGCTCATTTGCAGAATTGGATATTTACTAAATTTAGAATAAAACATGATTGGTAAGCCTGGCTAGGCACTCTCTCCTTGCTGTAATACAGGGTTACTGCTAAGTATATTTAAAGCAAGTGTTACTGCTTTTCAAATGTTTTGTAATCCGTATGATGTACTTTTGCAAAGTTTCAGGCTTGACTTAATGTAGAAATTGAATGCTAGGCCCTTGATAAAGTAACAAAACAGACCAAAATGTTTGAAATACGTATAGTAGCCTAAAAATGCATAAAGCCCCGGATTTGAAAAGTGAGCCTCCACGCTTTTACAGTGTTGAATACAGAACTCGATTTTCATTTATGCATTGATATACTCGATATATATTTATTTATACTCGATTTTGATTTGAACCGTGAATTTTAAGAACGACATAGTTTGATTGACACCAAAAATTGACTAGGATAAGTGTGAAAGTCGAAAAGTTGTGGAAAAAATTCGTTTTAAAAGTCATAAGCCGAAAATCAAAGACAATTTTTCGGTAGGTAGTTCTCACAATTCAAACGTGAAATGCCTCCATTAATAAAATGAACTATAAGTATACCTAACTATTTGGTTTCATGGGATATTTTAGGCTGTTCATAGTCAGAATGTGGCCAATGAGTCCCCCGGCAATTTCCCGCCTAGAACTCACGACCGCGCCCGTCGTTCCGCAGGGATCGTGGTCCTGCTGCAGAAGCAGTGGCGCGGAACGATGTGCCGCATCCGGTACAAGCGCATCAAGGCAGCGCTCGCCATCCTCAAGTACTACCGGCGCTACAAGCTGCGCCAGCTCATCACGCAGTTGCAGACGCTGTTCAAGTGAGCACCGCCATTTCGTTGTCACTAACAACAATTAGTCAACTTATTTGCCTCCAATACTTTTTAAAATTTTTTAAAATTACAATTAATATGGTTATTTATTATACTATAGTTACAATTATTCATAAGCCCACAAAGCCTGTCTGTGAGGCAAGTAAAAAATACAATTCAGCAAGTCATTCATCCTAAATGTAAACAACCTTGCTACCTGATTCTACCCATCAAATACCTGATACTACCTATCAATTACCTTACTCCAGCAATGTTGCCAAGCTTCAGGGATCCCTCGATATCTGTTGTTTGGAACACTTCAAAACTTTCGGCCACAAATGACTTCAAAATGCTAACCTTTTTCCTTCCTTTGTGGAGCATGAAGTCAATACCATTATTGGCACTTCTTTTTCTAAAGGTCTATCCAAACGTTCTGTTTTAGTGGTTACTCATCAAATATCTGACCCAACGCAATGTTGGTTACCTTCAGTGATCCCACGATATCGGTATTTTTCACCATGTCACGCCTTTCGGTGGTCACCCATCCATTACCCGACCCAAGGCTATGTTGCTCAACCTGCGTTGCCCACCGTTACAGGGGCGTGAAGTCGTTGCCGGACTTCGGCAAGGCGCTGGCGGCTTCGCGCTGGCCGCAGCCGTCGGTCTTCCTGCGCCCGGCAACGCCCAAGCTCAAGGCCATCCACGCGAGGTGGCGCGCCGAGATGCTGCTCAAGGCCGTGCCGAGGCAGGAGTGGCCGCAGCTGCGACTCAAGGTCAGAGACTGGCATCCGTCTGGCATGCGAGTAGGGGTTTGGGCACCTTGGTTGTGTTTTAATTGACTCTGGACTCGTGAACTTTGGTTCGTGAACTTAACGCGAGTTTTTCCTCGCATGGAAATTAAACTGAGACAGCAGCGAAGTTGAGCGAACTTTATGCTGTCGCATAACCCGGTAATTCATTTCCGGTGCATCATTTTTAGGGTATCATATTTATATTGATTGAATTACTTACACTTGAAAATCTTTTCCACTTTCGACATTTTCTGCTTTCGGATTGTGGTGCTGAATAAAAATTGAAAAAATTGAAAGTCGTGCAGTCTTAAACTTGTATACTTTGCTATTAAGACAGTGCAAGTGAAGTCATTCATACTTTTTTAAGGCCAAATACGCAAGTCCATGCGAAACCTATCGAGACATGTTGCTACACATCTACAGTACATCATCAATTTTTGGAGCAACATCGTAGGGAGAAACATTTGTAATGGTTATGTTGGTGGTAATGAGGAATACCAAGTCGGAGGAGAGGAGAGAGAACTTGATCCAGTGTAGTTTTGTGACCAGTATAAGAAATTTTCTCAAGACTTGAGAAGGACTTGAGAAGGACTTTCCTTGTTTAAGCAGACACTAGTATACCTAAAATGCTTCGGGTTGTAAAAACGTGCCACCGTACCAGATACGAACCCGGGGCCTGCACCGCGATTTCGTTACTCTGGCTTTGCCATTCTCGGAACTACAAAGTTAAAAAATCAACATGGAAAACAACATGGATTTTATCCACCAGAACCGATAACGGCATAACGTTGAAGTAACAAAATCGCCGGGCAGTTACGGAAGTGTGCCTCCGTCTCGTCCCCAGATCGCGGCCGCGTCTGTCCTCCGCGGCAAGCGCCCGTCGTACGGCCAGCGCCGTCCGTGGACGGGCGACTACCTCCGCGAGTCCGGCTACAACAGCATGAGCGCCAAGTACCGGCCGCCTGGCAATGCCCGGTTCTCGGCGTTCGTGCTCAAGACGAACCGCTTCGGCAAGCCGGCGGAGAGGGCCATCTACGTGTCGGACGAAGCGGTCTTCAAGATGAACGCGGCCAGCTTCAAGATGATGACCAAGGGACAGCCCATCGGAGAGGTACGGCGCAATCGCCATCTTTTTAGACTCCCGGCTATTCGGTTTTAACCCCGGCTTTAGGTGCCTAACCCCTGATTTTATAATGTTTTTCAACTCTGGGTTAAGCAATTAACTCAAGGCTAGAAGAATTCCACTGCATCCTATTGGCGGTTCCTCCTTTCACTCTGTTTTGAGGCTTTTGTAATACTAGCCATAAAAGTGTTGACGTTTGTAAGTGCTATCGTGCTATCGTTAATTGTAAAACCAGCAGGCGTTCACTAATATTATGCACTGGGAAACAGATTGAGCAGAACATATATGGAAACAGCCAAAGGTCTGTCCAAATCAGCCGAATCCTGTCTCAGGACCACAGTCGCCCATCCCCCAACGTCCATCGACAGTCGAAGGTTTGTCCGTTGCGTCTTGCCCCGACTAAGCCGGTTCTCTGTTCGACAGCTGACCGGCATCACGGTGAGCCCCGGGTCTGACCAGCTGGCCGTGCTGCACTCCAACAAAGGCAACGACCTGGTGGTCTCGCTGCGGGCCGGACCACACGAGGACCTCGTCGGCGAGCTCGTGGGCGTGCTGTGCTCGCGGTTCGCGCAGTGAGTGCACTCGGCTTCACGTGGCTTCGCGTGGCTTCACAGCGTTTAAGCCCGTTGGACTTGCATGTTCCATTGCAGAATTGCTGTTTGTCTTTACAATTGGTGTTTCTAATCATTTGTTCATTACTAAGGTTTCTGTAAACCATTTGCTCGCTTAACTGGTTAGCAACCGTTTGTAAGCTTGGAAATGAATGTTAAAAAAAAAAGTTAGATCTCTAAAAGAGTCCTTAAAATTATGTTCCCTAAAAGAACAGTGTGCCCTGCTTGGAAGATATGAGTAGATATTCTTTAAACATCTGGCACAAGTACTTTTGAGCTCTAGATGGCGCTGCTTTCTCTGCTTTAGCTTACCCCACAGCTAGTAGCTACAATCCAACTAAGGGCGTGTCTCAATAGGACTTGCGTACTTATACTCGGGATTACGGACTTCGCAAGTATGCAAGTCCCTAATCCCGAGAACAAGTACGCAAGTCCACATGAAACCTATTGAGACACACTCCAAGTCCCTCCCTTAATCAATATTAGTCACCCCACACTTCAGTCAACCTAGAAGACTTACAGGTACCTAATAGAATCCTAGGTAATAGAACAGTAATTGGAATGCAGCCAATGGTTATTAAATCGCAAGCAGACACGAGTCTAAGAAATGTAACAACCGGCGACTCTTTCCCAGGCTTCGCAGCAGCGAGCTTCCCGTCACGGTGGCCATGCAGTTCCGTTGCGTCCTCGGCAACAAACCGCGCAACGTCCGCGCCGAAACGTCGGCGTCGGCGGCTGCTGCTTCGTTCCGCAAAGAAGGCGACGACGTCGTTCACGTTTCGCCGCCAGGTCAGGCTGCGGTCAACGGCAACCATCGCAAGGGATAGGCGTAGGATAACGGCAACGCAATGTATCGGAGCATGTATAGATAGCCCATGGCAATCATCCCGATGGATAGGTCTAGGGTTACCGTAACGTTAGGTTACCAAGATCGTGTCATACACAGAAGGCAATCATTGTAAGGGTAGGTCTAGGATAACCGTACCTCAAGGTAACCACAGATGGATTGTACGCAGATAGACCATGTCTCGGTAAAATTTGGCTATGCGAAATCCTGCGCGATGATTGCTGCTGGCATTGCTGCATTCCTCTCACCTGCAAGCTACGTGAATGAGAATACTCTGAAGAGATGACATTGTTACCAATGAAAAGGACAGTGTACTGGTTTTAGCAGATACCAGTATGCAAAAGCTGGAAAAATGTGCTACCAAGCCCGTAATCCCATCCGACGATGTGGGGGAGTGTGTTTCTGAATAGCTCAGATGGTAGAGCACCTGACCTGCAATCAGGAGGTTCCAAGTTCGTATCCTGGACCGGTTGCACATTTTTCTATGTAACTTTTCAAATATTTTGAAATCCTTCCAGTTGTTATAACTTCTGTTCTCTTATCTCTACAGTTTTCTGTGTCAAATTTGGCCGGAATCGTCGTAGCGATGCCAACATTCTCTATAACGAGTAATGAGTGTTCTCACCTTATAGCATCACATTTTTCTTGCATAGCCTTTGGTCGACATGATAGACTATCTGTGTTAGCTATATCGTAACGGTCCTACCCTTACCAATCTTTAGCCTAACCTTACCCTACCTATCATATTCTTTCCTATCCTAACTAGACCTACGATTACCAAGCAAAGTATTTGTAGCATGGGATACTGGGCTGGCCTTATGTATCCAATACCTTACTTCATTGATGACGTAAACCAAAATACGTGATTTCGCGGTACGGGTTGGCCCATGGGCATTTTGGCGACATTTACTTAGTGCGAAGGTTGTGGTTTTGAAAGAACTACAATTATTGGGGTTAAGGGTTTATGGGCGACGTAGCTATAAAGAACCTTATATATTCTTTCACCGTGTCCGTATATGCTAACAAGCAGACAATTGAAGTCACCTCTGCGGTGCAAATTCCCTTAAAATCAGAGTCTTTAATGTTGTTATTGACATTGGAAAATGAGCTCTGCTCTGATTTCTGCCTTTGGTACTGTTTTTGCTTTTAAGAGTAATTGGATTGAGTTTTACGCGAATGAGACTGGAAATGTGAAATGACAGTCGGTATTTCTAGACAATTCGTTGACTTTTAAAGCGTTAAGTGCATCCAGGCTTTTTGTAACTGCTGTATGCAATGAAATGCGACTGAAAATGTGAAATGGCATTTCGATAACCTTTTCTAGACAAATCGTTGAACTTCATAAGCCGTAAGTGCATACGGTTTAAGCTTGCTTTTGCTTGCTAAGCCTTATTTTGTGGTTTAGTGCCTTCTTTCGCTTCCTTAGATTTAGCGACAGTTTTAGAGACGCGGCCTTTGCTTTATGTGCCTAAAAAGGACGCAGGACGTTTATAATATAATTAATATTGTCAGTACAAGATTTTCACTAGATGTAAGTTTTTTTTGTGTATTTTTGGATAATTTGCTATAAACCCATACCTAGCAAATATAATTCAGTTGTTAGATAAAGGTCTACTTACAAATTACTTTATGAAATAAGTTGGTAAAATCTTTACAGAATATTTGTTAATCGTGAAGTTTTACATTATACTAGGTACATTTAAAATTGTTGGGGAAACAAAAAATCACATGTAATGTTTTTGAGGAGCTCTCTTCATTTCTCTCCACTATTTCATATCTAAAATATTAGAATATGTCATTACTGTTTTATTGTCCAACTGAATATTGTTTAAATTCCCGGTGGTTTTTGCAGCAGAAAATCTCACCCCTGTGATACAGAACTCTAATTCCGGCCACGGCAAAATCCTTGTCAAATGCAATATTATTTCTTAGGCAAACGAATTCCGCCCATTCGAAACCAAACGCTAGTAGCGAAAGTTTAATCGAATGCAATATTTCCGAGCCAATGATGATGACTTTTGAAATGACTTTTGTGATGAACGCTTTGTACTTTTAAAGGTTTTGGCTTGATGCCTCTGCTGCCATATCTAAGATTATTGTTATGGGGTGTTAGTATTGTGTTTATTATTACTTAGTTATGGCTCGTTAGTTGTAGAATGTGTCTTCCTTATTGGGAGAAAGAAATACCTTCGAGCTGTGTCTTAATAATATTTTTTCGACTCAAACTGCCAAAGTTAATCCATGTACAATAAAAGTTTCTTGCTGTTGAAACTTAAAATGACCTACTGGAAATTGGGATTTGAATAGTTAAATTGTAGACACAGTCTTGTACCTATTATAAGTTATCGGTAGGAACTCCATAGTTTTTAATCAAATGGAAATACCTGTTTAAAAAAGTAATTGTTTTACCTAGTGAAACTTACAAGTTTTACCTAGTAAAACTCAGAAATCACTATGAATACTTCGAATCATTGTGTTTCACTCTGCCTCCAAGATGCAGAAAGACAGGTACATAACAAGATGGGAAGACGTTTATTTTTGGGGGTTTTTCAAACTAACTACTTTTTTACTTGGCATTAGAATTTTGTTATTTGCTGTGTTGCAAATTTGTAATGTTACATTATGCTGCTATTTTGTCCTACCACTTTTCTAGCGATTGTTAGGGCACTTGAACCAGATGCTGGTAAAAACGACGGTATTAATTAATTATGAAGAAAATAACAAAAATCAACGTTTTCCTGTACATACAGATTTAAAAAATTGACAGTTTTTGTTCAGCATATTTTGCACAATAAAGCCTTAAGAAGGCCTTGATGACAGTTGTATTATGTGACCTGTGTAGATATTTACACGACTGAAGCACTGTACATGGCTTCCGCTAGCTTTGCAGTTAATTTTCGTACTGCTGCTTAGCATTTCGACAGAAAGGCAAAACGCAAAGAAGTAATGTATTTTTTAATTGCCTCTGTGTCGGCTGTTTATTTTAAGACTGGCATAGCCAACGTGTTCTATTGTTGCATTTTATTCAACTGTTTGTTTTGCACGTAACATTAGGAAGAAATGTCCCCGTCATTTTGTTGATATGTAGGGACTTTTAAACAGGCCATCATAGTTTCGTGAAATTCCGGTAATTATAATAATTAACAAGAGGGAGCGATGTGAAGTCACCAAGACTGTGAGGTTAAATTTGAGTGTACTAAAGCTTTAAAATTGGTATGGAATTTTATATTGATTACTTTTTGCTGCTTGACAAATGGCAAGGCTGCAAAAAGTTTGTGCTACTAGGTAGTTTGGAGGCAAATCAAATTTTGGATTAATCACAATATGTTCATATAGAAATATATGCTAGAAATATAAGCTAAATTTGTGTTATTTGCTCAAAAGCTAACTATGTATCAAGTATGCATTTTGAAAACAAATATATTTTCATGCAACCTTCTTCATGAACATTGTATTTTATTTGTCTAGTTGAAGTAGTAGGTATATATCAATATACTCCACTCACGAATTTAATCCTAAACTTTGCAATTGCACAAATTGTGAGATTTTTTTTAAAGATACCCAACAACGTTCACTCCTTGGATCGTGATTTGAAAAAGACTCTCGCAGCCAACGACCTTTGCCCGTCCGGGCCAGGCTACTCTCTCTTCTGGGCGCCTGGCACTGAAAGTGAGTTAGTCATTGAGTTTTGGTCGATTTTCAGCTGAATTTCTGGGTCGGCCTTCAGTCTAGACTGGCTTGTGTAATGTTTGCCTTAACGGCCAGAGGTTTGGCAACAGAAATTCGTAAGAAATAATATTTTATTTTATTCTAGCAATGGGTATGCAAGCAGTGTGTTCTCCATCCACCTTACTTGGTCGAAGTGATGGCATTTAAAAATATGTGAAATGTGTCCCCATTAGACCTGGTTTTTCAGTGGCACGTTAAATATCTAACGGTCTGTTAACTTGTTATTTGCTTAGCAATGTCCAATCAGAACCTGTTATTTCCTTGCTAATGGACGTCGTTAGTATATAACGGGCCACTGAAAAACTGGCACTTAGTGTGTTATCATTTAGCAATTGAGTAATTTTTCCATATAGTAAAGCCTCTTACTAGTATTTTAGCAGTGAAAACCTAAATTTATTCACACATTCAAAATTTTGCCAGGTGCAACTTGGTTCATTTTTGCATCGAATCTGCACGTAACGTTAACGGATCGGCAGGAAATCACGAACTCAAAGTTTTTCCAGAAAATAAAAAATTTCGTTTGCATATTATCGTGTTATAACTTATAATGCAATGCTGCCCATTTCCGCCTAGTTTTGACCCTAGCAATGGTCGAAGGTTGACCAGAGTTTGGGTTCGAACCCCAAACAAGTAACCATGACCATGAGTAACGCACCATAGAATTCCTTTGGTATGCAGTGCTCATCCCCGTAAGATAGACTGTCCCGCAGTGCAGCTAAGTAGCACGGGTTGCCTATATGCTATGCATGGCTAAGGGTTGCTTGAAGTGCTATAACTCTCGTAGTTTTGACTTGACAAGGAAAGAGGGGTGTTTTTTGGACTTCTTATTAACTACTCTCCATGTAAAATGTTTTTTTTGTTGTAAAATGATTTGGTAGAAAATTTTTAACTGATCTTCTTAAAAATGGTCAAAACGTTTCTTTAAAGGGTAGTTGACAACCCTCAACACAATGGGCAAATCGGATTTTACGCAACTTAAATACTTAAGCCGCTAGATCGAGTTTTAACTTTAAATCGTGAATAACTTTCATGATTTTGCGTTGAGAAGAAAATCAATGTGTTCATTGGACTCCCCATGAAATTTTACGCCTATTTTCATCCCTTGTTGGCCAAAAATACTAGGTTGAAATTCCAACTTTTTTAAATTTAAATCGTGGATATCTCCCAAAATTTTGGCTTTAGGCACAAACAGATGGGTGCATTGGACTCCCCGTGAAATTCTACCCCTAAATACACCCCTCGTGGGGCAAAACTAACTAGTCAAGAATTTTGATCTTGAAAAATCGAAAAAAACCGTGATGTATACATCACGTTTTTTTCTCGATTTTTGCAGATTCGCTCATACTTTGACCTAAGGGGTAATTGACCACCCTGAACTCGATGGGCTACTCAGATTTGACGCAACTTTAATACTTTGGCCGCTAGATTGATTTCTAACTTTAAATCGCGAATAACTCACACAATTTTGCAAAGAGATGGAAATAGTTGTGTGCACTGCATAGGGCTCCCTATGAAACTCTGCCCTTAAAATATCCCTTGCGCGACGAAAAGAATTGCTCGAAATTTCGGTCTTCAAATCGAAACAATCCAAGTGTAACCCCTTTACATAATTCACGTAGATTCCCCCATACGGCTACTCAGATTTGACTCGACTTCAAGACCCAGGACGGGCTGGGGCTAGACGGGATTTATTTTTGAAATGTAAATAACTCTACAAGTTATCACTTGGGAATGAAACAAGCGTAGGTATGCATTGGATTACCTGCGAAATTCTATCCCTATGTAGGTACACCTGACATACCTAGCGAAAAGTTACACTCAAATTTAAGAGCAAGTCTTAGTAAGCATCTTAATAGCCAAAATAGTTAAATCTCACTAATTCCTGCGTGTTCAGGGAATATCTCCTCGTGTTCAGGGAACCGAGACTCCAGCAGTTGAGTACAACGGACACCTTCACCGCCTCCAGTGTAGCAAGAAGAACCGAAGAACACTTCGAGGTTGGCACCTCCACCAACCCGGCACCTCCACCGACCACACACAGCCAAGTGAAATGAGTTCGGGGCTGCTCTTAACTGTGTGCTCTTAGTGCTCTTAGCGCACTCTATCAGCCAGGCGATGAACCTACTCAGCTCGTCGCTTCGCGTTGACCTTCTTCGCTTGTCATAGGGAAGATTTTTTTTTATGAAACTCATCTGCTCGGGTGGCTCAGAGGAAAGTGTGCATCTCGGAAGCGAATTGGTAGCGCGACCGAGATGCCTGGGGTTCGATTCCCGGCACAGGCGAAGATTTTTGACAGACTCATGAGAGTCCCGTCCCTCAGTGCTTGCTGTCTCGTTCACCCTAACTCCATCGAGGCCCTACGGGGGTGCCTCGGCATGGGTGGTGACGGACGCAGCCTGACTTCACCGTGCCCCTTCGGGGACTTCGGTGCTATGTGGAATCCCCAGGCCCCAGTCACTTGAGCAAACCGAGCAGATGTTTTTGTCATATTTAATAAGACTTTACAATGACAAAAAGACAAAATTCACTAGGTGGATACGTCCGGATTTGATCCAGGGACCTCTGCATTACGAGGCCAGCTCGCTACGTACTTGCTACGCAGCGATGAATACAAGTTCCTGAGTAAATGTCACGCTAATAATGGGATTCGCTAATCACAAAGTCCATGTGAAGGTTCGACGTATAGGTATTTCGTACCTGTGGTCCGTAAGTGTGCCGTGGCTCCGTGGAGGGTCTGGGGGTTTCGGGACAGGGGGTCCTTAGTTCGATCCCCGATGAGGTTGTTCCTTTTTGCATTGGCATAAGTGTGGTGAAATACGCTATATTCTAAATCAAAAAGTTTGTAAACCATCTAACTAAACAACATGCTACAGACAAAATATGTAAAATAAGAATATAATATTTTATTTCTTTATAATAAAAATGTTGTTTATTTTCCTGTGATACACATTTTGTTTTTTATTATTGTATCATACAGTTGGAGTTTGTGATCTGATGCACAACCTGGTTCATACAGATGTCCGTTGTCTTCGCCTTACAGTTCCATTTTTTATCGCAGTACATTGTCCTATTGCTATAGCGACAACCTGGCTAATATACCAACGAGCTATACTGACAAAGCGGCAAACAGATTCGGACTATGCAATAGTATCTAGGTAGGTGTGCACTCATACTTTAATAACTACAATGGGCGACTACAGCGTTCCAGAGTCTATCACAGTATGTGGACAAAATATTTGCAATGCTTTTCTTAAGGCAATTATTTGCCCACATGATTAATCTGGAACTTAAGTCGTCCATTTTAACCTTCAGATTATAATACACACAACTATGAACTTCACCTCTTCTGAAATCAGTCTTTAGGCAATCATTTTGCTGTGTATGACTATGTCGTAGCTACTTTTACGAATTTCTAATGTATACTTTGACGTCGTAAAGAATTATGCATGCCCGATCTCGTTTTTCGTTTGGATTGTGAAGAGCTAGAAAAGAGGGAGCCCCTTATTGTCGTTCAAATATCTATAAAATATATTTTTTTACACACCAAACTATAAGTGACAGCCCAAAACAAAATAGCTAGCATCCTGGGTGCTCAAATAAAGTACCTATAAGCAATTTTTGTGTTATGTTAGGCTTGCTGAAAATCTAGTGTAAGCTTGCCAATTAAAGTATGATAAATTTTTGAACGTTTTTTGAAATTTTCAGCTAGCCTAATCATAACACAAAATTGATGCTTACATATATTTGAAAGCGTGATAAATAACCCAGGGTTCTCTATTTTCTTTGGCCTTTCACCATGTGCTGACACCATAATAGTTTGTCTGTAACAAATATTTTGTACATATTCAAATGCCGAGGGTCCACCCCCCCCCCCCCCTCCATCTAAAGAAAGCTAAGAAAGCCTTTCCACAGCTATTCTACCAATTATTAGAATTTTTACATTTTAGTTTCTCGTTTTTGTGACGTTGCACAATTGGTAGAAACCAGCCTCAAAAACAGTAGGTGTAGGGCTCGCAGGCAATCGGCTTATAGAACAGTCACTTATTGCTCCCTAGCCTATAATCATATATATAATCAAAGCACAGATGAGCATATTCGATATTAATAGGAAATATCTTCATAACATCATAAACCATTCAAATGTCTGGTCCCCATATTATTCTTAAGAACTTAGTGTCTTAAAAGATTACTGTATTGTTGTACAAATATATACAAAGCTTCATTATAAAATACTCATGTGATTAATTTACATTTGTTAAATTGGGATGATCCCAAACAGTTAAATTTACAGAGCGGAGCGTTATAAAGTGGGTGGGGAGCGTTAGTTTCGTTTGTATCTGGTTTCAAGGTCTTCATTAAACGGCAAGGATCGGGTCTTCGCGAACAGGGGATCGGTGTCAACTTGTTCATCGCTGCTGCAGTTGCACGTTGGGTTTGGCAAACTCAAATCTTCGTCGACGTAACCCCTTCTGAACTCAGGCTCTGGAAATGGGAGGGAAGAGGTTATAAAGAGAAAGGAAGGAAGGGAAGGCTCTTTTGTAAAAGTTAATAATGCCCGGCTTTACCAAATTTTTACTCAAAGTTTAGATCCCAACTAGGAGTTACAACTTAATTTGCTGCATGTTTGCTGCATTGTCACTTCTATAGCTGTTGGGCTCTCAGCCGGAAGCTGAAAAACTTGGGAAGACTGGGCATAAGTATAAGATAGCAGTAAAGTAATAAGTATAGCCTGTAAGATTCATTAAAAATATTGCTACAATTGCCCATTATTAATTATAATATTATAATTTGTTTATTGTCATACCATAAAGTTTACGTACCTACCAATTTACATGATGTTAGTAGGTCCCTAGCTAGTCAGTCAAATTCTGAAAATAATTATCTAGGTACCAGAATTGGTTATTATATAATATGTTCTTGTATTCACCCCCTTAACCTTCATGATAAGTTGTGTTCCAATTCCATCTTTACTTCTCCACAAACCAACAAATAAGTAATAACAACATAATTAAAAACAAACTATTCCAAGCAGAGTTTTAAATGCGACGAGAAGGGCACCAGATTTCGCAACATTTCGTAACATGTACATACACTATTCTTTCAAGAGTCATTTTGGAGCTCAACTGAAAGTTGTCAGCGTGAACAAAAGCTCCAAGGACAATTTTTCTAGCCGGCAATTTTTAAAGAGCCTGAAAATGAAGCGTACAAAATGGGGAAAATGAGCTAATGCAGTCCAGAAGAAGTTTTCCAATAAGCATATTACTCGCTTGCCCGTAATATGCCGGTGGTTCAACGTACCGCGCGGCCGAGGATTGTGCTGCCACCTATCGGCTTGTCGCGGAGACGTCGCGTGGAAGCGCATGCGCTCGTCGAATTCCCGAGGTGCGGCTGGAACAACAACGGTAAACACTTGAAGGTAACAACTTGACGGTAAAATACGGGAAGGTAACAACTTGACGGGAAAATACGGGAAGGTAACAACTTGACGGTAATATACGGGAAGGTAACAACTTGACGGTAAAATACGGGAAGGTAACAACTTGACGGTAAAATACGGGAAGGCAACAACTTGACGGTAAAACGTGAGAAGGGTTGGCGATAATGACTCTAGTAACTCACATAATATACATGTAACTTTGAGATTTCAAACTCATTCGCTTTCAATTTCACTGCATATATTTTCACAAGAGCAGTAATGAGAAAATCGAGTGATTTTGAGTGAAATTTTATGAAAAGAGTTACATGCTTGCAATGATAATAAAACTGGTTTATCAAAACTAGATTGCGACCGATCAATGAACATGACATCCCCTGCCACCATGTGCTCATCCACGTGGTCGGTACCTGGCCTGCCTATGCTCTTTTCAAACAAACCTTTCTAAGCACATAGCCGAAATTCTACTAGGCGGATTTCCGAGTCCAGAGGTGTACCTACCTATAAAGTACATTGTATAGATGTAACAATATATAAGAATGTCAAAAGAAATGCTTGACCGAGCGAGTGGAACTAATAAATAATAGGCATCACTTGATGTGGTCGAAAGATTAGCGTAAAGATTTTGCACAGCCAATATTAACACTGGCTTGGACCGATCTGTATTCTGTGCCGTAGGTTACTCACCTCTAGGAGGGCTGCGTCTGGCGAGCATCTCTCGTTCCGCGTCCCTGGTGCGTTGGATCGGGGAGCTGGAGCGCGGAGAGTCGCCCGCGAAGAAGGCCGAGTAGTCGGGCGGCCCGGCCATCGGGTCATAGTCGATGTCCGGCCGCGGCTGGGCGGAAACCGAGGTTATTGGGTGGTGGAATTCCAGCCGAATTCTTGTGATTGTTTACTTGTTTTTTTAGGCGATATCTCTTGTATTAGATGCATATAGTTGCGATATCCTAAATCATGAATCAATCAAGACTTTGGAGAATGTCGGAACTTACGTATCTCTCCGAGAACTTCCGCATGCCGGTAGGTCGTTTGCCGTCCACCGAGGGATTCATACGGAAGTAGTCTTCCCGCGCATGCGCGTATTTCGTCCTCGGAGTTTCAGGTGATCTAGGTGGAGAGCGGCTGCCTGCGAGAGTAAAACACTGCAGTTTACTAGCAGGCAGAGAGGATTAAATTTGAGCTATAACTGTATCTCTACTAAAAGTAGAGCTTTTCCGTCGCATATTTTCCTTCCGAATCAATCAAATACGCCACTGGAACAAGGCATTGCAATATCTCCTCTCAGTTACTTTGCAGTTCCAATCTCAGGTAGGTTGCATCCCTTCTCATTGTTTACTTCCTCTCCTTCACATATTATACCAACTTAGTTTATCATATTCATAGGTATTCTTCACCTAATTTCTGGCCTTTCAGCAGAGTTGTCAGTTATACACATTGACAATTCAGTGACAAATCAAATTGAATTGCAAAGACAAGAAACCTTGCCAAAGGTACTAGTGCATATTACAAAACATTGGGGCATTGTAATTATAGTCTTTATTGATCAGTTATCATCAATCATTAAATTACCCAGTTTGGGTTTGTTGTTGTTGATTACTAGTACTGAGATGAGGAAAAAAGCACACAATCATATCAATTTGAAAGCAAGCTGCATTTTACCAGCACGAGGAGACTGTGGTGCGGCCGCAAAGCTGTTATCTCCCTCGCATTCCAGCAGCATCTGCTCCAGCTGAATGTACTTGGTGGAGTTGCGGTCGGTGTTGCGCATCTCGGCCTTGATGTACTCGCAAGGGTCCTCTTCGATCGGCCCTGAAACGCGACCGCACATTTCAATCTCAGCGAGCAGCTGGCATTGTGCATTCCACAACAAAATTTTCACATATTCCCCCCCTCCACTCATCGAAACTTTATCAATTCTGCGTATCAATGGGAGCATTCTTAAAGTGTGACTCAATTGTTAAGCCACTTTTTGACACCCCCTCCCCCCCTTGTCACAAACTGTCACACATTTGCACCCCCCCCCCCCAAACGTTTGTCACAATCTATGACCCCCCCCCCCAACACACATTTTTTGAAATGGAATTCAGACTTTGAAACTGCATACAAAATTCACTTAGAAATGCTACCCATAATAAATCTGATTATGTATTTTTTTTTACATAGCAAACAATCAATTTTGAATTTTTTGCTTTTTCGCTTTAAAAAATTTTGCCCCCCTGTCACAAACTTTCGCAAATTGGAAACCCCCCACTCACCCCCTCAACCGTGACACACTTCAAGTAAGTTCCCGATTCCCCAGCGGCAAGCTGCCTCGTAACTACAGAAATCAAAATTGTGATGTGTGCATGAGGAAGTTTGAAGTTTAAAAATTATGTAGCAGCATGGACTATGTAAACTTGCGCCTTAGAGTAAAGAAATTTTCGTTGGGCATTGTTGAAATTAAGAAACAGCTGCTGGGGGTTTTTCACTGAACGTAAACAAATTTTTGCATATTACACTTTTGCACATGCATCTTAAAGATGGTGGCCCATACTGTGACACAAGGCATGCAAAATATACATTCTAAGATAGGTACCTACTATACATTCTCTCATGGGAACTTTAAAAAAAAAGTAGATACCTACAAAGATATTGATATCTAAAAACAGAAAGCAATGTCAAAAGAATGTTCCCAAATCCTCGTTCAACTTCTAAAATGACTACGTAACACATGACTTCTTAAAAATCCAGATCCAATGTTCATGAGTCATGAGTCATGACGTAACGTCACTGACGTTGCTAGCTGTCAACTCAGTTAGTGCAGCCGATTGTCCAAACCTAGCCCTACCTAGGGGTCTCGAGTTGCCGTCCCATCCTTGCAGGTCCATGAGCATCACCATAAGCTTGGAGTACTGGACGCTGTCGTGCGGGACTCGCTCCATTGCCGCTCGGATGTAAGCACAAGCGTCCTCCGCGGTTGTCTCTGCGAACGATGGCCGTTGGGAAACCATTCAATTTTTTAGACTCATGTCTACTACGTCCTAGCGTTAGCACTAGTTTGGAAAAAAACTATTTCAAACTGGGATTTGAATGCTAAATCAAAAGTCTCACCGGTTTCCCGACGTTTCGTAACATATACTAGTTAGAAGGGAGGCGAAGCTGGAAAAATGTGCACCCGAACCGGGATACGAACCCGGGACCTCCTGCTTGCCGGGCAGGTGCTCAGTTGGTAGAGCACCTGCCCGGAAAGCAGGAAGTCCAGGGTTCGTATCCCGGTTCGGGTGCACATTTTTCCAGCTTCGCCTCCCTTCCATCAATTGCACACTGGTATCTGCATAAACCAGTAACAATTTCCTCTCATATACTAGTTACTTTTTCAAGGGTGATAGGCTAGCTCGACTGACATTTGAAAACCAGTTTGAAAGAAGAGGAAGATTTTAAGGCAATATTTAGGCAGGAAACAAATAAATTGGCACAACATTTGAGGAAAACTCGCAACTGTGATACCCATTCACGTTACAATTCTAGCGCGCCACGAAAAGCGCTTACAAAGACGTTCCTGCTGCAAGAATTGACGCATTCCTACAACAACAGGCTACACTGTGTCTCATGAGAGAATGCTCTCTCCACTGCAGGACTAGTATCACTTTGGCATGCCGTCATCTTGCCGTCATCTTCATGATGGATTGGCAAAAGGCGTAGAAAAGTGACACTAGAGAATTTAGTCTCTCCTAGGACAGAGTGTAAACAAATGAGAATACCCTGAAGGGATCTCCTTCCCTGCTAATACTGTGTCACACATGCCGGCTTTATCGCTATGCAGTTTTTCTCTTTTACACTTGGCAAGAACACTCATAGCTCAATGCTCATATAGTAACGCAAATGTGCTTTGTTAACATGTTACTGCAAATGTTACTTTGTCTCAACAAATGACACCAATGTCCCCTGAGATGTCTTTGATTCATAATAACAAAAAGCTGACAAAGCTCATAAGGACTTCAGAGGCTTCATAAAGTGACAAACAGCATGGAGCACCAACAACAATACACGAATGAATGAATACATTCAACAATTGACAAAATAGCAAACTGAGTTACTGGTTTGATCGTAGTTTAAGTGATACTGATAGAACATTTTTGCTAGAAATGTAACATACATATAAACTGAGATAATTCTCTTCCAAGGCCAAAACCTGATTCAAAGTTGACCGTGATAAGTATTAGTTTAGCAAATCTGTTACTCCTATTGAGCTCCTATTGGCGATGGACTCACGTTTGCGCGGTTTTTCCGGTGACGGACTGCCCTCTGCCTCCGCTAGCAGCGTCTCCAGCTGCCGGTATTCCGGGCTGTTCTTGTCCAACATGGCCATCTCCGCTCGCAGAGAGGCGTTAGGGTCGTCCTCTAGTGAGGAAACCGATAGCGTTGGTTAGCGGCAATCTTGGAAATAGACATTTTTAATCGCTGAGGACCTACAAAGTTGCTACAGAGCAGTGGTTTTTTCATTCGTCAAGTGTAAAAACTACTGTCCGGAAATCGGAATCAATTTAAACTTTTACGATGATTGAAGAACAGCTGAATATTCACAAGGAATTAATAACCAATGTAGCACAATAGTGGCTAAATATCATATTGATCTGCAACAAAGATCAGAGGATTCCAAAAAATACATAATCCCTACTGAACAAAAAATCTCTATCACATATTTAAAAATCTTACAAGTTTCAACTAAAAGGAATTCTCATACATAAACATTGCTGGAACAGAGATTGTTAACAGACGATGCTTCCTTGCATGTCGGCGTTATCCTTGCAGACTCTCGACTGCCTTCGAGGCTCGGCAAGGTTCCGAACGCACTCACGTTTGGACCCGTCGCAAGGATATCCCTCTGCCTCCGCTAGCAGCGTCTCCAGCTGCCGATATTCCGGGCTGTTCTTGTCCATTTGCGCCATTTCCTCCCGGAGAGATGCGTTTGGATCCATTCCTGGGACAGATGGCAGTCGGTTAACAAAGAAACAATCTTGTTTCAAAAGGCAATGGCTTAATTTTGATGAAAATGGTCTTTCCCAAAAATTCAAAGTGTTTTTTGGTCAGCTTGGGGATATTCTTTAAAATATCTAAATACTGCTTGGTCACCCATCCAATACCTGACCCATCGCGATGTTGCTTAACTTACGTAACTCTCTGAGTACGTTATGATTTCACAAGCCAATATTTCAACAAGCACTTGAAAACCAATATTTACATATAAAAAAAATAATATACCTATTAATGAAAAAAATAATGATTCAAATTCAAATAATTCAAATTTTCAAAATAAAGTCTTAACATTTAAAGATTTTAAATATATACCTAATTATAATTAATAAGAAAGTTTTAACTTCAGGCCTTGACAAAGTTACTAAAATCATTAGAATCCTTACATTCAATATTTAGATTCATATCCCTTTTTTGATTAATTTAGAGCTACATAATATAGCATAATACAAGAAAATAGTGTATTCGGTAATTTGAACCAGAACGACCAGCTGGCTGATGATTGAAGAAACGTGGTTAGCAACACGGCCGCTCCGATTCGGATCACGGAAACACCCGAGCCTCGACAACAGGACCCGTGCCGGCTCTCACCCGCCGGGGACTGGAACAGCGGCGGCCGCGGCTCCTTGCGCGCCACTCGCGGGTCGTAGCCCGTGATGCGCGGCGGGCCTAGCGCGGCGCGGTGCCGCTGCGTCGACATCTGCGGCGGCGGCTCGGAGAGCGACCGCTCGTGGCTCGCCTGTCGAGCCAATGCTGTGCGTGAGCGGGGCGGATACGGCACAAACCTGGCGAGAGGGAACGAAAGACAGGGTAAGACTTCGTTAACTACGCGCATTCTACCTTTACGCATACGCATTGTACAGCGCCATGGCCAGGGTTGGATAGGAGAAAAAAACCGGCCCGGGCATTAAGGAAAACAGGCCGGCCCACGAGAAAAATCATTTCCAAAAAAAAAAAACGTAACCTGGTTATTCCGAAAGAGCAATTCCCTTAAAAAAAACGTCGCCGCTCCTGTGAGGCCTTCCATCCGTAGTTTGTTTCTTGTGTCTCGGACCACGAGGGCGGCCCCCAGGCGGTCTACCGGCCCAGAAACTGCCGGCCCTTCGGGCATTTGCCCGGTCGCCTAATGGGCCTATCCAACCCTGGCCATGGCCAATATGCAAAGCCCGTGAACACCTGTTCTCACAAACATATTAATTTTTCCTGCATCCTAGAAATGAGCTACTGACTCAGAGTTGCACGCCACCTAGTAGCAAACGTTGGTACTATTGCCTGAAAAATTATCAATCAAATCGATCACATTCTGCCAGCTGTTTTGGTACTTGAAATGTGACTGCGTAGCTAGGAAATGCATTCAGCATTTAGGGCCGGTTTTACAATATTTTAAACTCCGGGCTAAGGGTATAACCCTCAGAAACAGATGAATTCCACGGCTTACTATTGGCGCTTGTCAAGACAAATAACTTTACTCTTACCTCAACCCTGGGTTGAGCCACTTGTAAAGCCAGCCCTTAAAAGGTTATATTTCTAAGAAACATGTCTGCTTGTCACTATAGCTAAACACTAAAGCTATATTTAAAACTTGTTCAAACTGGGTTTTGAATGATAAATAAAGTCAAACCGATCATATTACGTAACTGTGGACTAGTCGAGCGATGACTTTGAGAAAGTAACCGTAGTAAATGTGACGAAACATCTGGAAATAAGTTAGACTTTATTCAGCGTTCATACCCCAGATTGAAAAAGTTCCTTTGGAGGGTTTCCGTCGAGGGTCCCTACCTCGTTGATGGCGGCCTCGACATGGCGGGCGGGGGTGCGTTAGCGCCGCGCCATCGAGGCCTGTTGCCCTCGGAACTGCGGGGCCTCGGTGCTTGCGCTGGCTGGTAAGCGCTCGGATGGTAACGCGACAGCTGGGTGGACGATCCCTGGGCAGGGGCGAGATTTCAAACATGTGTCCGCCAACGAATTATCGGCCACAGCTCACGCGAGTTTCGTTGCGAGTTTGAAACGTTTGAAAACCACATCTTTTCAAGGTTCCCAAAAGCCAATTTCTAGATCAAGGCATGGCTTGCCAAAAATTTAAAACATTTTATTACATACGTTACGGCATGCCGAAAGAGAATATGTAACTGTCCCTGATATCGTCCAGCCAAATGAATGTTTCAAAGCATTTCAACTCTCACAGCCCATGCTGATGTGCGGCTCAAGGCATGGTTAGCCAAACATTGAAGGTTAGTCTATGCTGATGTCCACCTCAATGCATGGTTAGCCAAACATTGAAGGTTAGTCTATGCTGATGTCCACCTCAATGCATGGCTTGCCAAACATTGAAGGTTAGTCTATGCTGATGTCCACCTCAATGGATGGCTTGCCAAACATTGAAGGTTAGTCTATGCTGATGTCCACCTCAATGCATGGTTAGCCAAACATTGAAGGTTAGTCTATGCTGGTGTCCACCTCAATGCATGGTTAGCCAAACATTGAAGGTTAGTCTATGCTGGTGTCCACCTCAATGCATGGTTAGCCAAACATTGAAGGTTAGTCTATGCTGATGTCCACCTCAATGGATGGCTTGCCAAACATTGAAGGTTAGTCTATGCTGGTGTCCACCTCAATGCATGGCTAGCCAAACATTGAAGGTTAGTCTATGCTGGTGTCCACCTCAATGCATGGTTAGCCAAACATTGAAGGTTAGTCTATGCTGGTGTCCACCTCAATGCATGGTTAGCCAAACATTGAAGGTTAGTCTATGCTGGTGTCCACCTCAATGCATGGCTTTCCAAACATTGAAGGTTAGTCTATGCTGGTGTCCACCTCAATGCATGGCTTTCCAAACATTGAAGGTTAGTCTATGCTGATGTCCACCTCAATGGATGGCTTGCCAAACATTGAAGGTTAGTCTATGCTGGTGTCCACCTCAATGCATGGCTTGCCAAACATTGAAGGTTAGTCTATGCTGATGTCCACCCCAATGCATGGCTTGCCAAACATTGAAGGTTAGTCTATGCTGATGTCCACCTCAATGCATGGCTTTCCAAACATTGAAGGTTAGTCTATGCTGGTGTCCACCTCAATGGATGGCTTGCCAAACATTGAAGGTTAGTCTATGCTGATGTCCACCTCAATGCATGGCTTTCCAAACATTGAAGGTTAGTCTATGCTGATGTCCACCTCAATGCATGGCTTGCCAAACATTGAAGGTTAGTCTATGCTGATGTCCACCTCAATGCATGGCTTTCCAAACATTGAAGGTTAGTCTATGCTGATGTCCACCTCAATGGATGGCTTGCCAAACATTGAAGGTTAGTCTATGCTGATGTCCACCTCAATGCATGGCTTTCCAAACATTGAAGGTTAGTCTATGCTGATGTCCACCTCAATGCATGGCTTTCCAAACATTGAAGGTTAGTCTATGCTGATGTCCACCTCAATGGATGGCTTGCCAAACATTGAAGGTTAGTCTATGCTGATGTCCACCTCAATGCATGGTTAGCCAAACATTGAAGGTTAGTCTATGCTGATGTCCACCTCAATGGATGGCTTGCCAAACATTGAAGGTTAGTCTATGCTGATGTCCACCTCAATGCATGGTTAGCCAAACATTGAAGGTTAGTCTATGCTGATGTCCAACTCAATGGATGGCTTGCCAAACATTGAAGGTTAGTCTATGCTGATGTCCACCTCAATGGATGGCTTGCCAAACATTGAAGGTTAGTCTATGCTGATGTCCACCTCAATGCATGGCTTTCCAAACATTTAAGGTTAGTCTATGCTGATGTCCAACTCAATGGATGGCTTGCCAAACATTGAAGGTTAGTCTATGCTGATGTCCACCTCAATGGATGGCTTGCCAAACATTGAAGGTTAGTCTATGCTGGTGTCCACCCCAATGCATGGCTTGCCAAACATTGAAGGTTAGTCTATGCTGATGTCCACCTCAATGGATGGCTTGCCAAACATTGAAGGTTAGTCTATGCTGATGTCCACCTCAATGCATGGCTAGCCAAACATTGAAGGTTAGTCTATGCTGATGTCCACCTCAATGCATGGTTAGCCAAACATTGAAGGTTAGTCTCTGCTGATGTCCACCTCAATGCATGGTTAGCCAAACATTGAAGGTTAGTCTATGCTGATGTCCACCTCAATGCATGGCTTTCCAAACATTGAAGGTTAGTCTATGCTGGTGTCCACCTCAATGCATGGTTAGCCAAACATTGAAGGTTAGTCTATGCTGATGTCCACCTCAATGCATGGCTTTCCAAACATTGAAGGTTAGTCTATGCTGGTGTCCACCTCAAGGCATGGCTTGCCAAACATTGAAGGTTAGTCTATGCTGATGTCCACCTCAATGCATGGCTTTCCAAACATTGAAGGTTAGTCTATGCTGGTGTCCACCTCAAGGCATGGTTAGCCAAACATTGAAGGTTAGTCTATGCTGGTGTCCACCTCAATGCATGGCTTTCCAAACATTGAAGGTTAGTCTATGCTGATGTCCACCTCAATGCATGGCTTGCCAAACATTGAAGGTTAGTCTATGCTGATGTCCACCTCAATGGATGGCTTTCCAAACATTGAAGGTTAGTCTATGCTGATGTCCACCTCAAGGCATGGCTTGCCAAACATTGAAGGTTAGTCTATGCTGGTGTCCACCTCAATGGATGGCTTGCCAAACATTGAAGGTTAGTCTATGCTGATGTCCACCTCAATGCATGGCTTTCCAAACATTGAAGGTTAGTCTATGCTGATGTCCACCTCAATGCATGGCTTGCCAAACATTGAAGGTTAGTCTATGCTGATGTCCACCTCAATGCATGGCTTTCCAAACATTGAAGGTTAGTCTATGCTGATGTCCACCTCAATGGATGGCTTGCCAAACATTGAAGGTTAGTCTATGCTGATGTCCACCTCAATGCATGGCTTTCCAAACATTGAAGGTTAGTCTATGCTGATGTCCACCTCAATGGATGGCTTGCCAAACATTCTATACCTACCTAATATGCAACGTTTTAGATAGGTAAACCTGCTAAAAGCACAGATTATAAAATTTGAACCCTTTGGTTCTAATTTAGCTCCTCTTCTTTAGAATACATGGATGCTGGGTGTGGATTATTTACACCACTCAAAAAGTTATTGAGTTGCAGCAGTAAAACAGAAAAAACTCGAAATGTAAATAAAGACGAAAACGTCACATACTGTGCTCGGCGTGGGCGCTGCAGACTTGGCCCTCGAACGATACGTCAGATCTTTCGAATTCGGCCGCGCTGGCCTCAGCTTCACGCTGGCCGGATCGTACATCGGCCACGCTTGGGGGCCTCTCGGCTGAACCGTCACAGTTGCTGGATCGATTCTAGCCCGCGGCTTCACGGTCACCGTACCGGGACCGGGCTTAGCCTTGGGCTGGACCGTGACCGTTGCGGGACAGGGTTTGGCACGAGGTTTAACCGTGACCGTTCCGGGACAGGGTTTGGCCCGAGGTTTAACAGTGACCGTTGCGGGACAGGGTTTATATTGGGCCGGTTGTTCCCTTTGGGGTGGTGGTTCTCTTCCTCTGGAAGCCGGGACCGGTATCCGGCTCGCAGCGGGCGGGGCCCTGCGAACCGGGACCGGGATCCGGGATCCGGCCGAGGGCGGCCGGACCCGGGAGCTCGGCGGGGAGGGCTCGGTGACTTTCAGGCGGGGGATTTCGCGGCGGGGCCTTGGGGTGGACGCTGGAACAGACGGGGAAACCTCATATTCGCTCTTCGCCATTTGCGTTGAAGTTCGAAGATTTTGTAAACTTTCGTGTGGATGAGAGATTATTTATTTGTCGTTGCTAAGACAAGTGCGGAGGAGGGGAATTTATTTGGTTCTGTTAGTCACATGCCTGTTTTAGAGTTAGAAACTTTAAGAATTTGAGAAAATTGTTTGGTCTACCCTAACAAGCCTGGACTCTTGTGTCCAAACCCCATCGGAGTCAAGTCAAGGTTTCTAAGCATTTCAAAATATAAGCAAGGACATAAGGCATTATTGGCTTTATGAGAAACTTTGACGTTAGTTAGGTGGTTTCAACTTGTACCACATACTCTGAGAGTGAACTGTAATGCAATGATCAGCAAAGCAGATAAAATAATAATAATAGTGCCGGCATCCTTCGACTGTATTCTCAATTCTCATACTAAGCTAGTAGGTAGCTGAGAGGATGCCATGAATACTCCTTCAATCTTTTGAATGACCAATATTACAATTGGCATAGACCGTAACTGTATAGGGGCATTTACCAGAGAGCATTTTTTACCACATTTTTCTAGGGTAGTTTTAACCTTTAATAACCCAGTAAAAACAATGCTTTTCATATAAATCCTTTGTAATAATAGGTAGGTATTTTACTAGGAGGAGATACCCATGCTGCTTTATATTGTCATTTTTGTTTGTACGGAATTTTATCCTGTTTATTCTGTTTTATTCTTGTATGATCCTGATTTTTGACTAGGTATTCTATTTTTACAGCTCTCTGGCAGACCATTTAAAAAAATGCTTCTTTGCAAATGCAAAAGCATTATCTGTATTACGGGGGTTTTGAATCACATATGGGCCCGCTACAAGAACATCCTTCTGCCTCGGCTAGCAAGCCGGCCAGCTGCCTATATTCCGGACCGTCCTTGTCCAGATTGGCCATCTCCTCCAGGATGGAAGCGTTCGGGTCTGAATCAGCCGGGAACAAACAGAACGCAGACTCTCAGATCAGGGCATTCTCTCGGCTGATTTGAGAGCTCGCAGAAAGAAGAACAGTAAAATTATTGCGCAGGCTACAAGTTGCATAGTATCGTTGATGAGCGTAGCAAGTGACTCTTTCCCCCAATCGTGAACAAAAGTTTTCGAAGTTGGGAAGCATGCTAAGATAACCATTTCCAAAGTTTTTTGGTCTGCCTAAAATGTTGTACTCTTCTTATTCGATATATTTCTACATTTTTTTCAATAAAACTGAGCAGTATTCATGCATAATCCAACAAAAAAATTTGAATTAGGATACCCGTAAACGTTTGGCTTTTACTGAAGATCTAGGTGTTTCCATACCAAGCTACGGCTCATCTAAGCTCATCTTAAATTGCATTCGCAAAGCTCTAGTAGTTCACTAACCCGGAGTGAAAGGTTGTCCTTCCTGCTCGAAGTAGCGCTGGTTTTCCAGGAACTCCTCGTTGGTGAACGACATCGACGCTTGCTGCTGGTCGCGGTCCAGGTAGCCGTAGCCGCCTCCGGACATCTGGCTCGAACCATCTACAAGGAGGGCGCAGCTCTCGGTCAGACAGCCAATTCCATTTTTAGCAAGACTGAAAATTTGGCAGCATGAAGAAAAGAACCAATCCACCATGCCTATCTTCAACGCAACAAAAATTGTTTTCAGAGCCATAACAGATATGTTACACCATAGAGTAATGAAGGTTCAATACTCTATGGTTACACTATCTGTGCAGGCTGCATCTCCTTTGTTGCTGTCTTCTCCATGAAAATGCACCCTTCAGTTTTCTATAAAATAACAAAACTTTTATTTTATTTCAGTGAACAATGCGCATCGTTGTAGAAAACATCTCGTAAAATAGTTTCTGCAACATAAATTTGCCCCCCCCCCCTCCCCCCCGTGATAATAGCAGAACTAACACCTGGCTTTACGCCCATTTACTGAGTTGATTAATGTTGGAAATGTTTTAAAATTCCTGACAGATAGTTCCTATGGATACACAAATTTATAATCCAATTGTTATCTTCTATTATGTTACAATGTACCATTGGCACCCATGCAAATTAAATTACCATTACTTGACAGAAGACCGATAAACAAACAAACAATACAATGAATGAATGAATAGATGGCATTACCAGAGATTTGCTTGCGTTTCACACAATCTGCCTGCACTTCGATGAGGTTGGCGTACTCCTTGGTTCCTTCGGGAGTCTGGACCAGCCTCCTGTTCACGTCAGCACAAGCAACATCTGCAAACAAGATCCTTTTTGGAGATCTGATTGCCTGCGAGAATTCTCTCGCCTTTCTGAGAAAACCTTGTTTGCGTCCCTTCTTTTATCAACACCTTTTCCATCACATTTAGCTTCAATGATCTAGAGACGTAAATATTTTTACTCGCTCAAAATTGCCCGTTAAAAATATCGGATGCAAAAGCTGTACTATCAAGCTTTTCCCAGATCTATTATGGTGTTTGTCAGTGATAAAAATGGTTCCATTTTACATCTGGGCATGTGTTTGCAATGGAAGATTTGTAAGAAGACAGAACAATAAAAACGCAACTAGGTAATTAAGCAAAATAATTGAGAAAATAAAAATGTATTACCTTGGTTGTCCGGCATCCCTGCAAAAACACATAAAACATTCATTACTTTGAGGTGACAACATGAAGACATTGACATAAATAATGAGTGACACCTATATTTAATTATATTTAATATTATCCCAAACTGACAATATATACAGGACTTATTGGATAATATAATATGTAGAGTGGATGTAGAGTACCTCGTACCTACCCCAAATTCTAATTCATATCATCAAGGCAAACGGCTATATCATTGACAAAGCTTTCATTGACAGAGCTGACAAAGTTTTGTTGATACAAAGCTACAATAGAAGACCAGAACTATCCGCATAAAACAAACATCGCCTGAATGCAGTTAGCAAAAAGGTCCGGCTCACCCGGATAAAAGGACGGCGAACCCTGCCACAAGTTGGCGTACGGATCTCCTTCGCCTTCGATCGCGCTCAGGTCGAAGTCTGGCTCCTGCCGGGTGCTTTGTGCGTCGAAGGACGAGTGTCTCTGCATGGAGTACTGTAAGGGCGGCTCGGCAGACTCTCCCGAGCAGCAGCAGCTCGATTTCCTCGAGTCTCCCTTGGGGGATTTCGAGCAGCCGGATGAAGGCGATTGCCTCGGGGATTTCGAGCGGCCGGATGAAGGCGATTGCCTCGGGGATTTCGAGCGGCCGGAAGAAGCCGAGCGTCCCGAAAAGTTGTGAACGTCGAATGTGGCATCTTTGGAAAGATTTAAATAAGTTAGTTTTGAGCTAGTTTATAACAAAGAACGGCCAGCTTTCAGCAACGAAATCGGCTAGATAGTAGATAATGTTTAGTGTTTATGGAAGGTACATAGTTAAGTAGTTTTTTGTTACTTCAAAATTCAATTTTTTTTTACAAGTAGTTAAGAAAATGTGTTTTTCTTAATGCACTGTAGAGTGTAGAGTAATTAAAAAGGCTTAAAAATAATTGAAAAGAATGCTTTTTCAACTTTATTGTCTTCTTTATATTGAAGAAATAGTACCTATATCATTCCTGCTTTTCTGTTTCAAGCCAATTAGCACACCTAAGCTTTCGAGCCCGTGGTCAGAGCATTGGATTCCAAAGCACAGTGAGTATTGCGAATCCGTCTCGCTCTTGGCCTCTAAGAGTGTTTTGAGCTCCACGGGCTCGAAAGAGTGGAAAAAGCATGGTGTGTACTGGCTATTACAGCATTCAGCCCTATAACATTTGAATCTAGCTGAATGAAGTAGCTGGGGCTAATCTACGATCAACTAAGATTCTATTCGCGAAGCCCTCGTTCTAAACGCACCTGCTCCTTTCTGCCCGAAGAGGCGCTGGTTCTCCATCAGCTCCTGGTCGGTGCACTTCATCGAAGTGCTAGCCTGGTGGCGGTCCATGTAGCTGTAACCTCTCGCCGACTTCTCCCTGGGTACGGAACCGCTGCCCGAATCGGCTGCCAATGTCGGGTGTCGTTTGTCAAGCGTTTTGACAATTAGGATCGAATGTCGATGTGTGCTATTTACAGGTTTACATCCAAAATTATAAGAAATAATAAATAAATTGAATGATTCCTTGCCCCATTTTTGTTATTTCAGATCAAATGTGAAAATGATCCCTTTGCAAACGTTATTTTTTGATGTGTAGTTGGAGTTGCTTACTGCTATATCTCCGATATGACAGTAATGATTAACAAATTGAACATTTCATCTTATCCTTGAATCATGCTTTAGCTTCTCAGGTTTTTCGTAACTTAGGGGAACCCCTTGGCATACGAATATCTATAAGATATTTGTTAACAGTTAAACAGAAACTGTTAGTGACAGCCTAAAACAAAGCAGCTGGCAGACAATGCTAGATGAAAATTCAGAATAACAGCCAAAAAGTAGTTTTAATAAGTTTGAAAGGTTTTCGAAATTTTCAGTGAGCCTGATTTTAACACAACATTTATTTTTCATTTTTATATTATTTGAAAGCCTGATAAATTACCTACGATGTAATCTATTTTGTTTCGGGCTGTCAATAGTTTTTCTGAAAAATAATTTTGTTAATTTGTAGATATTCATAGGATCATAGGCAAATGACCCCCCCCCCCTCTCACCCCACACCATTAATCCTAACTCCTGATCTGTGAGAGAAGAACAACTGACAAACTCACCATGTCCCCAGTATGCAGAGAACGATGCGGGAACATCTGATACATATTCTGAGCATTCGTAGGAGGTATCAGCGCTTTTTTCAAAGGCATCTGCAATCAAACAAGTAGGTACCTAACGTTCATATCTATAGTAAGCCACGTCGTGAGTAATCAAGTAATCGTACGTAAAAAAGTAAGTAACGCAAGTTACGACTTTATTCCTCGAGCATTGCCAGCCGGGATACTCAACTAGCTCGGCGCTCTATGTATCCAATTCAACGTTAAAGTATAGGCCTTACCAGCTGTCATCTTTGGTCAAATCAACACTATAACCATGATTATGCCGTTATGTGTTGCTATTTAAAAGATGAAATATATACTAGTAGTAGTATATATACAGTAGTTTAATATATACTGAATTTTAGAAGTACCTAGCTAAATAATCCCTAGTGTGTTTGTTTTTATGTTTATCCAGTTTTAAGATACCGTAAAAGTGGCAACATACTTCGCGAATTCAGTAAGAGCTGACACGGCATGCTAGTTGCCTATCCCGTAACGGAGCAGTGAGAGCTGGCACTGCATGCTAGTTGCCTATCTCGTAACGGAGCAGTGAGAGCTGGCACGGCGTACTAGTTGCCTATCCCGTACCGGAGCAGTAAGAGTTGGCACGGCATACTAGTTGCCTATCCCGTACCGGAGCAGTGAGAGCTGGCACGGCATACTAGTTGCCTATCCCGTACCGGAGCAGTGAGAGCTGGCACGGCATACTAGTTGCCTATCCCGTACCGGAGCAGTGAGAGCTGGCACTGCATGCTAGTTGCCTATCCCGTACCGGAGCAGTGAGAGCTGGCACTGCATGCTAGTTGCCTATCCCGTACCGGAGCAGTGAGAGCTGGCACTGCATACTAGTTGCCTATCCCATACCAGAGCAGTAATCGAAGGTTTATTATCTTTGGAATTGAAAATCCTGGCATCATTCTGTACATGTTATTAGTTATTGATTTGCATATTGCAAGGATATGCATTGAAAAGAAAGGAATTGCTGGCTTTATGGTCAAAATAGTAAAATAAATAACTTTTGGCTTTGCAATGCTTTTACTGAGTTGATTAATGGTGGAAATCTGTTTTAAAAAAAGTTGCGTGTCGAATTATTCACAAATTTTATAAAAATTAATTTGCTAATACATGCCATTTTTAACTATGTCTATCTGTAAACAATTTGAGAACACATTTAAAAAATAGGGTAAGAGAAGGTTAGTATGCAACAATTCTCTGTTGACGATGAACATGGCATCAAAATGATTAAACATTGTCTATCATAGCAACGGACGTTATACCTAACTGCGAGATGAAAAAATATATAAAATAAAGATAAAATAAACCGCTTCCTACCATAAACCGTTGGTTCGCAGTCAACCAACATATTCGCGTACGGATCGCCGGTCCCTTCGATGCCGCTCAGCGAGAAGTTAGGGTCCCTTCCACCTCGCCCCTCATCGAACGTGGACTGCCTTGGATGGCTGTCGTCCATGCCCATGTATCGTTGGTACATTTGCAATTCTGCACCCGCTGAAGACTGGAGGTATCTCTTGGTGTAGTGATCGTTAAGCTTCTCGTTTAACTCGATGACGCTGTCCGTTTCGAACGAATCGGAAGAGTCCTGGAAGGGAGCAACGTTTAGTCGTACTTTGAATGCCAAAAACTGGTAATATTTCAAACTGTAGAAGGCGCTGAAGAATCTAGAGCAGGCTTGGGCAACCTTTGGAAGTCATGGTCATGACTCAAAATAGATTTCTTATATGTTTGGTGGGCCGGACGACAATTTGCGCAAATTGGGGAGGGGGGGGGGGTCAAATTATGTCAAATGAAGCACCATTGTTAATTAGAGGCTCAAATTGGCCTAAAAAGCATTGATAATTGATATGGACTCCAAAAAGAACCATGAATAAAAATATTCAAAATCATTGTGGCTGAGCTTGTCCCCTTTTTGCAGCAATTTAGGCCTGAGTTCTCCCCCTTTCCCAGACTTTACAAACGTTCCTACCAGACTTCGCAGCTTCTTTTCGCTTCGTTTTCAAAAATTTTCAAAATGATGAAACTTAGGGTAAGAGACAGTTCATTTTCGAGACGATTTCCCCATGAATTGTCCCAAGTCTTCGAAATATATCCAACCGAACCCTCCACGCATAAGTTTACTATTCCCAGCAAAACAGAATCAAAATAAGAAATTTCCTTCACAGCTCACTAAATGCTGTTCTGCCAATCAAGAATAAACATGAGCCCTAAATCTACTAGAAAACACTAAAAATATTTCAAAAAAATTAGGTTTTAACTTTTTAATTATTTTTAATCATACACGGAATAGGCAGGGCGGACAAAATAGTCCCGCGGGACAGGGGTTGCCCATGCCTGATCTAGAGGCATATTTCACCCATAAAAAATCATTTACACAGCTCCTAGTGTTAGTTTTCAGTTCACAGCTCCATTTTGAGAGTCAAGGAATCGCATTTAAACTACGTCTCTCGAAGAGGCAAATTCTGTGACAATGCATGTTCCAACCCACTCGGCAAACGTTACCTGGACTCTGCTGCCCTGAGCATCTACGGGAACCGCAAAAGTCGCGTTTCCCCGCCCCCTAGCGGGAGAACCGTGCGACTTCGAGCGGCCGGATGAACACGACTGCTTGGGGGATTTAGAACGGCGGGATGAAGCCGTGCGTCCGGAGTAGTTGAAAATGTCCGTGGGCGTTCCGTCTTTGGGAAGACAAACGAGTTAGTTACGGGTTAATTTTGTATCAAGAATGGCCAGCTTTGGGTCCAAATTGGCTGGGTACTACGTTTATCGAAGGATAAACAATGTAGTAGTTAAGAATGATTTATTACATTTCACTGTTTTTTTTTAAATCAGTGAAAGTAATTGCCTTTTATTTCTGTGCTCCATAGTGACAAAAAGTTTTAGATTAATTGGATGAATAAGGCTTTTTCTAGGTAGTACTGGTATTCTAGTAATCATTTTGTTCAAGAAATAAATATATTAAACTTGTGCTCTTCTGTTTACAGCATTCAGCCCTGTAACCAGGGGCGGAACCACGATTCACGGGCCCGCCCGCAGATCTGGCTGAGAAGGCCCCCCCCCCCTCAAGACAACAGGGGTTGGAGCCACCGAGAAAATTTGGAATCATGGTGATTTTTTCGAGTGAATCTATGCGTTTTAATCTATTTTAAACTGCTACAGATTTGGAAAAGCAGCTCGATTATTTTCATTTTGCAATCAGCAGGCTAGACCCTTGCCTGGAAATTTTGATTCAGATCACAGCATACGATACTTTCAAAATGTAAATCACTAAAGGGTCCTGTCTTTTATAACTGCTCACATGGGAACATTCTAATGATAAGTATTGACGATGTTTTTCTTTATAGCTTTGTTATTTTTTCTGTTATTTTTTTACCCTGCACTATCTATATCAAGTGGGGTCCTCAGGGTATGAAATTTGATGAGGCCTGATCTGGGAGAGGAGAACAACAACTGTAAAACTCACCTCTTCCCCCTCCACTGGAATCAGCGAATGATGAAGGAAGATTCGAATAATACGATTCGTCGATGCTGGTCGCATCATTGCTGCCCTCCCAAGCGTCTGCAATCAACGGCGGGGCAATTAACCGTTATTATTCTTTTAATTGTCAATCCTTGCACCGATCTGTAAGTGTTGTTACTTATTAGTTTATACAAAAGGTTTTTACTACCTACAGTCGTGTTAACCTAAGATTACCACAGCCTGGTGGACTTTGAAGTAAAGTATCTTTTGACTCTTTTCGATTTGTAAAGAGTAAAATGGTTAATAATTGTAATGATAAATGAAGTTTTTAATGGTAATGACAAAAACTTAATCTTTGCCCTTATTGGTAAAATAACAAACATTTGGCTTAGCAGCACTTTTAATCTAAGTTGGTTAATGTTGTAAACCAGGAAATATGATTTTAAAGAGTGTGCTTGTCAAATTACCCACTAAGTTTTTTTCTCTGCTGACCAGACATTCATTTTTCTACATGAAAATATAATTGAAGAAGGTTGGTGTAACAATTTTGAGTCTACTATGAACATAGAAAAGACTCGAAATGAAGGAAGTACGAAGGATCACTGTGGAAAGAGACATTTTCTGTTCGTTAAAAACAACCCGCTTCCTACCATAAACCGTTGGTTCGCAGTCAACCAACATATTCGCGTACGGATCGCCCGTTCCTTCGATGCCGCTCAGCGAGAAGTTAGGGTCCCTTCCACCTCGCCCCTCATCGAACGTGGACTGCCTTCGATGGCTGTCGTCCATGCCCATATATCGTTGGTACTCTTTCAATTCGGCGCCCGCTGAAGACCGGAGGTACTTCCTGGTGTAGTGATCGCCAAGCTTCTCGTAGAACTCCTCGGTGGTGTCCATATCGGCGGCTCCGGTAGGGCCCTGGAAGGGCCAGATGGGGGTTACGAATTGATTTGCGTTTGTGTGTTCCTTTGGTCTAGAGCATACAAAGCAATTTGTTGACCATGGCAGTACTTTAGTTAATGATTAGATCAAAAAAACAATTGCGATTGACATGATTGGAACAGAGCGTATTAACGGGCGTGTAGGTCAGGAGTTACCGAGGAATTTCTTCACGTTGTAAATGTAATACATATTATGATGATCTAACTGATACAGCTCTTACAGCAGGGCTTTAAATATTGCTTCATTATTGCCGCTCCAATTTCGTCTGGAAATACGAAAAACAGGCGCTGGCCATTTTGCATCATGCTAACGCGTTGTCTATACTAGCCTGCACTCCTGGCAGATACGGGCAGCACCCCCCATCTGTTACTGATGTGAACCCTTGGCAATGGTGAACATGTTTAGAGTGGATTAGAGTAAAATGTTAACTTTCAATACTTAAGTCATACCCATTACTGTTAGTGCCAAAACTGGTATTTGAAACTGTATGAAGAGCTGTGGAATCTAGAGGCATATTTCTCCAATTTAAACTTATTTAAATAAAGAAAATTAGATTAAGTTTGAGCTGATTGTAAGGTTTCGTCTTGGGTGTTTTAATTCCGTTCAAATTATGGCCCATGAAATGACAAATTCTGTTACAAGAATCCGTCCAAAAGAAAAAGAAAACAGAATCGTAACAAGTCCAAATCGAATCAAATAACGTTACCTGCATCCTGTTGCCCTGAGCAAAGGTCTCGTTTCCCATCGGCGAAGCTGCGTACGTTCCCTGCCTCTGCCTCCTCGCCGGAGCGTTCGGCACAGAGACGGTCCCACGGTCCCGGACCGGGAGGCTTGAGGCAGGAATGAAAAGAACTTATTAAGGCATCAATGTAGATAGCAATTTATGTTTGGCATTTTACCAAACATTGCATGTTCTGTCTGATTTCCATTTCTAGCATCTAAAAACCAGGTAAATGACTACAGGATCCAATCAAAGGATACTAACACCTTCTATAAATCTCCAATGACTACAACCAAACAGCAAGGAGCTTCTTAAATAACACTGTGTCTGTGATGATTCCTAGTGATTAGCATAAGTAAATATTAAGCAAAATAAGACAGCTGTATCATTTGATGAATGATTTTTCCAGAAATACAATAAACCAAAAATATGGTACCACTTTTGCATAAAGAGCTGAGCTAAACATGCTTTGCTCAAGGCAGGAGTGGAAAAAGCATTCAAAGAAACCTTTTATCTTTTATTTGAATCTTTTAACTAGGGCTTCGCGAACGCAATTTGTGTTGCGTTGAAGATGTGCGTATGTAGCGGTTTGTGTATAGCTGATAAAAAGGTATACGGGCCATGGAGCACCAAGCTTGACCATTGCCTTGGAAATGACCGTTTGACCATTGCCATTGCCTTGGCCAATTCTGATCATTTGGAAACGTAGACAGATTCTGACGTTCCTTTGTATCTCTCCAAGCTGTCAGGTAGCAAAAAAATGCAGATTATGAACTCATTGAGTAATAATACCGTAAATGCGTAAGACATAACTTATGCCCGAGGGTTATTATTAGATTGGAGATAAATTTCTGACGTGGATTTACTTTCAGTTACTTCCATAAACGAAATTGACTAAACTTCCGATAACTGTCAAATTTATGCCTTGGCTCTATCTGAAACCAACAATGCTGGTTTGATGAGCGTACGAACGAAGCGAGCGGAGCAAAATCTTCAATTTCACTACCCCCAAAAAAAGTCACTTGTGTATGTTTTTTGTTTTTGTGTATGTTTTTTTTGTATGTGTGTTTGCGCGCGCTCTACAGAACCAACACCTGAACCGATTAAGATAGAAAATTTCAGAGGACCTGTTCTGAACTTAGATCCTCCACGTTTTTGGAAAAGATCGGTTCAGAAATCTTTGAATAAATCAATTTTTACACAATTTTTCGATATTTTCAAATTTTTGAACCGATCTTTTCCAAAAACTTGGAGGATCTAAGTTCAGAACAAAGATAGGTCCTCTGAAATGTTCTTCTAAATCGGTTCAGGCGTTTGGTCTGTAGAGCGCGCGCAAACACACATACAAAAAAAAAATACATACACAAGTGACTTTTTTTGGGGGGTAGTGAAATTGAAGATTTTGCTCCGCTGATCAATAAAGTAGAAAGTGTCTAACCTTCGGCATCTGTCACTGCTGAACGAATTCGAACCCATGGAGTTATCCTGCCAATTCTGTTCGATTTCTTCTTCCAGTGATCCGTCCCCGTTCTCCTGGTAGTTTCGCCAGTAGCGAGCGTTTGTCATCGAGTCAAAATTTGATGGGAAGGAGGCGGGCGTGCTCGGGTCGTATGAACATGGCGGAAACGTCGTAGAGTTTCGTCTGTTGATCTCGACTCTGGATTTGTGGATCGAAAGGACGCTGTCGCTCGAAGAGCTCTCCGAAGAGGAGCCCTCCGAAGAGGACGAGAACATTGTCTACGCCTTGTAGTTACGTGTATTTTCGATGATAAAGTGAACTCAATTCATGTTTTGAGTTGAAAACGAAGAATTTTGATACTAAAACTTATGTTCCGCAATTGGGAAGCTAGTAACTGAGCAACAAAAAATGTGGAGCTTTATTATTTTTTAACATTTTCAGTTATTATTTGATTGTAAATGTATTTATGGCCACTGTTGACCAAGGTTTTGTTAAAAGAACAGAACGTTGTCGCAAAATTACATAAATCAAAAAGCTTTGTTGCTGAGCAACAAGATAGAACGATAAACAAAGTTTTTTCAAACGATTTCAAGTATTGCTCAATTGGTTCTTAGATAAAACTCTGCTATTAGATTTTGTCAACATGGAAGCCAAAGTCAACTTATGACTTGAGTTTTAAATGCAGAATTCTGACCAATTCACAAATACAAGTCTAGATCGATGTAGCATTGTAGCATCCAGAAACATGTAACTCAGATTTATTTGGGAACAATGACAGGATTGTAACAGAGGGATTCTTGGCTGCGGGTGACGGAACCTTTTCAGTTCAAGTCGATGAGCTGCTGTTCCGCTTCATCCGCCAAGTCGCACAGGGACTCCAGTCTGCAAATCCTGCAAATTCAAGGGCCAATTACAAAATTGCATTTTTTTAAATGCACAAAAATTAAAAGTGGTTTCAAACACAGATATGACAACCAAAGGTTATTACCGCTGGGTTTATAAGTTCAGGCAGAGTCCCACCGCTAATGCTAGGGTGGCTACGCAGACACTGCCTAACATATAAACCCAATGTTTTTTTTTAAATCTTATTTAAATTACGAAAGCTCGTAATTGGCTATTCATTTTATTATTATGTACACAAATTAGCCTCCCAAATATTTAATGGCCATTTAGCTCAGCGGTTAGAGCACCAGCCGCGAAAGTTGGGGACCCGGGTTCAAATCCCGGAATGGACAACACTTTTGGGAGGCTAATTTGTGTACATAATAATAAAATGAATAGCCAATTACAAGCTTCCGTAATTTAAATAAGATTAAAAAAAAAAGAGAATTCAACGCATCCAACGTTAATTTGGAGTTACTCGAGGTTGAATGTAAAATGTGGTTGCAGTATAGCATCACGCGGTACCAGAGCCACTATGAGTATTCGTAGACTCTGGACCATACCCCCCTGGGGACATTCAATTCTCACCCTGTATGCAAATTACTTCTCCCAAATTTAATGGCCATTTAGCTCAGCGGTTAGAGCACCAGCCGCGAAAGTTGGGGACCCGGGTTCAAATCCCGGAATGGACAACACTTTTGGGAGGCTAATTTGTGTACATAATAATAAAATGAATAGCCAATTACGAGCTTTCGTAATTTAAATAAGATTTAAAAAAAAAAGAGAATTCAACGCATCCAACGTTAATTTGGAGTTACTCGAGGTTGAATGTAAAATGTGGTTGCAGTATAGCATCACGCGGTACCAGAGCCACTATGAGTATTCGTAGACTCTGGACCATACCCCCCTGGGGACATTCAATTCTCACCCTGTATGCAAATTACTTCTCCCAAATTTAATGGCCATTTAGCTCAGCGGTTAGAGCACCAGCCGCGAAAGTTGGGGACCCGGGTTCAAATCCCGGAATGGACAACACTTTTGGGAGGCTAATTTGTGTACATAATAATAAAACCCAATGTTATTACTTATAATTTATAATAGTATCTTTGGACATGGCTATGTTAATAAAATTGGCAATCTGAAATTTTCAGGGAACATCAAAGCATCGCTGTCGAATTGTAGCCTCCTTTACCAACAAGCTAGCAAACTATTTAGATGTCTCTACCAATCATCAGTATTCTCTCTACCATAGTGCAAGTCATACCTCGAGTTTTATGCAAGTCTAGACAACTAGAAACAACATTTCTCAGATCTGAGGTTTCAAGTAGGTACTTTGTCTTTTACATTATTTTAAAATTAGAATAACTAGTGTGAAAGGAAGGCTAATGCAGTCATTCTACAAGAGGAAAAAGTATAAAATATCAATGATATAAGATCTGGACCTTCCTGCTTTGCAGGCTGTGGCTTTGGCAGAGGTCTAAGACCCAGTCAAGGTTGCTTGGCAAGAAGTTTAGCGTGGTTGTGGGTAGTACTATAAATAATGTACTACTGCTTGGAAAAACTGGCAATCCCAAAATTGATTTTTGCAAAAAAAACACACATCTCTGTTTTTACTACACCAATTGAGATGCCTCCAGCAAGTTTTTCTTTGCGAAGCCTGTAAAGTTGACATCTTTTACATCTTTTGTAAGTAAACTAGCAGCTGATAGACAAATGGTTGACATAAACTGCGCCCCTTTGCATGATTTGGGAAAAAGATGTCACAAAAAAGAGGTGATACCACAGACATAAGGTTACCCAGACAATGCTCCTCAGGTGGTTACAGTTACCTTGGTGACACAACAAACAGTGGCGCCATCCCTCGACTGCCGGCGAAACTATTATTGCGGGCGGAGGGCTTTCGCGTAGCTGCTTTAGTATGGGAGTTAACAATCTGGGTAACCCTAATTTGTGGTGAAACTGTATGTTCCAATGTTTGCAAAGAAATGTCATTGTGATCAGCCAGTGAAAACCATATGGCTGCATTCTTTTGCAATAGACTTTCTTTACGGTTTGTTTATTAAGTAGTTGCTCATCCCGAAAGAACTATCAATGGCCGAAGATGGATCAATCGCTGTGGGTAACATTTTTCGACTGATTATTTCAAACATAACAATTTTAAAGCAGGTGCTGAATGCTACATGGGTATTTAATACCGGGTTTGAAATATTTCCTCGAATCTCAGCTGGTCACTCACTTCTCGTACTGGTCGATGAGTTGGCGCGCGACCTTGAGCTTGGGCTCCGGGTTCCCGATCGGCCGGAACCGATGGCGCAGCGGAAACGCGCCGCGCGGCATCACCGTGTTGGGGCCGCGGTCGACGGCGTGGCGCGGCTCGTACTCGAGGCGGTTCGACGCCAGCTCCCCCTCGTACAGAACGGCGGACAGCGGGGGCTGCGGAGGGCAAATACTTTAATTATAATACAATTAATATGCAATAATACAATTGGAAGGGAGGCGATGCTGGAAAAATGTGCACCCGAACCGGGATACGAACCCGGGGTCCTGCTTGCCGGGCAGGTGCTCTACTAACTGAGCTATTCGGTCACACATTCTCCCTGCTTCGCCGGGTGGGACAAGGGGGATCTCCGGAGAGACGAGAGGCCGATCATCCATTTCGTGTCTCTTCATCTGAGAACGGGACAAAGGGTCTAGTGATTGCGCCATCGCCGTCCTGGGGCCGAGTCCGTTTACCCGTCCCATGTACGGGACGCTCGGCCTCTCGTCTCTCCGGAGATCCCCCTCGTCCCACCCGGCGAAGCAGGGAGAATGTGTGACCGTATAGCTCAGTTGGTAGAGCACCTGCCCGGCAATCAGGAGGTCCCGGGTTGGTATCCCGGTTCAGGTGCACATTTTTCCAGCTTTGCCTCCCTTCCATCAATTGCATACTGGTAACTGCTTAAACCAGTAACAATTTCCTCTCAATAATACAATTAATATTATTATCATGTTCTACATTTAAATTATTAAAACTTTATAAACCTATTAGCCACAAATATGTACCAAAGATAGTAATAAATCATAAATAAATAAATAAATTTTGTCTTGTGGTAGTGGACAGTGGTGGTGTTGGAATTGTTATATATAACCCCACTGTAACCACCTGTAAACAAACCAAGTTGCACAAAAACGTTCAGCTAACGTTCGGTGGACGTCGAAAAGCTAACGGGGGATAACTTTCGTTCCACGTTCACATTCGCAAAATTTACGATCTTGTTCTACCCGAACATTGAACATAAGTTATCCCCCGTTAGCTTTTTGACGTCCACCGAACGTTGAACGCAAGTTATCCCCCGTTAGCTTTTTGACGTCCACCGAACGTTGAACGCAAGTTATCCCCCGTTGGCTTTTCGACGTCCACCGAACGTTCGTGATAAAGGTTATTGTGCTACTTGGGCATAAGGCCCCTTGATTCACTTGTGCCATGGCCTAACTGATGAGCCAGGTGATTGTTGTGATTTATAGTTGGTTGTTTTCCGACCTCTGTTCGTGTTGCTTCTTCGATCGTAAATAAATATTTGTGGGACTACATGATCTGTCCAAGCCAAGCGATTCTAAATGTTATTCTTAAGCTTCATTTTCATTACGTTATTATCTTAACGCGAAGATAACATAATAGATGGCAGTTAGGGGGGGGTTATAGGGGGGGGGGGGGGGGTATGAGATCACGCTAGCTCCATTACGTTAACTCGGATTGATTGATTTGCGGTGTTTAACGACGAACTGTTTCGACCACGGGCCCTGTGTATCCGGTCTAAAGGTGTCAGTGAATGACAGAACCTAACCAAGCCTGGAGGGGAGGAGGGGAAAAGCACCCAGTGAGCCACCGGAAGAACCTCCCCAACACGCTGCCAGTACCCCCTTAAAGTCCGAGCATTTGGACATGAAAAGCACCCAGGGAGCCACCGGAAGAACCTCCCCAACACGCTGCCAGTACCCCCTTAAAGTCCGAGCATTTGGACATGAAAAGCACCCAGGGAGCCACCGGAAGAACCTCCCCAACACGCTGCCAGTACCCCCTTAAAGTCCGAGCATTTGGACATGAAAAGCACCCAGGGAGCCACCGGAAGAACCTCCCCAACACGCTGCCAGTACCCCCTTAAAGTCCGAGCATTTGGACATGAAAAGCACCCAGGGAGCCACCGGAAGAACCTCCCCAACACGCTGCCAGTACCCCCTTAAAGTCCGAGCATTTGGACATGAAAAGCACCCACGGAGCCACCGGAAGAACCTCCCCAACACGCTGCCAGTACCCCCTTAAAGTCCGAGCATTTGGACATGAAAAGCACCCAGGGAGCCACCGGAAGAACCTCCCCAATACGCTGCCAGTACCCCCTTAAAGTCTGAGCATTTGGACATGAAAAGCACCCAGGGAGCCACCGGAAGAACCTCCCCAACACGCTGCCAGTACCCCCTTAAAGTCCGAGCATTTGGACATGAAAAGCACCCAGGGAGCCACCGGAAGAACCTCCCTAATACGCTGCCAGTACCCCCTTAAAGTCTGAGCATTTGGACATGAAAAGCATCGCGAGATCTCACCGAGAAACCGACGTTGGAGTCCCAGGGTCTGCGTGTCCGCGGGGGCGTGGCAATGCCCTCGGCTCGCATCTTCTTGCGCTTGAGACAATCGGCCAGCTGCTCGATGACCTCCGCGTACTTCTTGGTGCCCGGCGGGTACTTGCTCAGCATCCGATAGAACACGTCGCAGTTGTTGGCTGCAGCTGGAGCGACAGAGCAGCTGTGGTGAGTATGCATTTCATAGACATGCATTTTATTGCCATGCATTTCCTAGCCAAGCATTTCCTAGCCATGCATTTCCTAGCCATGCATTTCCTAGCCACGCATTTCCCAGCCATGCATTTCATGGACATGCATGTCCTAGCCATGCATTTCATGGACATGCATGTCCTAGCCATGCATTTCCTAGACATGCATTTCCCAGCCATGCATTTCATGGACATGCATTTTATTGCCATGCATTTCCTAGCCAAGCATTTCCTAGCCATGCATTTCCTAGCCATGCATTTCCTAGCCACGCATTTCCCAGCCATGCATTTCATGGACATGCATGTCCTAGCCATGCATTTCATGGACATGCATGTCCTAGCCATGCATTTCCTAGACATGCATTTTCTAGCCATGCATTTCCTAGCCATGCATTTCCCAGCCATGCATTTCATGGACATGCATTTCCTAGCCATGCATTTCCTAGACATGCATTTTCTAGCCATGCATTTCCTAGCCATGCATTTCATGGACATGCATGTCCTAGCCATGCATTTCCTAGACATGCATTTTCTAGCCATGCATTTCCTAGCCATGCATTTCCCAGCCATGCATTTCATGGGCATGCATTTCCTAGCCATGCACTTCCTAGCCATGCATTTCCTAGCCATGCATTTCCTAGCCATGCATTTCCTAGCCATGCATTTCCTAGCCACGCATTTCCTAGCCACGCATTTCCTAGCCATGCATTTCCTAGCCATGCATTTCCTAGCCATGCATTTCCTAGCCATACACTTCCAGCCATGAGCTCACCTCTGACAGGAGTCTCCATCTGCGGTGCTTTCGGCGCCACGATTGTGGTTGTGGTCTTCCGAGTGATGGAAATCTGGCTGTCCTTGCCGGGGGGACCCCTGCCCGGAAACTGCGATGGCCTGGAACAGAGTGATAACTGTAAATTTATATTTTAAAATTCACCTATAGGTAATTAAATAAATATTAATTATTTGTCAAAATTGTGACATGGCATCAAAGACAGATTTCAAAGTATGGTGGTAAGGTGTTCGGAAATGCTCTGATTAGACTGATTTGCAGTCCTAAAAAGAACTTTGAAAAAAAAGACGGGGATGCCGGATGGGTAACCACGTTGCTCAATCCTGAGTCGACCAATCCAGGCCGGCTTAGGCTCTTGGTGACTGGAAGCTCCTCCCCCTCTCGTATACAATTCTTAATAGTAAATTCAATTTGAAAGTTCAAATTCAATTGCAGCTCTGCCTGGATGTTGACTAGGAAATGAAAAACATGGTACAACCAGGCATTGGCACTCAATACACGTTTTTACCGAAGTCTCAAGAGTAAAACCTCGCGAACTAACCGGCGCTTTGCGGGCGGCGTTATCGGAATCTCCCACGCCTCCGGTCGCCGGACGTTTTGGCGCGGCGGCGGCGGCAGTTCAGGCACTCGCGGCGCTCTGTCTCTGCGCGGTGGCGGCGCAATCGGGACTGCCCACGTCTCGGCCGTGCGCGGAGCTGGCACAGCCGCGCGGGCTTGCGGGATGTTTGCGCGAGCTTGCGGCACCGCGCGGGGGCGCTTCGAGGCTGCGCGGGGTGGCGGCGTCATCGGAACGTCCCACGCGATGCCTTGCTTGGGGCGTTCAGTGGCCTACGGGACGTCCAAAGCGGGAACGTCGCTATGAAACGACATGCCAAGCTCGGATCTAAGCCGGCCGTTAGGGCTTCGATCATTGCTAGCCGGAATGTGCAATAGTTGTAGCAGCCTTGAAATCAAAGGGATGCCGCCGTACAGCGTTCAAGTAGGACAAACCTTGGATCATTGCTAGCCGGGATATGCAACTAGCTTAGCAAGCTCGAAATCATAGGGATGCCGCCGTACAGCGTTCAAGTAGGACAAAGCTTGGATCATTGCTAGCCGGGACATGCAACTAGCTTAGCAAGCTCGAAATCAAAGGGATGCCGCCGTACAGCGTTCAATTAGGACAAACCTTGGATCATTGCTAGCTGGGATATCCAACTAGCTTAGCAAGCTCGAAATCATAGGGATGCCGCCGTACAGCGTTCAAGTAGGACAAACCTTGGATCATTGCTAGCCGGGACATGCAACTAGCTTAGCAAGCTCGAAATCAAAGGGATGCCGCCGTACAGCGTTCAATTAGGACAACCTTGGATCATTGCTAGCCGGGATATCCAACTAGCTTAGCAAGCTCGAAATCATAGGGATGCCGCCGTACAGCGTTCAAGTAGGACAAACCTTGGATCATTGCTAGCCGGGATATGCAACTAGCTTAGCAAGCTCGAAATCATAGGGATGCCGCCGTACAGCGTTCAATTAGGACAAACCTTGGATCATTGCTAGCCGGGATATCCAACTAGCTTAGCAAGCTCGAAATCATAGGGATGCCGCCGTACAGCGTTCAAGTAGGACAAACCCAAGCCTTGCCAGCTGGCATTGCGCTGTCAGATCAAACTACATACTGACTAATAGAGTTTTCCAATACTACACTTTGGCATTTGGGTAACAGAAGTTTTCGCATACACGGGACGGCCCCGTCGTCATTTTAAAGCTCGTTTCGGACGTGACGGTCGTGATTATCCCGCCTGCTCCCGGTCCTTGGGCCCGCTGCGATGCCTGGGATCGAGGCCCCGGGCTCGGAGATCTTCTACGCATGCTCGTGGGTGGAGCAACTGAAACAAGTAAGTTCACCAACAATGATGCAAAAACGTCACGTACAAATTGAAGTTACCATTACTTATTTACAGAAGATTTTTTTTAAACGTAGGGCTGAGAGACCTCACATTTTCTCATTGACGTCAGCATGGGTGTTTCTGCACTGGAGCAGCACACATTCGGCTTCATATTTTCAACAAAGTCAACGGTTTATATTCATTAAATTCAATTTACCAACGCAATACTTTCTGTTGCTAATGCATAAGGGTTCTGCCATTTACACAATGGATAAGTTAAAATGATAAGTTGATAAAATGATAAGTTAAAATGATAAAATGGCCAGCCTCTACAAACGTTATTGCGGCCTTGTGTGTGCTGCGTTTTACAGAGTATTTTTGAGTTTCGAAAATAGACCACTTGTTACTAACTAGGGCTTAGCGAACGAAATTTGTGTTGCGTTGAAGATGAGCGTAGCGGTTTGCATTTAGCGCATAAAGAGATTGAGGCAAAAAGCCTATGATAATCATGGAGCAGCAAGCCGGACCATTGCTTTCTCAAAAATTCTGATCACTTGAAAATGTAAACGATTCTGACCTTTCTTTGTTTCTGTCCGGGCTGTCGAGTAACGGAAATATGCTCATTTTGAGGTCATTGAGCAATGTGCATGTACATAGACATACATAGCAATACAATATAGATGTAACTTATGCCCATAGGGTTTTTATTAGGTTGGAGATATATTTCTGTTAGGGACTTCCGAAACTTGCATGCACAAAATTGGCAAAATTTCTAATATCTGTCAAATCTTGAAGTCAACTTCAAGTCAAAACATCTGGTGTGATGTTTCGATTTGGTTTCTCTGGTTTCTGAAGGCAACAATTGAAATTGGGAAAATTTGAAAAAAATACGAACCTTAAATAAATTTCCGTACTTTTCCAAACTTTCCCAATTGTCGAATATTGCTCTTTTTTCTGCTTTGAAAGTGAAGGGTATGGAGCATTTTCTTGAAAAACGCAGGGGGTCTAAGTTGAGAACAAAAGTAGACACCCTGAAAATTCCATCCCAATCGAAGCAGGCTTTTGGCATGTAGAGCGCGCGCAAACACACATACAAAAAAAACACACACACACACACAAGTGTTTTTTTTAGCAGTAGTGAAATTGATGATTTCACTTTGCTCGCTTCGCTCGCTACGCTCATCAAAAATCTGAAAATTCCGTAGATGTCGTTGAGAAAAATCAAAATGTGTGGCAAGACTCAAATTCAGTGCTCGGCATAAATTCTGCACTGGAAGTGGCCTGAGTACATTCTTACATACAGTCTGGACGAAAGATGCAACCCATGTCTGCATTGTCTTTGTAGACTCTCTGCTGCCTTTGAGGCTAGGCAAGGTTCCGAATGCACTCACGTTTGGACCCATTGCAAGGACATGCCTCTGTCTCCGGGCCGTTCCTGTCCATTTGCGCCATTTTCTTGTTCGAGTCTGTTTCTGGGAACAATGATAATAGATTAACAAATGAAACGGTTTTAGAAAGGCTACATGTGTTTTTGTTTCCCATGCATTGCAAGTGTTACTTGGAATCAAGTGATTCAAATATTCCAAATATTGTGTGGTAACCAATCCAATACATGACCCACCACAATATTACTTAACTTGCGTAACTTGCTAGGAAATTTGCTTAACAGGGGAGTACCGTTGCACATTTTTCCAGCTTCCATTCCTTTCCATCCTTTGCATACTGGTATTTCAAGTAACTCTAGACCCAGTAACTCTAAAGCTCTCTATACTCAGTTCAACATAGTTTTTTGAGAAAAAAGTTGATGATTACAGAAGGAAAGGTGGTGTTACAGAAGGAAACAACAGCGCATTAGCTTTGTTCCCAACTACGAAAACACCCAGAGTCTCTATAACCCAGATTTTCCACTCCCACACTAAAGCAGCTAAACGAAAGCCTTCCGCACGCTATAATAGTTTTGCCGGCAGTCAAGGGATGGAGCCACTGTTAGTTGTTATATCATCTGTAACCAATGTAACTGTAACCACCTGAGGAACATTGGGTCCCTTGATTATAATTGACCTTGTACCATGGCCTGGTAGATAAAGCCATAACTGTAACTACCTGAGGAACATTGGGTCCCTTGATTATTATTGACCTTGTACCATGGCCTGGTAGATAAAGCCATAACTGTAACTACCTGAGGAACATTAGGTCCCTTGATTATAATTGACCTTGTACCATGGCCTGGTAGATGAAGCCATAACTGTAACCACCTGAGGAACATTGGGTCCCTTGATTATAATTGACCTTGTGCCGTGGCCTGGTAGATGAAGCCATAACTGTAACCACATGTGGAACATTGGGTCCCTTGATTATAATTGACCTTGTACCATGGCCTGGTAGATGAAGCCATAACTGTAACCACCTGAGGAACATTGGGTCCCTTGATTATAATTGACCTTGTACCATGGCCTGGTAGATGAAGCCATCACTGTAACCACCTGAGGAACATTGGGTCCCTTGATTATAATTGACCTTGTGCCACGCCTGGTAAATGAAGCCATAACTGTAACCACCTGAGGAACATTGGGTCCCTTGATTATAATTGACCTTGTACCATGGCCTGGTAGATGAAGCCATAACTGTAACCACCTGAGGAACATTGGGTCCCTTGATTATAATTGACCTTGTGCCGTGGCCTGGTAGATGAAGCCATAACTGTAACCACCTGTGGAACATTGGGTCCCTTGATTATAATTGACCTTGTACCATGGCCTGGTAGATGAAGCCATAACTGTAACCACCTGTGGAACATTGCGTAACTTGATTATAATTGACCTTGTGCCACGGCCTGGTAAATGAAGCCATAACTGTAACCACCTGTGGAACATTGGGTCCCTTGATTATAATTGACCTTGTACCATGGCCTGGTAGATGAAGCCATCACTGTAACCACCTGAGGAACATTGGGTCCCTTGATTATAATTGACCTTGTGCCACGCCTGGTAAATGAAGCCATAACTGTAACCACCTGAGGAACATTGGGTCCCTTGATTATATTGACCTTGTGCCATGACCTGGTAGATGAAGCCATAACTGTAACCACTTGAGGAACATTGGGTCCCTTGATTATATTGACCTTGTGCCATGACCTGGTAGATGAAGCCATAACTGTAACCACCTGAGGAACATTGGGTCCCTTGATTATAATTGACCTTGTGCCATGGCCTGGTAGATGAAGCCATAACTGTAACCACCTGAGGAACATTGGGTCCCTTGATTATATTGACCTTGTGCCATGACCTGGTAGATGAAGCCATAACTGTAACCACCTGAGGAACATTGGGTCGCTTGATTATATTTGACCTTGTGCCACGCCTGGTAAATGAAGCCATAACTGTAACCACCTGAGGAACATTGGGTCCCTTGATTATAATTGACCTTGTGCCGTGGCCTGGTAGATGAAGCCATAACTGTAACCACCTGTGGAACATTGCGTAACTTGATTATAATTGACCTTGTGCCACGGCCTGGTAAATGAAGCCATAACTGTAACCACCTGTGGAACATTGGGTCCCTTGATTATAATTGACCTTGTACCATGACCTGGTAGATGAAGCCATAACTGTAACCACCTGTGGAACATTGGGTCCCTTGATTATAACTGACCATGTACCATGGCCTGGTAGAAGATGTTAAAACAGGTTGCCAATGCACCCCTGCGATTGCCGGCAAAATTAGTACCATCAAATTACTGACGCTGCCGTAGCTATAGGTATGGTAGAATGTCTGAGTAACCTTATAATATATGTGACTTAATCTGTACCCGCACTCACCCACTGGCGTTTTAAACAGCGACGGCCGGACCTCTTTGAGCGCCATCCGCGTGTCGTAGCCCGAGATCCGCGTGGGGCTCAGCGCGGCACGGTGCCGCGGCGTGGACTTCACCGGCGGTGGCTCGGAAAACGACCGCTCGTGGCTCGCCTGCCGAGCCAGCGTCGCACTCAAGCGGGGCGGGTACGGCACGAACCTGGCGAGAGGGAACGAAAGAACTTAAACTATGTTTCTCGTAAAGAGAGTGGGTTTACCTCTTTCTTACGGATCCATTTTTGCTAGATAAGAGATAACAGTTTCAAAACTGCTCATAGAGCCTTTTGTCTTACTCAAGAGTCAAGACACAGTTTGTAAGTATTGAAACTCTTAGCAAATTTACACTTATCCTTAACATGAAATGCAGTTTAGGTTAAAAACCAATAATTGGTTCTTTTGTTCAGGTGTTAAGTCAGTCGAGTTATCACCCTTGATGAAGTAACTAGTATATGTTAAGAAGCGTCAGAAAAACAGCGAGACTTTATTTAGCATTCAAAACTCAGTTTGAAAATATATTTTTAAAAACTAATGCTGAAGATTGGACTAGAAGACGCCTAGAAAATTTAATCAGAATTCACACAAGATTTGGCGTAGCGAATTTCGACATAAGCATGAACTGCGTAAGCGCTATCTGTGGGCGTACCGGGCGTCCCTACCTCGTTGTCGGTGGCCTCGGCATGGCGGGCGGGGGTGCGTTAGCGCCGCGCCATCGAGGCTTCTCCTTCTCGGAACTGCGGGGCCTCGCTGCTTTTGGCGGCTGGTAAGCGCTCGGATGGTAGCGCGACTGTTGGGTAGCAGATCCCTGGGAAGAGGCCGGATAAGTTGTGCCAGATAAGTTTTGGTGAAGATATGTTAAGAACTTTGTACCATTTACAGAGATTAAAAAATTTTAAAGAATTGAAAAATTTCGTAAAAATTTATTTATTACAAAATTTCTGAACCGATCTTTTCCAAAAACGTGGAGGATCTAAGTTGAGAACAAAGGTAGGTCCTCTGAAATTTTCATCTAAATCAGTTCGGGCGTTTGGTCTGTAGAGCGCGCACAAACACACGTTAAAAATTTTTTTTTGACTTTTTGGGGGTAGTGTAATTGAAGATTTCGCTCGCTATGCTCATCAAATAACGGTTTTTAGTGTTACTTGGGACTAGCAAGATCTGTTGTTTAAGCTTAAGGCTTGCTGACAGTTTGAGAAGTTTGAAAACCAAATGCAAGACTTTACAAAGATTTTATAACTTGAAACCCAATAAATGGAAATTGCCAAATGTTTGAAAACATTGTACAATTTATGTATGGCTTGCCAAAAGTGGATTCCTTTGGTTTTTATTAAGATATTCTACTTTGGAATACAAGGACCCAGAATTTGGATGACCTACACTTCTAAAAAAGAAATCAAGTTATGTAAACTCCATTTCACTTCAAGAAGGAGAGTGGATTTGCATCTTTCTCGAGGACCCACTGCTGCTGGGCGCAAGCTAAGAGTTTCAAAACCGGCCATCCCAGAGCCTTTGCTATGGCCCAGACATGGCCAGAGAGTTTTAAAACTTTACGCTCGGTCCTAGCAGTCGTCGATGATGACTGCTGTCGAAGACGATGCAAATCCACACTCCTTCTTAACGTGAAATGGAGTTTAAAAAGTATAAAAACATCACACACTGAGTTTGGCGCCGGCATTGCTCTGCATCGACCAGCCAGATTCCGTGACTGCGACTGCAGAGGCCTCGAATTCGCAGCCCTCGGATCGTATTGCGGCCACGTTTGGGGGCATCGCTGTTGAACTGTCCCGGATCTAGGATCGACTCCGGCCTGAGGCTTCGCTGTTCCGGGACAGGGTTTCGCGCGAGATTGGGCCGGTTGTCCCCTTTGGCCCGGCGTTCCACTTCGAGGTGGTTGTTCTCTTCCTCTGGGAACCGGGCCTGGCGTCCGGGTCGTAGCGGGCGAGACGCTGCGTACCGGGACCGGTATCCGGGACGTAGCGGGCGAGACGCTGCGAACCGGGACCGGTATCCGGGATTCGGCTGAGGGAGGCCGGAGCCGGGAACTCGGAGGGGAGGGGCCCGTGACTTTCAGGTGGGGGATTTCGCGAGGGGGTCGAGGGGGTTGAGGGGTGGCCGCTGGAACAGACGGGGAAGCCTAGTAGTATGATCCTGCCACGATTTGTGTCAAAGTTTAAATACTTTTAAACATTACATAATAAATAATAATAATATATGGAACATGTTACAACATAATAATGTGGTATATGATTTGCCACCGATGTGTAATGTGTAACGTGAAATTTACAAGAAAGAATGTTTGACAGCAGTTTGCCCGGGAAGTTGAATGCTGTCAAAATATAACAGATATTGAACTATTCTATTTTGAAGCTCCAGCAGACAGCTCCGGCAGACTGCTGTCAAAAAAGCTCCTTTGTAAATGCAGCTTTATAAGCAAGATCCGTAGAATCTGGGTTTTACTAACTTTTGGGTACACTGCAAGTACACCCCTCTGCCTCTGCCAGTTCAGCTTCTGCAGGAACAACAACAAAACACAGACTCTCAGATTGTAGAAAGCTCAGATTGCAACACGTAAAAAGGAGAACAGTAAGATCAAAGTGCAGTTCACTGTTAAAGCCAATTGGGTTAGCCAGTAACCAGCAGATAATTTTGAAGATGCAGATGAAGCATTTCTGAAGTGAATGTGATCCACTTGCTAATTTTATTTTTTTATAGTAATTTTCTGCTTTATCACCAATATGACAATAACGAATGAACAAATTAACTATTTCCTCTTATCATATTATCTTTCATGCTTCAACTTTGCTGGAATTCCACAGCATATTTTCCTGAAACTGTCATGTGAGAAGAAAACTGTTAGATTTCAAACTCACCTCTTTCTCTTGCAGCTGCTTCGGCAATTAGAAACGATTTTGGGATCCCCATATCAAAATACGATGGGTGGTCGCTTTCACAATCTATGAGGCTGTCAAAGGCTTCTGCAATCAAACAAGGGGAAAGAAACGTTTATTATTCTTTGAATTTTGTCCTACATTACCTACATTAAACATGATGTCCTGAATTGTTTACTTGTGACATTGTTATAAATACAAATTAAACATCACATTACATTACATGTAATGTCTTAACAAACAATAATACGTAAATAAATCAAATTGGACATATTTTTACCTACATTAAACATCATGTCCGGAATTGTATACTTGTGTCATTGTTATACATTACATGTAATGTATTAACAAACAGATAATAAATCAATAAATCAAATTGGACATATTTTTACCTACATTAAACATCATGTCCGGAATTGTATACTTGTGTCAATGTTTATACATTACATGTAATGTCTTAACAAACAGATAATAAATAAATTGAAAATCCTTGCAATGTTCTGCAAATGTAGGGTTACACAGGCATTACGATACAGATCACATTTGAGCAACATCAAAATAAATAAGCCTAAAAATTTGAACAATTATGCATTTGTATGCAGCTTAAGTTTAAATGCGATTTGTGTGAACTAGCATTGTTTTTTCATGCAACCTGCTGCTGTATTCTGAAAGTTCATAACAACCAACAGAAGATGCCACCTCTATCTAATTTTTTACGAAAATTGACTAATATCATAAAGGGATTACTGTGTACCATTCAAATTTAATTTACATGAATATTATTCTTAGACAAATGTTATCTCCACGGGAATAAGAACTAACTTTAGGTTTTGCAGCGCTTTAACTGTGTTTATTAGTGTTGAAAGTGTTGTGTACATCTTAATTTTTCAATGTGTGTGTGTGTGCGTGTTTTTTTTGCAGACCATAACATATATTATATTTCTGTCTATCTACCTCAGCTATCTGTGAACTAGTTACCTATTTAAGAACCTATCATAAAATTAGATTAGAGAAGGTTGCTACAACAATTTTCAGTTACATTTATGAACATGGCATAGGTACAAGCAAATTGTGAAAGTAACTAGGATCATCGTGAAAATGGTTAGTATGACGCAATGATCGAAGGTACGACCACAAGATTTTCAAAGAGTGTTTTTTTTTTTAGGTTAAAATAAACCGTTTCCTACCATAAACCGTTGGTTCGCAGTCAGCCATCAAATTCGCGTACGGATCGCCCGTTCCTTCGATGGGGCTTAGCAAAAAGTCCGGGTCTCTTCCCTCTCTCCCCTCATCGAACGTGGACTGCCTTCGAGGGCTGTCAGCCATGCGCATGTATTTTTGGTACGTTTTCAATTCGGTGCCCGCTGAAGACTCGAGGAATTTCTTGGAGAAGTGATCTTTAATCTTCCCGAACAACGCCACCTGCCTGTCATATTCAATGCGTGCGGCCTGGAAGGTAGAAAAGCAAAAAGAATTTATTTGTATGTTGACTTGTATGTTTGTTTGGGCTTAAGTACCTACGTACCTACATGAAGCAATATGGTGGCCATGTCATGATCCTAAATAAATTATTAGATAAAAAAAACCAATTACAACTAACAGAATTGAAACAGAGCTTGTTAACATATGGAATTAAAGTCTGGGTTACCAAGGAATTTGTTCACGTTTTATAATGAACTAATAATGGTTTAAGATAAGGGCTTAAAACCTTGAGCCTGCAGAACTCGTGGACAAAACTGTCAGTAGCGCCTGTCTGATACAGGTGTCAACCCTTGGATAAGTTGAACATGTTTAGGTTTGATCAAAAGTGATAGCAATTACTGATCAAGCCAAAAACTGGTAATTAAAGCTATACAAAGCGCTGATGAATCTGGAGGCATTTTCCTCTCATTTAAAATTCTTAAAATCAACAAAATTAGGTGAAGTTTGTTTATCGCATTGAAACTATGTCGCAAGAAATGAAAAATTCCGTTACAATAATCCGCCCAAAAAAAAAACAACACCACTTGGAAAATCCACGAGGAAAATTTTACCTGCTCTCTGGTGATCGGAGCATTTACGGGAACTGCATAAGCCCCGGTTCCCCTCGGCTGTGCTAAGGGTCTCTGGCCTTGTGCCGAAGCAGCGTTCGTTCGGCACGATTCATTTCCGCATGTTCCCTTGGTGTTCGCACCCCTGGGCACCGGCATTTTTACGTCGTGTCGTTCCGGATGTTTTTGAAGTCAACTCAATTCATGTTTTGAGTATAAAACGAAGAATTTTGATAGAGAAACTAACGTTCCCCAATCGGGAAGTTAGTAACCGAGCAGCAGAAAATGCATAGTTATATTTTTGAACATTTTGAGTTGTTATTGGATTGAAAAGAATGTATTGCCATTGTCGGCCAACAATTTGTTCAAAGAAAAACCAAATGAATAAAAACGGTTTGTTGCTGAGCAACAAGATGTAAAGAGAAACAGTTTTAATTTTAAAAAATTGTGTTGGTGGATTGGCTCTTAGATAAAACTCCGCTAAGAGATTTTGACCATTATGACGCCCAACTCAACTTATGTTACTTATGATTTGAGTTGTAATTATACAGAATAATGACACAATTAATGAATATAAATCTAGATTTATCAGCCAGCAACAATATCAACTCGGTTTATTTGCAAACAATAACTATAGTTGGATTTCCAGAGAAGTGTTGCACAAAACGGAGGATTCTTGGAGGCGGGATACATGATATCTTGGTTTCACTCGACAAGCTGCTTCCGCAGTTCATCGACAAGCTCGCAAAGGGACTCCATTCTGCCAACTCTGCAAACAGAACGGTCAGTTAAAAAGCTGGAATTTTTTTTAAATTACAAAAGTAAGAAGTGGTTACAGCACAGATATAAATTATAGACCATGGCTATGTTAATACTGTCTACCCAAAATCTTCAGGGAAGGAAGCCTCACAATTATTGAACTGGGCTCCATTCACCTACAAGCTATGTCATAAGAATTCATATCTGGGATGATGACAAACTGTTCACATATCTGTTCCACTCTACCTAGAGCGGCTCTCGTAGTGCCGGGATTACTAGCAGCACCCTCTGGATAATTAATACCACCATAACACCAGTCAAAAACACCGACCTAGAGCAGCCAGGTTATATAATGTAGTTTTCAGGGACTCAAGTAACAGTCCATGACATTGGTTGATTTGATCTCAAACGCAATACTGGTCGCTACTTGCTAGCGGTGCTAAAAAGTCAACAATCTGCCCTTGAGGAAATGGTCGCTCACGTCCTGTTCTTAAGACGCTAGACTACCTCGCCGCCAGATGCGAGCAGCTGCAAGATAGCGCGAATGCAGAGTCTCACGAGTATGCGCATTTTTACTAAACCGTGAGAGATAAACTATTGAAGTAAGCGAGGGAGTAGAAGATAAAGAATCAATCTGTGTCGGTAACGGACCCTTTTTCTCAATTTTAATCTCCTTCATCTCTTTATCGATTCACGAAAAAGCGCAGAAAAGAGCAAAATACAACATTTTTAGAAGCGGTTTCGGCCCTTTTAGACCCAAAAAATGGAAAAACGGGTCTGTTACCGACACAGATTGACTCTTTATCTACAACTCCCTTGCTAACTTCAATAGTTTATCTCTCACGGTTCAGTAAAAAAGAGCATACTCGTGAGACTCTGCATTAACGCTATCTCACAGCTGAGAGAGGCTGGGAGCGAGGTAGTCTGTCCCCTTAACCAGTCCAGCGTGGTTAATTAATACCTCGGTAACCCAACCAAATGACTGCTCTACGTCGTAGTAATAGACAGTCATTCGAATCTCGGCCTCAGCTCGTCACTCACTTCTCGTACTGGTCGATGAGTTGGCGCGCGACCTTGAGCTTGGGCTCCGGGTTCCCGATGGGCTGGAACCGGTGGCGCAGCGGAAACTGACCGGGAGGCATCAACGTGTTCGGGTCGGGATCGGCTTCTTCCCGGCGCGGCTCGTACTCGAGGCGGTTCGACGCCAGCTCCCCCTCGTACAGAACGGCGGACAGGGGGGGCTGCAGAAACCCGTCGGAGATGAAAAAACTATCAAACTGGGGTTTGGGTGCTAAATATCAGTGTCACTGATTTCCCGACGTTTCGTAAAAACCTTTTGTCAAAAAGGCATCGGACGGCAGCGGGGCGTACTCTTTTCTGGGACGAGCTGTTTGCGCTTGGAATGACCTACCAATGGTGGGAATGGATGCCCTAATGGAAGGCAAAATAAGCCATTTCAATATAATTCTTCTATACTTGTAGGTAATTCTAATTAAAACGGTAATTTCTAAACTGTAGCTACGGTTCTAGCAACCACCGGACAGTGTATTTATATACTCCAAAGTTGATAATAAATAAACTCGAATTGAGCTGAGTTTTCACTTGTAAGATGTAACATATGCCAGTTACAAGGTTACCATAATAAACAGGTTGCCTACATCGGATCCTATTTGTGATTGGCTGGATTGAAAAGGACTCCAATGTCTTCATCACGTCGGTCCGAGCTGTTCCGATACATTTTTCTGCGGGTTTTGTACTTATTCGGTGATCAGATGTCTTTTTTTCATCTTTCAAAATATGAATGAAATTACACTGATTCTCAAATTTCTTGATTGATTTCACAGAAATGGCATTGTATCAATGTTGTTTTTCATTATATTATCAAATTTTAATTGAATGTAATATTTATAACTGGACACCATACAACTGGCAATCATGACAAGCAAAAATGTACTTTCCTATTATTCTAAGTATTATTATTATTTTATTCTGATTAGGGAGTGGAATGCTCTGAAGCCAGAGCTCAGAGCTGACTGTTGCCAGTTTTAGAAAATTAATTTGTTCCTAATATTGTTCCTAACCATAATCTACACTACTATTTTGTTCCATTTTATTCATTCCAGGTACTATGTTACTGTTACTTATACCATTATGTTACTTAGTATCAGTTATACAATATTTGTCTACTCTGGGTTAAGTGTCTAGCCCTCAGAAACAGATGAATTCCACGGCACCCTACTGGCGGTTGCCATGACAAATAACTTAACTCCTACTTTAACTCTGGGTTGAGGCACTTGCAAAACCGATCCTTAGGTATATAATTGTATCATATTAAAAGAGTCAGTACCCCAGAATAGTTCCTTACCACGTGCAATAACATGTACAATTGTAAGATGAAATAAATATCATTATTATAAGACTGGACGTACCTTGCCTAAGAACGAGAAATAAAACAAAAAAAAACAAAAAAATCGTAAAGCCGTCCAAGAGCTTGTAAAACGCAAAGCAACGCGAGCGCTCACCGAGAACCCGGACTCCGAGTCCCAGGGTCTGCGAGTGCGCCAGGGCGTGGGGATGCCGGCGGCACGCATCTCGTTCCGCTCCAGACAGTCGGCGAGCAGCTCGATGGCGTCCGCGTACTTCTTGGTGCCCACCGGGATCTTCTCCAGCATCCGATAGAACGTATCGCACGGGTCGCCTGTACCAGGAAGACGCGGTTTTAAAAGGCTGATAATGAATCGCTGATGAGAGCACAGATGGAAGGTCTCCCAGACGTACTGTTACCTAGGTTTGGCTACACCAAAATTTGATGCTAGTAACTTTGCAGGCAGGCATTGAGGTGCGTTGGCAACCTGTTTTAACATCATCTACAAGGCCATGGCACAAGGTCAATCATAATCAAGGGACCCAATGTTCCTCAGGTGGTTACAGTTATGGCTTCATCTACCAGGCCATGGCACAAGGTCAATTATAATCAAGGGACCCAATGTTCCTCAGGTGGTTACAGTTATGGCTTCATCTACCAGGCCATGGCACAAGGTGCCAGGATAAACTGGAGTGGATAAACTGGGACGCTTATCTGTGGTTACGTAATCCCAACGCAGAAACAAAAACAGTAGGTACGTACATAGAACGTTTTAGGAACCGGTACCCCAACAATTATTTACGAAGGTGTGGAACGTTTCTGCCGAGCTTCAGAAACCATGAGCTCACCTCTGGCAGGAGTCGCCGCCGGCGATGCTTCGGGCGTGCCCGAAGGCGGCCCCGATTTCGGCGCCTTGTTGGAAATACTGGTCTTCCGAGTGATGGTGATCTTGCTGCCCTGACCGGGGGGGCCCCTGCCCGGACCCTTCGCTGGCCTGGAAAAATCAGGTAGACACTTAGACAGAGTGTACGCTGATAGTCCATGCATTCCTGCGAGCACAAATGAAATCTACCCAGCTCTTCGATCTTATCTCGCCCGACATGATAGAGGGAACAGTTTAGCGATGATCGGCAGAGCGAATGAAACAGATGGTATATCTATCCATCAGTGGCTCAATCTGTTGGCTGCCGGCAAAATCATTCCAGCTTGCAGGCCAGGGAAACGCGGGGAATCTTGCAAAGTGAGGACTTTCGTGAAGCTTGGCCAGCCTTCGAGTAGTCAACATTAAAATTGGAGTGGGTTTCTGGTCGACTTCTGTCTGTGCTACGACAATATTGGCTACACGGCAAAATGCAGGGGAAGGGAGCCCCACAAACCCTGTTGTTCATCAAGTCACCAACATAAGAAACTTATTTTCTGTCATTGTGCTGCATTTTGAATGATTTCGTGTTTATTTCGAAACACCAAACCGGAAAGGTGACGAAGAATTTGTATTGTGTGGGTCTATTCAAAAAGAATGCCAACAAAACATTGCAATTAGAGAGCCAAATTTAATTCAATTATAATGCCCTGGACAAATACTAATTTTCGTCCCAGATTGTGATGGGCATTGCGACAAGAACACATTGCTAACATTTCTAATCGTGTTCAGACCATGGCAATCAATAACCGATTTATCCCAAGCCTAAAGAGTTGAATCACGCGCAGTACTCACCGCCGCTTTGCCGGCGGCGTCACCGGAATCTCCCACGCCTCCGCGCGGCGAGCGTCTCTGCACGGCGGTGGCGGCGCGGCCACTCGCGGCGCTTTGGCTCTGCGCGGTGGCGGCGACAACGGCACTTCCCACGCCTCGGCCCTGCGCGCTGTGGGCCGGGCTTGCGGGGAGATCGCGCGGGCTTGCGGGGATATCGCGCGGGCTTGCGGCGAAAACGGCACTTCCCACGCCTCGGCTCTGCGCGCTGTTGGCCGGGCTTGGGGCGACAACGGCACTTCCCACGCGACCCCTTGCTTGGTGCTTTGCATGGCCTGCAGGATGCCCAATTCTCGAGTTTAAGTCATACCAAAGCGATATAGGTATCAAGGCGACCCCAGGTCATTTTTGGAAGAAGTTTCTACTCCAAAGTCATTTGCCAAAGGTCCAAGAATAGTAACGATCATTGTCGCTGGCTTTAAGTCTTCTAGGAAAGTCTTAAACGACGTTAGTCACTTTGACTAAAAGTTTACTTAAAGCTCGAGAATACGGCCCATGGATGCCCACAGCAGGAACAGCGCTTGGAAATAGCACGATGTACGTCGGAAGATGACTAAGGCCGTGTCTGAATCGGCCGTTCCATGCGGTCTCGCGCACTCGTTCCTGACAAATGGCGCCACAAGTCCTGTCCGAATTGCAAAACCACTGAGACCAAGACCGCATGGCAGAGTGAGTATGCGAGACTTGGACGATGCAGTCTCGCAGACTTGGTCTCGGTGACTTGCCTGTTATCGAATGGCGGTCTGTACTGTTATTATGTCAGGAAGCAGAAGTTAACAGTACGAATATGAAACAAATGAAGTCACCGAGACCAAGTAGGCAAGACCGAGACCAAATCGCGAGACTGAGACCGAATCAATCGAGACACGTCCTATGACATCACCACCCTTGAACCAAGAGCATTACCTTACCTCACCCTTGCCACTCCTTACCACAATCTTACAACTTACTTACAACCTACCCAACTTACCACCTACTTGCAACAACTTACTTACATGGCAACTTGCAACAACTTAGCCAACTTAGTACCAATTCTTGAGGTATTGGCTAGCCAGGAACATAAATAAAATTAACAAGGACAATATGAGGCATCCTGATATCTTGTGTAGCTCACAATACTGCCCTACTAAGGAAGAACACGGTATGTGCAAAATATCGATCCTGAGATATTGCAACAAGTGAGTTTTGTGTGGTTTATTCTAAGCAAATGTACTTCCCTATTAATAGGAGCAACTTAGTTAAAACACGGTATCGCACACGGTGTGTTAACATATTGATTCCTGTGCTAGGTCTCAGCGCACTGCATCGTTTTTCAACACACTACAAAACACGGTAAGTGTGTAGATGCCGTGTTCTATCTAAGTAGGCCTCGAGTAAGTATGTGAATAACTGTACCTAGGTACGTTGTTCGAACTAAGTGCAACCGAAAGATGAGAAAAATCAGTAAAGAAAATGTATCTAAATCAAAAACCTCAAAAATGCACATACAGTGTTCTTTCTAAGCAGGGCAGTATAGCTAGTAGGTACACATTACGCTTTTCTATGCTTTGCGAGTCCGTGAAACCCGAAAAGCACTGCGTCCGAGAACGAGACGGATTCCCAATACACACCGCGCTTTAGAATCCGACGTGCCTCCGAGGGCTCGAAAGCATAGGTGTGTATTGGCTAATAGAATTTCCCATGAGACAACGTAGCACTCGGGTAGGGAAGTTTCCACTGACCGGAGAAGGCCCGGTCGTCATTTCGAAGCTCGTTTCGGACGTGACGGTCGTGGTTTTCCCGCCGGTCCCCGATCCTTGGTCCCACGGCGACGTCTGGTATTGCGGCTCAGGGCTCAGAGAACTTCCCCGCAAGCTCGCGCCTGGACCAACGGGCATTAGTACTTGTTCATCACCACAAACGCCTTGCACAAATTGATGTAGCTCCTTTCACTCTTTTTTTATGTCAGTGAGTAAAGGTTGAGCTACCCACAATTTTTTACCCCGTACTGGTACGACACAAAAAGCTCATATTTCCATTCGAAACATACTACATGGTTAACGTGATGCCCCCCCCCCCCCCCCTTCCTCTTGCACATCATCACGATCAAGATTTACAACGATTTAAAACGATTTTCCATTGTTGCAACGGTTTCAGAGATAGATAATCTTTTAAATAGTGCTTTTATGGTGCTTTTTAAATTTTATAGCTAAAATAAATAGAAAATTGTGAGTCATTTTCATGAGTCGGTGGACGATTACAGTAACAGAGTCTTAAAGGAATTGCGCAAATAATTTCTATGAGAAAAGGATTGCATTTATTGCCCACATTTAAGTGATTAACTCTGGAAGTGTAGTTGTCAATTTCATTGAGTCAAGACATTCACATTGACACGAATTTTGACCATTTTTTGACATTGATTTGACAAAAATATTGACAATCAGCCTCACGATTTTGTAATTTTTACTAGGGATGCCATATGATTTTTTTTTTCAAACCGACTATCAAATCGATACGAAAACTGATAATCGATTCTTAATCGATTAATAATCGATGAATCGATTTTTTCCAAAAAAATCATGGAATTGAGGCAGCATACGATGTATTCCGTAAATTGGAGGTATTTTCACTTTCCAGGTTTACATTTGCACTGTAATAGATATCTAAAACGGCGCTTTTTCAATTTTTCTGAAAAGACGTACTCTCTCAAATTTGAGGTTAGAGTCACGAGAATGATTCCCTCCATTGCTACAAAGCTTCAGATAAGCCAGCGCTACACAGCTGCGTGAGATTTTGTGTAACAAAAATTTTAAAAAGTGCGCCTTCAGCAAGTATTCGCAATTCTGGCGTTTTTGTTGGAATTGCGATGTTTTCGATTATCTTAGCGACATCGATTAAAACCGTTTTTTTCTCGTAATCAATTGACACCCCTAATTTTTACGTTGTGCCCTTATCGGCCCCGGTGGATAAAATCCCAATCATTGGCCCGGTTATTTTGTTAACTTTGTAACCGAGAGCGGCGAAACCAGAGTTACGTAACCGCAGAGCCGGCCAAATCTTTGTCCACCAAACCTGGGCCCACCTCTGCGCCGCGGAGGGTCGTAAATTGGCTCGTGTCTCTCGAGCATCTCTCGTTCCGCTCTCCAATTGCGTTGGATCGGGGAGCTGGAGGGCGGAGAGTCGCCCGCGAAGAAGGCTGAGTAGTCGGGCGGCCCGGCCATCGGGTCGAAGTCGATGTCCGGCCGCGGCTGGGCGGAATCGGGCCAGGGTATAGCGATTATGTCACCTTTTTTTTCTTTGTTTCAATGGCTCAAAATTACTTGATTTCATATCACTGACCAAGATGAACGATAGGCGGTGAAATTGAAAACGAATGACTTTGAAATCACAAAGTTACGTGATAGCCCCCCCCCCCCCCCCCCCCCCCCCCCCGGACGCATTGAAAAAAGCATTCGAAATTGGATTTGATTGCGAAGTGAAGTTATACAGATTTCCTGGCATTAAACTAAGTAGCATTGTTGGAAATTAAGTTACATTGTATAAAGTAAAAGTTATTGATAATATAGCTCATAATTTTACATGACATCGGCAAGTTTAAGATGTTGATATGAACATATTTTATCCAATCTTGAGTCTACCCTACAGTATTTACGGTAAGGAACCATACCTACTCAATTTCAATGCATTTGTTTTGGTCTTTAACTTCTACAAATCTGTTCGAGACTTTATTAAATCATTAATATGATCTACCACAATGACTTTCATTTTGTAAATGATTTTCTTATTATTGATTATATATTGATTTTCATATTCAAAGAGCACATAGAGTTTTTTAACCAAAATTAATCCAGTGCTTAGTTATTTTTGTTTCCAAAACTCTATGTGCTCTTTGAAACAGACTTACCCATTCCTCCAAGAACGGCCCAGAACCAATGTCAGACTTACGCATTCCTCTGAGAACTGCCCAGAACCAATGTCAGACTTACGTATTCCTCTGAGAACGGCCCAGAACCAATATCAGACTTACCCATTCCTCCAAGAACGGCCCAGAACCAATGTCAGACTTACCCATTCCTCCAAGAACGGCCCAGAACCAATATCAGACTTACCCATTCCTCCAAGAACGGCCCAGAACCAATGTCAGACTTACCCATTCCTCCAAGAACGGCCCAGAACCAGTGTCAGACTTACGTATTCCTCCAAGAACGGCCCAGAACCAATGTCAGACTTACGAATTCCTCTGAGAACTGCCCAGAACCAGTGTCAGACTTACACACTCCTCTGAGAACTGCCCAGAACCAATGTCAGACGTACACACTCCTCTGAGAACTGCCCAGAACCAATGTCAGACTTACACACTCCTCTGAGAACTGCCCAGAACCAATGTCAGACTTGCGTATTCCTCCGAGAACTACCCAGAACCAATGACAGACTTACACACTCCTCTGAGAACTGCCCAGAACCAATGTCAGACTTACACACTCCTCTGAGAACTGCCCAGAACCAATGTCAGACTTACACACTCCTCTGAGAACTGCCCAGAACCAATGTCAGACTTACACACTCCTCTGAGAACTGCCCAGAACCAATGTCAGACTTGCGTATTCCTCCGAGAACTACCCAGAACCAATGTCAGACTTACACACTCCTCTGAGAACTGCCCAGAACCAATGTCAGACTTACACACTCCTCTGAGAACTGCCCAGAACCAATGTCAGACTTGCGTATTCCTCCGAGAACTGCCCAGAACCAATGTCAGACTTGCGTATTCCTCCGAGAACTGCCCAGAACCAATGTCAGACTTGCGTATTCCTCCGAGAACTGCCCAGAACCAATGTCAGACTTGCGTATTCCTCCGAGAACTGCCCAGAACCAATGTCAGACTTACGTATTCCTCCGAGAACTGCCCAGAACCAATGTCAGACTTGCGTATTCCTCCGAGAACTGCCCAGAACCAATGTCAGACTTGCGTATTCCTCCGAGAACTGCCCAGAACCAATGTCAGACTTACGTATTCCTCCGAGAACTGCCCAGAACCAATGTCAGACTTACGTATTCCTCCGAGAACTGCCCAGAACCAGTGTCAGACTTACGTATTCCTCCGAGAACGACCCAGAACCAATGTCAGACTTACGTATTCCTCCAAGAACTGCCCAGAACCAATGTCAGACTTATGTATTCCTCCGAGAACTGCCCAGAACCAATGTCAGACTTACGTATTCCTCCGAGAACTGCCCAGAACCAATGTCAGACTTACATATTGCTCCGAGAACTGCCCAGAACCAATGTCAGACTTACGTATTCCTCCGAGAACTGCCCAGAACCAGTGTCAGACCTACGTATTGCTCCGAGAACTGCCCAGAGCCAATATCAGACTAACATATTCCTCCGAGAACTGCCCAGAACCAATGTCAGACTTACGTATTCCTCCGAGAACTGCCCATTACAAAGGTCAGACTTACGTATTGCTCCGAGAACTGCCTCAATCCTGTAGGTCGTTTGCCATCGACGTCTGGATTCATCCGGAAGTAATCAGCCCGCGCTCGTTGGAAGGTCGTGTCTGCTCTCCCTTGGCTCTCTGAAGCCGCAAGAACAGATTCACACAGAGTGTGCAAGTAAAGAGGGAAGTAGACGGTTGTCGTTTTTGTCGATTTTCGCATAAATTTCACATTCATAGGGAACGTCTCCTGGCTACAAATTACTTACAAACATTTTGAAAAAAAATACACGAGTTGTTAAAGAGCTGCTGAATGGCGGATACTATTTTTTTTCGTCGTTTTTTTTACACTTGCAGCTGGGGGAATTTTTAAAAAGTGCCTAGGAGGCGTTCCCTATGAATGTGAAATTTATGCGAAAATCGACCAAAACGACAACCGTTTACTTCTCTCTAAATCCCTACCGGTCTATTCTACAGCGTGCCAAAGTTCAGTAAATGTAAAAGATTTTTATAAATTATATAAATGCATTTTAGACATTTCCTGTCTTAATTAAAGCAACACACTTCAAAGTTGAAAAGTCGATTATCTCGGAACTATAAAAAAGCTGTTCGTGCTTGGAATGACCTACCACAGGTGAAAATGAATGCCCTAATGGAAGGCAAAACAGCTTTTTCAATAATATTCTTCTAAACTTGTCGTTGTAATTAAAACTGTAACTTATAAATTGTAGCTACCGGTTATAGCAACCACCGGACAGTGTATTTATATAGGTACTCCAAAGTTGTTTATAAATAAACTTGAAATTGAAATTGAAATTGAAATTGAAGTTGAAATTGAAATTGAAATTGAAATTGAAATTGATGGTTAGTGAGTTTTACCAGGCGAGCTGGCCGGCGAGATGAGGAACAGTTCGGGTCGGTCCTGAGCCGGCGACGTCTCCCTCGACTGCTCTGCCCGGCTCCTGACCGGGGATTGGGGAACGGAACGAGCCGGGAGCGGAGAACACGGGCAGGGAGCCGTTCTGTGCAACATCGGGATAGGTCGACGGGTTTGAGGAAACCGCTCGTCATTTCGGATCAAGATGAAGTAGGTATTCATTACATACTTCAGGCATAGATAAAAGGGTTACCCAGATATTCAACCATACCTAGCTATGGCTACGGCAAAAATATTGATGGTACTAATTTCGCCAGCAATCGCTGGGGTGCGTTGGCAACCTGTTTTAGCATCATCTACCAGGCCATGGCACAAGCTCAATTATAATCAAGGGACCCAATGTTCCTCAGGTGGTTACAGTTATTGCTTCATCTACCAGGCCATGGCACAAGGTCAATTATAATCAAGGGACCCAATGTTCCTCAGGTGGTTACAATTATGGCTTCATGTACCAGGCCATGGCACAAGGTCAATTTTAATCAAGGGACCCAATGTTCCTCAGGTGGTTACTATTACCTTGGTTACAAAATACATATGATACATATCGTGAACAGTGGCTCCATACCTTGACTGCAGGCAAAACTATTATTGAGGGCGGAGGGCCTTCACGTAGCTGCTGGTAGTATGGGAGTGGATAAACTGGGTAGCCCTTCTGTAAGAGGTGCTGATGAGAATAGTTCTTTACACAAATCGTTATGATATGAATTTTCAAGCAATTCCCAATAAATATTTAATTATTGTTGAACATCCTCCTTACTAACTCACTTGGCTGGTTGAGGTCTTGCGCCTCCCAAGGGCCTTGCGCTAGCCAGGGGCTTTGCACCTCCCAAGGGCCTTGCGCTAGCCAGGGGCTTTGCGCTTGCCAGGGGCCTTGCGCTTGCCAGGGGCCTCGCGCTTGCCAAGGGCCTTGCGTTTGCCTGGGGCCTCGCGCCTCCCAAGGGCCTTGCGCTTGCCACGGGCTGTGCGCTTGCTTGGGGCTTTGCTCCCGCTGGCACAAATTTCCCCCTCCGAGTGAGCGAAGTCCGCACCGGCACGTGCTTGGGCGGCGGCGCCTTCGGCATCATGGCCGCCTCCGCTTCTCGCGCCACATCCACGGGACGGCGTGGAGAAGTCGTGCCCCTGAAGAGTGGCGCCATTAAACCAAGTCGAGCTTGAAGGGGGACGGGGATGCCGATGCACGACAGTTTGTGACAGTTTGTGACAGGACGGGTCAGACATTCATAATTTATCAAAATTCAAAATGAATTTTCACTGCAAAATATGTGTCAACTTTCGATCATAATGCTTTGAAGTTTGAATTAACAACAGTGCAGGGCTCTTACAGTATGGAGGTAAAGTTGCATGACCGTATGGTATGGAGGGCGCATTGATTTATTGTCGAAAAACAGTTGATTTGCAAGAAGATGCAATGCCCATGGATACGTACATGGATTTGGCGCCATTGCTTACTTGAATTTTGATGTATACATGACTAGATATTCAACTCCTTACCACCATTCGAACATTGTCAACCAGAATACAGTCTAGCCCGTGAGAGAAGATGCCACAGCAGGGACTGCCCCCTTTTGTACTACCAACTCATGCTACAGTCCAGCCTGCGAGAGAAGATGCCACAGCAGAGACTGCCCCCTTTTGAACTACCAGCTCATGAATTTAAATTTTAATGGCAGGAAAAGAAAACACTATTTTGGTTAAAAATACAAAAATTCCAACATGAATCTATTTCATAATTATGAGTAAAATAAAAATATCAACACATAAATAGTTGAAAGATAAAACATAAGCTTTTGTAACATAAAGGGTATAAAGATGATGACAGGATTTCGGTTTTGTCAAATTGGCGCTTACGTAAGCGACAGTGAGTACTAGCACTCCCAGCAGAATGGCATCTTCTTAAATAAAACGAAGCATAACTTTTATTTACCAGCCAGTTTCAACCGTTTAGGGATCAGTGAGCACCCATCCAATACCTGACTCAGCGCAATATTGCTTAATTTTGATGATCCCGTGAGATTAGCATATTAAATTAGCATATAAGAGTAGCATATAAGCATATTAAAAATGGGACTCAGATCAAAGATCGCACTAATGAATAGCTAAAGGAACGAGGCAAATATCCCGCTCGACCCACCTGGACCCCCGAATGTTGATCGAGAGGCTGGACGAGGATTCCAGCGCGATTCGCGTGCCGCTGCCGCCACCTCTGTCGGGGGGAGTGCTTCGTCTGGGAGTTCCTCCTCCTGAAGGCGGGAATTAGGCAACGTGTTTGCGTTAGTGCAACGCATTTGCGTTGGGGTCGCAGGTTTAGTTCAATTTCCACCATATGGTTAAACATCCTGTCACGTAAGGGCAGGTACCTATTACATCAGCGTTTCAACCCAGAGTTTAAGTAGGAGTTGAGTTATTTGTCATGACAACCGCCAATAGGATGCCGTGGAATTCATCTGATTCTTAGGGTTAGATGCTTATACTAACCCAGAGTTGAAAATTATTCAAATACCGGCCCTAAATGCAATTTAAGTTGTTCATCGCTTGGTATTCACATCCATGATAACGTTGATTTAGGAAAATGATTCTGTGCGAAAAAGTGCGTGAAATTGGAAAAACATATTTAATTTAATATCAAGACATCCCTTTTAATCATAACGAGCATTGTTTTTATCCCTTTTAAGGGCCGGTTTTACAAGTGCCTCAACCCAGAGTTAAAGTAGGAGTTAAGTTATTTGTCATGGCAACCGCCAATAGGGTGCCGTAGAATTCATCTGTTTCTCAGGGCTAAACGCTTAACCCAGAGTTAAAAAATATTGTAAAACTAGCTCTTAATATTGTAAACCTCTACTTTCTTGGAAAAAATGCACTCACACACAAAAAATGTCACTCAAACTACAAAGTCAAAATTCTTTATGCAGTTATCTAAAAAGTTTCTTTGGTGACCCCAGTTTTATCTAGTCAAGAGGGTGGGGAGGTAGAAATGTGTTTAATTACAAGTGTGCATTCCACAGCTCAGTTGCGGTCCACACTAACCTGACCGGACAGCCGTTCGCTTGGCGGGAGGCGAGTTGCAACCGAGCTCCTTGAGCATGTCGGCCAGAGTCTGCCATGTCACGCTGCCTTCCTCCTCCTTCGCTATGAGCCCCTTGATTTTGTTGATCAGCGGCAAAGTCAGCTTCGCCACTGCCAACACAAAATGAATCAATTAGGGGTGTGCAAATATTGGTTTTCACTTTTCTTGATTCGAATCAAATATCGAATAGTTTAAAAATCATAATTCGAAATCAAATCGAATAACGAATAAAAAAATTTTGAAAAAGTCGAGTCGAAGTCGAGTTGAAAACGTTTGGCTCGAATAATTCGCCAAAAGTTCGAATTTTTGCAGCGAAGTGCTTATCAGTGGTGCCAAATATTCAAACAATTCAAAATTTTCGAATTATTCGTTTTTCGAATAATAAAATTTCGATTTCGAATACGAATTCGAATAGTTTAAAAATCACTATTCGAAATTAGAATACAAATAATTCGAAAATAATTCGTCAAATAATTCGTCCATTTCGAATATTTGCACACCCCTAGAATCAATGTATCAACATTAATCGAGGCGTGTATTCTGGGCAGTGATTGTGCAAAGTTATCGAAGAGTTATCGATGTTTATCAGTAGCACGGCCCTTTGAAATGAGCGGGCAAATTTGAGCTATCGATCGGTTGCCCTTGGCTACAGATCGATACATTTTTACGCAAATGCTCCCCCGGTAAAAATGATGTTCAGAAATTTACGTAAATTGATACCATGAACAAAAAACAATTTGTTATAGTTATGGAAGGGAGGCGAAGCTGGAAAAATGTGCACCCGAACCGGGATACGAACCCGGGATCTCCTGCTTGCCGGGCAGGTGCTCTACCAACTGACCCATGTACGGGTCGCTCGGCCTCTCATCTCCCCGGAGATCCCCCTTGTCCCACCCGGCGAAACGGGGAGAATGTGTGACCGAATAGCTCAGTTGGTAGAGCACCTGCCCGGCAAGCAGGAGGTCCCGGGTTCGTATCCCGGTTCGGGTGCACATTTTTCCAGCTTCGCCTCCCTTCCATCAATTGCATACTGGTAACTGCTTAAACCAGTAACAATTTCCTCTCATCCACCTTGTTATAGTTATTATTATCGGGATCAATTACATCAGAGCGTACGTAGAAAGTCCATACCTAAGTAAAATCTAGAGGTAAAGAAGCCTGCAATTGAATTCTGGCATTCCCAGATTAAACCTACCCAAATATTCTACTCTTTCTAGTAATGGCCACAGCACACATTTGGAATCAAGTAAACAAATTAAAACACACTCTGGCAAACAAAAAACTGCGTACCTTTATCCATAAATGGAAATCGCAGGTAACAGACTAGTTAGCCAACCTTGGAACAAAACACTGTAGGTATTTCTAAGCTTTCTGAAAATTAATGTCTCCATATGATGGAACTATTGTTGTTCATATCAGGTATGGTAAAATATATACATTGACAGCATTTTGGTTAGTTTGAATCTTACGACTTTCACTCACGTCAAAAGTATGGTTTTCTGCAAAAAAGCCCAGACTTTATGCTGCAAATATTGAAATATGGCAGATAAAATAACAACCTTCAGGAGAGCTGGAAGTATCCAGCCCGGAACTCTCCAAATCTGACGTGCTGTAGCCAGAACTTCCTCCAGAAATGCTTCCGGGACTGCCTCTAGGACTTCTTCCGTAACTTCCCCTAGAACTTCTTCCCGGACTGGCACCTCCAGAACTTCTTGAGGGACTGCCTCTGGGACTCATTCCAGGACTGCCTACATGACTGAATCCAGAACTTCTGGAGGGACTGCCCCTTGGACTTCTTCCAGGACTGCCTCTGGGACTCATTCCAGGACTGCCAACAGAACTCATTCTAAGACTGCCTACAGGACTGAATCCAGAACTTCTGGAGGGACTGCCCATTGGACTTCTTCCGGGACTGCCTCTGGAACTCATTCCAGGACTGCCTGCAGGACTTCTTCCGGGACTGACTCCAGAACTTCTTCCGGGACTGCCTCTGGGACTACTTCCAGGACTTCTTTCAGGACTTCTGCTGGGACTTATGCTGGAACAACTTCTTCCAGAACTCCTTCCGCCAGCACTCCCAGCTGAACTCTTTCTGGGACTCGATCCAGAAATTCTTGCTGGACTCTTTTTTGGACTTTGGGACTTCGAAAACATGCTTGACACCTTGGGAACACAAACCACTAAATGACCATAGGTACATTGAAAAAAATGTATATGTGAGCCCTTGAACAGCCAAAGTATAGTCCCGGTCAATTCTTCGATAATTTACGTAGTGTTTGACATAATTGATACGCAAATGAAATTAACTTAAGCAGCCTGGTAAAATTCTTCTCTACATATTGCCAATTATAAAAAGTTGAGTAAATAGCCAGCCTTTATTTAGCAATCAATAACCTGTTTGATATTAAGTTTTTTTAAACTAGCGCTTATGTTAGGAAAATTGAAAACTTTAGAAAAGTACACCCGTAAAAAAGTAGCTAACTTAATGTCAAAACTTCGGAAAACCAGCGAGTCCGTTATTCAGCGTTCAAATCACAGTTTAAATAGTTTTTTTCATAACTCCGAAGCGTAAGAGTGAAATAACTCACCTCGCTATCGAGTACTTCGTCCACCTCCGACAGCAGCTCCTCGAGTTTCTTGCGGAACTCGGCCGAGTCCGGTCCCGAGTCCGGCGACTCGTCCCACCTGGAATCGTAGCCGGGCAGGTCCGGAAACGAGTCCTGACTGGTGGGCGTCGGGGGTCTCTGCCCGTACAACGTACGTCGAGACCTCTGGTCCAGTCGGCCCCCTTCCAACCGGGGCGTGCTGTTTTGAGATCCGAGGGTGCTCGGGCCGTAGCTGAGTCTCTTCCGAGCCGAACCGGGCGTGTTTGAGGTCTGGGCACTGCCGGGCCATTGATGGCCGATGCCGGGCGTGCTCTCAGCGAAAGGTTGGAAACCTGTAGAAATGTTCGTGATAGTGTTTTTATACTGTTTTTCTTCTGGGACGAGCTGTTTCCGCTTGGAACGACCTACCAAAGGTGGAAATGGATGCCCTAATGGAAGGCAAAATAAGCCATTTCAATAAAATTCTACTAATATTGTAAATAAAACTGTAACTTGTAGCTACCGGTTCTAGCAACCACCGGACAGTGTAATATACTACAAAGTTGTTAATAAGTAAACTTGAGTTGAATTGAATGCCGCCACACTGTTAAAACTTTTCGGGGATTCCTAAAACTTACTATTTTTTTTATTCCTGGTGACATTTTCAGTCGATATTTGTCACGGGAGGATAATTTCAATAATAATTTTTGTGTTGATAGTTGTACGAAGTTTGTAATTAGATAAGTACGTTGTGTTGGATCGTATTGGCTGCCAGTACACAATATTGTTAGTTCCAAAAAGGTACCTATATTATTCATTGCACATTTCGTTCACTATGCACCTATAACCGTAAATATGTCTGTTCATCATGCACATGAATTCATTTTTTTTACACCAGTGTCACATTTGGTAGGTTGTTGGTTCTCTCATCAGTCCAATTAGTCTAGGTCTTTACCTACAACCCTTGATTTTATCCCATTCATCTTCAGGGAGCTTTTATTACAGTAATTTTTACCATCTGCCTATCAGTTCTATCACCAATGAACACTTACATAAAAAATGTAATGTGTAATATGAGTCTAGGTCTAGAGCTAATTACTCAATGACAACAATGGAAGAGCTTTGAAAAGATGCATTGCCAGCATACACACCAACATCTTTAGCTATACTCTGTAAGAGCCGGTTTGACATAGTCCAGTTTAAGTGATAACAGTGAGTTAAAATGAAAATAGAGGAATATGGCTGTGACGTTACAGAAAACAAACTTAGCTGACAACCAACACTTAACTGGGCATTGTAAAACCGGCTCTCAGCGACAGATTTCGAACATCTCTATGCATCAGCATAGCATGGCCTAAGCATTCTAAGGACGTGTCTGAATTGATTTGGTCTCGGCCTAGCGATTTGGTCTTGGTATCGACTACTTGGTATTGGTGACGTCATTTGTTTCATATTCGTACAGATAACTTCTGCTACCTGACATAATCACGGTTCCCACCGCCATTTGATAACAGGCGAGTCACCGAGACCAAGTCTGCGAGACTGCATCGTCCAAGTCTCGCGTACTCGCTCTGCTATGCGGTCAGCTATGTGTTCACCTTTTTATTATGTTTCATCTTATTATTAATTATTGTTACCATCAACTATCAATGCTTTAGATTTAGTTTATATAGTCTGTACGTTCCGTTGTACTTGTACAACAATGGGATTCCCAAGACTTTAATAATTGCAATTCGGACAGTACTTGTGACGTCATTTGTCAAGAACGAGTACGCGAGACCGCATGAAACCGTCAATTCAGACACGGCCTTAGTACCTACTGCAGTCCTGCGCCTGCTGAGGCCTTCTCGGTCGGGGCGGGGTCGGAGAGGTGACCACCACCTTCGGCTGGGGAAACAAAATGCTCGATTCAATCAAGATGCCACGATATTCTCTGATGTTTAGTAGGTATCAATTGCTAATAGAAGGTAGGAATCAAGTAGATATACTATATCAACTATAATAAGAATAGTGAGTCTTGAATGTTTTCTCATTGATTGTTTTCGATCAATCAATTTAGCTGATAGGTAGGAGCTAAGGTAGAAGGAATGCCAGAATTTTTATGAAGCCCTTTTTCTCCATTGGGATTCTTCACATAAGTAGGGGTATCTTGCCAGCTGCTCAAAAAAAGCTTTAATTAAAAGAGCCTCTCACTTCAGTGTGTATGTCTTCATTTAGCCTGGTGCCCTATCAAAATGCAACTAATCTACTTTAAATGATAGGTTAGTTTGGTTTTGATAGGGCTTTTTAAAGAGTTACCCAATATAGGCCAATTATACCCATTTGATTGTACATGATTGTACTATCTGCAGCACCCCAAAGCGGGCCCAAACTATGCTGGGTCAATTCTGTACAATGCCTTGCCAGGCAACAAGTAGAAAGAAAGCAATGAATTTCAATTTCATATTACAACTAATGCAATATCTATAGTGCAAGAATTCATTTACAGTGCAAAATAATTTTATACATACGAAGAATAACAATGACTGTCAAATATCTGTATATTGACTATCTTCTGGATGAAGGATCCTCACAATGAACGACGTCGAAACGTACCGGGCTAGCAGATTTACGCCCCGACGAAAGCGGGGAAAGGGCAGAGTAAGACGGCCAGGACGGAGTGGAAGATCGTGACCCGGTCATAGGTTCCGCCCCCCTCTGCAAAGGCGTTTCGTTATGAATGCTTTTACAGAATGCTTTTACCACCGATATAAGGTTATCCTGATTTTCCACTCCCATACTAAAGCAGCTATACGAAAGCCAACCGCCCGCTGTAATAGTTTCGCCGGCAGTCAAGGGATGAAGCCACTGTTTGTTGTTATATCACCTGTAACCAAGGTAACTGTAACCACCTGTGAAACATTGGGTACCTTGATTAAAATTGACCTTGTGCCATGGCCTGGTAGATAATGTTAAAACAGGTTGCCAACGCACCCCAGCGATTGCCGGTAAAACTACTAGCATCAAATTTTTGCCAAAGCCATAGCTTCATATGGTAGAATATCTGGGTAACCTTATATCTGTGCTTTTACAGTACGAAAAAACGTTTATGTACGAAGAATAAAAATGTCTGAAGGATTACCTCTTGGATGAATAAACGTTATCGTTATCATCCTCACAATGCAGGTCAAAACGTACCGGGCTAGCAGATTTACGCCCCGACGAAAGCGGCGAAAGGCCTGAGTAAGACGGCCAGGACGGAGTGGAAGATCGTGACCCGGTCCGGGTCTCAGGTCCCGGCCACATCTGGGCAGGCGTTTTGTAATCTGTCAGAGAGTCGGACGGGATAGAGCACTCGAAAACATGGGATTTGTGTGCCGGGAATCGCATGTTTATACACCTGTTAAGTCCTAATATGGCATGGCTGTCCACAAAGGTAAGATCCATGCTGTTGTCTACCACAAAGTATGGGTTACAAATTTAAAAGTAAAATTATTAGATATAAGTCTGTGGCCAGCTACTGGCATGGTTTGTTAAAAATTACAAAACTTAGAGTCTTTGTTGATTTCTGGCTAAAGATATCATTAGGAAAGGCTTAAAATATTTGGCACACATTTATCAGCAGATTTATATTCTCATTACATAAATCAGTTTTTAATTATACATACCTACTGTATCATTTCATGTAGGTAACTTTGCAATTTAAAATCATTCCATTTAAATTTTATTGCATAAGGTTCAACATGGGCAGTGATTTCAAATCTGATTGATTTCGGGCAAAATCGAATGAAAAAGATACACATGTTTGGAGGAAATTGTTACTGGTTTAAGCAGATACCAGTAACTATGCAATTGATGGAAGGGAGGCGAAGCTGGAAAATGTGCACCCGAACCGGGATACGAACCCGGGACCTCCTGTTTGCCGGGCAGGTGCTCTACCAACTGAGCTATTCGGTCACACATTCTCCCTGCTTCGCCGGGTGGGACAAGGGGGATCTCCGGGGAGACAAGAGGCCGAGCGACCCGTACATGGGACGGGTAAACGGACTCGGCCCAGGACGGCGATGGCGCAATCATTAGACCCTTGTTTGCTACCCTGGTAGGCATCCTACATAGGTACCAAGTTGATACACAAGAAAAAAGTATGATCGAAATGGAAATTTGGTTACTGACCCGAGTAGTTGGCATTCGAGCGTATAGGACTGAACAGTTCTCCGGACGGACATGATGGAACCGACGAGGAAACGCTCAGCTCAGAGGAGATCGATATGGATAGGGAACTTTGAGAGCCTTCCCCGGCCTGTTCTGGAGTGACAGTTTGGATTAGAGGAGGGTGGGCACTTTAACTTTTGTTCTTCAGCTCTTTTTCATAAAGACTAGTGTATACATGGTTTCAGGTCTTTTAATTTGGCATATATTATTGCAATATTATTGCAGTAATATATCAAACGCCCTAGAATAGGTTAATTCTTCAAGAATTGCTTTTAATTGTATGTTATATACGATGTGATGTGACCATACACATATACGAGGTACACATGTAGGCACTTCTCGGACTACTCATAATGAAATTTTATAGCAATCTTCTGCAATCTTCACGGTGGAGGCAAGAAATGTGAATGTGATTAATTTAAAGCCCAATCATCGATATGACGATGACCTACCTTCGGTGGCTTGCATCTCTGACTCAATGGACAGCCTCACACTGACATTTTCGTTCGCGTTGCTGTCAGCAGCTGTGGGGCAATCACAATTGAAAGTCACTAACGTATTATAATTAAACATTTTTCGTTTAAAAGACTTGACAGGAACCTGCATTAATGATTACGTAGATTTGTGGTTTGAGTTCAAAAAATTAATTGTGGGCAGTTAGCCAGTAACAGACTGACTAATTTTAATTCTAAAAACTGTCAATCACCAACCTGATCTTTCATCCCCAAGTCCCAAGTAGTTGGATGTATAATGAGATTTGAGTACCTCCTCTGCAAACAAATAATGTTGTATGTATTATTAGTTCCGACTTTTTACTCCCCCGGGTCTACCGAATGAAGGAGGTTTATGTTATATTATAGCTACAAGATTCACCCATAATAGCAATTAGGTCAAACTTCAAACAAAAAATAACTAGCTCAAATCCCAAATTCCTGCAAAAATTCTGAGAAAGAGATTTTGACCAAGTACCATATTATATACTCTGCATTATAAGCTGGTGTAATAGGGTACCTGCTATTAAATGCGTCGAATATGACTTGTCGAAAACTCAATCTAGTAAGCTACAAGTCGCCGCATATTGCTAGGGAATATAACCACAAGGTCCACTGAAGAAATTAGCCCTACCTACATGAATAATAGCATGCAATTAGGTGAGTGAACGTGTTTTACAGCTAACGCAATGTCATTTTTACTGAAGCGCGTATGAAACATAATGAAAATTGAAACTAGGTAGGTACCTGGTAATATCATCAACAGAGATTTAAGAAACCTTGTACCTATATTACATACACCTACTAACAATGGAATGTGGAACTTGATGCACAACAATGGAATTTGCATCTGATCTGATGATGCAAATGGTAATATTAATTTCTAAATTTTAAGTGCATGATACCACATATTAATGAGAACTCTCATTCATCTATGATGATACCGTCCGATCAAAAGTGAGGCCACTGCAATCTGCGGAGACCACAAAGAAAACGTTTTCGTCACGAATTTGCGACATAGTACCGACCATAGTACACTACACGTCATAAACTCTTTACGGCACCAGCAAGGGAAATCTTATCGACCTTCAAATATCGCACCAAAGATTCTGGATCCAAAACTACCCGATGAAGCTAAACGACAGATCAACACAATGCTGATAGTGATCCAAGATCCTAACCTAGAAATTCAACATGCCACAGGTTGCACTCACGTGCAGCTCCAACGTCGCATTGGGTTTCATTAATCTATGGTCGCATTCACTGAACCTCAATGATACACACAAAACCCCGTCATAAAATCCCCGATAGATAAACGGCAAACTAATTAATCTCGCAGGCTGACCCTACACTACCATGACAGCGGGACCAGAGATCTTCTTCGCAGAGCGTGATCTTGGGACGAATGCCATGCTCACGTCTTCCTTGTTTTACTTCTTCGCTACGCGCTGTCTCTCTCTCCCTCTTATGCACCGAAGCCACCCCAGTATTATTGTTATTGACAGTTCAAGGCAGGAATGTCAAGGACGTTAGGCCATGTGGCTATCGCATTGTAATGACACGTAACAGAACCGATTGCGTGTAAAACAGGACGAAGTCCCGTTTAATATTGACTAATATTAACCTGCTATGCTCTTATGGTAGAAATTACAAAGTCCGGTCAGCGAGTAGGATTTGATGCCGGTAGCTAGCGGCAGGATAGCCTAACGGGCGGATAAGTTTTCCTACGCGTATTACGAACTAAAGTTATCATCCGTCTATGTACCGGCCAGATTACCGGTCAGGTGGCTAATGCCCTGCGTAAAGCTTCGGTTCGACTGTACTTCACGCATGCGCAAATGTATACATTACCTGCGAAATAGTGTCATCTCGCCAAATATATCATGGCTTTGAAGCAGGGACGTAACTAGAGGGGGTCAGGCATACCGAAGCTCGGAGACCTCGGGTTCAGGGGGGCCTCCTATATTAGATTTTTTGGGGCCCGCAGAGGCCCTAATTAATCCGAAAAAAAGGTGACGAAACCACATTTTTTTTAAGGGAAAATGTACATTAGAAGCGAGGCAGGTGACGGTTGACAAAAATTAAGGAGTACGTTTTGCCGCGAGGGGAGGGTTTTTCGCTCGGGGGAGGGGAGGATCTAACGGTCAGCATTTCAGCAAATGCTGACGAAGCCCCTGTCTGCTGGGCCCATACCTACTGGGCCCTGAATTGTGCGTCGACTTGTTTTGCGACAAGAAAATAAATGTTTATAAAATTGGTAATTAATATCGTATTGGGCCTAGGGGCCCAAAAAGCCACTACATTATTGTAACAATTCAAAAACATATGTATAGAGTGGATTGTTTCTATTTACTGAATGATAGATATTAGAGGCAAAATTGAGAAAAAAATCCCATGCAGTCAGTTCGGGTTAGAATTCCACATTGAGCGGCCGTCGTTTCAAAAGCTCATTATTAAAGTGTATAATATTTTGGGTAGTGTCGAATGAACAGAGTGAACAGTGTACACACTATGCCACAGTGTCAAAACGTTGTCAATTTTATATTTCAACATGTCTGACGGTTAAAATTTTGAGTCCAGTGCATGCAAGCGAAAAAAGAGAACTAAGGCCTTGCTTGGCAATTAATTCAGCTGGTGGAACGACAATCGTGCCCAAGTGCTGTGAAAGCCGATGCCGATGCTCAAGTGATGTGCAAGTGACGCCACGTGACCCCTCAGAAGTAGCAGTTAAAATCGCCCCAACTTCGAATCCGAAATCGGTTCAAATGAAATTTCCCTCAGACAAAACGCATTTCCGCAACAGAAATGTTTGTAATTGTAATATTGTAGGATGTGTTGCCGTTAAGGATTTTTTTGGCATACAAGTCCCCCCCCCCCCCCCCCCCCCCCCCCAACCATTAAAGGGTCCCTTGTATACGTTAATTGCTGACTGCTCTTCGAGTCTTAGATCCACCCCTGCTCTGGCGCAGCCGATTTGAAGTTACTCCACTGCTTCGAAGCGAGTTCGTGACGGTTGTCGTTTTGGTCGCTTTCGCATCAGTTTCGCATTCACACGGAACATTTCCTTGCTCCAAATATAAACAACAAATGTGGAAATTTGGAAATTTTGGTGGATACTATTTCTATTGTCGTTTTTTGAAAATTTGCAGCAGGGGAATTTTTAAAAGGTGCCATTTTGGGCGCTTTTCATCGTCATTTCGTCGTCAGTATCAGAATCATCTAAGTCCGAATCAAACAAGCTCGAAATTTTGTCATCGGAATAATAATTTTTAATAATAATTTTTTTTTCATCAGACACAACCAAGTCACCCATTTTACATAACCTCTAAACCATGCCTAATCAAGGCAGAAACTGAACATGTTTTATTTTTAACCTGGCAGATAAGCCTGTAACCGGTGCCCAGAGCACCGGTTAAGAAATCCTCCCGTTAGCTCATTCTATCCGGCCAGATAGCCACTACCTGGACATTGTAATACGCTTATAACTGACTTTCCTCCCGGTAACGTTAACAGCAACAAAGTCTATCGCTAACCGGACTTTGTAATTTCTACCACAGAAACAGTACATATCTGACATAAATGGACCAATGGAAAAATCTAGTAACTCTACGGTAGAATCAAAAGAAGCAGGAATATTCGCAAAACATAAACAATGATTATATGCACAATGGTTACTTTTGCTTTACAATAAAAATATGTGTACTCTTATTAACCATTTCTTATTACAAATGGATATTGAATGAATAGTGGGGTGTAAAGGCGCCTAAACCTTGTGGTCATTTTTAATAATAATAACACAAATAGAACAGGTAGGTACACAGCCATATATGAAAGAGGTAGGAAAGCGGTAGGAAGCGGTAGGAAGCGGTAGGAAGCGGTAGGAAGCGGTAGGAAGCAATTTGATAGGAAAGCGGAAATCCCGATCTTATTCTTGTGTCGTGATAACAATGGTTCACAAAATTACCTTCCCGAGGGCTCAGCGTTTGCGCCTTTGGTGCCGACTTTTCTGAAACAAAAATATATCACTATAGAGTTACCTTGAATATAAAGAGCTGTTGTACAATCGAGCTAAAAATGTATAATTAGTAAAGTTTCGTCTCCACTGAAAACTTATCAAATGAAAAAGCTGTAGGTAAGCCAAGCAATGCTTTGTTCCGGTACCTACGTTTACTTATTTTCTTCAAGAAACTTAAACATTTCGACATATTATTTTAGTGAAATTTTTCTCGTTGCATCAAAAATAGCGTATAGCCTTATAGCCAGTCTTCTTGGGAAAAAATGACCCAAATTGATTGTCTCATATATAAAATTAGCTCTTCGCGATGGGCACCGGGCTCAAAAGCCTCTCCATATTATATTTAAAACCTCCATAAACGCATTCGCCATCACTCTAATATTGCTTCTGAAGCTAGGAAACTCATAGCAGTCAACCAAGACACACAAAAAACTTCGTTTCGACGTCAACGACGCCGCTTGCAGCTTGACCATCATCCAAGACCATATCAAAGTACCTACCTATAGGCGTCCTCGGAACCGCACTGATATCCCCAAAGTTGGGCGACCACCCCTGGTCATCGTATCCGCCGCTCCCGCCTTGGAAGCTGGAGTTGAGTTGAGGGGGCAGACGCCCCATGGGCGGGGAGTGAGGCACGCGGCTTCCTCTCGGCTCCGCGTACAAGTCTATCTCGTGCTGGTACTCCTGGTAGGGCGAGGTGCCGGGTCGGTGCTGCTTTTGCTTGCGTTGGGCAATGCGCCCAGGACCAGCAGCGTCGAATCGGCCTGTGCAGGGGGTCGTTCATATACCTCTACTTGCCTGGAGGTCGTGGGGTATGAATCTCACCATGGCTGTGCTTGCAGCGTGCCAAGAACCCACCCTGTCCCATCGCGCCCTGCCTAACGTGGACCCTGCCCCCATGTCCCATGTCCCAGCCTTGCCTGGAGGTCGTGGGGTATGAATCACGCCATGGCTGTGCTTGCAGCGTGCCAAGAACCCACCCTGTCCCATCGCGCCCTGCCTAACGTGGACCCTGCCCCCATGTCCCATGTCCCAGCCTTGCCTGGAGGTCGTGGGGTATGAATCACGCCATGGCTGTGCTTGCAGCGTGCCAAGAACCCACCCTGTCCCATCGCGCCCTGCCTAACGTGGACCCTGCCCCCATGGCCCATGTCCCAGCCTTGCCTAGAGGTCGTGGGGTATGAATCACACCATGGCTGTGCTTGCAGCGTGCCAAGAACCCACCCTGTCCCATCGCGCCCTGCCTAAAGTGGACCCTGCCCCCATGTCCCATGTCCCAGCCTTGCCTGGAGGTCGTGTGGTATGAATCACACCATGGCTGTGCTTGAAGCGTGCCAAGAACCCACCCTGTCCCATCGCGCCCTGCCTAACGTGGACCCTGCACCCATGTCCCATGTCCCTGCCTTACCTGGAGGTCGTGGGGTATGAATCACACCATGGCTGTGCTTGCAGCGTGCCAAGAATCCACCCTGCCCCATCGCGCCCTGCCTAACGAGGACCCTGCCATCATGTCCCATGTCCCAGCCTTGCCTGGAGGTCGTGAGGTATGAATCACACCATTGGTGTGCTTGCAGCGTGCCAAGAACCCACCCTGTCCCATCGCGCCCTGCCTAACGTGGACCCTGCCCACGTGTCCCATGTCCCAGCCTTGCCTGGAGGTCGTGAGGTATGAATCACACCATTGGTGTGCTTGCAGCGTGCCAAGAACCCACCCTGTCCCATCGCGCCCTGCCTAACGTGGACCCTGCCCCCATGTCCCATGTCCCAGCCTTGCCTGGAGGTCGTGGGGTATGAATCACATCATGGCTGTGCTTGCAGCGTGCCAAGAACCCACCCTGTCCCATCGCGCCCTGCCTAACGTGGACCCTGCCCCCATGTCCCATGTCCCAGCCTTGCCTGGAGGTCGTGGGGTATGAATCACATCATGGCTGTGCTTGCAGCGTGCCAAGAACCCACCCTGTCCCATCGCGCCCTGCCTAACGTGGACCCTGCCCCCATGTCCCATGTCCCAGCCTTGCCTGGAGGTCGTGAGGTATGAATCACACCATTGGTGTGCTTGCAGCTTGCTAAAAACCCATGCCCTGTCCTATTGTGTCCACCAAAAATCGACGGAATTTGCGTCATAGCCGATCTTATCAAACTAAATAACTTAACCTTTGGCGTTGCCTCCTCGAGGGATGCCCCGGGCGAAGGGGTCCCGTTCCTGCTCGAAGTATCGCTGGTTTTCCAGGAACTCTTCCCTGGAGCTGACCATCGGCACCTGCTGCTGGTTGCGGTCCAGATAGCTATATCCTCCTCCCGATGTTTTGCTGGATCCTTCTGCATTGAGAGCAAAAACGGGCTAATAGCGGAAAATTTCCAGAAATAACATGGGATTGAAATTTGGCAAACATTTTGTTTGTTGGTATCAAAGTTTCTGATATTGCAAACTGTCAGGGAAAGCAATTTGATTTAAAAATATATAAAAAACAATAGTTGTATATATAGCTAGTATCCCGTGCATTCGTTGTAGTTCCTGAAAGAGTGAGTGGTGTAAGACAAAATGATTGTTAAATTCGGTTCCTTGGACACTTAACGTGATTGCAAAAAATGGATCTTGCTAGTGCTATCTATCAGTAGCTAAATAATAAGCAAACAGTTAACTAAACTTCTTTTCTTTTTGGTGGAATTCGATTAATCTGATCAGAATTAGTTCTAATAATATTATTACCTATTTTATTGAGCCATTCTTTACGTTTTGGGGCAAGTATACATAGTAATGTGTTTGTGAAGGGCAGGTGACTGCGTATTGTGCTAGTGCTGATGACCTTCACCAAAGCACGTGATCAAAACGTTCTATCGAGAGCGCGGCAACTCCTGCCCCGAAGTCCCTCATAACACAGATGCTGCTTTGGTTGCCTATACTGCAGGGTTACTTTCGGGAAACCTTCCACATTCCATATTTTACACGGCAATCTCAGGGGTAGACATTTTTCCAAGGGCCAGTTTACACGGCGTTTTAGTGTCTCACCACATTAATCAAATAAATTTTTAAGAAATTTACTAAATTTAGGCAATTTAACTCCATATCATAGGCTATTTATCATTAGGGAGATAAGCTATAGCAATGAGCATAGCAAACTGTATAACTGAATATTCTATGACAATTTCCCATCATTCCAAGAACCGATGTGCTAAAAGTGCTAAAACTGACATTTACCGTCGTTCGATTCGTATCTCCATCCTTGGTCCGGGGCCGATGCTGCCATCCGGTTGTCATGACCAGAATTGCTCGACGTACTGGACGGATATTGATACGACATTTCATGCGAAAAGCTGATATGCCTCGAAGTTTGGGCAGCCATGGCGTTATCTGGACTACCCCTGGCATCTTGCCTGGACCCTGTGTCTACTGAACGGTTAGAGGGCAACGCTTTCAGAACTGGAGGTAGACCTTCTTGTTCGAAAGAATCGTCCAGCGGGTTTTTCCTGATTGGTTGAAGGCTCGGTTGGTTCTGGTTGTCACTTTCGCCGGCACTGGAGTCTGTAATGGACAGACTGGACTCGCTGGTGTAGTCAATGGACCAATTCATTTGGGGACTCTCTCTGGATGAATTCATTTTCTTGATGTGACATCAATGTGTGTTGATACGTTACTGTTTTGTGGTTATCTTTCGATGATTCGTGGTAGCATGGTCAAAGTTTTTGTTGGTAATGGGTTGCGATTGATTTCTTGACTTGATATAATGAATTTAAATGGTATTTAATGATAACGTGGAGTGTAAATGGGATCAAAAAGGATAAAATGATAAATAATTTTGGTTGTCAAATCTAAATTTGAAGTTAAATAAAGCGCTGTTTTGAAGTGACCACTGCAACTTGAATGCCGAACATGGGTTTTACAGAGTTAGTAGATTATTTGAAATTAATTTGGAGCTTTCTTTGAGATTGGGGGATAGAGACTCTTTGTGGATATATGAAGGGCTACAAAAATAAACGTTTCTTATCGTAAAAATAATTATTAATTGCATATTGATAATACAGTCACCAGTAACTTTTTATACATCGCTTCATTAATCAATAAATCATAGATGTTTTGACAATGCCAGAAAAATTAGTAATTTTCTAGCGTATAGAAAATGAAACTGTTTTCAACATGATGTTGTAAAACCCATTGAAAATGAGCGGCCATTTTGAAAATTGAGAATGTTTAAAAATGAACTTAACAACTAATAGTTACAACGTGTTAACAGGAACAAAGTATGCTTTCTTCGCATTCTCTCAAGTGACAAAAGAAATGTCAAGAATGTATAAATAAATATATTAACATCCAACGCTACACAATGATCTGAAATACACGGAGTCGTCTTCTTATGATATTTTTGAACGTTTTGTGCCCACCTTAATTGCCGGATACAAAATTCTTGTAAATATTATTGATATAAAATTGAGCAGCATTTAGTCAAAACGACCCAAACATAAAAACCTCTAAGGCACAAGGGCAATCAGCACCGTATTAATTTACCTATTCATGAAAATATCAATACCATGATCGAAATCATGACCTAATTTACTGACCGTAGGTGCGGCAGATGATCAATTGAACTTAAAATTAACTAAAAATGTAATAATACTTACTATAAATAATTAAAATCTTTTAGAATGTTACTTTTCTAGGACGGCTTGGCTTATAAAAGCCACATTCTACAACGCTACGAAAATTTAAGAAAACAGAAATCTTGATGGAAGAAAATTATTCGATTATACATTGGTTTCCTTATGAGGAAAACCGTACAATCACAGAACTGCATATCGATACATCTGGTTTATTATACCTACTACTTTTCGGTCGAAAGTAGAAACCAAATTCGTTCCACGCGAGATCTATAACAACATTTTCAGTGAGCTGATACTTAGTGTCGTTCGCTATAGTGCGTTGTTGTTAGTCCTGACAAAGTATTTGCAAAATCTTAACGCTTCGATGCTTCGGAAATCCCACAGTTCGTTGAAATTTACCTATATATGCCACACAAAAGGAGGGCTTATACAGTTGCTTGTTTCGATCGTAAAGCAAATGGCCGGAAACCAACGTGGAAAACCTATTGCAAAATCAGAAACTGAATATCTAGCACAGAGGCTACGGCGAGTGCCTGCTCCTTTGCGGGGATCGAAACAATTTTTAGACCCCCTTACAGCACAGAGTTCCCAGCCTGAAATCCACGCTAAGTACATTAGGCGATATAAATTCAGGCAATTGCGTGGATACTAACCCTTTAGTGAAACAAAACGTCCGAATATCTTGACTTTTGGAATTCGAACCCCAACTAGTTCGTGTCCACACTAATTACAGCAACGCAAAACACTAACCTAAGTACACAGGCGCACAAAACAAGTAAAAAAATGCACAAAGTGTCCTTAAGGCCATCGCCCAGTCGTCATGTCCACATGCACAGCGGCAAAGAGCACCACTAAACAAAGTACACGCTCGCACGTTACGCTAAGTACACTAAGTGTCCGAGCTGCTGGGTCTCTGCGAGCCGGCACCGGCTAACAGGGTGGGGTCGGCGCTGGCATGGCAGTGTGCGCAGTGCGAACAGACGGCGCAGTTCCCGATGCGTCGAGCTAAGGTGGCCTTCAGCTTGAGCGCTGGACCCAGCTTCATGTTCATGGTGGTGGTGAGATGTTCTTCGCTGAGCAGCGGCAGCGAGGTGCCGTCGATTCGTTCGCCGCGAAAGTTCTGCGAAAACAGAGACGAGAGCTCGTTAATGACGGGTCTTGGGTGCGGATATTGGTTACAGATCTGCGAAAATGGGCAACAATAGGGATTTTGCCCATCCGGTATGATGAAGGCATAACGTTAAAGTTCCAAAATCGCTAGGCTGGACCTCTTCTGTAACTTTTTGAGAAGAAATGAGCGTGAGAACATTCATTTTGTTCCGTATGATGACATTGGTGACCTTGGAGTTGTCACAACCTACATCATGGACAACCAATTGACACCCTCCGAATACCGAAGGCCACCTGGGAATTCAATGAAAGCTTAGGGCTGACAAACTTTTCTAATCAAAGCGAATCCTTCCAACAAACGGTAACACGCTTTCCATGTAAGAAGCAGATCTAGATAGAAGATGCGAAAGTGATTTAAAAATGGAAGAGAGGAAGAAATCAACTCTTTGTATGCTTTTCAATTGGCTGGTGTTGGTCAGTTTGACGCTTAAATTGACGATATGGTGTAAATGGTTGAAAAAGCCGATATACTTTAACATTGACAGCTCAGTTTCGATATTAGCGATTTAACATTTTGATTTTCAAAATCATTTGTTTTCAATGTCACTGTCGTGGTTTGGCATAGAATGATTTAGTGCGAAATCGCAAGGAAGAAAGTCAGTTACATGATCGCACCTCTACCCCAAGGTCATTGGGGATAGCGTCACAATTGTCTTAAAAAATGTAAAAACCGGACTACAAACAAGAAGCGAGTTCGGAAAAATACGGTTTCAAAATGGCGTCCAAAAGCAAATGTAGTTTCACATATCTCTTAATTTTGCATCTCCATCATCACACGAATCTCCACAGCTTGCCTATAACCGATCGCAACCGGCCCGAGCAGAAACAAGCGCGCAGTAACAATCGGCTGTAAGTGCGCCAGCCACGGTGCTATCTGCTATCTCGGGCCGAGGTCTTTAGTTCAACGCCGGACACACAAAATGCCGGTGGCAGGGTGGGTTCCTAGGCGAACTCCGACAATCAAGGTCAGCCCGATCGACGGCTGACCCAACCCAAACTAGCGGGCCTCTACAAGCGGTTGAAACAAGAGGTTTTTTCCGATTGTGATTTACATGTCTATGTTGCATCCATTTGAGTTTGGGAGTCGATGTATAATCAAGTACTTTTTGCACGCGGTGTTAGATAAATATATGGTACTTGTGGTTAGACGACAATGTATTCATTGCGTAATTAGGACCAGGTCCAGAGCGACCATTTATTAGTGGTAACAACAGCTGGGATCAGCTGGATGTTCGAATTTCTCCACTCAAATTTAGTGTCATTCATAAGCCATAAAATTAACACAGAGAGCCGTTTTGAATTTGATCCAAGTATGGTACCGCAAAATCTTAATTCTCTCGAGAACTGGGATTCCCTATAAATGCAATTTAGTTCCAAAATTCCCAAAATGTATTTCCATTATCTATCTACCAATTTCCTTCACCAACTGAGGAGACGGAGTTCTAAGTACCTACACACATATACGGTCGGCACCAGATTCACCCTCGAATCTCTTCATGCAAGGCCATCTTCATAGTTCATAAACAGCAATTTGTTTAATATCCACGACTTTATGAAATCAATATATTCCACTGCATTTTCGCTCTAACAGTATTTACAACGAACATGTTACACGAGCAAGCTCTAAACGTATTACAGCCAGGGTTAAATGGCCAGCACGTAAACTCAATCCCAATCATTAGAGATATTAGACCATGTTGCTACCGCCTTATAGTAAAGGGTGTGGTCCCTATCCCTAGATATAGACACACACATACACAATAATAATACATACATCACACAATACCGCATTATGGAAAGCAATAAAAATCCAAGCTCACATATAGATTAGAATTTTAGCAAACGTTCTCTAGTGTATATGGTAGAAAACTGCATGCTATGCTAGTGGAGCTATCAAGCTTTTTAACCACATGTTGGCAATGATTGTTGTAAACCTATTGTTTGTTGGGAAATGATAGTGGTTATATGCGTGCCTCGGGCGTCGACATAGTGTTCTCTAGTGCTCCAGCCGATGGTTCTTGTGAGTGCACTATTTGATAGAGTACGTTTCCTGCGAACGGTCGTCGAGATATGAACGGTGCTTTTCAAACAACAACAAATGCGAAGCTACCCTACGCTATACGTATTATGAATCCGAACGTGTTTACATAACATTTCCGATATCGGTCGGTTCAATTTTAAAATTACGGTTCTAATTCCGATGTTTCAAATTTGTCATAGGTAGGTACCTAGGTTCCGGCTCCGAATTCGGTCCTTATATAAAAAAAATAGTTTTACGATTCTTTTTCGGTTCATGTCCCATACAAAATATCGATTATTTCAGGTTCCTATTCCGGTTCTGATTTTGATCTCTGGAAAAATCATATACCATAACTACAAAAAAAGGGACACAAACTCTTGAGATTTATGGAACAGAAAATTTATGGAACAGAAAAGGAACCAATATGTTTAAATTCAATTAACAGGTCCAGTTCTTGCAAGTTATTGAAACGGCTCCGGTTCATTGGAAAAAATGGTTTTTTTGAGTTCCGGTATCGGCTTGGATCCAATCACGAATGTCAGAGAGGCATTCTGGAGTAGATCAGTCGAACAAAGAATTTATACTTGCTTATTTATACTACAGCGCTTTCCAAGTGAGCAAATATTTGAGTTTCTATGTCTATTATCATTATGTATACTTAAACTTAGGTACCCAACCTTTGCACTTATTATCAAAAAGCTATTTCAAATTATGTATACAGCACCTGCAACATCAGCTCTCTTTAAACTCACTGGTGGACAACTTCAACGTTAATCCCCATTAAAAAAGAAATGCAAGCATGCTGTCCACCAGTGAGATAACACGTATTGCCGGACCTCTATCTACAAATATAAAACAAAGACTTTTATTTTTTAAATCACTCCTGGCGATAATGTCCGAATGGCGGTGACCAACAGGACTGAAACGCACTCTAGACTGCGACCCGATGCGAAGGCAGCATGGCGTGGCTGGATAAGGTACCTAGATGATTGTGGGGTATTATTTTCGTCGCCCCTTGGGGCACGGTAGCGGCGCGCTCTGAACGATTGCTCTCGATAGAGTGGGGGCGGGGCGGGGGGGGGGGGGGGGGGCAGCGTTTAATGTGCTTTGTGAGGTGCATTCGGACTCTTGGTGTAATGGTGACCGAGCCGCCGTATAGCTATTGGAGCAAACTTTTGTAATTGAAATACCGCTAAAAACGACAAGTTGATCATTTTTATTAAAGGTCGCATAATTTAAGTAAAATAATAAATACATAGTGACGAAAAGATTGATAGACTATTAGTCATATCATTAAAAAAGTATAAGCAAAATAATTAGTGAAGGAGATTCCTCCATTAAACCATCGAGTATATGCTTCTAGGTGGTCACCCATCCAGTCCTCGTCTCGACGCAGTGTTGCTTAACCTAGGACTAGGAGGTTTACACGCGTGCCAGTTACGGCTGCACCCGAACGGTATACAGTCTTCAAAATTCGGTACTCCTATTATGTTCTCCGTCTAATTTCGCACTGCAGGCGAAAATTTCGCACTTATACCAGTCACTTACCGCAATTCATGACGACTTTTGCGTCTCAGTAGGCCATGAGTTCGACCGAAATTAAAGGTTGATGGATGTTGATGCACGCAAAGTTGCATACATGGAGCGTACTTGCGTGTACGACCAAATAAACCGATGCGGTCGCCCATCCAGTATCGGACTCGGCACAGTGTTGCTTAACCCTGGACCACCCTGGACTTCACATATTTTGACACTGAAGGTGAAAAATCTTCACTTAGCCAATCTAAGCTAGATTATTAATTTATAATGTCATTTTTTAACTATTTAATGCCAATATTAGGTTCGGAATTATTAAGTATCTGAATAATGCTTTAGGGTCAAGAAAATCGTGTACAGAACAGTCACAGTGTGTAATTGAGCGAATCAAAGCCCTGTGACCAACCATCCAGCGCCCGGCTTGGCGCAGTGCTGCTTAACTTGGGTCACCCTTACTGCTTAACTTGGGTCATCCATCCAAAGGCCGACTCAACCCATTGTTGCTTAACTTGGGTCACCCATCCAAGTCCGACTCAACCCATTGTTGCTTAACTTGGGTCACCCATCCAAGTCCGAATCAACCCATTGTTGCTTAAATTGGGACACCCACCCAACGCCCGAATCAACCCATTGTTGCTTAAATTGGGACACCCACCCAACGCCCGAATCAACCAATTGTTGCTTAATTTGTGTCACTCTTATTTCTTAACTTGGGCCACCCTTATTGCTTAACTTGGGCCACCCTTGTTGCTTAACTTGGGTCACCCATCCAGCGCCCGTCTCGCCCCATTATTACTTACCCCCGGACACTGCACCCCGGGGCGAGACACGACTAGAGCGTGCTGCAAATGCGTGCGGGGCCAACGCGTGCTCGAAGTGCGTGCGTCGATCTAGGGGCAGCCCCCCCCCCCCCCCCCCCCCCCGATAGACATGGACACGGGCGGAAGGTAACACGTCTTGCCCGCATTCATCAGCCGCCTGTACAAGGAACGGCTGCCCATGTTTGTTCCTCGCGCCGAAGGCGTTTTGCTCCGAAGTCGTGTTTAGTGATATGCAGAGTGTTTTTTTGGGAATTGGCGTTTGGGTGATGACGCGGACAGATGTTTTGGTGCGCTTTGCCTTTTTTGTTAGCAGGGGAAGGAATTGAAATTGAAATGAAACTGTTGGGTTGGCGTAATTGAAATTCGAATGTTGTGGACGGTACTCTAATAGATATGTTGTTATTTGCCGTTTTAGTCGCAATTTTCGTAAAATGGTGACCAAAATGTTCTTGAATTATTAATAAATAGGGGTAGGTGTAAGGTTGTATTTTGAAATGAAAACTGTTGGGTTCAGCAAGTGAAATTCAACTTAGGAAGCAATTTAATTTTTCGTCAAATAGGGACCACGATTTTCTTGAATTCTGATTCAAAAGGGGTAGGTGAGGTTGTTTTCTGCACAGGGATGCAGAAAACGCTTTCAATATATAAGCTGCACTCATATATTTGTAATTAGTTGGTGTAATGTACTCAAAATATTTATTATGTAAAATGAGTCGACCAAACAGCGAAGTCATCAGATAGATTACCACGAAGCACCTTTGTATACGAAGTTGTCACGCAACCTATAAAGTAGGTATCTGTAAAGTTCACCTCTTTGTCTTCGTGAGTAGCTGTAGTTATTTAAAAATTCTGCTCTATATTTTAATCTCGTTTTCCAAATTATATGCAAGGCGTGGTAAAAAAAAACGACCGCGACATAATTTATTCGAACCCAAACCGAAGAAAAAAAGTCATCCAATCATCCGAGTCTCCAATAATTATTCGTAAACCCTTCACGTGCGTCACAAAACTCTAAAAGAGGGGAGGGCAAAGTTTGAGGTTAAAATAATGGCGTGCCTCAAAAAAAAAAAAAAATCGGTGAACTTATTTTCTACCGGTGCAGGACAAAAGAATGTGCTCGTCGCTTTGGGCAGTTTGCGATGCGCGGTCCGAGCGGCCAGCAGGTGCGACGAAGACCGAGTCCCGGGCGAGCTGGTGCGTTCGAGCGAGCGCGCAGACGTCCAATTAAATCCGGGCCGCGGTTTCGGAGTTTCGACGAGGTCAAGACCTATGCTAGCGCCCCGAGGCGGTGACAATCTGGACACAGTCGGCGCAAGCGCAGAAGGGAGCTGCGTCGATCACCGCACACTTTTGGAACTTACTTTTCCATCGATGCATACCTATATAGTTATCATTCCGTTGGGAGCGCTAGTAGTCACTGTAGCGTACATAAGCGCCAATTTGACGAAACTGAAATCCTGTCATCATCTTTATACCTTCTAATGTTGCCAAAACTTATGTTTATATGTCTCAACTATTTATTCGTTGATAGTTTTACTCACAATTAAGAAATAGTTTCATGTTGTAATTTTTTTATTCGTAACCGCATTAGTATTTTGTTTTCGCGCCATTAAAATTTAAATTCATGAGTTGGTAGTTTAAAAGGGGGAGGTCCCTGCTGTGGCATCTTCTCTCACGGACTTGACTTAAGTCTACTGTAGTGTAGTGAGTTGTAATTGATTTTATACACTTTCTGAATAAAGGGAAAGAGATAAACCATACTCCATTTCCCGTTAAGAAGGAGAGTGGATTTGCATTTCCTCGAAGAATCACTGCTGCCAGGCACGAGCCAAGAGTTTCAAAACTGCTCATGGAGCCTTTTGTCCGGCGCAAGACATGGCGTGTGAGTTTTAAAACTCTTGTCTATAGCGGCAGTGGGTCCTCGAGGAAGAAGCAAATCCACACTCATTCTTAACGTGAATTTTTGTGAATTTATACTAGTAAAAGGGGATAAAAACTGAGAAAAAGTTTCGCTACCCTTTATTTACAAAATTTTCACTTGTTTTTTTTTTTACCTATATCTCGAACGGTATGGCCAGAAAATGTCTAGCCAGATATGTAATTTTGTGGCCTTTTTATGCGCATCTTTGGCGATTTTTAACTACCCTACAAAATATTTATTTCAAAATTTTGTACCAAAAATGTGGATACTTTTAAAGGTATTCATGTTTTCCCGAGTGTTCATGCGTGATAGGAAGTGGAATCTGAAACTTGTCAGGGAAACAAGCAATGTATTGAATGAAAAGTGAAGTCAAGGTTTAAATCGATAACAGGTAGATTACCAATTGGAAATCGTTTTCAAACTCTTTAGCCATTTGAGTATCAGTGTAGTCGCACTCAGAATAAGGCTTACCATATCAGTGTCACCTGTATAATAAACGACGGCATGCGTAAGGATTTAATTGAACTGGCAGAAATAACCTCGATGTCCGTCAAACACCACACAATCAATCAATCAACCAAGCAATCATTACATTACTAATTACTTCTTCTTGGCCGGAAGTATGTTATTAAGCCTAACGGATAATTAGTCCCCTTGAAAATGTCAACGTTTAGAGGATACATGTGCTACTCAAATAATATTCGCCCTTAGTTTTGGCCCATAGCACCTTTGTTTGAGGGAAATTGACAGGAAAGAAATTCCTGTGAATAGTTAACATTCGATCCCCCTTATTAAGGTAATAGTTGAGAACCTTTTGGCATATATTTGTTTCGCTATAAAATCTTTAACAACTCACAGTAAAAACAATTTACCAATAATGTATTGTCAATGCCATCAAATACTTGGTAATTGGAACATCCAATTGCCCACCAAATATTAAAAAAAAGAAACTATATTTATATTGAGTATAAAAATACGTAGGCCCTGCTTTACCAAATTTTTTTAACTCCTAGTTGAGATCCCAATTAGGAGTTCCATACGTGCAGCGAATTCAGTTGTAACTCCTAGTTGGGATCTCAACCAGGAGTTTAAAAACTTTGTAAAACTGGGAATTAGAGTACTTAGGCACAGTTATACCAAAACTTTTAACTCCTAGTTCAGACCCCAACTAGGAGTTACAACTGAATCCAGCCAATCACGTGCAGCAAATTCAGTTGTAACTCCTAACTGGGATCTCAACTAGGAGTTGAATAACGTGGTAAAACCGGGCTAAAGAGGAAGTATAATGGGCCATACTTATTCTCGAACGCGAATGAAATTTCCGAATCCAATGAACTCTTTGCGAACCAGAACTCGACGACTTCCCGCCTCGTCCTCCCCACTGACAGACAACCGACTGTACCCGACTGTACCCGACTGGTCCAACCTCTCACCGGCGCGACCGGTCAAAAAACAAAAGCAGCGCGACCGCGACGTCCACGGCAGCGATAGGAGGCAAAACATTCTTCAGAAATGATCCAATTATGAAACAATTCGAAATGCTTCTTTCATCGCTAGACACAGCTACCACCGTGTACCTACACAAGAGACTGAGCGCTATCGTGACGTGGTGCTGCTGCTGCTTTTTCATTCGGTGGCTGCGAAGAGAGTTTTGTTTTTCTATTTGAGTCGAGTCTTATAGAAAATAGAGTATGAGTGTTGGCGGCTGGTAGCAGTCATCTTTTGTTGCCTCGGACGAGAGAGGGCAGATGAGTAAGGTTTTTTTTGTGTGGATTGATCTTTGGTGGCAGGGAGGGTGATGTGGGGGGGGGGGGGGATGTGACCTCGCTTTGGACATGGGAGAATGAGCTACTGACATCGGATTAAAGATCGGATGGAGATTTTTGAGTGGCCCAATTAGTATTTTATCAGTAGTGCTTGTTGAAAATAATGCCAATTTCAGATTAGTATATATTCCACGACGGTTGCGACGATGGATAAATGTAGCGTGTTTATGTGTTTTGTCCTTTGTTCGCGGGGAATGAAGAGCAATGCCATTGACACGATGTTAAGAGAAAATGCTCTGGACCAATCAGAGATCCGAAACCCTTTTAAAGCAGGTATAAATTGGCCAAAAAGCGGGATTTAGCCAATGTATATACAGAAAACTGTGCAAGCTGTTAAAAGCGGCCGTTCTTAAACTGAAAATACCTTCAAATAACGTCTTCCTCTGTAGCGAGTACATTTGAGAAAATATGCTATGCAGATTGCCACTCAAAAGGGAGAAATATTTGCAATTTTAGATATTTTTGTAAAAGCGAATGTAACCAATGAAAAAACTCCTAATCGCAATAAACGGCGCGATTTCTCCAGCATGTTCAGGACACGTTTAAGGCTATGGTTTTCAGTGGTGTGCACAAAACAGCCAGCTTTGTCCCCGAAATCATCGCAATCTGCTCAAATCTAGCCTCGATCGGGCAGGCGCTCTAATGTAGGTGATTCAGACGCGCGAACAGCACAGCATCGCATGGCGCTCCCGGCCACCAAAATCCCAAACGCGCACGCTTTGCGCTCTGCACGCTTTGACCACTGCAATTTAATCCGCGAAACAACACCACCTTTGTTCGGAGCCCGGCTCGGAAACAGAGTGCCTAAATCGACGCTTGATTCGCTCCACGTAATAAAAGCACTCGCGTCGCCTCTGTGCTGGACATTCCGTGACAGAGTGCTTGTTTCGCTCCCCGCAAAGGAGCGGACACTCGCCGTCGCCTCTGTGCTGGACATTCCGTGACAGGGTGCCTGTTTCGCTCCCCGCAAAGGAGCGGACACTCGCCGTCGCCTCTGTGCTGGACATTCCGTGACAGGGTGCTTGTTTCGCTCCCCGCAAAGGAGCGGACACTCGCCGTCGCCTCTGTGCTGGACATTCCGTGACAGGGTGCTTGTTTCGCTCCCCGCAAAGGAGCGGACACTCGCCGTCGCCTCTGTGCTGGACATTCCGTGACAGGCTGCTTGTTTCGCTCCCCGCAAAGGAGCGGACACTCGCCGTCGCCTCTGTGCTGGACATTCCGTGACAGGGTGCTTGTTTCGCTCCCCGCAAAGGAGCGGACACTCGCCGTCGCCTCTGTGCTGGACATTCCGTGACAGGGTGCTTGTTTCGCTCCCCGCAAAGGAGTGGACACTCGGTGCGGATTAGTAATGTTTGTATTTTATTTTTATGTACACAAATTAGCCTCCCAAAAATGTTGCCCATTCCGGGATTTGAACCCGGGTCCAAGCGGGTTTGAACAAGCGGTTAGAGCACCAGCCGCGAAAGTTGGGGACCCGGGTTCAAATCCCGGAATGGGCAACATTTTTGGGAGGCTAATTTGTGTACATAAAAATAAAATGACTAGCCAATTACGAGCTTTCGTAATTTAAATAAGATTATAAAAGAGTAATGTTTGTAATTTTTAAAACGATGCTTGTATACTGTTGTTGTTTTGTCAGTTCTATACGACAGTGCAATGCAATGTTTGGTACAAATTTATTGGTACTTTTTTGCGGGAAGCGAAACAAGCGAGCGGTCTAGGCACCTTGCTCTGAAATAGCGATGGATATAAGATCACTTTCTTCATATACGATTAAACGTATCTGATGTGTAGCGTCCATTACACTTACCTTTACAAGAGTACACCCATATAAACTGCACAGGTACACCATGGAGAAGATTATAATCATCAACTTGAACTATATCTACATCTTTTTTATGTAAAAATGTATCAAGTACATACGAAAAACGCTGTCTAGATTAGACTTTAAGATATATATAGCCCGAGGTGTCAAATGTTTTGGTATTCTAAACATAAAATGAAACACATCCACGGGTATGTTCAATCGTGTGATGAAAAATGGTAATTTAACTAAATGTTTTAAACATATTTACGATGCAAAAAAAATACGCTATAAAATGGCACTGTTTATCATAAAGTGGGCGATGCGTTTGATAGAGTCATAAAAGATATTGAACCGTGATAGGTGGATTGGCAGTTCGTTGCGAGGGACACCGTTCGAAGATTATATATTATGTGTCTAATAAAATTCGATGAACTTCCACTTTATGGATTAATGCAATCCAAACACATGAAGGCTCCAGGTATATTATAGTGCTGTGGGTAACATTTCCTAGTTGTCACGATATAGTATCGTGTTTTGTATCACTGTGGAATTACTTTGCTTATTTGTGTGTTCAAAAATGAACCCCGAAACGCAAAAAGCCAAGCACGGCGAATTGATCAATTGCATCGATACTAGCAGCAAAATGATTCGAGTTATTTTTTGCAGAGAAAGGACATAGAGACCACTTGTCAAAGGTTAGCAAAATTGTAGGCAATAACTATTAATGATTCAGTCATGGCCAAAATTGCGTCCTATAACCAGACACCAAATCGACGTTTCAAGCACAAATCAACCTAAACCTCACAATTTTTTTTCAAAATATATTCTTTGAATCGACATTTCATTAAGAAAGAGAATGGAACAAAGTCCACTAGCCAATTCCATAGTCATTTTCAGTAAATACCTCGTAATAATTTCGAAAATGATTTCTGTAAGCCATTAAATCTCTTACGACCCATGTCTACTATGTCCCATCTTTAGTACTAGTTTCAAAATAAAATTTAACTGGGATTTGGGATTAGAACTGGACAATGAGGCTTTTATTAAATTTCTTAAGACTCATGTCTACTATATCCTATCTTTAACACTATAGTTTTGAAAATAACCACTTGATAAAGTAACTATAGCATATGTTACGAAACGTCGGGCACCAGAGAGAATTTTGATTTAGCATTCAAATCCCAGTTTGAAATATCTATTTTTTTTTCAAACGAGACTTTTATTTAACTTTCTTGCGCTCCTTAACAAACAATTAGAATAGTATATCCAGTAGCCAAACAACGCGACCGAGCTAACAAACATTCTCCACAAAGCAGCTGCCGGCATCTTGACCATCCCTGGCCGGATCTTGACTGGAGCAATCCAATCAGGCGCACAGCCAGCATCCACAGGCGTCGACAGTCGCTGCATCACAGCGTCCAGGAGCGATCATCAATCACCGATCCAGCGGAGCCACAGAGCGGAGCGGCTACTTTGCGCTCTTGCGCTCACCTAGCGTTCGAGAGCGCGCAGAGCGGAGATTAATTGGCGGCACTCATTAAGGCGATCTTAAGATGCTGTGGACGCAAGGGCATCACGCTACCATGAGAGGAAGCCCATGTTACGGGATTTATGTACAGGCTAGTGGTGATTACAGCGAGCCAGCCGGGCTTTGAAAGCATCCGGACATTTAAAAATATATACAGCTGCAAAACTCTTTCGCTCTCAATCGAAGCCAGCGACATGGACTATAACGAGTGTTTTTTTTGCGATAAGTAGAAAAATTGGTATGAACAAAAATAAGATACATTAATCTGCGATTGTTTCGCTCCCCGCAAAGGAGCGGACGCTCGCCGTCGCCTCTGTGCTGGACATTCAGTGACAGGGTGCTTGTTTCGCTCCCCGCAAAGGAGCGGACACTCGCCGTCGCCTCTGTGCTGGACATTCCGTGACAGGGTGCTTGTTTCGCTCCCCGTAAAGGAGCGGACACTCGCCGTCGCCTCTGTGCTGGACATTCCGTGACAGGGTGCTTGTTTCGCTCCCCGCAAAGGAGCGGACACTCGCCGTCGCCTCTGTGCTGGACATTCCGTGACAGGGTGCTTGTTTCGCTCCCCGCAAAGGAGCGGACACTCGCCGTCGCCTCTGTGCTGGACATTCCGTGACCTGAGGTCCATTCGAATCGTTCTAAACAAAGTCAAGCTCCTTCATTATTGGAACGCATGCTGCACTTCGATCGTAGCTTTGAACTTCGATTAGAAACGGTGCTGGAATGTTCCACCTCGGTGGAAGCCAAGAGTTGGGTGGGGTAGGGAGGGGTGGAGGGGGGAGGGGGCACAGGATGCGAGGGCAAGGGTTAGGATCGCCCCGAGACAGAAGCCGAGCGGATGGTGGGCACGACACCACGGAAAAACTGGTCCATTCCGCGGCCGAAGACCGCTTCACACGTCATGAGTTTACTTCGTATCACGGCTTTGGGTGGAGTCGAGTATTTTATTATGTGTGATAAAACCTGATTTGTTTTCAGCGCGTAGTTTTCACTTTATTTTCCAATATTTAATGGGTGTGACCTTGAAAGCGGCTACAATTCGCAGATTGTTGTCCTTCCACGCAAAAGAGCAGTGTCATACCTCTGTTCACGACATTTCCACAGACAGGGTACTCCGACAGGTAACCGACTTCGATAAAGTGACTATAGAACAGCGCTTTTGAGTTGCTTGTAAATGAATTGAGTTTGAAATATGTATGTTTACTATCAGCCTGCCAGCTCGAATAATTGGGAAGAGTAACAAGCGACAGTTTAAAGAAATGCCCAGTTGATTTATACTGACCCAGTGGCGACTGAACGATTACGAAGACGTCCCATGAATCGTCGGCAATTTAACGAATGACACACACATAACGCGCAGCACTGCAGTCAGGCTCCACCCACGCAACGAGACGCATAAACACAATCGAGACGAGGCTACACATACACACACAGCATAGGAACACACACACACACACACATCCGTGAATGAATCGCGACTTGAATGAAAGCGTAAACTACACAGACACACACACACACACCTAGAAACCGATTAGACCATGTGAACCCGTCTCAGAGCGAGGCACGCGAGGTAAAATACAGAATCTGTTCTGTAATTGCCCTGCACACCGAACCGCATCACGGTCTCGCTCTGTTCCGGCGCGCGGCCGCTGGTGGCGTCTCCGTCGCTCCCGTGGGGGCGGCGCCGAGCACGCGAAACAGGTAAAAGATTGGTTCGAGATTGTTGTACCAAGATATTGTTCGGATGCGAGAGCGCGCGGCAGTCGCGTTCGGGTCAGAGGTGACTCCAGTTTTGTGCCCCGGGGACGCGCCGCGCTCGCTGCTTGGGAAGGGGGGGATGGGGTGGGGGGGAGGAAGGCCAATTATATTTTTGTTGGTTTCGGTGTAGGTTTAGGAATGCCAGCTGTCAGTTTAAAGCCGCGAGTGGTTTAGAAATTGTGGTCTTCAAATATTTCGTGGTTGGACTGATTCGTGAAAAACCCTTTTTCGAGAAAGGTAAATCGGCAATGTTTTTCCATTAAACCGTTTTTGCCTTAAGAGTGATTCACTATCGGTTATCACTCAGTCACGGAATGTCCAGTACAGAGGCGACGGCGAGTGTCCGCTCCTTTGCGGGGAGCGAAACAAGCACCCTGTCACGGAATGTCCAGCACAGAGGCGACGGCGAGTGTCCGCTTCTTTGCGGGGAGCTAAACAAGCACCCTGTCACGGAATGTCCAGCACAGAGGCGACGGCGAGTGTCCGCTTCTTTGCGGGGAGCGAAACAAGCACCCTGTCACGGAATGTCCAGCACAGAGGCGACGGCGAGTGTCCGCTCCTTTGCGGGGAGCGAAACAAGCACCCTGTCACGGAATGTCCAGCACAGAGGCGGCGGCGAGTGTCCGCTCCTTTGCGGGGAGCGAAACAAGCACCCTGTCACGGAATGTCCAGCACAGAGGCGACGACGAGTGTCCGCTCCTTTGCGGGGAGCGAAACAAGCACCCTGTCACGGAATGTCCAGCACAGAGGCGACGGCGAGTGTCCGCTTCTTTGCGGGGAGCGAAACAAGCACCCTGTCACGGAATGTCCAGCACAGAGGCGACGGCGAGTGTCCGCTTCTTTGCGGGGAGCGAAACAAGCACCCTGTCACGGAATGTCCAGCACAGAGGCGACGGCGAGTGTCCGCTTCTTTGCGGGGAGCGAAACAAGCACCCTGTCAAGGAATGTCCAGCACAGAGGCGACGGCGAGTGTCCGCTCCTTTGTGGGGAGCGAAACAAGCACCCTGTCACGGAATGTCCAGCACAGAGGCGACGGCGAGTGTCCGCTCCTTTGCGGGGAGCGAAACAAGCACCCTGTCACGGAATGTCCAGCACAGAGGCGACGGAGAGTGTCCGCTCCTTTGCGGGGAGCGAAACAAGCACCCTGTCAAGGAATGTCCAGCACAGAGGCGACGGCGAGTGTCCGCTCCTTTGCGGGGAGCGAAACAAGCACCTTGCCACGGAATATTAAAACAAAGGCAAGGCTCCTTTGTGGGGATCGAGACGAGGAGCGGCATAGGCATCCAATTCGATGCTAGATCGAGTATTTACGAGCGATGTGATTAGAAAAATCAGGTTATGTTTGCCGCTAGTGCTTTGTTTTTGTGACGGACAGTGTCTGTTTCGTCCGAGACTGTTCAGCCTCGGTCTGACCAAGGCTGCACAAACATCGAATCGAGTCACAATAAAACGCACGGTGTCAGCTTTGAATGTATTTGCAGTAAACTGACGTCAGACGGCGTCTGGTTTTGGCATCGAACCCTGTGGCACTTGTCCGATGACTGTCAGTGGGTGACGGGCTGATTATTGTCTAGGCCGACCTAGTGTGGAAGGAAGACGAGGGTGCATCCGGTGCCGGGCCATGAACTAATACCTAAATAACTGCAGGTTTTTTTCAAAACACGTATCCCAGCTAAGCGGATTGGCAATGCGGCGACTTAGCCTCTCAGAAAGCGGATTGCTTATTGATCAGTTTAGCAACGGTTGGTTACGGTTTCAAGTTTCCGGGGGAAATTGCCTCGAGCAATATTTTTGCATACCTACTATACGTATATAGGGAGCGATGGAATTACGATCAAAACACTACAATTTGTAAATAATTTCACGTTTTTCTTGAAAAACTCGCTGTATTTCGCTGAAAATTCGCATAAATTTTCCAAGCTCACATCACTGGCGATCACCAATCCAACACCACACATCGCAGTGTTGCTTAACTCGATCCACTCCAAGCACCGCGAGCGAGTTGTGCACCCATGACTTCGGGTGTGGCCGCTCGCCGAGGCACGGCTTGGGGTCACCCCTTCACCTTCAACTTGGTGCACCTTGACCACCCCCCCCTACCCCCCCCCCCCCCCCCCCGCCCCGTCAGTCGAGCGACAAGCTCCATTATATCAGACCTGTCCGACGTGAACCATGGCGTAAGTATAGTTGGGTCACTTATGCCATGGACTTGGACTAGCTACACGCTGTGCGGCCGGACCTCAACCGAACACGTTGGAAAATTCACTTATTTAACTTACCCTTAGGGGTTTACCGTTTCAAAACGATGGTTCCAAATTCTAATTGATTTTCTGTATGTATTTAAGGTACACGCTGTACATACCCAAAGCAGCCGTAGTAATTTCGTAACTATACAAGAGTGATTACAGCGTGAATGGAATGTTCTTCACAACGTTACCTATAAACGAATTAAAATTACCGCATGCAAATTAGTGTTTTAATGCAATTTTCATGCAAAGTTTCAATTCAGATTCCTACTCCCATACATTACAGATCAATCAACAGAGAAGATTGATGATTTAACGTTCATGAACAAGTATTTCAATCATATTCCAGTTTAAATATGTTGTCAACCTACCATATAACAAGCTTTAAATTGGTTAATGTGTACGTTACAGACTAACATTCTGTTAAGACCTGTTTTCACGAAACGCACATTTCAAATCCTGATCCCAGCTGACACGAGATGGTCAAGCTCGCAAGAATAACCCCTCCCTAAGTAGCGAACATCAACAACACAGAGTCTACCCAAACCCACGCGTCCCATTATCGCAACGCACTGCAGCCTCTCTACAGACTTGGGCGCTACCATCCAGCGGTAACCGACCAATAAACACGTGCTTCACGCGGCCATAACTCGCCGTTAATGCGGTGCTTAACGACTCGCTAACGGAGTGGCGGTGTGCGATGGAGATGTCAGTGCCGGCCACGGCGTTAGCTAAGTATGTATTGTGTGAAGGACTTGGGCCACGGGGGTGACGCATCGGAGAGGGTCACTCGGCGTACTAGCTGGCGAATTGTTAGACGGACAGAGCTTGCGAATTGTTAGACGGACAGAGCTTGCGAATTGTTAGACGGACAGAGCTTGCGAATTGTTAGACGGACAGAGCTTGCGAATTGTTAGACGGGCAAAGTTTGCGAATTGTTAGACGGACAGAGCTTGCGAATTGTTAGACGCACAGAGCTTGCGAATTGTTAGACGCACAGAGCTTGCGAATTGTTAGACGGACATAGTTTGCGAATTGTTAGACGCACAGAGCTTGCGAATTGTTAGACGGACATAGTTTGCGAATTGTTAGACTGACAGAGCTTGCGAATTGTTAGACGGACAGAGCTTGCGAATTGTTAGACGGACAGAGCTTGCGAATTGTTAGACGGACAGAGCTTGCGAATTGTTAGACTGACAGAGCTTGCGAATTGTTAGACGGACAGAGCTGGCGAATTGTTAGACGGGTAAATCTACTCTCCTTCTTAACGTGAAATTGAGTACAGCAGCAGTGTGTCCGCTTCAAAGCCGCATAGATCCACTCTCCATCTTCGGGCGGATCTAAGTACATCACACGACTGCCGTGGCCGTCCGACGCGGCACCGTCTGAATACGGCGAACGGAAGCCCGGACGCTGGCAGCGCCTTCCCCCGTGTCGCCCGCCCGGCATACGAAGCAGCGCCCGAGGATTGTATGCTAATGCCACAATCGAGCACGTAACCGACATCCATCGTCGTCCACCGGTCGAAGGTCGACGTCGTCGCCGTCGTCGTCACACCGACGTCGCAGTGGCGGAGTGTCAAGCTGTGGCCGACAGGTAGTCAGTCCAGTGCATGGCCACAGTCCGCAGCACCACAGGCCGCCTTGTCCCTTTGACACACTGTGTTTGCGCTGTCCCTGTGGCACTGGTCTTTTGGCTTTTGGTGAATGACAGTCTGACGATGGAGCTAGTCTGGCCTGGAAGGGAGCCGAGGGTGGACCCGGTGCCGGCACTAAGGCCTGCTACCGTCCAACAGCACCAAGGGCCGGCCACCGCTTAGCCTTGTCCCTTTGACACACTGTGTTGGCGCTGTCCCTGTGGCACTGGTCTGTTGGCTGTCGGTGAATGACAGGCTGCTGATGATGAAGCTAATCTGGCCTGGAAGGGAGCCGAGGGTGGACCCGGCGCCGGCACTAAGGCCTGCTACCGTCCAACAGCACCGAGGGCCGGCCACCGCTTAGCCTTGTCCCTTTGACACACTGTGTTTGCGCTGTCCCTGTGGCACTGGTCTTTTGGCTTTTGGTGAATGACAGTCTGACGATGGAGCTAGTCTGGCCTGGAAGGGAGCCGAGGGTGGACCCGGTGCCGGCACTGAGGCCTGCTACCGTCCAACAGCACCAAGGGCCGGCCACCGCTTAGCCTTGTCCCTTTGACACACTGTGTTGGCGCTGTCCCTGTGGCACTGGTCTTTTGGCTGTCGGTGAATGACAGGCTGATGATGAAGCTAATCTGGCCTGGAAGGGAGCCGAGGGTGGACCCGGCGCCGGCACTAAGGCCTGCTACTGTCCAACAGCACCGAGGGCCGGCCACCGCTTAGCCTTGTCCCTTTGACACACTGTGTTGACGCTGTCCCTGTGGCAAGGGTATATTGGCTGTCGGTGGGTGAAAGTCTAGCCTGGACTTGAAGAGAGAGGGTGAACCTGGTGGCGGCACGTAGTCTGCCCAAGAAGAGTTAATTTGCCATGGACAGCTGCACAATCACGAAAAATAGAAAATGAAACTGGAAACTGGAAAACGTCGATCATGATTCATGGCAAATTCTATCCGTTCCAAACTCTTAATCCGTTGTCCTGATTCGCAGTGCGCATTCTGTGCGTGATGTCGCGAAGTGGCACCACGTTTTGACGCCCACGTCCGCCTCTGGCCAGCGAACCCCAAGCGTCCGGGTTCTGGGTAATCCCGGCCGCGCCGGCGCACAAGAGTCCCGCACGTGGCTACGTTTTCCCATCGACACACACGCTGTCGTGGCCGACGCCGACCGCGCACATTCCGTCGCGTCCTCGAGCGAGCGAGCGGACACATCACATCGACGACATTTGCATACGATTGACAGTTAGTGTGTGTCTCTCACGACTTGGCCTGTCTCTGCGTGGACGTCGGGGCAAAGTGGAGACACGTTTGTCTCACCACAGATATAAGGTTATACGCAGATTTTCCACTCCCATACTAAAGTAGCTGCGCGAAAGCCCTCCGCCCGCTATAACAGTTTCGCCGGCAGTCGAGGGATGGAGCCACTGTTTGTTGTTATATCATCTGAAACAGAGGTAGCTGTAACCATATTAGGAACATTGGGTCCCTTCATTATAATTTACCTTGTGCCATGGCCTGGTTGATGATGTAAAAACAGGTTGCCAACGCACCCCAGCGATTGCCGGCCAAACTACTAGCATCAAATTTTTTTCCGTAGCCATAGCTAGGTATGGTAGAAGATCTGGGTAACCTTATATCTGTGGTCTCACTTTGTTGTATATTCTTGATTAGTTTCAGAGTTGTTGATGGCGCACAAATGGCTCTTAGTCCAACAGGACTTTGATCACTCACTTATGATTTCATGTCTGAACTTACTTGCGTATTTTAAGTGGTAATTGCAGCTCCTGTTCGGAGTGTGTATATTTGTTGAGTGTCTCTCGGAAACTGTTAGCTGCTACCCTTCATTTACTGCTAGGGTTAGCGCCATGGTCATATATAAAGACTATATATCGCTACTTTCGTTGGGTGCAAAATTCAAAATCATGAACAAGTCGGAAACGGCAAAAGAACACATCATTTTCTGTATACATATTTTGATGAAGTCTTCCAAAGTCTGTTATACACAAAATTATTGATATGGAATTATACTCTGAACAGCAGCCATTAGCGAAATGTAAATATAAAATATTCCTCTATGAAGTTACTTCAATTCTCTCTCTCAACTGAAATAATGCGTTCGCTAATGAACATTCCGGTTCGATCGGTTCGGTCGATGTTCGTTTCACTTTCGCCGTGCTCTACAAGGATTAACAACGTTGTAAACTGCTCGCAAATTGACCTGTAAGACGGACAAACCAGCTTTGTGGCTCGCCCCAAAAAGAATCTACTAAGACGCACGGTGATGCCACGGACAGAACTATCAATTTTCAACATCAACAAAGAGCGCATGTCTCGCAGAAATCTCAGTGGATATGGACCACACCAAGACATCTCGATCTCACGTCGTGACAACCGTTTTTCCATTTCAATTAAACATAATTGTCATTATCCATAAACGCGCACACCATAAGTGCTCTGTATTTGTTACAAAGATAAATATTAAGGTGGAATGATCACATTTGCCTACGAATATCTACCAAACAATTGTTTACAGGCAAACTATTAGTGACAGCCTCACCAAAACACCTTACCTCCTAGGTAATATCAAACGATTTGAAAGTAAGTAAAAATAATTGTTATGCTATGATTAGTTTTGCTAAATAGCGTCCGTCACTATTGAAAACTACGATAACTATGAAAACAAATGATTCCCATAGTTACGGACGTAATTGAGCAAATCTAATCATATCACAAAAATGATTCGCACTTTATTTCAGCATCTTGAAGGTAAGCTATTTTGGTGGAACTGTCACAAATACTTTGCCTATAAACAATTGTCTGGTCGACATTCGTAGTCCAAGGGATCACATTCCACCTTAATGCCAAATGCATAAAGCGTCAAAGCCAGCGCAAACCGCCTAGAGTGGCAACAGGTACGTTCGCTCACATCGCCGCTCTCATCCTATCCGTTCGCGTCCGCCGGCTTTCGGCGCGGAGTGTACAGGACACAAGTGGCCGCGTGGTCAATACCTATCTAGAGACATGACCTCTGCTCCAGTATTCGACGGCCGGGGTTCACGGCGACCGCCGCGAGAGAGACACGCCGCGCCGCGCCGCGCCACGGCCACGGCCCACCGCCGGCCTTCCACCTCTTCCACCTCTTCCACTGCGTCCACTGCTTCCACTTCTCTTCGATCGGCGAGGCTCTCTTACTGAACTCTGAGACCCGATGTTGGGTGTGGCCAGCGGAGTCCCGAGCGACCCGAGATGAAGTGACTGAACCGGGGATAGTTTCGCTCGCTGCCAACTTTGATATCTTAAGGGTGATTTTTGAGCTCAGATGATGCATCCTCTGTATACTGGACATTCCGTGACGGGGCGCTTATTCTTCCTGCTGAAAATTCGTACCAAGATCTTGCAAGATCTTGCAAGACTTTTACAATCTTGTCGAGACTTAACAAGATCTTGTCTCAAGGTCTTACAAGATTTTCCAAAAGATATGACAAGATCTTGAGACAAAATCTTGCAAGATCTTGCCTCAAGATTGTGACAAATCTTGTAATATATTGCAAGATCGTGACAAGATCTTGCAGGTTGTGGCAAAATATTTCAAGATCTTGCAAGATTTTGACTCAAGATCAAGTGTCACGATCTTGCAAGATCGCGGTAAAAATTTTCAGCAGGGCTACTCCATTTTCCGCTGAGATATTTAGTGACAGGGTGCTTTATTCGCTCATATGAGCCTTCCTCCTCCTATGATCCTCCATGCTCCTATGCTCCTATTCCTCCTTCCTATGCTCCTGTAGCCTTTGTGTAGGGAATTCTGTGACTGGGTGAATATTTGCAACTTTGCTTCAGCTGTGACATTTTGTAAGAGGGTGCTTTATTCACTGCTATCCTGTAGCCTCTGTGTACGATGTAGGCTGTACCTAAAGCCTTTTTGCTGGATATTCGTGACAATTGCGCTTGTTTCGCAAATTGGACGCTGTTAAATTCTGCAGTGATTACGCGCTAGTTTGGACATTCCGTGACGGGAAATCATTTTTTAACGGTTCCAACGACAAATAAACCCAATTATTGTATTTCAATAAAAGTGCACTGTTTTACACCCCAAAACTTTGGCACTCTTCGACAAGCAAGTCATTCAGTTCAAGCGTTTCGTACGTTTGCTCGGAGCGAATAGTGACGCGGCCTAGGCGTCCCAATGGCGAGTTCCTTGCCCACTGCCGGTGGCCGGAGAAAATGTAACAGGTGAATGTAGCGTCTGCGCGAGACTAGAAGGTTGCCGAGCGGCGTTGGCGTTCGCTGCTCCAAATACAGACCTAGACCATGAGCGCCGATCGTTTAACGACGTCGGACCGTCGGGGCCCCGGATGCGAGAAACAAATCTGCAATTACTTTAATGTAGACTAAATGATAATGGCTTGCATTCTTGGCTGAGGCTAGCTGGTATTGGTTGGATCTCTTATTTTGGCATAAGCTCTATTGTTGGGTGCCGCATATTGGCATCTAGCCACTGATAACCTAAAAGTACTTCCACAATGCGCCATTTTAGCCATTTAAATGGCCACGCAGATGTTGTAAAACATGCTGACGTTATATTATTGAAAATTGCAGCCACATGATACGGATTCGTATATACTCATGGATTTTAGATTTGGTTAGTTGGCATTTTTAAGCCAATTTCGCCCAAAAATGCAAACCCGATGCATATTTCCTATTCTAAAGTTATTGCAGATTTGTGTTTTGCGCCTGGCATACGATAATTGTTGAAAATCCACACGATCTTCAGAAATTCGGTGTTTCTTTTTTTTAAATCTAATTTGTCCAGCCACGTCCGCCTCTTTCCTTCGCTTTTCTTCGCTTTTCTTCACTCTGCTTCATAGTTCTTGGCCTTTTCAAACCTCTCCTCACTTGCAGAGAAATCGCGGGTAGCCAAAACGAAAGAAATTCGATTCCTTATATAAACATCTCTTTCATTGAGAGTCTTAGGTCAAACAAGACGTCAATTCTTCAGAGTTATGCTGCCATTTACCACCATTTTATGATTTTGTTCATTTTCTCACTGTAGCAGTGAATTCAGCACTGATTTATTGACCCTAAACGCGCACTCAAGATTTTAATGCCTGGTTTAAGATTACTTGTTCAACTCTGCCCCAGCGGTCAAGTTATGAAGCAGGGGAATGGACAAAACATATCTCGTGCATTGAAGTCTCCACTATGGAATATTTCAGCGCTGGTAAAGAACAGTATACGACGACGCTCGCTAAGGAAAGGGGTCTTGAAAAAATCTATTACAAACTGGGATAACCTGAAGTAAACCGCAAGTTAAATAAGCTAACCAAATTTTGAACAAAGTTTTGTTACCCAAGTTAACCAAGTCTGAAAATGTTTTTTTTCCAAAACTGGCTAAAGATATAGGAAAGGTAGACACGAGTCAAAAAAAAAAATTGTTATGAAAGCTGGGTCGCTAAAACTTTTTTTTTTTACGGAAATGTGAGTATGACATGGTGATTGGCCTCGTGGATATTAAATTATAGCAATTAAATAAAGGAAATATGACCGAATGAATTGGTTTCGACATCCGAGGAAACCGAAAGTAACTCACGAACGCCGTTTGATCTGCAATCCTGGACTCCGTGATGGAAACGGACTGCTCTTTTCCACGATAACTTACCTGTAATCAAAGAAAAACAACATTATTATCATGATCCAAGCAACAAGAACTGCATTGATATCATGACCTCCACGAGTTGTTAGCCCAAATAAAAGGTGGGTGCTTCGTTTCATACAACTGAAATTTGAGGGGAAAAAAATCAACATTCTTTTATGGTTGTGGACCATTCCCAAAAACGAGTACTCTTTTTAAATAATTTCCATTTCACGTTAAGAAGGAGAGTGAATTCAATCTTCCTCGAAGACCCACTGCTGCTTGACACGAGCTAAGAGTTTCAAAACTGCCCATAGAGTCATTTGTACGCCTCAAAACATGGCTTGTGAGTTTTGAAACTCTTAGCTCGTGTCAAGCAGCAGTGGGTCCTCGAGGAAGATCCACTCTCCTTCTTAACGTGAAGTGGAGTGTAGCTCAAGTGATAACAGTTATGCCGACTTCTGAATTCCCCAAAAAAAGCTTTCTAAGAAAGACACCTTATTAACAACTCAGAAAATCATTGAAATGTGTCGAAAATAATCATTTCTTTCTCGTTAATTCCCAGTAATCCACAGACGAAAAAGCGCTGAACCCGATAAAAAGCATGTCTTGTCGCTGTGGAGGTACCAAGCTTTTCTCTTCAGAAAACCTTTTTCATCTGGCAATAATCTATTTCATTCGAACGCTTTTTGTATCAATGCCGCAGAGTCCGTGTTTGTTAGCGTAGCTTGTATTGTATCACAGCCACGGGAAATGATTTTCTCATGAAGGGTATTTTATAGGACGCTGTTGTAAATTTCAATCTTATAGAATTGAACTAAACGAACGTTAAAATGCTATCAAATCTTACGTGTATATAATGGTGTCGATATGAAAGAAGAGTCATTGGTTCAAATTGCAAGGAAACCGCAAGATAAGTGTTGAAACGAGACTAGTGTATCTACAACAAAAGACCAAACGACCGATACAGCTTGTTTCCGCAAGCTTTCTTACACTTTATCAATAAAAGTAGATGCGAGTACAAACCAGATAGAGCCATTATTTTGAAGAACGACTTTTCTACCAAACTGACCAAGCGCAGGTCTAATGTTTTACCCGAAACTGTCATCTTAATCTCTCAGGGAAGTCATAATTTGCCTTAAAGAAATGCTAGCGTTTTATCAATTGACCCTCAGCTCTTCTCCAATTTTATCAAATTCTCAAATTCTTCTCATATCAGGGCATGGTGAATTTCGTATTCTATGGAATACATTTTTCGTCATATACATATTATTTATGCCTGAAAATACGCAAAATTAGCATAGAAAGCAAGCATGTTCACTCACGAAAAGTGTCATGAGTAGGTAACCAAATGAATTTAAAAAATGTGACCAACTCTTTTAAAAAAGGAAAAAATAAAGTAATGAGTTAGTTGAGCACCAACAACAGCACCAACATGAGCACCAACCTGAGCACCTGCAGCTCGCTTTGAAACAAAATACCTGCCCGTCAACCTGACCAAAAAATTCGTAAATTCGCCATCTCTGTAACAAATCTGTAACAATCTAGGTGTCAACCTCGCGGCAACGGTCCATTTCTTCGGTCAAGCTAATCCGATGATCCGGAGGCTGCGACAGTTATTAGAGATCACGCAACACGTGGACCCGTCACGGATGACACGATCTCGCATGCTCGACCACCACTGTCGAATGAATCATTTGTAATTGAAGCAAATCTAATAGAGCACCGAGGTATGAAAGAACTTGGAGGTAAATCTGCCGTGGAGTGGAGGCATTTGTCACTGTAACATTGCTCTAGAGTGCGATTATATTTTTCATCCTTGGACAGTGCAATGTTTTTTCAGTCAATGCTTTTGCGGAAAAACTGGCCTATTGATTACACAATGTCCAGCAATTGGAAGTGGAACGGAAGAAAAGTTTTATATTTTTGAAAGCTTATTTGTTTCGATTGCTCGCGGAGATTTTATCCAACGATTTGTGTTGCTGAGAAAACTAAGAAAACCTGTAGGTATGTGTCCCAATCAAATAGAGTTCAATACTTTATCTTGACAGCAATTTTAAAAGTGACGTTACGTTTTAAAACCCCTTTTCAGCACCACAGAAGTACGTAGGATCATATTATTTGGGATAGGTATATATCTGACATCATTGTTGCGTTTGAGCTCTGTCGAAAAAATGCATATCGTCAAAAAGTGTCTAGCTCCACCGAGCGTTCTTCACTTTTGATGGAAGTAATTTTTAAAATAAACTACTACAACGGTTTCTAAGGGGGCTATGAACAAGTGTTATTAGGGATAGCGTCACTGTACAAAGAGAATCGTATCATCTCGCAGATCGTGCCGCTCGAAAAGCCAGAAATCTTAGGTAATTACAAAGCCATATTTTCAGAAAATCTTTTAAAATAGGTAAATTTCTTTTCAAACTTTTATAGTTATGAATCTATGGTAAAAATCGAATTTGAGAGGTAATTGGTCCTTTAAAAGTTTAAAGTGACACGCAATTTCTATGACAAATTATGTACACATCGGTAATCTATTTAATTTCATAATTATGTTTCAATGTACATTTTTTTACTCAAAACCGTTGAATATATTATGGTTTTAGTTGTATAATTGAAGATTTGCCATCAATTTCAAAAGAAACAGGTATACGAAAAAAAGAAAACGAAAAACGAAATCAGCTGATCTAAACGAAACCAGATATCGCTCAAGGCACACTTCACGCCCAGCTCCTAATCGCAATCTCAAGATTTAAAGGCAGCCTCCCAGCACCGAACCAACTGCACGCCAAGCTCAACCTAGCGACTCACGCCCCCCAAAATCGGTCAGACGCCGCGACGCATCGCAGCGTCGAGCGTGGCGATCTGGCGACGTCCTCCCGTCCACTCCTGGACCGAGGAGGCTGCATCACTTTTCCGCCCGTACGTAAATCGACAAAGGAAGGCCGCCGAGGTAATGACGGGTGCCTACCGACCGGATTGTCGTGCGCTCCACGATAATTGCTCGTGAAAATTGAATTAGACGACGACGAATGACTTTTAACGTAATTGATGTCTCTGTCGAGCGGTCAAAACTCAAAAGCGAACGTTTTATCTTTGTCGTTTTGTACGAAGCTGGATAGATGTCCGAAATCTGGGGTCATGGAATAGGCAAAGAGGTTTGGGGGACAATGGAGAACAAAATGGACCAATTCTGATCTGCTATAATATGGATGGCCAAAATGTTTATAAGGATCCGATTTTAAATTGTAGGGCAGTAATTGGCTGGCAGATAAACTATATATGCGTATTGTAATCCAAAAATCTCTCATCAGTACGCGGGCTGCACATTCAGATTTAAAGGATATCAAATTGATCACTTCCGACGCCGACTGCGATGACTCTCTGACTTCAGAGATCGACCACCCCATCTCCCTTTGGTCAACCATTCAAAGCCCGGCTCGGCAATGTGTTGCTTACCCAGGATTCGCAAAATGCAAAACGACCACCCTCTCCAAATTAGTGACCCATCCAACGCCTGACTCTGCTATGTGTTGCTTAACTTCGAACGCTCCAAAGGCACATGTTCTGCAAGCACATGTTACCGAGCACCCTCTCCATATTGGTCACCCATCCAACGCCTCGACCGGCAACGTGTTGCTTAACTTCGAACGCTCCAAAGGCACATGTTCTGCTCACACACGTTACCGAGCACCCTCTCCATATCGGTCACCCATCCATCGCCTTGACCGGCAACGTGTTGCTTAACTTCGAACGCTCCAAAGGCACATGTTCTGCAAGCACATGTTACCGAGCACCCTCTCCATATCGGTCACCCATCCATCGCCTTGACCGACAACGTGTTGCTTAACTTCGAACGCTCCAAAGGCACATGTTCTGCAAGCACATGTTACCGAGCACCCCTCTCCATATCGGTCACCCATCCAACGTCTCGACCGACAACGTGTTGCTTAACTTCGAACGCTCCAAAGGCACATGTTCTGCAAGCACAAGTTACCGAGCACCCCTCTCCATATCGGTCACCCATCCAACGTCTCGACCGGCAACGTGTTGCTTAACTTCGAACGCTCCAAAGGCACATGTTCTGCAAGCACATGTTACCGAGCACCCTCTCCATATCGGTCACCCATCCAACGTCTCGACCGGCAACGTGTTGCTTAACTTCGAACGCTCCAAAGGCACATGTTCTGCAAGCACATGTTACCGAGCATCCCTCTCCATATCGGTCACCCATCCAACGCCTCGACCGACAACGTGTTGCTTAACTTCGAACGCTCCAAAGGCTACAAAGTTCTGCATACATATGTTACCGACCACCCAAATATTGGTCACCCATCCAACGCCTCGACCGACAACGTGTTGCTTAACTTCGAACGCTCCAAAGGCACATGTTCTGCAAGCACATGTTACCGAGCACCCCTCTCCATATTGGTCACCCATCCAACGCCTCGACCGGCAACGTGTTGCTTAACTTCGAACGCTCCAAAGGCACATGTTCTGCACACACACGATACCGAGCACCCTCTCCATATCGGTCACCCATCCAACGCCTCGACCGACAACGTGTTGCTTAACTTCGAACGCTCCAAAGGCACATGTTCTGCAAGCACATGTTACCGAGCACCCTCTCCATATTGGTCACCCATCCAACGCCTCGACCGACAACGTGTTGCTTAACTTCGAACGCTCCAAAGGCACATGTTCTGCAAGCACATGTTACCGAGCACCCTCTCCATATCGGTCACCCATCCATCGCCTTGACCGGCAACGTGTTGCTTAACTTCGAACGCTCCAAAGGCACATGTTCTGCTCACACACGTTACCGAGCACCCTCTCCAAATTAGTGACCCATTCAACGCCTGACTCTGCTATGTGTTGCTTAACTTCGAACGCTCCAAAGGCACATGTTCTGCAAGCACATGTTACCGAGCACCCTCTCCATATCGGTCACCCATCCATCGCCTTGACCGGCACCGTGTTGCTTAACTTCGAACGCTCCAAAGGCACATGTTCTGCACACACACGTTACCGAGCACCCTCTCCATATCGGTCACCCATCCAACGCCTCGACCGGCAACGTGTTGCTTAACTTCGAACGCTCCAAAGGCACATGTTCTGCAAGCACATGTTACCGAGCACCCCTCTCCATATCGGTCACCCATCCAACGCCTCGACCGACAACGTGTTGCTTAACTTCGAACGCTCCAAAGGCTACAAAGTTCTGCATACATATGTTACCGACCACCCAAATATTGGTCACCCATCCAACGCCTCGACCGGCAACGTGTTGCTTAACTTCGAACGCTCCACAGGCACATGTTCTGCAAGCACATGTTACCGGGCACCCCTGCACGCCATCCAGTTTGCAGATCGGCGGTCCAACGACGCCGCGGTCCACTAGCCAGCCTCCGGCCGCGAAGTGATCTCAGTTATTGACTTGTGTGTGTGTGTGTGTGTGTGTGTTATTGTCCGTGGGGAGGCATTCGCTCTCTAACAAAGGGGGCATGGCGCGATGACCGGGCCCCGGCTGGACCATCGAGATGAAGAAGCCGATACCATCTTTGCATGCAGCTTCTCGCTTGATCGCGCCCGCTCTGCTGCAGCGGTGAACTTTCAGGAGTTGATTCTAAGAGGCAGCGCTCGGCACTGTCCACTTGGTTTCGGTGGAGTGAATTAGGTTTTTGATATCGTTATTATATATCTTGCGGAATGGCATCGCGCGATTATCAAAGTCACCTCACGGTGTTTGTAAAGTAACGGACTGCACAAAGCGATAGTTGTGATTTGAATTGGAGTTACAGTTTGAAGACATTCAGGTCGAATGTCTGCTGGATCTGTAATTGAGATCTTTGATCGTTTGGACACATTCATTTCTATGAGAAGGTATTCTTGGTCAGAGCGCTCTTGGTGAATTTCTTTCCGTCTAATGCTGATGTCAAAATGCATCCAGGATGTTTTGATTTCGGCCATAGCCGGGTATATAGGCTGGTATTTCACGTGCCTTAACCCAGAGTTAAAGTAGGAGTTAGGTTGTCATGGAAACCGCCAATATGATGCCGTGGAAATCTTCTTAGGTTTAGACGCTTAACCCAGAGTTGAACAATACTTTAGGGCTTAGGGCCGGTTTTACAAGTGCTCCAACCCAGAGTTGAAGTAGCAGTTAAGATATTTGTCATGGCAACCGCCAATAGAATGCCGTGGAATTCATCTGTTTCGGAGGGTTAGACGCTTAACCCAGAATTGACAAATATTGTACTACCGGCTCTAAGTGTACCAAAATCGCCAATATTTTGATCTGCTGGTCTATCCACAGCCATGTTAAATCCAGTGGCAGTACCATTTAAGTTTAACCCCTAACATACTTTTCTAATTTGTTTTCGAATGCCAGGATTAGGTCTTACTTATTTCCTGACGTTCCCAAATGCCTAACCATCCCTTAAACCAAGAACCAGAACCATGAACTGGTGGTTTTTGAAAATAACTACTGCTGAAGATAGGACAAGACACGATTCTCTGAAATTTAATAACCAGTGTTCACTGTTCTTTACAATAGCGACACCATAAACTGAAAAGAAAGCCTAAAACCAATTACGTCAATTTCCTCAAAATTGGCCACCTCTCATCCTGCCTCATCCTGCTCCGATCTTCACCAATGATTACCGTGCAATATCTAAACACGACAATCAAACAGCTCTACAGAAAACAAACACATTCACCAACAGCAATACGACCGTGCACTTCCAATTGGCACATCTGTGCAAACCAAAAACTGCACACCGGCTGATGTATTACGATTAACAAGCGCACCACCTACCGAAAAACGCACACCTGGCCTTAACATAAATCTCGCCTGCTTAAAAAAACAGGTGCATCTTTCTCCGATCGCTATATACACAAACCAATCCAACCTAGCCCCAACTCCTTATTGGCATCGATTAATCACGACTTAATTCAAGTGTATTTATAAATACACAACTCAACAGAGGCTAAGTGTTTGATTAGCTGAATTACCGACTGGTAAATGACATGGTTTAAAGTCTATCGAGGGTCGTCTTGGAGCGCACGAAGGCACGTTCGCGGGAGACGCCGACTGCACGGCTTGGAGCTGTTTGTCTTAGCGCTGTGCTCTCAGATTCGCCACGAGACCGCTACAAGAGTCACGACCTCCGTCTAGATCTGGAAGGGTTGCGTCATTAGTCGAATTTGTATTGGGGATCGTCTCTGATGAAAAACGGGTCGTAATTGTGCAAGTTAAGCAACAATGTGCTGGGTATGGTTTTGGATGGGTGACCACATTACAATCGTAAAGATCTGGAAGGGTTGCGTCGTTAGTCGAATTTGTATTGGGGATCGTCTCTGATGAAAAACGGGTCGTAATTGTGCAAGTTAAGCAACACTGTGCTGGATAAGGTGTTGGATGGGTGACCACATTACAATCGTAAAGATCTGGAAGGGTTGCGCAATAGTCCCAAGACAGGCGAATTTGTATTGTGGATCGTCTCTGATGAAAAACAGTTTGTAATTGTGCAAGTTAAGCAACACTGTGCTGGGTATGGTTTTGGAAGAGGTGACCACATTACAATCGTGGAGATCTGAAAAGGTTGCGTCATTTTCGCTTGAGGCGACTTATTATTGTGGATCGTCTCTGATGAAAAACGGGTTGTAATTGTGCAAGTTAAGCAACACTGTGCTGGGTATGGTTTTGGAAGAGGTGACCACATTACAATCGTGGAGATCTGAAAAGGTTGCGTCATTTTCGCTTGAGGCGACTTATTATTGTGGATCGTCTCTGATGAAAAACGGGTTGTAATTGTGCAAGTTAAGCAACACTGTGCTGGGTATGGTGTTGGATGGGTGACCACATTACAATCTGGAAAAGTTGCTTCATAAGTGTATGCATGGGTGTATTTGCATAATATCTGATAAAACATACCCTTCCTTAGGTTCGAATTTGTAAATGTTTACGTTAAGCAACACTGCGCTGCTTAGGGTGTTGGATGGGTGGCCAACAGGCAACACTAAATCAAGTTAATTTGTAGATGAGAATGTGTCGTGATATACGTGGATTTCTGATCGAGCACAGCTTCTAATTTAGGCGGCAATCCAAGTTGATAAACATTGAAGTTAAGCAACTTTACTACGGGTCGGGTGTTGGATGGGTGACCACCATAGATACGGTCACTTACATAATATAGAAGTTCGAGGGTAATCGAGGCCAGTTCAACAGGTTCACACAACCCGCTTATCAACCTCACACCAGCCCAGTTTTGCGGAGGAATCCTCACACAGCCAACCGTACATTTCATCCGTCGGAAGCAACAAGGTTATGGCTGACCCACGGGTGATGCTGGACAGGAGCAGGCTACGTGTCGGCATCGCGGGTTCACCCTCAGCATCCTTCCAGTCTAGACTTTAGTAATCACAGCCAAAAACAGCGCCAAAACCGGCTCCATCGCCAAGCGAAAAAGTCGTTCACAACCACACGACTCTTAGTCTCGATATCTCCGTCCACGTCAAGCCAAGCAAGCCATCGACTTTGACATTATTGGACGAAGACAAAGCTGAAACTCACGGGTCCCATCGGACCCTCGATCGACGATCTCCGTCCCACTGCCGTCGAACGAGTGTCCGCTTGAGGTGTGCGTGTCCGTCGATGCGTAACTCTTCGGCCTGACCACGGACTCGACCCCGGAGACCTGCACATCGGCAAGTGAGCACGTGACGGGCGGACGCAGAAAGCAGAGCACCGTCCGCGGCTACCTGGTCGATGTAGGCTCGGTCGTCGTTGAGATGCCCGGTGTCGAGGCGTGGATTGCTGGAAGTTATGTGCTCAAGCTGCTTGGTTTGGTTTCGTGCGGTTGGCTTGCCGAAAGCTTTGGTTGATGATGTCCTGCTTAAGACTTGGCTTGGCGAAAGTTTCAAAGCTTGCAGCTCATTCAGTGTTCAGCTCAAGACATGGCTTGGCGAAAGTTTCAAAGCTTGCATGCTAATGCAGTGTTCAGCTCAAGACATGGCTTGCCGAAAGCTTTGGTTGATGATGTCCTGCTTAAGACTTGGCTTGGCGAAAGTTTCAAAGCTTGCAGCTCATGCAGTGTTCAGCTCAAGACATGGCTTGCCGAAAGTTTCAAAGCTTGCATGCTAATGCAGTGTCCAGCTCAAGACATGGCTTGCCGAAAGTTTCAAAGCTTGCTTGCTAATGCAGTGTCCAGCTCAAGAAATGGCTTGCCGAAAGTTTCAAAGCTTGTAGCTAATGCAGTGTTCAGCTCAAGACATGGCTTGCCGAAAGTTTCAAAGCTTGCTTGCTAATGCAGTGTCCAGCTCAAGAAATGGCTTGCCGAAAGTTTCAAAGCTTGCATGCTAATGCAGTGTCCAGCTCAAGACATGGCTTGCCGAAAGTTTCAAAGCTTGCTTGCTAATGCAGTGTCCAGCTCAAGAAATGGCTTGCCGAAAGTTTCAAAGCTTGCATGCTAATGCAGTGTTCAGCTCAAGACATGGCTTGCCGAAAGTTTCAAAGCTTGTAGCTAATGCAGTGTTCAGCTCAAGACATGGCTTGCCGCAAGTTGCTGAAAGCAGGGCTTGCCAAATGTTTCCATGCCATAGTCGAGCTCAAGGCATGGCTTGCCGAAAGCTTCAAAGCTTATAAACCATGGTGCTATCCAGATTAAGGCAGGGCTTGCCAAACGCAGTTGCCAAATGTTTCCATGCTATCGTCCGGCTCGGCATGGCTGGTCAAAAGCCTCAAAGCTTACAGCCCATGCAGTGTCCAGTTCAAAGTATGAAAGCTGATAAAATTGTCTAAGGTGAGTATGAAATATTTTCGAATGTCGAATAACAGCCCAGCCAATAGAAAATTAAAATGAATAGAAAATGAAATCTGGAAGACCAAAACGCACTTGCTCTCTCAAGTTGAAACAGACTTGAGGTTTAGTGCCCCCTAACTTTGGCCCGTAACTATCTGGTCATCATACACCTTCATTATATTGTAGAACAATAGCGATTGCTTATTATGTTCTTCTATTTCTTTATTGAAGTTCTACGGGTCAAATTCCGAGAGTATAATTTGGTAAAACGGTGTCGTCGAATAAGATTTTTAGTCCGCTCAGCTTTATCATTATCGTGATTCGAATGAAGGAACACAATTTTGGTGATTGAAGGTTAACCGAGAAAGCCCAATGTATGCAAGCAACTGAAATGTATTTACAAAACGCTTTCTGAAAGACAATTGCTAGGATTATAGTGTTAAAAAACAGTTTAAACATTTCTTTTCATTCGAAAATACAGAGGTTCTTCTATAAAGATAATCAAGAGGTAAGAAGAAGTCAGTCATACGCGAAAATCCATGAGAAATGACCTCTCACGCTTAGAAAAAGATATATTCTAAAATCTTAAATAGAATCATGGACCAGACAAATCTCCTGACGTTATTGTTCGATTCGAAATTAAATGAAGCATGAACTCTGCCGTGGCTTCTAGGAACACAATGTTAGGCTTCGAAAGCTGAAGACATGATCTGCATAGAGGTATGACGGTGAACTTTTATATGTGAGTTTTTTTTCTCTCGGTTATCGGAAAGCCACGTTCGATATTGCCGGCCGATGGCTGGGAAAAAAGTTAATCATCGAGCTGCGCTTGTTTGATAATAAGAAATACACTGCTCTTGTGGTCGTTTTTTCTCTCGGCATACCATATTGTGATCTAGTTTGAACCCGAGGAAGGTTGCGTGAGCCATTCACGTGACCAGTAGCTACTCTGAGATGTGGAGAATGCTGTAAATATATATATCCAATAGAAACGGATGCTGGAAAAAATTTAATCTATTTCAAAACATATCTTAATTTTAACATTCTAGTTTCACATCTCAGTATAAGGTTTAGCAAGATCAATTATTGTCCTCATATGCCAATTACTTTCATGGGTTTAAAATTAAATTTTGTCAATACATATAGCTTGAAAAGTATTAGATAAATTTGAAATTAGCAGAGCTGAGCCTTGGAGGTCACAAGCTAGACAAGAATGAATATTTGGCCAGGGCATCAAAATAGAAAGGAATCTGGCACCCTCACTATTAATTATTTGTTGACATTACTACAAATATCATCCAGTCAAAATAAACAAGAAAACATTTCAAATGCACAACGGATGACACAAGTTTAAGTAGTAACGGTTAGTGGACAATATTGGTTGGACATCTCCAAGGAAATCGCAGCTAGATTTTAGGCATACAAATAAAACACCGATTTCGTGCCTAGTTTGTCATATTTTGCCGCCAAAATTCAAATAGTGGGGACGTATTTGGTCCTGCTCTCCCCTCTCGTCAGCCTGTGACTACGAAAGTGTCGAGGACAAATAAGCCTGTAAAAGGGTTGCACAAGAACTTGAAATAAACACTTTATCTTCTAACAAGTTCATGTTGAATAATATATACTTACATTTATTTATTTCGATTTCTTTAGATGTAAACAAATGAATTGTGCGAAAGCAATAGAAAGGAAATCCTATTAATGCATAATGAACAGAAGGTCATTTGAATTTATGTGCGCCAAACAATTTTTTCACGAATCTTGCTCCAGATTAGGCAACAGATTTATACTCATACGATCGCCGGTGTGAGATTGGTCGCAAAATGAACAAGACTCGAAGAAATTCCTCTGAAGAAACGACGGTCCTCCAACAATGAACCGTCACATCAATACCTCAAGTATGGTCCTGAAAATCATTCCTTTTTACCCGCAATTTCGCGTGGAGATATGCAACGTCAAGGTCTTGTGATGACCGTTAATACTCCACTTTTGAAAATTGAATTATCGTTTTTGCCTGCCATCTTTACGTTGACGTTTGTGCAATCCGTTCCATCATTGATGTTCCCCAACCGTCTTTATTTCCTATGACATTTTTTCTCTTCTTAGCCAGTTTTAAAAACACTGCCACAATTGGCGCCCAAAAAATAAAACACAGAAATGTAAATTACACAAACATGTTGACCCAAGTACGAACCATATTTCGCATTATCTGACAATATTTTGTGGAATTTAGCTGTTTTATGTTGAATTCAAACAGTCATTAAAAAAAATATTGATTTCAAAGATACCCTCATCCTAAAACTAAACCAAAATTGCGTCCACAAAGCCCCCAGCCACCGGCAAAACCAAACAACCTTGAAATGATTACTGTCACAAATTAAACAGCATCCTCCTCTCCTCTCTCAAACATGTTCTACACATGTTTACAAGCTGCAATCAAAGACGTCCAGCGCATTTCTGCTCCATTCCCGCATCTCAGTCGCTGCATTTGTGCACAACTGTCTCTGCTCCTTGGCTGTCCCATTAGCGGGGGTCATTAGCTGAGCGAAGAATTGACGGCCACAGCACAATGGGGCATCAGATATGCATCTGTGCACATGGGAGGTCCACCGCTTTACCTGTCCGTATGTACATATGTTAGTGGCTGCGGCGAGTTACGTGCGTTTGTTATCGGCTTAACAGGCTGGTTAATGCCTGGCTGTCGTTAGTCGGTTGGGATTATGCCGATTTCAATTAAAATGAACGTTATATGCAAGTGGTTCGAATTGCAGAGAGAGAAATGGCATATAATATAGGTATATGCATTTTAGAGTTGGTTAAAAATGGTATTCTGAATTGATAGATTTATTTAAAAAATTTCTTGCATATATAGCTAGCCAGCCTCTATAAGCTTGAAAACAATGTTTTCTATTCTAGTACTTAATTTGTTCTCAAATTTGTGGGTGCAGACAGAGTTTGGGGTAGATAATGATCATTTCCTAAACTTGCAAAACACACATATTCAACTCTTCGGTCTAGTAGAGAAATACGAATTATAGATTCGTCATCATATCCACGACTACGATATCAAATTGGAACCCTCGACATTTGAAAAGCAATAAGCGTTGTCATTGACATATAGCTGTAATTACACCGGTCACGTATCATGACCCCAGTCCTGTAACTGCTAAAGTGCAGTCTCAATAAGATCAATTAGTGCCATGCAGCAATAAGGCTAGAAATTTATAACGCTATCCATAAATTTATAATTGCTGCAAGATTTACAAGGCATCGCGGGTTACACTAGCGTACAGAAAAATTCAAAGAACTGGAATTAAAAATGTAGTCCTAAATGTATATTTATTTTCGTGAAACATTTTTATTATCTTCTACGAACCTGAAATAATATGCACTCATTGTTCAAACATTTGTCACAGTTAAGTGCGGATCATGAATTTTTATTAATTGCCTGCACCAGCAAACGGTTCACAATTTCACCTCATTTAAGAGAGCAGATTTGCATCTTCTAATGCTACACTGCTGCTATACTTTGATGGATATACACTTATTGGTGCAGACTTGTGGATTTACTAAACACTCTGCTAGAATTGTAAACTTTCAAAGCTTACGGTACTTATCAGATACATACACAAAAGGCGGACAGATGTCAAAATCATACAATATGCACATTTTCTAATATACAACAGTGGGTTGTCATTTTAGATGAAAATCCCTTAATGCCCGGTTTGACTAAGTTTTTCAACTCCATATGAGTTACAACAGAATTCAGTCAATCACGTACAGCGAAATCAATTGAATTTTTTGTAAATTTAGCCCTAAATGTTTACGACTCATGCTACTAGCCCTAACCCTGTCACTACAGTTTTCCCAAAATATATTCTTTTCAAACTGTAAAGTTCCCCAAAGTTTCGCAACCAGTTAAGCGATTGTGTAAAGTTATCGAAGAGTTATCGACGTTTATCGATAGCACGGCCAATTGAAATAAGCAGGCAATGTTGAGCTATCGATCGGTTACCCTTGACTACCGATCGATATATTTTTACACAATCGCTAAACCAAGTATACTATTTACTTTCGCAGTGGTTAAAACGTGAACTGCAGTTATTTCTGAATACAAACCCATGATCTAAGATTGCAAAGAAGAATGTATCTCAGCCGTTCGGCCCTTCGCATCTGTCTCTGACCGGCCATCCTGTCCATGCGCTGCACCTGAGCTGCAGCAGAGATTGCTCCAGTTTCGACCGCTAATGGACATCACGCCGACATCGAAGCACGGCAACAAAACCCGAGCGTGTGTCTGCAAGCTCTTGGCCGCGATGCGTCCAATATCTGCATCGCAGTCTTCACAGCAAAACCTGTACACTGTTTTTGCCCGATGCGTTTGTTAACTGTTGTGTACTGCCAAAAATGTGGGGCACGCTTCTTGCCCTGTTCGGCGTGCATTTGAATTCGCGAATTAATACGTGGATATATCGGTTTCTTTCGCTCGCGTCATCGCGAGTTTTTATTGTCGACTTTGAAATCTAGCGCAGAAAACTCGATTTTTTTATTGGCGTGGATTAATTAATTTACCTGATTCAACTGGAGCCTACCTATCTGTGTTTAACTCTGATGTATCCTAGATTAAATATTTCTTTTTATGGAGCGGTTAAAAAAAATCTTTCGCAGCACTAACGAGCATTACAAAATCTCACCTTGCTTCAATAACTCAAACAATAGTATCGATTATAAACAATTGCACCTTAGCCATTGAACATTGTAAAGACACATTTAATTACTCATTCACTTATTACATCAAGCTTTAAGTTTTACACAACTATAAAATGTGTATTAAATAATTGTGGTTCATAAAAAATATATTATGTTTTAATCCCCGCAAAGGAGCGGACACTCGCCGCCGCCTCTGTGCTGGACATTCCGTGACAGGGTGCTTGTTTCGCTCCACGCAAAGGAGCGGACACTCGCCGTCGCCTCTGTGCTGAAATTCCGTGACAGGGTGCTTGTTTCGCTCCCCGCAAAGGAGCGGTCACTCGCCGTCGCCTCTGTGCTACACATTCCGTGACAGGGTGCTTGTTGCGCTCCCCGCAAAGGAGCGGACACTCGCCGTCGCCTCTGTGCCGGACATTCCGTGACAGGGTGCTTGTTTCGCTCCCCGCAAAGGAGCGGACACTCGCCGACGCCTCTGTGCCGGACATTCCGTGACAGGGTGCTTGTTGCGCTCCCCGCAAAGGAGCGGACACTCGCCGACGCCTCTGTGTCGGACATTCCGTGACAGGGTGCTTGTTGCGCTCCCCGCAAAGGAGCGGACACTCGCCGTCGCCTCTGTGCCGGACATTCCGTGACAGGGTGCTTGTTTCGCTCCCCGCAAAGGAGTGGACACTCGCCGACGCCTCTGTGCCGGACATTCCGTGACAGGGTGCTTGTTTCGCTCCCCGCAAAGGAGCGGACACTCGCCGTTGCCTCTGTGCTGGACATTCCGTGACAGGGCGCGTTTGCAATCGTTGCATTGGAATTGATTCTATTCTCTATAAAACGGCCAGGCATCGACGTGGCCAGGCAAGAAAGGCAGCGGACAAGTGGGTGCCGGACTGCGCACCAAGTCGTAAGGTCTCGGCGGACGGTGGAGGGGAGAACTGGATCAACTAGTGTCGGCCGCGGCCCTGAGGTCGCCTGTTACCGGCTCCGGCCAGCTGGAGGTCACCACGCCGCGGTCTCGACTCTGCGATGGAGTATGGACCGGCAGAGACGGATGCTGTAAGCGTTCGTCCATCGAGTCTCCGTCGAAGATGTAGCTAATAGACAAGTCCAGGCAGGACGAGCGACCCTTAGTGGCGTGTGTTTTCGCTTGAAGGCCGATGCCAGGGTGTGGGAAAGATTGCGAGGTCGTATGGAATTTGCATAAAAATCGCCCTCATTTCAAACCTTTGCATCTACGAAGGTATCCATAAAAACTTAATGAAATTTTAAAATGTATTCGAATTAATAGTCATTCTTGTGTAGCTAAAATTTCAACATAATATGACCAACAGGGGCTTGTTGACAGGCCTCCAAACTCGGCTAAAACCCGCCTCACTCCTGTGCTATTCGTATTCGTTTCCCACAGCCTACCCGTCCAGCAAGTCAGACCGAAGCGCCGTGACGTCAGAGGGGCGGACCATCAGGAGTTGTGAATTGCATGGAGGAAATTGTGATTTTTGTGCACTGGGTGAAGCTGATTGGGAGGGATGAAAAACTTGTGCGATTTTTAATAGTTTTTTTCTTGTCTGTTTCCGTTGATCTCCCAAAGGGTGTCGAAAGCTTATTACCACACTTTTCACAGCTATACTACAGCTTCTATCAAGTAAAACATATCCGCACAAACTATAATGCGATTCTTACTGACATTTCCCAAATATATTCAAGTGGTATTTCCCTGTTTTTCATTGGATGGAAGGGAAGAAAATAACGAATCCGAAACGTTTATGTGATTCGTTGCTAGCAGCTTGCCAATTCTTTTGCTCTCTGTTAAGGACTGTTTAAAAAAACTACAGCTCCAGCTTGACAAGCGCTCGGTTTATGCCACTTCTCTATAAACTTTTCTTATTGTGATTCCGATAAGATCTTTAATTTTGTGTCAAATTAAACAATGGAGCGGAATTGAAGGCTCTCTCTTCTCTTGAAAACAAATACGCAACGCAGGATTGCAAATGCAGGGCAGTAAATGCAAGTGCTGCTATACACGGATAGTTCCGTCAATTTCTATTTTCCTGGACATCCGCGGAAGCGAAATCGTGTGCAGTTATACCACAGAATTTAAGGTGGAATGATGCCATTTGCCCGAATATTTTCCAAACTACTGGTGACTATAGTACTAGTGAGGTAAATAGCTTACCTCCCAGGTAATATATAATATGTAGCACTTTCAAATTACGTAAGAATGTTCTTGTGCTATGTTGTTCTGGCAAATTAAAACCCTGGCTATTTCTTTGCATTATTATTTGCTTGGACCCTTTGTAGGGTATTACAGCAAGGAAGCCTTATGTTACAAAATCAATGTAAAAAAAAGATCAAGGAAACGGTAGAAATTTTTCAAGCTGCTCATAATTTATTCAGTAAGTGGTTAATTGTTCCAAACTTAGATAGTTTTCGAGGAAGTATCAGTTTCCAGAGAAACCATAGTTTTCCATAGTTACGAACGTTAATTAGCCAAACTAATCATAGCACAAAAATTATTCTTATATGACCTAGGAGGTAAGCTATTTTGGTGGGGCTGTCACTAATAGTTTGCCAGTAAACAACAGTTTGGTACATATTCGTTGGCCAAGGTCATGATACCATCTTCCTTTGAGAAAATTTTTTAGCCGTTCTCAAAGTTAACTCGAGCATCTCTCCAGCTCGATAATAAGCTCGTATCTTGTGCTCTCCATGTTTACATGGCCATCTTCGATCGAGCAGACTCCGTCAATCACCGAGTCTGTCCGAGGAAGGCTTGACCTCTGCGCGGAAAGCCGCTCGGGTAACATGTCTGCCATCTGACGGGATCGCGGCGCGATACGCTCGAACCACCTGCCGCAATCGGCTGCATTTTCTAGAGCACCTCTATAATCGGTACTCTTCAGTGTCGGTGCATTTCCTGGGTATCCTCGACACGTTACCACGTGATGAGCTACTAGGAAACGCTGCCAAAGTGGTCGCGTTGGAGATGAGCGTAGCTGTTTGTAGCTGTTAAGTTGAATGCGGAACGTCGTAAACAGCCGATGTGTTAATTAGTGTTACCAAGTTTGGTCACACTCAGACAAAATGTCACAATAAATTTTGGAGAATATTTGGAAAAATACGCACTTTAAGATAAAATTATGTATTTTTCCAAACTCCCAATTTTCGAATATTGCTCTTTTTTCTGATTTAAAGAGGGGTATGAGGATTTTCTTGAAAAACGCAGGGAGTCTAGGTTGAGAACAGAAGTAGAAACCCTGAAAATTTTCATCGCAATCGAAGCTGGCATTTGGTCTGTCGAGCGCGCGCAAACATACATACACATAAAAAACACACACACACGTGTTTTTTTTTTACCGAGGGAAATTGAAGATTTTGCGTCGCTCGCTACGCTCATCAATAAACTTATCTGGTAACTTTGGGGTGAATCCTGAGGATGCAATACACTCTCTCACTATTTCTCCTTTGAAAGGAGAGTGGATTTGCAGAAATTACAACGCAAAAAAAGCAAAAAAACAAGACAAAGACAGAAGTTTCGCGTAAGACGACGAAAAACTGATAAACTATCAATTTGATAAGAATATTTCATTCAAAACGAGTGAAAAATTAATCGTTGTGATCGAAATTTTCGCTTTTTTGAGAGTGGATCATTTTTCTTTCTTTTAATTCAGCTTGCACTGCTGATAAACTCGAATCAAATGTTTCAAAACATTCCACGAGACTTTTCGTCTATACCCATATAAAATATATGCTACACGTGTTGAAACTCTTAGCTCATGTTTAGCAGCAGACACAGAATATTCTCGATATATTAATGTTGGATTTGGATGCAAAGTACAATCAAGTCATCATCCCTTGACTAGAGTCGAAACTATATACCCGCGTCGCATATTCATAATAAAAAAAATCATATAAAAGTTACTTGCTACACAATTGCAATGCTTTGTTGAATATGATGCGCCATAATAATACATCGCAGTTATTCATTCCTCAACACAGCAATTCATAAAAAACATCTAACTGCAACCAGACAATTATTCAGCGTCGCAATTAAGCTCTCTGAGGTATGGCTTATTACTATAAAGCCAACAATTCTCTGATTGATATATTATTGTCGTCGCCTTTCGGAGCCGAGAAAACTGGATCGAAATGCGCTCTCCGAGCTGATATTAATTCCCTCGCTCGCTACCAGCCGCGCTGTCAACAGGTTCGTGATAAAAGACAGCTGATTTATCTCCTGCTATTCCAGCGGCGTACCGTCGAGTGTTGTAGAGGCAGATCTGCGACCAAGCTGAGAGCAACGAAACGCAAAGTAAACGCATGCAAATTATTACAGAAATAAGTTAACATTCAGAGTCGTTTATGTAATAGAAACCTTCCTGTTTTTTCGATTAAAAGTATCTTGAATTTGTTAATTTACATCTACACATAGCGAATACATCCCAAAAGCAATTTTCCGAGGACAGTTTCAACAACTGGTTCTACACCCAAAGAAAATCTTTAAAAACACAAGTTTAGGGGAAAATTCGTATCCACACACTTAGATATCGATGTCCGTTTTTAAATTTATTGTTTTCTTTTGGGTTTCTCTTGATTTCTTTATCGCATCTTGAAGTTACCCAAAATTTCACCCCTGCTTGCTAAAACGACTAAACGCACAGTTTACAAATCAACCAACAGTCGAAAAAGCGAAACCTAGCATGATTTCACCAAACTAAAACTGGTCGTAAGCTTTCCGCTAACATGCCTGCAAACAGGCCTTTCTCCTTCGGCCTTTACCTCGGAAAAACTATCTCAGCGACGAGAGAAAATGTATCTCATGGGTTGAACCTGTTCGCATAATATACAACAGCTGTGCCATGTCGATCAGATGGTTTATGGACCTGTCCGGGAGGAGAATATTCTGCAGAGAGAGAGAGAGAGAGAGAGAGAGAGAGAGAGAGAGAGAGAGATCGAGCACTAGTCGTTGAATGAAGTCACACCCTTTGTAGAGCGATTTTTTATTGGTTGCTCTGTTGGTGATGACTTATTGAAGGACAGATCTTAAAAATAAGCTTTTAAAGGCCATGGTGTCACTGACGCATTTTTTCGCCTTTTTGGCATCGTCACTGGTCTAATGGCTGCGATTAATGACATGGTGATTGCGAGGATGGTGATCTGGCTTAGAAGGGAGGGAGCCGACACGTAATAGCCCACTCCCGTAAAGGGGTCTAAAGACCAGGATTTCTTCAATAATTCGTGTTGTTTTGAAGGACGATCTGGATGGTGATCTGGCTTAGAAGGGAGGGAGCCGACACGTAATAGCCCACTCCCGTAAAGGGGTCTAAAGACCAGGATTTCTTCAATAATTCGTGTTGTTTTGAAGGACGATCTGGATGGTGATCTGGCTTAGAAGGGAGGGAGTCGACACGTAATAACCCACTCCCGTAAAGGGGTCTAAAGACCAGGATTTCTTCAATAATTCGTGTTGTTTTGAAGGACGATCTGGATGGTGATCTGGCTTAGAAGGGAGGGAGCCGACACGTAATAGCCCACTCCCGTAAAGGGGTCTAAAGACCAGGATTTCTTCAATAATTCGTGTTGTTTTGAAGGACGATCTGGATGGTGATCTGGCTTAGAAGGGAGGGAGCCGACACGTAATAGCCCACTCCCGTAAAGGGGTCTAAAGACCAGGATTTCTTCAATAATTCGTGTTGTTTTGAAGGAATGTCTCGAGTTGTTACATTAGTCGATGCGATCGTGATTAAAGATTTTGCCTTTTTTTAACCCTAAAAAATCATAAAATTTAAGACCACCAAAGCCAAAGCCAACGCCACCTTGGCATTGGCATTGCCCCAAAAGTTAAGAAAGTTCAGAGAAGGTATAATACTGCCGGAAAAGGCAATTTTCAGAAAATGCCATTTGCTCAGCCAATTGTTTATAAACATCCAAAATCTATCACCAGACCGCAGTGTGTTTCGAGAAGTCCATTATGACGTTGGCAAATGAGTCGGTCACCCATCCAACTCCAGACTCAGCTCAGTGATACTTAGCTTCGGAGTCATCACGCCACATCGTTCGGGAGAGAAAAGTTGCATTAACGAAATAACGACAATGTATTAGACTTCAACTACTTTAAACTTTTTGAGCCTCAGCTTTCTCGCCGAGTGCGCTAAACTCAACCCTTTGCCTGACATCTACAATCTCCAAAGATCGATCACATGGATTGCGACCGTTCGCTCCCGCATATTCATTAGCCGATCGCAAATTGCTCGAAGAGCTTATGCAAATCGAGGAATCGGTAACGGAAATCGTGGACTCATCTCGGCGGGAGTTCGTGTCCGAAGAGGAGAGCCCGAAGACCGCGCGGCGTGTCAAGAATTCCAGCAGTCAATATATAAGCGATCTCGACGAGGAATTTATTCCCAAGGCCTCCCCCCCCCCCCCCCCCCGATAAACACGCGCCAATTGCTGCTATTTGCGTTGCTTTTAAAGACAAAAGGGAGATTGAATTAGGAAACGCTAGGCCGCACGAGTTTAGTTCCAAAAGTAAACGCCGCACGGCGCGCGGCGTACTGTCGCATTGCGGGTTGCCTAAACAGTCGCTTCTTCGCGATATCAGCTCACTGAAACTCATATCATACAATTTAAAAAGGAGCTGTTTCGACATAAGGGGTTTCTCCTCTACAATATCTTTATTCCAGTTATGACAACCAGAGTGGACTTTTTGTTGGGCTTCCTAATTACCCACGGTTTAACTTCTTGGTTCGTCATTGCAATTAGTTTTTACACATTTTATCCTTGATAACACTTTACTTGGTTTTTGCCATTTCGTCCCACATCTGTTCTTCTCTACACCATTTATCCATGAAGTCTTATTTTCTTTCTCCAATCCATCGTTTCTTCCCAGCTCCCACTTATTTTTCCGTACATACTATGTGGAAAAGTTTTATTTCGGCATTCTCTTCAATTTCCTGTTTAGGAGTTCAAAAAGTAGTCAAATAATATGGCTCTTTAATATTATACTAGGGCTTCGCGAACGCAATTTGTGTTGCGTTGAAGATGAGCGTAGCGGTTTGCGTAGCGAAAGAAGATTGCGCACTCTACATACTCTAATGTCACAAAGTCACAAAAGAATTTTGGGAAAATTAGGAAACAATACGCTTTTTTAGATAAATTGTCATATTTTTCCAAGCGTTCCCAATTTTCGAATATTGCTCTTTTCTCTGATTTGGAGAGGAGGAGTCAGAAGGATTTTCTTGAAAAACGCAGAAGGTCTAAGTTGAGAACAAAAGTAGACACCGTTAAAATTTCATAGCAATCGACGCAGGCGTTTGGTCTGTAGAGCGCGCGAAAACACACATACACACTAAAAAACAAACAAACAAACAAAACCACAAACAAGTGTTTTTTTTTAAAGCTGGAGTGAAACTAAAGATTTAGCTTCGCTCGCTACGCTCATCAATAAACTAAGAGCATGCCCAATCACTTGCACATCCCGACCCAACATCAAGCACCTCGCCAGAGCACTAATTGAAAGAGGCTGGCGCTCCAGCCTCGCCAGATCGCGCAAGCGCACGCGCAGCAGAGCAGAGGATCGTGCCTCATCTCTTCCTCACGACGCCGTCATGATCCGCAGACGGCGTTTGCCAATAAATCGCAGCGTCTGACACACCATAGATCGCATAAATCATGGCGATGTGTGTAACCTAGTTTTTAAACAGTATTTGAACGCTACGAGAATACGTGGTTTGGCATTGCCGGGGTTTTCATGGAGGCGCATGCCGCTCAGAGATGAGCGATTCCTTAGATTGAAAGTCAGTTATAGGTTTCGAATTGATTGCTCGGGCCGGTTTGCAAAGGAGCGGACTCTCTGTCTCTGTGCTGGACATTCCGTGACAGGGTGCTTGTTTCGCTCCCCGCAAAGGAGCGGACACTCGCCGTCGCCTCTGTGCTGGACATTCCGTGACAGGGTGCTTGTTTCGCTCCACGCAAAGGAGCGGACACTCGCCGTCGCCTCTGTGCTGGACATTCCGTGACAGCGTGCTTGTTTCGCTCCACACAAAGGAGCGGACACTCGCCGTCGCCTCTGTGCTGGACATTCCGTGACATGGTGCTTGTTTCGCTCCCCGCAAAGGAGCGGACACTCGCAGTCGCCTCTGTGCTGGACATTCCGTGACAGGGTGCTTGTTTCGCTCCACACAAAGGAGCGGACACTCGCCGTCGCCTCTGTGCTGGACATTCCGTGACATGGTGCTTGTTTCGCTCCCCGCAAAGGAGCGGACACTCGCCGTCGCCTCTGTGCTGGACATTTCGTGACAGGGCGCTTGTTTCGCTCCCCGCAAAGGAGCGGACACTCGCCGTCGCCTCTGTGCTGGACATTCCGTGACAGGGATTTCCTTTGCAAACAGGTCTGTTAAATAATTTATTTCAACAAAAAATTGAAAACCGTGAAGCGAACTCGCTCCTTTGCAGGATGAAAAACTTTACTAAGCCTGGGTCCATAAATCTGCAGATTTATGGATCCAGGCTTAGTTAACCCATGGGTTGTTGCAAAAACCGGGGTAAGTTTGATATCACCATGGTGACCTGAAATCTGCAAACATCGTTTGTAAATCGCTGTTCATCATTTTACCCCGAGGGATAAGTCTTAACTCTGATTTGTGTATTTGGATCCTAGAGGTTAGGGTTAAAAGTGCACGGTTTGCTCAAATAACCCGCCAGGTGACGCTTATTTCCCAACAGCTTTGCCCGAAGATGCATTCCTCTTAGCGGGTACGTTTCTCTATGAATGCCGACATGATGTGATATGCGCTCCGCTAAAATGACTTGTTGTTTTGAATAGCAATTAGTTCGGCAAATCCACCTTGATTGGTTCGGACGTGAAATTGTTTTAAACGGTCCGCCATATATCTATATATTAGTGCCGGGCCCAGAAGCGATCAATCACGGGCAGTGTGAACTGTTTGACAGGACGGCGAGGCAAGTGGCAATGATTTGTGTCAAACGTGGAGGCTGAACGCTCAAGTTCACGGATAGGGCGTGTGTGAAACGATAGACAAGACAAGGTATAGGAAATTGAAACCTATATGGTAAATAGTTTTCAAATCTGCTATGTAACTTGTCATAATTTTTTTCACATGTTGAGTTTTCGTTAGAGGAATTGCTTGCTAACAAACTTTCTTATTAATGTATCATCTCTTATGCGGCACAGCACAGAGGCGACGGCGAGTGTCCGCTCCTTTGCGGGGAGCGAAACAAGCACCCTGTCACGGAATGTCCAGCACAGAGGCGACGGCGAGTGTCCGCTCCTTTGCGGGGAGCGAAACAAGCACCCTGTCACGGAATGTCCGCTCATGATGCAACATAATTTGTCCTCTATTTCGCAATGACCGAAGCAAAGTTTAACAGTGTAGCAACTTCAACTCGACTTTTAGCCCGGCTGAATATGAAATATGATACCAATACAAAACGAAGACGCTATATGATTATGGTACGTGTTGTGCTAATTAATTGAATTAACAAACTTGCCGGTTCGTGTCTCGATCACGCCTGGCCGATTGATTGATGGCCTTGCGGGCAACGGATCAGTAAACGCGTAATAATTAACGGCAATCTCGTGTACTTTCTCTCGTCATGTACCGAGACTTATTTAGAGAGATGAGAGAGGCGAGGGTATGTGTATGTGTGTGTGCAATTTTTGTTCACCATACTGAACATAATATAGCGTGTGAAAAATGCATGAAGTTTATAACAATGATGATTCAGTTCGTTTTATTGAAGGATATACTTTGAGCCCTATGGCTATAGCCCCATAGAAACATGCTGCAATTTATTTTATTCCGGATTTAGTTCATGTGGGGAAAATAAGTAACACTTAACTTTTAGTAAAAACATCCTAAAACATGTAAGATGTATTTTATTCAATTTCTTTAGACTTCTATTGAGCATTAAAAACGTAAACTATCGATTCTAATATGTATTAGCGAATAAGGGCACTTCTTGATTGACTTGGATTTTGTATTGATTTTTTGAATATATAGGCTTAATCAAAACAGGTATTTTGGTACAGGTTCGCACGAGAAAATTTCAAGTACAGATTGCTTATTTAAAAATAGACACTTTTCAAACTCGCAACTGAAAATGTGAAATTTCCACCAGATGGAGTCCGTGTATATTATGATGGCTGTTTTGTTTGGACTGTACTTAGGTACACCAGCTACAAGTAAATGCAATACCAGCGGTGACCTCTCCATAACCTCACTTCACGTTCTGCCGTCGCTCAACACACTTTTACAGCTAATTGATGTTATCTAATTATTCATTCATATTTTCAATACAAATCCATTACCGCACGGCGGCGGGAGAGTCGAGCTACGTGATGGGATGTGTAACAGTCTGCACGTTAGCCTTGTTATACATTTTCTATTCAAAGGTATGGATTATTATAAGTAAGCTCGTGCGGTGTTTTGATTGTGTAAATTTGCGCTTGGAATTTGTTAAGGGAATTATTGATTTATTTGATGTTGTGTGCCACGAATTCTGGGAGTGTTAGATTTAATTGTTATGAACGAAATACATAAAAAAAAACACTACCAAAATGTGAGTGGTACTGGCTGTAAAGCATATTGGTGCGGGTGTTGGTGATTATTTCATGAAGCTTTATTTGAACTTTCAATTGGTATTTCGTGGTTATAAACCACACAATTTTTTGCTAAAAGTGTGAGGATTCCGTTGACCCTGGTTTCGTTGCAATCGGACAAACGGTGTGGCCAGATGTTAGTATCCAGTAGGAGGTGAATTCTGCGCGGGAAGCGGCCCGAGGATACGCTCAATATTTCGACATAACAGGGTTGTTATGGAATGCTTGAAAATACTAGATGAGTGAATATTTTCGAGACTTGCAAACACACAATTTGTAGCTATAAGTGTGAGGATTCCATAGACATGTGTTTCGTTACGATCGGACAAAAAAAGTGTGGCCACAGGTTAGTATCCAGTAGGAGGTATAATTTTAGCGGGAAGTGGCCCGAGTATGAGCTCAATAATACGACGTAACAGGGTTGTTATGGAATGCTTGAAAATACTAGATGAGTGAATATTTTCGAGACTTGCAAACACACAATTTGTAGCTATAAGTGTGAGGATTCCATAGACATGTGTTTCGTTACGATCGGACAAAAAAAGTGTGGCCACAGGTTAGTATCCAGTAGGAGGTATAATTTTAGCGGGAAGTGGCCCGAGTATGCGCTCACTCCAATAGTGTTAAGTTAGGGGTACCTACTGGTGTGGTCGATAGATACTAAAACATTCCTCTCAAATTTTGTGTGTCACTCGCCCGAACGATTTTTAGAATGAATACGGATACCAAACAATGTTTATTTATTTATTTTAATAAAAATTAGTGGCAAAGTTCAGAATGTAGACTTAGAGAAAATATTTAAAAGTTCCTGTGTTGCTGTTAATTTCCTTGGGAGAAAATCAATGGAGAGAGCTCGGGCTGCAGGTATATAATATATATATATGCATGTTGTGAAAACAATAATAACCCAATTGATAAAACAACTGTTTGTATAATATTGTTTCTGTTACGAAGCGTTGAAAAATATTTAGACTTTACTCAAATTCAATACCAACTTTAGAAAAAACTTTTTGAAAACAATTATTTAAAACTTTGCATTAGCATTTTTTTGTGTTTCAAAAGACTGCAATAAATTATGTCCAACTAACTTATCAACCCTTGTCTCTCAGTCTCACACATTTCGCACTCGCTGAGAAGTCTACGCAGTTTAAGTCGAACCATCACGGATTTTCGCGACGCAATCTGTCAATCACGCAAAAGAAACCTCGCCTCATACAATTACACCGCACACAGATAGAGATTAACACATTTCATATCAAAACACGCACACACTCTTGCATCCAGCGAATCTATCAGCATGTGCCATTTCACTGCCTGCAATTAACAAATCGACTCTCATCTTCATCGAGCAAGGAAAAGTTTGATCCTCAATCAACAGCAAAGTCGTGAGACAGCCAGCAATCTTACCAACATGCTAACCACGCCGAGGTTGTGTTTGTTGGTGTTTCACTCTGGCTAAGATATATTTATAATGCACGTGATTTTTGCCACCGGCTCGAAATGAATGGACGGTAATTACAGTTTGATTACATAATTCAGCTGGCTGATTGGGATTTACAGTAGTCTTGGGATGATGCGAAAATCGTTGCATGTCTGCTGGGATGCGGTGATGGACACATCTGGGTTAGATCTCAAAACCGCCCACATGGGTACTAACCATTCTTTTAGAATTGCAATGTAATTTTTGTGCAACATGCTTGATGCACGGTTTTATTGTCGGGGTTTAAAGTAACAATGAATGATTGTTTTGGAGATGGCTGCGACACGAACGCCGTCTGGCGTGTGATATTGGCATCACACGGTTCCAATATCACCAACATCACCAACATCACCAACAACACTGGTGCCAACATCACACGGTGCCGTTTATATATAAGATTAAAAAGGAAATTGTCAAAATTTAAAAAAATTTCATGTTGCCCAATACAGTTCACGAAATGATCATAATTTTAAAATAAACCCAATAACGGCAAAGACAAATGCGTTTATGAAAATTCGTTTTTCCCGAAAACTATCTCAGATGGGAACAGTTTACCGCTTACTGAAGAAATTATGAGGCAGCTTGGAAAATTTCGACCATTTCCTTGATATTTTTCACACATAGTTTTGTAGCATTATATTATAAGACTTCTTTTCTGAAATACCCTGCACATGGTCCAAGAAAATAATAACAAAAAATTTGGTTTCAAATGCGTGTTATCACTTTGAGTGGTGAAGGGATTTGAAAAACAATAAGTATTCAACATTTTGCCAGACACAAGCCCTATAATAAAAATCGGCAATATCATTTTATTTAGTATTTCCTAAAGAAGATCGCGGAAAAGCCAAGCTGCTTAATTCGCCAGTAAAAAACTGCAGGGGATAACCTAACAAAATAACAAAATCAAATACAATGAGTGGCCGTTGAAATAAAGATTGAAATCAACCTCACAATTTGTTGTATAAATATTGTCTTGGACCCTTTGCAGGGTATTATTGAAAATATGTCTCATAATATGTTAAAAAAACTATTTATAAAAAAATCAAGGAAACTGTAGACATTTTCCAAGCTGCTCATAATATATTCAGTAAGTGGTAAATTGTTCCAATCTGAGATAGTTTGAAGAAAAAGGTATTTTGATATACATTGGTCTTTGCCGTTATTGGGTTTGAAACAGCGTAAAGATGACGTAACTTTTACTTTGATTGGAACCAAAAACGGAGTAGCTTGAGTCACGATCTCGCAGTGCAAGAGTCAAACAGGTGGCTCTTTCAGAGTATTCTCGTCCACCGTGGCTCCAAATCGCAATGTTTACCTCAAAAAGCTGCCCAGAGAGGCCGAGGTTGGCGCGAAAGGCAACGAGACACGATCTCGAATGCAAAACCAAAACGAGTTTACAAACTTGCCCCCAGAAATAAAAAAATAAAAAATGTAGTCTGATGGCGTACACTGTAAAAGTTAAACTGTATCAAAGAGCGTCATTTTTTCTGGTTTCGAGCGACTCTCGTGCGCTTTCTCTGGTCATCATTAGTTGCATCAATAACCTAATTAGTAGGTCAGAGTTCAGGACGAACTGTGCAAGGATTCGATCAGGTTCTAGCTCTCCGCTAATGGATTCAGTCGAGTCAATTAAACGTGCGAGGGATCCACGTTAGGCAGGGCGCGATGGGACAGGGTGGGTTTTTGGCACGCTGCAAGCACAGCCATGGTGTGATTCATACCCCACGACCTCCAGGCAAGGCTGGAACATGGGACATGGGGGCAGGGTCCACGTTAGCCAGGGCGCGAAAGGACCGGGTGGGTTGTTGGCACGCTGCAAGCACAGCCATGGTGTGATTCATACCCCACGACCTCCAGGCAAGGCTGGAACATGGGACATGGGGGCAGGGTCCACGTTAGACAGGGCGCGATGGGACAGGGTGGGTTCTTAGCACGCTGCAAGCACCGCCATGGCGTGATTCATACCACACGAGTACCAGACAAATATGGGACCAAGAAAATGGGACTTTAATTGCCAGCCAATTTAATTAAATCGACGTAACGCCACTGGAAGTCTTCCAATACAGCACGGAGTATTTTAAGTGCCAATAGATCCAGGATTGACACGTGCGATGCTCAGCATCTTATTATAGTCTAGATACCGGAAATCAATTATAGAAGTGCAGTCCAATCCAATTAAATTCCGTCCGCTGGCGATCGACGCTATTGATAACGATCGCTCCATCAATTAACTAAATATTGTTTCACGGAGCTGCCATCAACAAACGCAAACAGGTAACAGGTACTTTATTGATTTGAAAGCATGGAAGCCATTTCTCTCACTCCTTTCTACTCCACATCTGGCCCGCACCAGCTTTTTGCTCCAACAATCTCGTTCAGTCTAATGCGAAGCAACGTGTGCCCGGCTCTTTAGCCGCTCGCGACGGCCACACAGGTTTTGACTCGACCAAACTGGGCCAAATCGGTTCTTAAAGTTTATGGCATGGTCTCTACATTAGTGCATGTCAGTAATAAAAAGTGGAGGATCTAGAACCCGAGCACTTCCACTTCATTATCCCAGAAATGTTCGTTTCAGTTTTATACCATGAATCTTTCCGCCATTTAATTTGAAAAGATGATGCATTCCAATGTCAAGGCGCGATGGGACAGGGTGGGTTCTTGGCACGCTGCAAGCACGGCCATGGTGTGATTCATACCCCACGACCTCCAGGCAAGGCTGGGACATGGGACATGGGGTCAGGGTCCACGTTAGGCAGGGCGCGATGGGACAGGGTTGGTTCTTGGCACGCTGCAAGCACAGCCATGGTGTGATTCATACCCCACGACCTCCAGGCAAGGCTGGGACATGGGACATGGGGGCAGGGTCCACGTTAGGCAGGGCGCGATGGGACAGGGTGGGCTCTTGGCACGCTGCAAGCACGGCCATGGTGTGATTCATACCCCACGACCTCCAGGCAAGGCTGGGACATGGGACATGGGGGCAGGGTCCACGTTAGGCAGGGCGCGATGGGACAGGCTGGGTTCTTGGCACGCTGCAAGCACAGCCTTGGTGTGATTCATACCCCACGACCTCCAGGCAAGGCTGGGACATGGGGGCAGGGTCCACGTTAGGCAGGGCGCGATGGGACAGGGTGGGCTCTTGGCACGCTGCAAGCACGGCCATGGTGTGATTCATACCCCACGACCTCCAGGCAAGGCTGGGACATGGGACATGGGGGCAGGGTCCACGTTAGGCAGGGCGCGATGGGACAGGCTGGGTTCTTGGCACGCTGCAAGCACAGCCTTGGTGTGATTCATACCCCACGACCTCCAGGCAAGGCTGGGACATGGGGGCAGGGTCCACGTTAGGCAGGGCGCGATGGGACAGGGTGGGCTCTTGGCACGCTGCAAGCACGGCCATGGTGTGATTCATACCCCACGACCTCCAGGCAAGGCTGGGACATGGGACATGGGGGCAGAGACCAAGCTAGACAGGTCGCGACGGAACGGCCATAACTGGCTTCATGCTCCACGACCTCCACATACAAGGTCAAGCGCACCTCACGGTTCTAACTTTCAGCGTACTGTTTTCTCTGCTCGCTGGGAAACGTTGTGCGTTACGGTTTCGCCCGCGTAATTCGGTACATGGACACATTAAGTCCCGACTTCAAGACGTAGCCCCCCGCCCACCTCCTTCCCCGTTCGCCAAGTGTCTGAGGAAACGCAACGAGTCTGACGAGGTGGTTAATCAATCCGAATAATTGGCGGGCCGGCACGACCGCGCCGGTGTCGATCCCGGGCCAAGATGCGCCGGCCGGCCACTGGAGACCGGATACCGCTACCGAAGACTCGTGACGTTTCCATTCGACGCTGCAGAGTCGAGTCTATGCCGAGCGGTCGATTTTAATCGGAAGAAAACTCCCTGAATCGCTCGTTATAGCAGCTGGTTTTTCATGCATGAAGCCCGAGACTCGTTACGGGGTTTTGTGCACGTGAAACGTTCGGAAGGAAAAACGCACGATCGATTTTTTTCGTAATAACGAACTGTTTGTCTTAGCGTCCAATTGGCACTGACGTTTAACTTGAGTAATTTTTTAACAGATCATTATCTTTTCTAAATTGATTTTGTGTTTATCGCGGCCTACTTGAAACCGTTTTGTTTTGTTGCTCTCGCTTGCAAGGTCATGCCGTCGTTCGGAACGATGATTGGAGAAGACGCTGTGGCAGCACCATCGCTTATAGAATCGCTGTCAGGTTCAAACATATGTCGACCCTGTGCAAATACATCTACGGTGCTGCTATGGAGACTATTTTAGGTACCGTTCCACACTAATGGCTAGGCCAATTTGACGGTCACAAAGGGTTGCAAGCATCCCCACCACGAGGGTTTATTTTTAATCACGTAGCGTACAAATAAATCTGGATTTGGGTGAAATTGGCCCGCAAGTCAAGTTAAAACTGAAGACTCCGAACATTGGCAGACAGCTGCTATCACAATGGAGATAGAAGTAACTCACAGAACTTTTCAGCTGCAATTTTAAGTGACAGATACCCACTTATTTTTTTGGGACAACGTACTTTATCATCCAATTCGCATAAGTAAAACATGTCAAATCTCGAACCAACCCCCAAAAAACGTGCCAAAAAGTCGACCCTTACCTGAGCGTACTCCGCACACGCATCGATGGACGCCACGTAACTGCACACGTCGTCGACCGTCCAATGTCCGATGCTGGACGCCGCATCTCCGCACAGCGACACGCACTTTCCAACACTCGCCGTCGCCGTCGCCGTCGTCGCCGCCGCCGCCGCCACCGTCCTCGCAACACCGTTCACCGGACCCACGCTGCCCGGCCGCTTCCGCTTCGCCCTCAGCGAGTCCACCAGCGGCATGTTCATAAACGTGTTCCCGCCGAAGAAACCGGCGTCACTCAAACTTTTCCGCTGCCTTTTGTTGCTCGGCGCCGGCGTCGACGCGCTCAAATCTAGCGGGCTGTTTTCGTTGGGCGCCTCGCGTTTCACCCCGCCCCCTTTCAGATAGCTCGCCAGTTGTGACGCGTTGTGCGCATTCGCGGTGCGCACCATGCTGAGCAGCGCTTGGGTGGACGACATGTCAACTAGTGGCGGGAACATCGAGAAGCTGGCCGCGTAGAGCGCGTTGTCTTTCAAGGCGGCGGCGGTCGACGGGGTGCTGGTTTTCGGCTGTTGGGCGGCACCCGGCATGACGGTGGTTGCGAGAGGGGCGACCAGGCCGCCCGTTTTGAACGCGCCGAAACGGGGGTCGAGGTGCACGGGGAAGGTGCTGCCGTTTCGGGTCGAGGCGCTGAAGTAGCTGTGCTCGGAGGGGAACGAAGGGATTAGATGTGCAGACTAATGAAAGTGTTGGGTCAAAGTTTGGCGATTTGGTATCAGTCGAGTGGTGAAAGAGCAAACTTTTTCGAAGATAGTTTGTTTGGTTTATAACCTTTCATTACAACTATATAATAATAAAAATATAAGATGCTTCCGAAATTGAACTCTGATAAAAACTGATATCAAACTCTTCTATATCTATTTAGGTACACATTCTCAAGTTTCCAATCCTATTTGGACTCGCAACATAAAGCACACCCGCATTTTCTGTTTTGTGAAATCGTTTTTAACCGTACTGAAACATGAATACAATGCAGAAGGCACGCGTGACGGGCACCCATCCAACACCAGACCGAGCGCAGTGTTGCTTAACCTAGGTTAATCAAAGAAACCGATGTTCCAACAAGCACACAACAGGGACCATACAGTAAACAAATAAAACAGTTCGATTAGGATACCCCCTAGGAGGATACTCACTAGTCACTAAAGTCACTAGCCACTAGATAATATAGGTTAGGTGAAGTTCATTATGATCTCCACTCGGCACCAGTGGCGCAGAAGTGCTCCTCCACACTACGCGTCTCAATAAAATGTAAATACCTCAAAACGCTAGCTCCTAAACTAAATCGGATTCATGTGTTTTGCGGTAATACAACAAGAATTTGACTTCAACATGTCAACCTACGCGCTAAACAAGCAGCGTGCCGTTTACCATATCACAAGGCGGTCACCCACCCAGCACCAGACTCAGTGCATAGTTGCTTAACTTCAGTTACACCAAAGAAAAATTACACTTACAAGCATAAAATGACTGAAGAATAAAGAGTAAACATCTACTCACTCGTTGGGATTGCCGTTATTGTACTTCGCCGCCAAATTCCGCATCAGATCACTATAGTTCCTGTTGCCGCCCCCACCGCCGCCCCCCGCGACGCTGGGACTCGAGCCCGGACTCTGTCCCGGCGGAGTGCCGGGATACGAAGAGGGCGTGGCGCTCCGCGAGGACACCGAGTTGGTGTCGGGCACGCAAGCGGCGCCGGCCTGCGCCGCTTGGGGGTGGCACGGACTCAGACGCTCGCTCTTCAGCGAGAGGTTGTTGTTGTGCTCGGAGCTGGGGCGGCCCTTCGCCTCTGCCATGATACCGGCCTCGGCGTCGGCTCGGCTCTCTCCTGAGGGTGGATCAAACAAGAGCAATAAGTTATAGACTTCGTTCATTGATGGTTGTTGAGGTTAATTGAATTCAACTTTTTATGGATTTCCAAGAGATATTTCGAGGTTCTGAAATATTCAATTGGTTGTTCAAACTGTGAGGATTCCTTAGATATTTGTTTCGTTGAGATCGGATAACGGGTGTGGCCTGGAAAGTGTATACGGTAAGAGGTAAATTCTTAGCTGGAATTTACCACATTTCAATTTACCATTCATTGATGGTTGTTGAGGTTAATTGAATTCAACTTTTTATGGATTTCCAAGAGATATTTCGATGTTCTGAAATATTCAATTGGTTGTCAAAAGTGTGAGGATTCCGTAGATATTTGTTTCGTTGCATCGGATAACGGGTGTGGCCTGGAAAGTGTATACGGTAAGAGGTAAATTCTTAGCTGGAATTTACCCTTAAGTACATCTTTCAATATACCGGCTAAACATGGTTATTTTAAAACTCTTGGAAGTAATTGACGAGTGAATCTTGCGAAATGAAAATGGTTCGATTGGTTGTCCGAAGTGTGAAGATTCCGAAAATATAGGTTTCGTCGCGATCCGACGAAAGGTGTGGCCTGGAAAGTGTATACCTTACGAGGTGAAGGAAACGGCTTGACTTCGGAGCTCATTGAACAGACTTAAGTCACTAGTAAGTAGTTAGCGCTAGTAGTTACTAGTAGTCACTGTAGCTTCCATACGCGCCAATTTGACAAAACTGAAATCCTGTCATCATGTTTATACCTTCTAATACTACCAAAGCTTATGTTTTATCTGTCAACTATTTATTCGTCGATATTTTTACTTATAATTATGAAATAGATTCATGTTGTAATTTTTTTATTTGTAACCGAAATAGTGTTTTGTTTTCCCGCCATTGTAATTTAAATTCATGAGTTGGTAGTTTTGAAGGGGGAGGTACCTGCTGTGGCATCTGCTCTCACAGGCTAGAGTCGAGACTGTAGATTCGAGGGCTAAGTAAGTCACACAGGTGACGATTGTGTAACCCTGCTGGAAATTCTTACCAAGATCTTGATATGATCAAGATAAGATCCTAGAAGATCTTGCGATCTTGGTAAGAATTTTTAGCAGGGAATGGCGCTTTCGGCTGATTGCTCTAGAGTGCTCTAAGAGCACTCTGTGAGAGCGCTCTGAGAGCACTCTGTGAGAGCGCTCTGAGAGCACTCTGTGAGAGCGCTCTGAGAGCACTCTGTGAGAGCACTCTGAGAGCAAGTCGCGGGTTCATATTGGTGAAACCAGAGTGCTCCAGAGTGGATTTTGAATGTTCGGTTGGTACGGTTGCTTGCTCTCAGAGTGCTTTTTCTTGCTCCAAGAATTTTGTCAGATCAGCACCCAAATCTGGCAAATCTGAGCAGTGCAACCCGTGAGCGTTCGGTTCAGAGACTGCAAATCTGCGAGCGAGCATGACGTCACAGGGCAGATTACCTAGTGCTCTCAGAGCATACCAACCGAAAACGCAATTTAAAGTTATAGACGAGTAATATTAATGTTTGGGCCGCTCGGTTGAATCTGTCAGACGGAATAACCTGGTAGCCGCCGGGCTACCGTGTGCTAGGCAGTGTCGCTGAAGCGTGCCTAGCCTTAAAGGGAGTCGACATAGAATCCGGTGCCAGCATCTACGGCCTGCTTCTTTGTACACAGCTTCTCAAGGTCGGTGATCAACTCTACAGTTCTGATTTCGCGCCTTATCAGTGATGTCAAAAGATTGTCAACTTGTAGCTCCTTAGAACTCTGCAGCTCTCAATTTCCCAAAATCAAAATGAGTAGCATCTTTGACGGTCACCCATCCAATTTCGGGATCGAAACAATGTTGCTTAACTTCAGGAGCAGTGTTTTCAAAACACCAAAATAATGAACACGCCATGCTCATTATTTGTTTTATAATGAGGGTACGTTCCCAATATGTCCCAGAAGAGAATATACATTCTTGCATGAGCATTGCATAGCGTTCCCTAAAAAACGTCGTCTCGTTTTCGGATTAATATAGGTAATCGCCTCGGGGGCCCCCATGCTCGAAAAATGGGGGCCCCCCACGGCCAGATTTGCTCTGGGCCCCGGCGGCAATCACCGCCACGCCGCCCTGGACCCCTATTCTGTAACTTCTCAGATAAGATGAAATGAAATGAGAACCTTCCTTTGTTCCATATGATAACATAGGCGACCTTGCAGTTGTCACTCTCAATTCTTGTCATCTCACTTGGAAAAGGTTACAGAATAGGGGTCCTGGCCAGTACGACACTGCAAAAGTGTCTGCTAGCGCTACAGCGGAAAGTATATTCTCTCATGGGACAGTGCAGGTTAGCACTTTAGCTGGGAGCGAAACAAGCGGCAGGTAAAGCGCACAACACTAAACCGTCAGAATCCCATGAACTTGATCAAACTCCCTACAAAAAGTCTTCCGAGTCGATGTCAAAAAACGCGCCGAAAACCGCGACGACGGTGGAGATCGTGGACCACACATTTGGTCGCAGCACGGTCCACTTCGTCGGGGGAATTCCCGGGCAACCCACGCCGCCGTGATCCGACCATGGGCTGAATTACCACAAGGTTGCACGCTTTTTACACGGGAACCAGCGAAAGATGCTCCAATAACCGTACGTGTTCACACAATTTAAATTATGTAACGTGAATGAGGACTCTTTTTGTTGTTTACTTCCATGTGTCGTTCTCTTTTTAAAGATTTTTTAAGGAAACCGTCACGCAATCTCATAGAGGTTAAGCAATATTGCGTTGAATGTTGTTTTGGATGGGTGACCGCTACTGCGGATGAATGGGTTGCATGCATCTTAAGCAAAAACCGGCGAAAGATGCGTCAATAATCGAGTGTGCACATAAATAATGCGATATGAATGACGAATCAAGTTGTTGTTAACGTCTCCATACGTTCTTTCTATGCAAGGATCTGTGAAAAACCGTCAGGGACGCAATTTTAAAGAGGTTAAGCAACATTGCGTCGACCCAGGTTTCGGATGGATGACCGTCGTTTAACGCAAGAAAGATGCGCGCTCACAATACAACAAACCTCACGAAACGTATATTTTGATCCACCACAACCGAGCATCCATCTCTTTCGAAAAACACGAAACAAAAAATGCATGAAAGTCAAAAAGTCAATTGGAAGTCATGTTTCACGGCTGGCTCCGATAGATTCCGCGTGCCAAGTGGACCGGGCATCGGTCATCGAGTGTGTGGTCTGCCCTCGTCTAGCAAGCAGCTGTCTCGCTCCCCGCAAAGAAGCCAGCACTGCCGCAACATTGCCGCTCAGCGATCGGGCAAGAACTTGGCCACAACAAACGATTTCCATTGTGGAGTTGCAATGAAATCGTTGGTTATCAATAAACTTAAGCACGATAACGCTAGAGTATATACCCTGTCACGGAATGTCCAGCACAGAGGCGACGGCTAGTGTCCGCTCCTTTGCGGGGAGCGAAATAAGCACCCTGTCACGGAATGTCCAGCACAGAGGCGACGGCGAGTGTCTGCTCCTTTGCGGGGAGCGAAACAAGCACCCTGTCACGGAATGTCCAGCACAGAGGCGACGGCGAGTGTCCGCTCCTTTGCGTGGAGCGAAACAAGCACCCAGTCACGGAATGTCCAGCACAGAGGCGACGGCGAGTGTCCGCTCCTTTGCGGGGAGCGAAACAAGCACCCTGTCACGGAATGTCCAGCACAGAGGCGACGGCGAGTGTCCGCTCCTTTGCGTGGAGCAAAACAAGCACCCAGTCACGGAATGTCCAGCACAGAGGCGACGGCGAGTGTCCGCTCCTTTGCGGGGAGCGAAACGGGCACCCTGTCACGGAATGTCCAGCACAGAGGCGACATCTTGGCCATTGCCATTTGGAGGGGGAAACGGTCACAATAATAAAGATCCTTAGTTATCATCTTCAGTGTGACCGCAAATTTTCCAATCATCCTCAGCCAAGAACGCAACCCTAAGCCCCACTGTCCATCTCAGAGCAGTTGCATATCAGTCCCTCGCCTCCGGCGAGCGAAACGTTCGTCGACCAAGGCACCCCGATCCCGCCATGTGCGTCAGAGCACGGGTCACCAGCTTGCGACGATGCCCGCGCTCAGCGGACCACCGACGTCCGAGCGAGCGCCGGACGCCGGCCGCAGTCGGGGCCTTTGCGCGCGCATTCGCGTCACGCTGTTTACGGGCGCAGCGGCGCGCAGCCGTGCGCAGTCCGCGCAGTCCGCAGGTCGCTTAATTAGCGGCGGGCCGAGAGCGCGTGCGCAGTGTGCGTGACCGTGCCAATTAGCTGCGCGAGGAAGTAAACAGCGCGACCTTAGAGCTTGACCGTGCAGAGCGGGATGTCGGGGGACAGATGCTTGGGGAAGGGTTATCCGCACTTTTACCACAGATATAAGGTTAACCAGATTTTCCACTCCCTTACTAAAACAGCTACGTGAAAGAACTCCGCCCGCACTAATAGTTTCGCCGGCAGTCAAGGGATGGAGACACTTTTTGTTGTTACATCACCTGTAACCAAGGTAACTGGAGCCACCTGAGGAACATTGGGTCCCTTGTGCTATGGCCTGATAGTTGAAGTTAAAACAGGCTGCCAACGCACCCCAGCGATTGCCGGCGAAATTACTAGCATCAAATTTTTGACGTAACCATAGCTAGGTAAGGTAGAATGTCTGAAATACGGACTTCTCTAACTTTTTAACTTCAAAATCGGTGAGTTTTGTTTACACAAATGCGATGCAGGCTGTATATTATGCTTTCGTATATAATCATATACATACAAGTTTTTCTGCTCCTAGTTGAGGTCTAAACTCTTGGTGAAAATCTTGGAGAAAATCTTGGTTAAACCGGGCACGCGTATAGTTGGCTTTTGGAAGCTCAAATAAAAGTTGAAATTTTTGATAAACCTGGGCTTGGTGGTTGCCCCTAAACATCTGCAAGCCCCAACATGTTTCATCTTCTTATCCCTAGCTCTACTTTGTGCATCTATGAGCCCAGGGTTCGGAGAGGTTAGAGGAATGGTCGGCAGTGACCTTCAAACACTTACATACCTCACATCTTAGGGTCCGACTGCGTTTTCTTGAAAGCAGCAATTGGCGATCGTGATATATTCGTTAGTTTTAGGATATTATGTAACATTTATGACGTCAAAAAAGCACTGATGATAGCAGATCGATCGATATACGAAATCAATGCCGTTTCGATTTTCACCCCCAGCTGTAAAGTTGACTGTGAAATTAGCGAAACAAGTTTCCTCTGCCGCTCTAGGTACTTTTGAGCTGTTTTGTTCAGCAAGCCTACTCCATTTAGGGTAGAACACTGTTATTTTTGTCTCGGAGCTTAAAGACAACGGTCAATTAACACCAATTTCAGCCCTGGTTTCTTTTTTTACATGCCAACTCTAAAATAGGATCTCGGAAAACCAAAACCGTACACAACCATTGAACAATACACGTTAATTGTCGACAACCTAAACGGCATGAACCTATTTATAAACTACACGCCAACAATCCATGGCAATAGCATTATAAACGCACCAATAACTGCGAAAACCACCGCCGCGCAACGCAATCGTGGTGTTAATTAGGTCTCATTACTCTGGGCATCCGCGCTGGCTTCACACCGCCGTGAACTCGCGCAGGGTGACACCGAACGCAACTGAACCACATTGCCAACACGGTATGAAGGATGAACTCTGCGGCGCGATGACGTCAGTGGACATGGAGCTACTCACAACTGCAATTAAATCAGTCTTGTGTGTCAGGATCGTATGAGGGTAATGGATAAGATGCCTTGATGTATATATATATATATATATATATTTTTTTTTAAATAATATTTTTAGTTTGCCTTTAATTTTTTACAATTAATTTTTTACAACTAGAAAAAAAATTATATTGGGTAGATTGGCTGTTTTATTTATTTGCCATACAATTCAATATGTTTCCTCCACAGATGAGCCCAACGGGTTTAATGGTTACATGTGTGCTTAGGCACTATATGTATGTTACCTATATGTTAAAACCTAATAAAAGTGTTAAACCTGAAAATAATCTTTACATAAAGGCAAATTTCGTGTTTAACAACTCTTTTGTAGTAGTGAATTTAGCCGCAAATTAGCGTGCATTTTATAATGGGATATGGATGAGATGCCGAATGCATTTAAGTGGTTTTCTGATTTGGGATTTGATGCATTAAAGCTCGATTAGGCTAGAAATGTATTTTTTTCTTTCGTCGGGAGAACCGAATTGTGTGATAATAATCGAACCGATTTGATTTGATTCCTGAGCTGTTTTTTGCAGGATGAAGTCTGATTTGTAAAGGCACTGTTTTTTGTACATCTCTTGTGTATGTCGCATTGTAGGTATACCCAAATGAGTTGTTTAATTTATACAATTTTGTCCAATGACTTTACGCTCAGATTTAATTCTGAAAATACACTGCACAGTTGCAATTAAATTAATGAGTGCGGATCTTTTTTATGTAAAATGTCTTAATCTGAGGTGATTTTCGAGCTTGGCGATTAAAATTGAAATCCGATTTTTAGTACCCCATTATTATTTTTCAGACTGAAAATGGTGTAATGGAAAAACCATTGCAATTAAATCAGTCTTGGATGAGATAGCTTTTTTGTATAGCGGTTTGCACAGCGATGATGCTCTCCAGCCTAAAACTTGGTGGTCCGGATCCACATACTGCAAACTACCCGTGGATTTTGTCGGCATTGTGCTGTTTTAGATTGAGATTTGGCTAGCTACAAGAAAAACGTTCAACAAGTAATATAAAACTCAGTCGTGCACAAAGAGGCGTTGATAACTGTATTCGCGTGTCAAAACCAAAAAAAGTTAATTGTAGCTACCTTGCACACATCAGCTGATAAAAACAATACAAGCAATAGGCAAATCACTGAACGAATCTAAATACCTGCTTAACTACTTCCATTCCACATCTGATATAATAAGAACATACGACCATGATGTATTATCTAAGCAATTTTATCTCATTTATTACACACTGGTCATGATGGCAGTGATTTTGGTTGTATTTATTCAGTTTGAAGATTAAGTTTTTAAGATTAAGAAATAAATACAAAATCCGATATATTGAATCTTTTCTGTCAAATCACGCCTAGGATTAAAGACTATATAAGCAATAGGAATGGCCAGTACAACAAACTATCCCTGCACTGATCAAGCCATGGCCAGCCTTGCAGCCAACCAGCATCAATAAATTAACAAACAAACTAAAGTCGGGTTCCCTCCGCAAACCAGTTATCCATTCGCTACCGGCGCCAGTCAGAGAGCGGCAAGCTATACAGATCTAGGCACCTTATTGAGCAAAACAACTCAATCAGCCACAGCGCGTGCTTCGCAGGAAGCCGTGTGCAGCTTTTGAGATTTCGTGGTGCGGGGGGAGGCAACACGGGTTATAATTTTGCTGTACGTTTTTTCGTGCCCATTTCACTGAGTTAAGCAACATTGTGCCGGTTTACATGTTGGATTGGTGACCGTATTCACATATTCAGGGTTTGATGGGCTTTGAGCAAGTACGAACACTGCAGTTGTCGGATTCCAACGGCTGTGGCCGTGCCTTCGGTATGTTAGGGAAGCAATGAAAGTACAGGGTTTCGAATTGGGGTCTTTTAGGCTAGGGTAACTTCATTGTCGGCCTGTCATTCACCGACAATATAGACCGTTGACAGCGCCAACACAGTGTGTCAAAAGGACCATCCTTAGCGATGGCCGGCCCTTGGTGCCGTTGGACGGTAGCTGGCCTTAGTGCCGGCACCGGGTCCACCCTCGACTCCCTTCCAGGCCAGGCTAGCTTCATCATCAGCCTGTCATTCACCGACAGCCAATAGGCCAGTGCCACAGGGACAGCGCCAACACAGTGTGTCAAAGGGACAAGGCTAAGCGGTGGCCGGCCCTTGGTGACAGTCATGACAGCAGCTCCCGCGAGAACAGCGCCAACAATATCGTCGCGTTATAAAGCTACAACAATGCAGTTCAAACCGTCGCAATAATTGGGACGGTTTGAACTGCACTGCCGTGCCGTGCATTGTTGTAGGCAGAGTTGGGTACAGCCCATGACTGTACATATACCATGGGTCCAACCTCAGAAGACGTTTTGCCAGGATTGACCCAGAAATGTTTGCTCCCAGCACGCAGCCATACGGCCGAGGGTTCGGTGGTGATTGCAGGACTGACATGCGAATCGAAATTAACACTCGGTTAAAGAATTTGATAACCGATGTCCAAACGACCTGTTAGCGACAACTGATCCATTCGATAGCCAAGTGGACTAAGTCAAGTCAGATTTTATACGAGCGGACGTTTGTTAGTGTTACATTGACAAATCCACATTTTTGCAGCTCACTAACTCTGAGCTGTTCTACTTGCACCACTTTTTTCACCAACTTCGAGTGTCCAGCAAGACATCAAGCGTCCAGCATCTGAGATGTCTTGCTGGACATCTGAGCGTCCAGCAAGACATCAATACCCGAAATCGAAGAATTGACTTGGACCACTTGGCTGTTGAAAATCTCTTCTTCTCTGGTTGTACCCGACTGTAGGTGACGTCGCCAACAATGGTCGCACAAGACCCAGCTGTTCGTGACTAGCAAGTTAGCGAGCAGGAACTTAAAGTTGATCTGCGTCGCCCCGTGCCGATAGCACTATAGTCGGTCTCAATATCTGTGATTTGCGATCAACTTCACTATTCAGATCACCTCACGACAAAATCATGACAATGTGTACTGTTGTTGATATTTGATAGAGTATGTTTCATCTTGAAGTCCCAGAACTAGATAGTTAATCAATTGCGCTTGAACCGTTTTGAGTTGAGAAAGTAACTGGCACAGTCTGCACAATGAGAAACTAGTTACACTTTAGTCTTTACCACTACCCCCCTGTGAACTATAGTTTTTCCAAATTTATTGCTGTTTTGGACAGTGCAGACAATAAGTATAAAAATTTAAATAGGAGCCATGTTATTAGATTTCCTAGGCTCATTTCTACTTCATCCTATCTTTCGAAATAGTTTTTTTTTCAAGGAGAAATGTTTCCTCCTGTCTCCGTAAACCTGATTTTAATTTCAAAATTCAATGGGCCGATGCTAAATAGTCAATTGATTTTAATCAATTGATTTCTTAATATATTTGGCACATTTAACCCCGATCTGAAGAATGCAAATGTTTTCCTGACCCCTTCAAATGACGTAAGCTTACGGTACCTCATCAAATACAACATAACACAATATATAACATAACTTAAAGAACATATTTAAAAACCAAATCTACAATCTTACAATAACCTAACCTAACCCTTCAAACATTGACTACCTAAACTCCAATTCACGTTAAGAAGAGTGAATTTGCATCTTCCTCAAGGACCCACTGCTGCTATACAAGAGCCAAGAGTTTCAAAACTTTCAAGCCATGTCTTGAGCCGGACAAAAACCGCTATGGGCTGTTTTTTGCAGCAGTGAGCAGCAGTGAGCTTCGAGGAAGATGCAAATCCACTACCACCGTTAACGAGAAGTCGAGAAATTAAGTGTAAACATCCTGATGCAATTTGACTCAAAACGAAATGCACCATACATGCAGCATTGATGGACCGAATCGGTTATTACCAATGGCCATAACCTAACCTAACCCTTCAAACATTTGGATGCACATATTGTATAACTAAATATCCTGATGCGATGACTCAAAACGAAATGCAATATACATCCAGCATTGATAGGCCGAATCGGTTATTACCAATGGCCATAACCTAACCTAACCCTTCAATATTTGGCTGTACCCATTGTTTAACTAAATATCCTGATGCGAGGACTCAAAACGAAATGCACCATACATGCAGCATTGATGGACCGAATCGGTTATTACCAATGTCCATAACCTAACCTAACCCTTCAAACATTTGGCTGCATCTATTGTATATCTAAATATCCTGATGCGAGGACTCAAAACGAAATGCACCATACATCCAGCATTGATGGACCGAATCGGTTATTACCAATGTCCATAACCTAACCTAACCCTTCAAACATTTGGCTGTACCTATTGTATATCTAAATATCCTGATGTGAGGACTCAAAACGAAATGCACCATACGTGCATCATTGATGGACCTAATCGGTTATTACCAATGTCCATAACCTAACCTAACCCTTCAAACATTTTGGCTGTACCTATTGTAAATCTAAATATCCTGATGCGATGACTCAAAGCGAAATGCACCATACATGCAGCATTGATGGACCGAATCGGTTATTACCAATGTCCATAACCTAACCTAACCCTTCAAACATTTGGCTGTACCTATTGTATATCTAAATATCCTGATGCGATGACTCAAAATGAAATGCACCATACATGCAGCATTGATGGACCTAATAGGTTATTACCAATGGCCATAACCTAACCTAACCCTTCAAACATTTGGCTGTACCTATTGTATATCTAAATATCCTGATGCGATGACTCAAAACGAAATGCACCATACATCCAGCATTGATGGACCGAATCGGTTATTACCAATGTCCATAACCTAACCTAACCCTTCAAACATTTGGCTGTACCTATTGTATATCTAAATATCCTGATGCGATGACTCAAAATGAAATGCACCATACATGCAGCATTGATGGACCTAATAGGTTATTACCAATGGCCATAACCTAACCTAACCCTTCAAACATTTGGCTGTACCTATTGTATATCTAAATATCCTGATGCGATGACTCAAAACGAAATGCACCATACATCCAGCATTGATGGACCGAATCGGTTATTACCAATGTCCATAACCTAACCTAACCCTTCAAACATTTGGCTGTACCTATTGTATATCTAAATATCCTGATGCGATGACTCAAAATGAAATGCACCATACATGCAGCATTGATGGACCTAATAGGTTATTACCAATGGCCATAACCTAACCTAACCCTTCAAACATTTTGGCTGTACCTATTGTAAATCTAAATATCCTGATGCGATGACTCAAAGCGAAATGCACCATACATGCAGCATTGATGGACCGAATCGGTTATTACCAATGTCCATAACCTAACCTAACCCTTCAAACATTTGGCTGTACCTATTGTATATCTAAATATCCTGATGCGATGACTCAAAATGAAATGCACCATACATGCAGCATTGATGGACCTAATCGGTTATTACCAATGTCCATAACCTAACCTAACCCTTCAAACATTTGGCTGTACCCATTGTTTAACTAAATATCCTGATGCGAGGACTCAAAACGAAATCACCATACATCCAGCATTGATAGGCCGAATAGGTTATTACCAATGTCCATAACCTAACCTAACCCTTCAAACATTTGGCTGCACCTATTGTATAACTAAATATCCTGATGCGATGACTCAAAACGAAATGCACCATACATGCAGCATTGATGGACCTAATCGGTTATTACCAATGGCCATAACCTAACCTAACCCTTCAAACATTTGGCTGTACCTATTGTATATCTAAATATCCTGATGCGATGACTCAAAATGAAATGCACCATACATGCAGCATTGATGGACCTAATCGGTTATTACCAATGGCCATAACCTAACCTAACCCTTCAAACATTTGGCTGTACCTATTGTATATCTAAATATCCTGATGCGATGACTCAAAACGAAATGCACCATACATCCAGCATTGATAGGCCGAATAGGTTATAACAATGGCCGCCGATGATAACTAGCGTCCTGCAACGAGGTGCATTAACTCGGCACGGACATATTGTTATTGCCGAGCAATCGGTTACGCTCCAGTTAGCACGCCAATCGCAGCTATATACACTCATGGCTAACCCGGACTTTAACGCCGCGAGTGTAATGTACGTGTACAACCTGTCGATTAGTTGTCACGGGTTAACGAGAGATTAATGTGTATGCTCGGCTAATGAACTGTGAAAGGTTGATGTGTGTTTATGTGTGATATGCTTCGTTTTGGTCTTGAGAAGGATTAGGGAATCGACCAGCTAGAAAGTGGTTCAAAACAGACGCTGTGAAAAACCAGTACCCCATGAGCTTTTAGTTTTGTTATTTTGGTTTGGCGAAGTATTTTATTAGTAATACATAACCTTCCTGGAACACATTTAATTCGAAATGTAAACTCGGTAGAAAATTAGGACAACAAGAATCAACCATATTACAAGCTTCTTTCCTGCCTTTGAGGTGGTAAATTATGACTCATGTATAACTAGGTGCTGTTGTATAAGATTTTGATATCACAACGCTTCCAAAACACTGTGTTTTGTGTGTTTTTGAAACGACAATACCACTAGAAACGGATTTCATATCATGATGATGGAAAGTATCTTATGTTTCTGGTCCAGTCATTATAATAACGTTCACAGCGGTAAAACGTTGCTTTTGTAGTGATCAGCAATGATATGCCACCATGCGTCCTCAATTCAAATCAGCTTCCTTCTCAAAATGATGTTGGGATTGGTTATAAGCGGTCACACGATGTTTATTTGCTAAGGTCGACATGTTTGCTTTCATAGATAAAATCTCAATGTTATGCTTACATTAATTTTAATGAAATATTAAAGGAAATCACTTTCCGCGAGGGCTGCTTTGCGTTTTTATAAACATTTGCGTGACTTTCTTGTACAATAGGCTGATTTCTTCTAATAATGCACGGTTTTATGCCTTCTATAGGAGTTACGTTTAAATTCAGCCAATTCATGCATCAAATTCAGTTGAAACTCCCAGTTGGAATCTCAACTAGGAGTTGAAAAACTTGGTAAAACCGGTCATAAGTACAATAGACGGGTAAATATCTGTCACATGCATCAGCTGCATTATAGCAGTCTCTTGAGACTATGATAAAAGAGTTGTACAGTCTATGTAAAAGTATAGCATTTACCTGTAGCACCTTCCTATGAATAATCGATTCAATAACGCAAGGTGGCCACATAAGTTTAAAGACACGACAAGACAAGCAGGTACATGAGTCTCAGAAATGTAATAACTTTAAAGAAATTAGTATTTATCTCCGAATTGTGCGTAAAAAAGGAAATACCCTCTTGACCACGGTAGAAACGGCGCATTACATGAAACATCACACTTGATGAAGCAAAATTGCGTATGAGGAATGTCTTCAAAACAGAATAGTGGAATATTGTCACCCTGAATCGACCCAATGAAAGGAGGCTAGACATCTTGCCATTTCCTTCCCCACCGAAAAAAGAAGAGATTACACAAAAATAATCCCACAACCCCCAAAAAAACCCCAAAAAACCCACAAAAAATATCGTATTTTACATCAATTTCAAATTTTGGTCACAAAATAACGCAATTACGTGGAATTTTGTGAGTGCGTCCTCTGCAACGAAAGGGGGCATACACCAAACACTTTAGTCTCCTTACGACCCCGCTACACACAAAAAATAGCGTATTTTACATCAATTTCAATTTTGGTCACAAAATAACGTAATTACGTGGAATTTTGAAAGTGCGTCCTCTGCAACGAAAGGGGGCAAACAGCAAACACTTTAGTCTCCTTACGACCCCGCAACCCCACACCCTCGCCCAACAGAGAATCGACGGTATTTTCCTGTTTGTGTCCATACAGATCTTCACAACAATCGCCCATCGCTTGAACCGAGGTAACAACCCCTCATTGTGTAGCGTGCCGCGACCCTCGGAGGTACCTCGTCCAGGGTCACATGGGCCCTATTGTTTAGGCGGCCCTCGCTGGGTCAAACAGCCCCCGACGCTCCGATGTCGTGGGGGGGGGGGGGGGGGTATGGCGCCTCGACAGATCATCCCTTTGTTGGTGGGATGGCAGCGATTGTGTCATTGGATAGACTTGCCAATGTGGAGACATTGCTGTTCATTGCTGTCCACGTATATGAAGTAGCTGATTTCTTAGAAACGACAGTCACAAATCAGTAAAATTGATGTGTGTTTCACAGTATTCTAGAGCATGCTAAATAAATTTTGCAAAATTAACTATTTTTCTAGAAATTCGCTATGCTATTTTTAAGTCTGACAAACCTTAAAAGAACAGTTTTCGTTCAAACGTCTAAAACATTAACGAAGTTTTCGAAATCAATATAATTTTTCAGTGAAACGTGAATTGATGATAAAGTAACTTATTTTTCTTCAAACGGTTTTGCCAGTGAATGCTGTGGTGCCAGTAGGCGCTGGAGATTTCGATGCACGAGCTACCACGTTCGCGAGAATTTTTTCCACTAAACAATGATTGATATGGCATGCGAGGCAGACCAACTGTGGAGACACTTGCACATATCTATATAGACTCACCAATTAAATCTGATAAAGCCGTTTTAAAGTCAGACTATCCCACGATGTAAGGTAACTTGTCGCTTTCAGCGCAAAGTTCTGAAAACAAGTGGGACAGACTTGGTATTCTTTCGAGCACGCAATCGCTGCCACAGGCATTGGAAACCTTACCCCCCGACAGACGCAGGTGACCCTAACATCCGTGCTCAGGTGAAAATCGAGTCCCCCTGGCGAAACCTGTTGCCTGCGCGACCCTCGCTCCTTTTAACATCTCCATAATTAGGCGGCGCTGCTCTCAGGCCCTCGCCTAAACCTTTTTTGTTTCGCTCGCCGTCGCCTCTATGCATTCCGTGACAGGGTGCTTGTTTCGCTCCCCGCAAAGAAGCGGACCCTGTGCTGGACATTCCGTGACAGGGTGCTTGTTTCGCTCCCCGCAAAGGAGCGGACACTCGCCGTCGCCTCTGTGCTGGACATTCCGTGACAGGGTGCTTGTTTCACTCCCCGTAAAGGAGCGGACACTCGCCGTCGCCCCTGTGCTGGACATTCCGTGACAGGGTGCTTGTTTCGCTCCCCGCAAAGGAGCGGACACTCGCCGTCGCCCCTGTGCTGGACATTCCGTGACAGGGTGCTTGTTTCGCTCCCCGCAAAGGAGCGGACACTCGCCGTCGCCTCTGTGCTGGACATTCCGTGACAGGGTGGTTTTGCGATTGCATCACGTCTGAGAAATCAAATGTACTGTCTTTGAAAGATGACGAAAAACATTGGCGCTCTTATGGCTACAAAAACCCGACTGACAAAACGAACGAGATAAGATCTATATGTCTTCATCTGAGCGGGGAGCGAAACCAGCACCAAATCAGGCGCCCGCGGTCCCAAATACCACAACAACCTCGTCGTTCACGAATTGACGCGAGCTTTTCGAGTTGCCCATTGCAGTCTAGTAGCCCATGCAGTCGAGTAGCCCATGCAGTCTAGTAGCCCATGCAGTCGAGTAGCCCATGCAGTCTAGTAGCCCATGCAGTCGAGTAGCCCATGCAGTCTAGTAGCCCATGCAGTCTAGTAGCCCATGCAGTCTAGTAGCCCATGCAGTCTAGTAGCCCATGCAGTCTAGTAGCCCATGCAGTCTAGTAGCCCATGCAGTCGAGTAGCCCATGCAGTCTAGTAGCCCATGCAGTCTAGTAGCCCATGCAGTCTAGTAGCCCATGCAGTCGAGTAGCCCATGCAGTCTAGTATCCCATGCAGTCTAGTAGCCCATGCAGTCGAGTAGCCCATGCAGTCGAGTAGCCCATGCAGTCTAGTAGCCCATGCAGTCTAGTAGCCCATGCAGTCTAGTAGCCCATGCAGTCTAGTAGCCCATTGCAGTCTAGTAGCCCATGCAGTCTAGTAGCCCATTGCAGTCTAGTAGCCCATGCAGTCTAGTAGCCCATGCAGTCGAGTAGCCCATGCAGTCGAGTAGCCCATGCAGTCTAGTAGCCCATACAGTCGAGTAGCCCATGCAGTCGAGTAGCCCATGCAGTCGAGTAGCCCATGCAGTCGAGTAGCCCATGCAGTCGAGTAGCCCAATGCAGTCTAGGAGCCCGACTGTTGCCTCCGCGCCTTGCACCGGAGTGTACCCGCGTCACGTGACCCGGCCCAATCCACTTAACGAGGTGGTGTGTCAATATTTCCATAGGCTAATGCCGCCTGCGGCCGAGGCGACGCTGCAGTCGCAAGGACAGGGTTCACAATGCGACCGCGGCCACGAATTAGCATGTCAAGCGGTGAGGCACCGATCGCATGTAGTATGCACGACCCGTGTACGAAGCTTGTGCAGCGACCGTCGGGATCGGAGTCATGGGACGGACGGTGGTGATTGTTGGTGCACTTTTCCCGTTATTACGATGTTTATGGTGGCGATTGGGATTAGCCCCGGAGGTTTTCTTCTGGGTAACATTCGGGATATGTGACAGTAAAAGTTTCATGCCACCTCCAAATAAGACAAGTACGTACCCCTCGATACACGCCTCCTCAAAGTTTGACATATAAATTAAAAATACCAGTTCCGAGGGTGTCCGATCGGTATTGACAGTGCGGTGGTTAAGGCACTGTTACCTAGGTTAGGTGGGAGTCGGATATGGCGTTTTTGTCGGAAAACTAAACGGCAATTATTCCATTCCATGTGTTTGGACTACGTATGGACGCTTTCAGTTCGGAACTGATGATGCGTTATATTATATTGTATGGTGGTGATAGATATTTTTAAAAATGTCGAGAGCAGTGGCTCCAAAAAATTGATTGAGGGACTTTCTAGATGTGTTCGTAATGGGTACAGTTCTATTGTAGAAGAAGATGGACCGTGCTGGAGTGTCGAGCTTTTCTGTCGCGCGTAGGGACACAAGGTAATTGGGTCCGAACGATCCCGAATCAATTGCATTGGAGTTTAGTAACTGGGTCTCGATTGACGATTGAGATTGGACGTAGTGATGAAAATTGAACCATCAATATGTGATAAAATTGAAGTCTTGTGACCTTACACTTATCGAAAAATGCTAGTATTTCAGTCTTCGTGAGAGTTTCCCCACGGTAATTCCCTTTCAAAATTAAACAAAAATAAATCAAATACCTCAAGCCACTTCAGCATCGGTATTTCGATTAAAACTTCTCTCACCAAACGAACTTCCTTGTCCTGCATTCCCATTCAAGACAAACACAGGACATTTCAGTCCCCCAACTCTGTTGATTGCCATCTCAACTCTTCACCCGTCTCCTCCGTGCCACTGGTACAGCGACGGCGGGTGTTGATTTACTCTCCGCCAGCGCTGGAGATGTTATTTCTCCTCTCGACTCGAACAGCGTCCAAGCACTTTGTCAATTGAATTAAATTGTTAAGAGATTACCCGGCGACAAGATGGCCAGGTGATATAAACATCTGGCTAATTACGGTAGCACGTGCTGCCGGGATTAGCGGCGGCCGGCGGTGGCGTTTCTAGAGTGGCTAATTATCATACGAGACGGCCGATTGGCATTCTTCACCGGGGTTCATTCACTTGGCAAGATGCATGTGCCGCATGGTCGCTGGCTTTGTGATTTTCACAAAAGAGATGTCTGCTGTTTTTTTGTGTCCTTGTTCACGAGACAAGATAATATATGTATATGTGAAATTCGATTATAGTTACTTACATTTTGCTTTGAGATTACACTGGCGAAAGGGCGAAAACACTAAGGAATATCCATATGACCCCATGTCCCATGTCCCAGCCTTGCTTGGAGGTCGTGGGGTATGAATCAGACCATGGCTGTGCTTGCAGCGTGCCAAGAACCCAGCCTGTCCCATCGCGCCCTGCCTAACGTGGGCCCTGCCCCCATGTCCCATGTCCCAGCCTTGCCTGGAGGTCGTGGGGTATGAATCACACCATGGCTGTGCTTGCAGCGTGCCAAGAACCCACCCTGCCCCATCGCGCCCTGCCTTACGTGGACCCTGCCCCCATATCCCATGTCCCAGCCTTGCCTGGAGGTCGTGGGGTTTGAATAACACCATGGCTGTGCTTGCAGCGTGCCAAGAACCCACCCTGTCCCAAAGCGCCCTGTCTAACGCGGACCCTGCCCCCATGTTCCATGTCCCAGCCTTGCCTGGAGGTCGTGGGGTATGAATCACACCATGGCTGTGCTTGCAGCGTGCCAAGAACCCACCCTGTCCCATCGCTCCCTGCCTAACGTGGACCCTGCCCCCATGTCCCATGTCCTAGCCTTGCCTGGAGGTCGTGGGGTATGAATCACACCATTGCTGTGCTTACGTGGACCCTGCCCCCTTGTCCATTATGTCGTTCCAGCCATGGTTCCAGCCTTACCAAAATCACACACTGTCAGCTTGTAACGCTAAAAATGCTCCTTTTCACGAACGCGCCCTGCACTAAAGAGGACCCCTACCCACGCCACTGCTCATAAGATTCAAAACAACAAAGTCTGTGCTCATCTTTTGACAAAAAAAGTGCCCAATTTGCGGCATCACCGTGAACTCGGATCGAGAATCCCACCTTCGACCTTCGACCCCGCCGCCATCTTGGGAGCGTGACCTGCGACCCCACCGCCATCTTGCTCGTGTCACGGAGCCGAGCGCGGCGAGGGCAGAGAGGTCGCGACAAAGGTGCCGGTGGTCGGCAGGCACCTGACGCTGCCCCGCTGGAGGGCGGAGGTGAAGGTTGGACGGTCGTGGGTACGGAGACGGCGCAGGCATTGTTAGGTTGTGTGTGTGATTGTAATTCTAGGCGTGTGGGGCTTGCGGTGTATTATGGCAGTCAATTGGTGTTGTGTTGGTGGGTTTGGTTTGTCGGTTTTGGTTGTGAAAAGTTGAGTTCGGCAGAGTGTGTTAAGAAAAGTGACGACAGATCACGTATCACGTCAAATTATTGTGTCGCCATGACTTGATTATGGCGTCTATCATAATGCTTTACGGCTTGCGTAAAGCTCGGTTGCATGTAATTGGTTATAAGTTCGTAATCAACGATGGATGGTTAAAAATAAAAATATTACAAGATATTAAGCAAAATGATTTCCGACAGTTGTAAGTATACTCTGCGAAATCAAAAATATTTGGGCCAGCTTGGTGACAATTTGTTGATCATAAATAAATAACACTGATCGGGAGTAAAGGAACAGCATTTAAATAAGATACAACAATATAACTATCGAAAAGGGGTACAAGGAGGGAACGAAATTGAGTGAAACGGTAACTTTGGAGAAAATAATGCATTATGTGACGTCGATTTCAGACTAGAAACGTCGATGGTTCTCGGCCCGACTCCTTGCAGATTTCGTCCCCATTAGATGACCGCGTGATCCTGGCCGCTGTGACCGGTCTTAATGCTCGGATCGAAAATCACATTCCTATAAAGCACGCTCATTTCGATGGCTTCTAGTTTACCCGAATGCCGGCAGTTTTACGGGCGGCGCTGCGGGCGATTCACGGCCTACACGACCGCATGACAGTGAGATTGATTTAAATTTGAAATAAAAACTGGATTCTGTTGACTTGCTAATGGAATTAGTGTCCAAAAATAATATATAGATCCTCAATTGAAACATTTCTCAAACTAGGTCTTGAATGCTAAATGAGGCTTGGTCAGGAAACAGTGAAACGCTGTGAATTCTTAACATGGGGCGAATTGGTGGATGCTAAAACACCCTAACTATGAAAAATATGATAGAAAAACGCGGGAAAATTAAGGTTGAGCTTGAATAAACGTTTATTTGAATTCCCATGGGGTATTTCGATATTCCAATATGTTTATTTTGTTGCCAAAAGCGTGAGGATTCCTTAGATTTAGGCGTAGTTGCGATCCAACAGGTATCCTGTAACCAGACCAGGGAAGCGATCATGCAACTTTTTTTAATTCGATTTGGCTCGAAATCGTTCGATTTTAAATCACTGTCCGCATGTTAAACCATAGACAGTGATATTGAAAACGAATCGTTTTAAAATCACTGAGTTAGATGATCGGTCTCCTGGTAAAGTTATGTGCGGGAAGCGACCCGAGGACACCGTTCAATTAATCGCGGCTCAAAGCAACAATTGTAATGTGCATAATAATTACAAGTCAATTTGTAGTTATGATGTGTGCCGAAAATTGAAATAATATGTCTAAAGCTCGCTATTATATTAGTAGATTGATTGTAAAAGAGGGTTATGGAACCCCCTACTTCTCAATGAATTTTGTTCGTCACAATTCATAAAAAACGTTTTAGTAGGTAACGAAAAGCATACGCTTATCTTTCTTTCTTTCTTTCTTGGCTATTTCTCAAACTTTCTGCATGGCAAATAATTCTAGAACAAAGTAAACTTACATTGAAGCATTCGGTATTTTAAAACAATTTTCCCCTCAGAAGTGGAAAGATTTAGCAGTAGATAATAATGCACTTAAAAAAATTACGACAAAGGCTATAACAAAGTTATTTTCACTTATCCCAGAATGGCGTGTTCAAACCTGATCTAAATTAAAAATCGAAACAAACCCACTAATTGTAAATACATGCAGCACGAAGTAATTATAGTCATCTTTACCGGCAGCAAGTGTTCATAATATTAATGTGTACCACCTCGATATGTAACTATACTTATAGAGTACACCCACATATGTGCAGCGATAGCATGCGTTGATAGCAATAATGATTATGATCGGTAGGTTTACTTAGTTCAAGCAACACACTTGGAAGCACAATCGGTCCACCGACAACTGATGTGTTTCATCTCCGACTTAGAAACCTTCCCAGCGAACAGTGAACATGTAAAGGTATCACATACGCAGGGCGCGATGGGACAGGGTGGGTTCTTGGCACGCTGCAAGCACAGCCATGGTGTGATTCGTACCCCACGACCTCCAGGCAAGGCTGGGACATGGGACATGTGGGCAGGGTCCACGTTAGCCAGGGCGCGATGGGACAGGGTGGGTTCTTGGCACGCTGCAAGCACAGCCATGGTGTGATTCATACCCCACGACCTCCAGGCAAGGCTGGGACATGGGACATGCACTTATATATGACAGAGTAAAACAAGTGTTTGATTTTTAATCAATTATTTGAATAAACAACCTCGAAAGTTGATTTATTAATAACGACAATCAAAACGTATCGACAATCCTCTCATCGGTAGTGGTTTATGTTTAATTTCATCAAAAACATATTTCAGGAAATAGACATCTGGAATTCGGGATTTTTTCTAAGCAAATTTGTTCGGACCAGATCCATTGACCCCCCCCCCCCCCCCCCCCCCCCATTATGAGATCACCTATACTCTATTTCAGGTTAAGAAGGGAATTTGGTTTGCATCTTCCTCAGAGACCCACAGACGCTTGAAGCGATTCAAGAGTTTCAAAACTTCCCATTGAGCCTTCCGTCCGGCGCAAGACCTGGATTTATTGAAATTCACGGCTCGTGTCTAGCAGCAGTGGGTCCTGGAGGATGATGCAAATTCACTCTCCTTCTCACACAAAGGAGCGGACACTCGCCGTCGCCTCTGTGCTGGACATTCCGTGACATGGTGCTTGTTTCGCTCCCCGCAAAGGAGCGGACACTCGCCGTCGCCTCTGTGCTGGACATTCCGTGACAAGGCGCTTGTTTCGCTCCCCGCAAAGGAGCGGACACTCGCCGTCGCCTCTGTGCTGGACATTCCGTGACAGGGTGCTTGTTTCGCTCCCCGCAAAGAAGCGGACACTCGCCGTCGCCTCTGTGCTGGACATTCCGTGACAAGGCGCTTGTTTCGCTCCCCGCAAAAGAGCGGACACTCGCCGTCGCCTCTGTGCTGGACATTCCGTGACAAGGTGCTTGTTTCGCTCCACGCAAAGGAGCGGACACTCGCCGTCGCCTCTGTGCTGGACATTCCGTGACGGGGTGCTTGTTTCGCTCCCCGCAAAGGAGCGGACACTCGCCGTCGCCTCTGTGCTGGACATTCTGTGACAGGGTGCTTGTTTCGCTCCTCGCTAAGGAGCGGACACTCGCCGTAGAACTGTACCGGACAATTGTGTAATATGAAATCGTACTTTTGTTTCATGTATGAAAGTCAATGTTTTTTGACATTATTGAATTGTCTGCTGCGACCTGATCTGCTAAAGAACGAAGTTATTGATTCTAAAAATAATGTTATCTTAAATAAGCTGCGGCTTAGGCACCCTGTTCCAGCCATACTTGTTCTTCGGGCACACGTCTCATTAGCCACAAATCGCGGCTGATTGATTGATTTTCAAAGCGGAAAAAAATCACGAGTCAATTCTGTGATCGAGCACACAGAAACTTGATATCGTTTTTATTTCTTCCTGCTCCAGCAACATGGGATTCACGTTCGCGGCATTCGCTTTACGATTTTCTGAATCTGTAAGATCTGAATCAGTATATCGACCAGATGATAAGTCGACGTTCGGCACGCTAATACGGAACAGGTGTGATTTATAGCGGCGCCAACAGCAAGAATAACTCGATTCGTTTTGCAGTCTTATTTTGGCATCCATTTGAATTTCAAGTGATACCGTAACGTTTAGCGAGCTATTACATTTTTTTTTGTGTCTAATATTTTAACCGAAGGCAAAACACAAATTATTGACGCCAACTTGTTTTGATGGGCCTCGGTTTCAGAGTTAAGTTAATAGCTTAACTGTATGTCATCAAATAATTATTAGCCCGTGCCAATTAAATGATATAGCATCGATTTTGTCGGTCTTTCGTTGATGTATAATTATTTTCTCAAATGTCTGTATAGAACTTCGCAGTGCGCTGTGATTCCCTGCATTGGTATGTCGCAAAGCTGAGGTAATTGTTATTTCAAAATCTGTTGACACATAACATACATTGAGATTTGACGGAAATATCACAGAGGATTGAAAACGAAATGAGTTTGACCTCCAGGTAAAAGTAAATATCGATCAAGTCAGTGCCGCGATTCCACATGTAATTGTCAAGTGGATCACGGGCTAAACACAGGCACTGGCAGAGTGTACAGGTATTTGACATGTGTGACGTGCTCGAAGTGTTTGTTTTCCAGTTCAAGGCAGGTGAAAGATAAGTCTAGCGGTGGACCTTCGTCCCATCGGGTTATGAGTTGGCACTTGCTTGCATGTAGTCGGTGTCTGACTTAAGAGAGCATACTTTAAGAAGGTCGGAGTTGATCGATTTCGAAAAATATAAATGCTTATAATTACATCTGTTTAGATATTTAAAAAAAAATTGGTTATTTACCTATGAGTACTTTATGTAATTATTTTCATTCCAATGACAATTTGTTTTCAGCAACCCTAATGGGTTATTCGTTTTGACAGATGGGGAATTCTCCAAAGTGGTTTTGGAGAAAATAATCCTCACTGCAATTAAGATTTCAGACTTTAATACATGGAAGAACTAAGTGTTTAAAGCTATTTTCAAGCTTTGTTCAATATCGCGAAGACGACATTTGTTGGTCGAAGGATATCTTTAAAACCTAACCACAAATGCATCGTATTCAATTTGACATATTTTACTTACCACCCTCCTTATTATATAGTACCTACGTTTCCGATCACTTTTACATCTTACCGCAAACAGCTTAATATAAAGCAGTACTTTCTAGATTAACAACGTAGAGTAAAAGTACAATAAAATCAATATATATTCTGCATAATTATAAATTTGATTCTACTCTCGGTGAATGCCGTCTCATATTCAGCGCCTCATACCTCGAACCTTCAATGCCAATGGTCACTGTTATCAAACAATTCCATAACAAACTCAATGCACACTTCACACAAAGCAACAAAACAATAACACAAAATCCATTTCAGTAACGCACAATGTTATTCATTATTTCACCCGCGCTTGCCTGAACTAGAGAGCCTATATACGGTTAGAGAGTGGCCAACATGATGACACTTTTCTATTTGTTGTTCGAATTCCATGCTATACGGACGCCATGTTTTTAGTTGATCACGAAGCACGTGGCAGTTGTCTATATGAGTCTCTCATATTCCTTTGCATGTCTACGAATTATGTACATAGTGAGGTAAGTTCGTGTCAACGTATCAACTACTAGAAAGGGCTGTTGTTCAAGTTGGTAAAAACATGGCGCCCATATGCAGAGATGGCCACTCTCGCGAACCGTATATATAGTACGTCTCATGCTCTTTGGGCTGCGCCACGGGGCACTGGGCCTATACTATAACATTGTAGAAAACCGGTTTGTTGCTGTCATCAGAACATGAGACGAACTATAGTCTCCCTAGCCTGCACTAGACCCATGCACCCGACCGACACGTATAAAGGTGAAGTCATCCTTATCAAGAGCCCGATACATGACCAGCTGCCTACGCAGGTATCTCACGTCCGTCCCCCCCCCCCCCCCCCCCCCCCCCCCCCCCCTCCCCCCCCCCCCCGCACTCGCGCTTTGCCAGCACCGCCGGGTGCCAGGGGTCAGAGTGGTGCCCGTCTCAACGTGATAACGCCGCGCTAATCAGCGAGTCACCTCGTTGCTGGCACCACACCGCGAACGCCACGCTCGGCTGCCATGGATAAGTGTAAACGTGTCTGGATGTGCGCCTGTACGTTTATCGCCTGCGACGATTTTAGTAACAGCAGACTTTAGTGAAATCAGCACAGTCGTGCTAGCCTTACCTGACCACCTATTATTATTATTATTGATTATAATTTTATTTTTATATGTATTATATTATCTTTAGCTGACAAACTCATACAAAAATTTTATTTTGCCGAAGGGCACCAATAAATAAACAAACAGACAGCGGTGTACTCTATGATATGAGATCCCCAAAAAGTGGCAAACTTAAATTAATTCTAGTATAAAACATATGCATATCTCCATGGTCCATGCATTTTGTACGTGTTTTGTTTTAAAAAATGTCTCTTGTCCCCCCCCCCCCCCCCCCCCCCACTCCCACTCCAGCCCTGGATGAGTGTAAACGTGTCTGGATATACCTGGGATCTAGGACTTGATTTCACTATGCCTGGAATCTGTTCGGTCTAGATGTAGGCCTACATCGCTTACTCCACGCTCGGGTGCCATGGATGAGTGTAAGCGTGTCTGGATGTGCATACTGATTCTTGGAATGAATTCACAACTTCCGAAATCTGTTCGGAGTTCTGGGACATCGCATGTAAATCTCGTTGCTGTCTAGAGTCTAGACACAATACGCTTTTCCACGCTTTCGAGTCTGTGGGTTTGAAATATTTGGCGCATTATTTGGCTTACTGGCTTGGCGTACCGGCCTTAAGTTTTTCACAACGCCTGAAATCTCTTCTGTCTTGTGATTCGCGGATTTCGGATTAAATCCTCTTATTCAATCTACATTGGTCAAATTCAGATATGTATTGGGCTTGCTGACCCCACATAAGACTCCATATAGTCGCCCAGTAGTTTTCGAAAGCGGGAAATGAACTGTGATAGCTTTAGAAATGGATCCATGCAGTGGGATTCGTATACTGGCTCAGGAGCTTTGACAGTACGCAATTGACAATATTTATCAGAGCACACAACCGCGATACTCTTAATTAAATGAATCGCCGGTGCTCATAGGGCCAAAATGTTGCCAGAAGGAGGTAACAAAGGGACACGCTATTTCCAGATCAGTCTAGCTATAGACTCTATAGTCTATACTCTGCGTTGGGTGTTGTGAGGGTAGGCAGCTTGAAAACCCACGTGCGGCTATTCGGCTGTTAGGAAAGCTAGTATATCGATATCTCCTAGATTACAATTAGTGTAGGCTTGATTGACTGACAGATGAGACACCCACTCCCATCTCTCGTCGATATTGGCAACTGCGTAGTTTTACCAGAGGTGAACACCGCACATTCCCACCCACAACTTTCAGGTGGGTAGAAGATAGCAAGATCTGGTCAACTCTACAGAGCACAAAACTTGGAAATCAATAGATTTACTATCTCTGAAACTCGAATATTTTAAACTTTGAAGATTTATTTAGACGTACAATGGAGTAAAAAGAAATAAGCGAGAATGGAACGGACTACAGAAGTAGCTTAAAGAAGTATTAGTAGTACGATTACGTTTTAAAACGGTGGAGACACGAAACTTTAAAATAATCAATATTGACATTCGTTCCTGAGCGCCTGATCATCACATCAAAGATGGCCGCCAAGTGGGCGGCATCCAGCCATCCACGTTCGCGCATTGCGAACGTAATTCAACAGATTCAACAACAATTTCAACGCAATCAACAGATTCCCTATCTCTAAAACTCGAATGTTTTAAATGTTAAAGATTTCTTTTGACGTATTTCATAGAACACAATTGCGTAAAATGATATAAGCGAGAATGGAACGAACTACAGAAGAAGCTTAGAGCAGTTTTAGCAGAACGATTTAGTAAAAAAAAACGGTGGAGAAACGAAACTTAGAAATAATCAATATTGACATACGTTCCTGAGCGCCTGATCGTCACATCAAATATGGCCGCCAAGTGGGCGGCATCCAGCTATCCACGTTCGCGCATAGCGTTCGGTGATCGGCGTCCCTTCCGTTATCAGCTGTCGACTCGCAAGGCCGGTCGCAGATTAGGAATTGCCTCAAACGACTGTCAAAGGTTACAAGGTTCGCGTCAGGTGGCTTAGGCTTTGTCACGAGTCACGACTCGTCAAGCGAAATACCGATAGGACACACGAACGTGACTGCGCCGATAAAATTAGCGCAACCACGAGTGTTTATTCGAAATAAATTGTGGTCATAATCATGGAGATTTAGTTTTTTAATAATAAAACAAAATGAGTAGAAATAAGCAAAGTGAACACTAATAAGTAATAACGTCATGAGAAATTCAATTTTGCTGTTCATACCGCGAGTGTTTAATTTCAAGCAGAACTTTGTCAACTGGATTTGTCTGGTTTGTTCAACTTTGGTCACTTTCGTTATTTAGAAAAAATATATAACGGCTATAAAAGATAAATAAGCAAATTACATACATTCAAAATACAACGCAATGAGGAATGAGTTAATTTCTCTGTTCAAACGGCAGTTCCACTAATTTTGCATACCTCTATAATAACCAACAAAATTAAATCCATTTTTAAGTTAAATTTGATTTTTCCTAACCTTGCAATCAGTGACAATCAGCACCAAATAGTTGAAAAGAATGGTAACACTTATAACACAATCGGAAATAATAAAATATTTACAAAAGTTCGCGAAAAAACACTAAAGCTTTCGTACTAAATCGCGTATCTCCAATACACGTAGTGAGTAATACTGACTCGTTCTATGCTATTGTATATTTATTCCCAGGAGCACAAACGTCCTAATCATAGATTACCTCCTTAATCGTTGATTATAATTTGGTATGGTGATTTACAATTGAAATCGCCAAAATTAAATTAATCGAACAATGTATTATTATACTAATTAAAATAATCATACATTGAATAGAAATTTAATTTAAGATTAAGTCCAATTTAATTTTAAGATTTCAATGATAAAACACCACATCCCATTATAATCAACGACCAAGGAGGTAATCTATGATTAGGAAGTTGGTGCAACTGGCCGTCAGTGTACGGAACATGAATATATATATATATATATATATATATATATATATATATATATATATATATATATATATATATATATATATATATATATATATATATATATATATATAATCTGCTTATTGTCTTAATATCAAATGATGTAGGTACAGACATTTATTTTAAGGCTACCAATACAACAACAACAAAAATACAAAATACAAATAAATAAATAAAAATAAAAAATAAAAAAACGCACATCGTCGCTTGAACAGCGCGTACGCAGCGACGGCGTGCACTGCACGATTGGGCATCCCTGCGCTGACGGATGCACCTGATCTGCATACGATGCACTTTGAGCTGCATTCGTCGCTGGACGCTCTTTCCCACCTCTGCTCCCATGGCATGTCATCGCTACTCGACCCGCGCACTCTCGTAGCTATACCACGTTTCAAACTTAGGAGAAAGATATTGTTAAATTTCGTGCTTAATTACTATAGAGTCGTGTTAGCCTTACTTTACCACAGCCTGGTGGACTTCGAGGTAAAGTGTCATTTGAACCTTTACCATTTGTAAAGAGTCAAATGGTAAATAATTGTAATGACAAAAACTTAAACGTTTGATTCTATGCTATGGTACTCTGTGAGATGAGCTCCCCAAAAAGTGGCAAACTCAAATTAATTCTAGTGTATTCCTATATTAAGCACAAGTTTTGAAAAAAACTATTTTAAACGCCAGTTTCAGATGTTTTTTTTAGAATGAAATTGCATCTGATGAGCAGAAACACCTAACAATATGTGGCTTGCAGTATTTGGTTTTTCTAGAAGTCTCAGGATAGATGTTTGTACCAGTAAGCGATGGCTGGAAGGAAGGGAGACGAAGCTGGAAAAATGTGCTACCGGACCCGGATGTTTAAAAGTGGCCCAATCTTTGTTTTTTCACATTTCCCGTAGACGTGGATGAGGAAAAAATGGGAAAATTAACGTGAAAATCATGAAATTTGATTAAAAGGTGTACAGTCTAGTAATAAAGTGTGTTTTTCTAAATCCATGTGAGCGGCAGATAAAATAAATCGATAAAACATAGAATTCGTGTCATTTTTCATAAGAAACCACAAACAAAAACTGGACAAAAACGAAGAAAAACACATCCACGTGACACCACACTGGTGCCACTTAAATTTCCTCTCCACTCTAGCTTGTAGAATATTGCCATTGGTATTTGAAATCGAACTACATGGCATTGACATCAAAGTAATTCTCTCAACAACAACAACAACAACAACAACAACAACAACAACAATCCCCGTGTGCTTTCATTGTTCCGCACTGGCAGACATTTCATCTCGATACTAGGTACCTGTTTATTGCCGCCATTAATGCCTTTTGCTAAATTAACGACAGTTCCTGCGCTCTAATTGACCGTGGCGCTCTCTGCGATTGCCACAGCGAGCAAGATTGAGATGTAATTCAACTTTTATTAATTTGTTAATTATCCGTTTTATTCGATCAATTAAAGTGTAAAATTAACGACACTCGAAGGCAGAGACGAAAATGTAATATAGTTTCGATCTTCGGCGATTGGTGTGACATGGTCATTAATCTAGTGCAGCAATTAAAGTGTATAAGATTTAATAACTCTGTTGGGGCTGACATCGCTTTGCACGGATGCAGGCAGAGAGGTTATGATATTATAATATAATGTAATGTCACTTTTTGCAGCTGAATTAACTGTGTTGCTATAATAAAATAAAAATTGGATTAAATTTAATCGGTTCAGGACATATTATTATGGGAAATAGAATTATTTAATTAAGTAATATATTTTTTTGTTTATGACGACAATGGTCGCATTTTTTTTGTTTTGTAAACAAGAAATGAAAGATTAAATATGTTATTGGTTAGTTGAGACGGGAAAAATCAGCTAAATATACCTCGATGTCGATTTGGCATGTGGATAGTGGACAGTAAACTTCACAAAGTTATACCGAAAATATTGTCACTTCAGAGCTTTGTCACAGTATATAAGAAAACCATCACGTTTTTTTACAATAATTATAAAATTTCCTATAACACATTTTTTTTGGATACCCGAGTGAAAAAAAATACTTTCGTTGAAGTTTTGTAGTTCCCGGACATTGCAATTCCGAAAACACCGTTATGGGAGATATTTTATATTGAAGTCGTATTATCGATGGGATGGAGTTGAAATTAAGCTGGATAGGTCTCAAGATACCGGATGACAATAATATTGCCTATATTTTTCCACGAAATAAAAAATTCTGTTGAAACACCATGAAATATTTTGAAACCTTTCCGTATATTTCACTGCAAACGACACTAGATTCGCACAGTCCAAGTTCAACCCATATCAGCTGGAAAATTAACTGAACTCCATTTCACGTTAAGAAGGACAAAAGGCTCTATGGCCAGTTTGAAACTCTTAGCTCGTGTCTAGCAGCAATGGGTCCTCGGAGAAGATCCAAATATCTCTATTTTTAACGCCCTTTGGACCATCACATTCCTGTATTTTGCGTTTTACTCGATTTACCAATTAGATAAAACATTCAACAGGCGAAATAAGATAAACTAACTAGAAATACAATAAACCACATGTACACAAAGACCCCCTCCCCCCATCGCACCGAAATCCAATAGCAGGTGACGCGAAGGGCCCACCTGGCTAGTAAAAATTAAAAACTCAAGTGTGCTGCTCAGCTGAGTGCGAGCACCAGCCAGCCCAATCACTGTACCTCCAAGAGTACAACGACAAAGCCCCAGCAAACTCACTAAATGCCCTCGAGTGCTCTGTAAACGTTGGTACGGCCAGCGCTTTTCAAACTCAAACTCAACCGTTGTTGTTTCGAAAGTCAACACCTTTGTTTCTCTGGTAAAACACAATGTCTGGTTAGGTTGTCGTACTAATGTGACACATGAGCGTATTAGCTCGGTATGTGTGTGTGTGCGTTTCGATGTAATCTAATGTTAACACCAGAGATTTTCAGCGGCCGTGGCACTCACCTTTTTCATTGGTTATGAGCGTTTGTTTTGATAAATGAAATAGTTTCCTGTTAGCTTTGCGATGTATACATTGGTATCCGGGATATCTGAGGCACGGGTATGTCGATGATTTTCTTGTAGGGGGAGGGGGTAGATAATTTTCATTCCCGGTTATTCATTATCGGACATCCTTTGTCTGCTCTTTTGATGAATCAAATGACGCAGTAAAAGGCGATGTTGAATCAAGGGTTAACTCGAAATACTTCTATGCGGTATACACATCTTTCGCAGTGAGGGGGAAAATGTATCACGTTCGAGGTAACTCCTTGGCGTACGAATAACTATACAAATTATATTTTTACTGACGAACTATCAGTGGCAGCCCAAAACAAAATAGATAGTGCCCTAGGTAGTTATAAAGGCTTTTAAATAACGTAAGAATCAATTTCGTGTCATGATTAGGCTTGCTGATAATTAAGAAAAACCTTCAAAACATTTTAAAATAACTTTTTGGCAGTTAATCTGAATTTTTAGCAAAGCAATTCATAAAACAAACATTATTCATACTTTATTTGAAAGCTTTAAGAATTATGATTGTCTAGAGTACTAGCTATTTGGTTTAGGGCTGTCACTGATGGATTGTCTGTAAAACAATATTTGTAAATATTCATAGGCCAATAGATAATGAAGTAGTGCACTCGGATAAAAATTTCTACGTGAAGCTTCCACGGACAAATACAAACGTTTTCGGGACGTAGTTTCTTCACAAGATAATAATTTTTCGGATACATTTTTCAGAGTTGTCAAGTTTCGTAAAACTTGCATTCCGCTTACAGCTGAAGACAAAAATGAATTGGTGCAAATGGTTTTGTCAGCTCAACTTCTAGGAATTTGGAATTGCTAGACAACATGCAACAGTCAATAATCAAAAGACCCTGGACAACCGCTACCCGTAAGCTACTAAACCCCATTTCACGTTAAGAAGGAGAGTAGATTTGCATCTTTCTAAAGAACCCACTGCCGCTAGACACAAGCTAAGAGTTTCAAAACTCACAAGCCATGTATCTTCAGCCGGGCAAATCGATATATGGGCAGTTTTAAAACTCATAGCTCGTGTCTAGCAGCAGTGGGTTCTTGAGAAAGATGCAAATCCACTCTCCTTCTTAACGTGAAATGAGTTTAGAATTATAGTCACTAACTATGCATGGTTACTATGTAACAGAAATTTTCCCCTGTATGTCAATTGGTTTAGGCTTGGTCAGATCTCAGTTCAAGGTGACTTGATTTGGACCCAACGTACATTTTGTGCCGACCTCATAGAAATAAATCCACCGTTCGGTTTACAATCTTGCTAAGTTAGGCGTCAACAACCCCTGAAAATGTTGTCGGTTCGTCGGGCATCGAATGCGTCGTCAAACATAATAAACCAGAGATTTTTCAATGAAGTGGACGACAAAAGAAAGACGCCGGTCACAGCGCCGGTGAAAGCTGCCATCCGAAAATATAATAACACCCAATAAAAGTCGGCTGCTTTGTGTCAAAATTGAAAAGGGCAAAGGGTTTCCGAAATCCAACCATTATTAAATCAGTGTAAGACTTAGAGATTTTCAATTTGATACTGAAATAGTGTTTTGCTGGTCAGCGTTTAGTGGGTAAAAACTAATAATAGAAAATCTCTTTATAGAAATTCAGAGAGGAAATTGCCTACATGATATGAAAATTATTTTCAGATTGTCAGTTTGTGTTTGTTCCTTTTAAAGGATTGTAAAGAAATTCGAACTCATATTTAGGGCATAATGACATATAAACTTAAATTCAACCCTACAAAACACATTTAAGCCGAAATGGTTCAAATCCTACATAAAAGGATTCCGCCACAGTTTTTGTGTTACTACACAAGTCAATAAGCCAATGTGCCACAAAATACCATGAATACATCAAAACAAAAAGTGTGATACTAGTCTCATTCACAGAATGGACTCTAACACTAAAAATACTTTCAAACTGTGCTAGTACATTGGTAAAATTCTGTGAAATATCACGGGATGGCCCTAAAATCTCCAAGCCCAAACCCGAACTACCTGGATACTGACATCCAAAAAGGTTCGTCCCATACCGAAGCTAACAAAGACATGTTCGGGGTCAGCGGAAATCAAAAGGGTTATTTCTGACCCCACAAGGGTTGATGACCACCGGGGACATGCTGAAGTGCCGTTACCCTGGTCGAAGGGAGCGGTATTTTGGCTCAAAGCCTAAATTCTGAAAGCAACATCCGTTCTGCTAGCTTGTATTGGTTTGTCGACCATCAAATTTGACGGACATTCACAAGGTGAAGACAAAATTTCGTGGAATTTGCAATTATTCCAATGTCTTTGAAAGATATTAGACATTTCCTTTTTATGATAATGCGAATATTATTAGTTTAAACTTGAAAATTCACATCTAATGGAAAATTCGGTAGCTGTAAGTAACCACGATGAAAAATAAGCATCATTCAATATAATCATAGTGGTACCCGCCTTGACATAGGCTAGAATTTAAATATCAAATAAATACATCTAAATTCGAAGTGTTTCCAAATTTATACCGTGACAGAAACAGCACATATAAATAACCTGGGTTCAAACGTTAGTAACTCCACATAACATTCACACATTCCTGACTCCCCTAACACAAATATTATCAACCAATGCTACCCAAACAAGCATATACCTTTAGATAGGATATGCGTATAGGTACTTCAATATGCATCCAGAACCAGGTATTCATGGAGTAAAATGTACTGGTATAATTGAAGGGGGCTAAAAAAAATCTCCTGCGATGAACACACACACAATCACGATGCCAGGAAATTGGCATGGCTTTCCCGATTCAATTAAAAACGTTTTATAGTTGAAATATTGAAGCATCACAAAAGGCTGGAATGTTAGATAAAGGGATCGATGTTTAAGTATCTTGTCGCTCACTCATGCCATAATAAAACAGTGAATATTAGTTTAAAAACTGCCCATAAAGAATTTTGTCCACATCAAAACAAGGGACAAAATATTGGTAATTATATACCGTGACAGACATCTCTTCTCTCATGTTTAGTGAAAATGCAGAAACCCCTCTTATTAAATTGTGAAAACGGGGCGAAGGCAACAAAAAATACTATGCATATATGTATAATGCTTGCACTTGGCATTTCTGTTTACCTGAGTAACACCAAGCTGGCCAGACGACGGGACTCGCGTCCAGTTCGCGCATCATTTAAACCAGCTCCGTGGGGGGGAAATTCCCGCGCGCTTTTCCGCCGACCACGTGGACGCTTTTCCGGGCCGGGAAAAACGACTGTCCACTTTGCGGCAAAACGTTTTCAAACACCAACACACGATAACGTCAAAGTTGTCGTCGCTTTACTGTCGACAATGCTGATAAAAATCACTTTTTAGCTCACTTCATTGATGCACCGACAAGAATTGAGAACCTTCGCAAAATGTTGTCTAATGGCAATGTGATATTCTTGGCAGTATTCTCACTTCCACTTATTCACTGATGTTGTTGCGAACTATGGTTTAACCTCTAACAGGTACCGAATGTTTACTTTACGTATAACCTGTGCTTGGTACAAACCGATGTGTAAACAAGAAACTAGATTGATTAAATATATCATCGATGACGCGATATTCTCAGAAATGTACCATATCTAAATGTTTGCTTGGCAGCGGCTTAAGACCCATCTGATTATTGCGAACGATACTATAATTAGACGTCAATCGTCTACCTGCGCTGGTACCGATACTTCACAAATAGGTACGAATATTATCGATAGTCATACACTTTTGACCCTGTCAATATGTTTCGGTCAACAGTAGCACAATAAAATTACAACTGTCACTTCAAAAAAATAGATCGTCAACGCACCAACCGCCAAAAACTCGCAAATAATTCGCACACTCCACAAATTCAAACACAAACCCCCAGTTATTTAAAAAACAGCACACGTAACGAACTCTCTTCTTTCACACACTCTGTCATGTCACATGGAATAAAACCTAGAGACGACACTCAACAATAACTCAACTTCGAACTCCGGCGCGTATCACTCTAGTACCGCATGGTCTCGTCGGCAGCTTCGGTAGTTCGTCGACGAAGTTACCTGGTCGAACGTAGCTAGCCGAGTGCGAGTGGCGACGGCGGTCGCGGCCAATCCAAACAGGGAGCAAGGTTGCCCCTCTCTCGCCCCCTTAGGGGTCATGTGCCGGCCGAGGGGGGTGGGGGAGCGGGAGGGCAAGGCAGCAGACAAGTGCAGAGCAAAACAGGTAGATAATCATTCAGTTCAGGAGGCGGCGTTAAGTTGGGGATACACAACGGCTGATGTGTTGGTTTATAGGGTATAGCTTGTATGGCGTTTCGCTTGCTGTGCTTGTGTGTTGGCGGTGATGCTTTGGATTAGCTTCTTAATTAGTGTGTCGCAGGTTATTAAAGAGTCATATTTAATATATACTACTCTCAATTTTAGCGTATGGAAGATAGCCAAATGAACCCACTCAATTAAGTTGTTTCGCTACGCTTTTCGGTAGCCAAAATAATTGATGATGCATACAGATAGAAATGTAATATTACTACGAAAACTAGGAAAATGGATATGAAGTGTTTGCTTTCGGTCCAAATTCAAATTTATTATCAAACGATTTTCCAAACCAGCCAGGATTCATGACCAATATGCTGGGTTAGTTTTTCAAACGCCTTACAGGGTGATTTTAAGGCTAAGAATATCGGGGTCCTGCAACAGAAATTGAAAGAGTATCTTAAGGAGAAATGTTTTTATTCATTAAAGGAGTTCTTCCTAGACAATTCTGTGTGATGTAATTTAAGTTACAATGTATATTATTGTAATTTTATTGTAAATTGTAAATTATCGAAACTATGTATATTTTTATGTGGACGACTTATTCATATCATACGGATCAATCGAAATAAACACTATTATTATTATTATTATTATTATTATTATTAAACCTGTATTTTCAATAGGAGTTCTCAAAATTTCTAGCGAGCAGTTCATCTGTAACAAAGAAAACTAAGTTCGGTTTGTCCGCTTTGTGGCAAAGGTGTTTCGACATAATGTTTAATTTAGTACGATTAGCACTTGGCGTACTTGGCATAGATTTGGCACACATCTGATGAAGGCGATTAAGCTGTTACAAATCTGATCGAATTAATCAGCGGTAGCTGCATGCACTGCTGTGCATTCCCATCTGTGAGAGAGCAATTTTCATCTAAACCATGCAACGCAATCAAATAAGCAAATACCCTTTCAGATAAACGTGTTTGATACAAAACACAAGCATTGTTTTACAAGTTTGATCAAGGGAAATGGGTGCAAAACTTTTTAACAGATTGCCAGTATCAATCAAACGTAAAGATGTCCTAGATTTAAAAAATACACCTAAAGATTATTTATTAAGAAATTGTTTTCCTTATGTTGACGCCTTTTAAAACACAACACATAGAATAAAATAGGCATTTAAAATAGGATTGTTATGCATATGCATGTACGTGTATTTGTTTTTTATGTGTATGACTTTCCTAATGTTATCAATGTATAGCCAATCATGGAAAAAAATGTCCTACTATATACCCTCTGTCCTCTGAGTTTGCGCAAATGCATCAATGCAAAATGCCCCAAATGTGACAGGACCTTATATCTTTGCCAGCAATGGTGATACTTTTTGGGGTGGCGTACTTATTTGAATTGTGGGTACGAAACTACGGAATTGAATTGAACCAGTTCCCACCTCTTTCGTCGGTGATAAACGAATGCACACTGTATACTGTCATTATTGTTGACATTAACTCTGGTTGTGGAATTGTGCTTTATGATCATCTGATTGTGATCCAATTAGTAAAATACATGTTCTTCTATGCACCATAGGATTCTTTCAACAAATCTATCGGCTTTGGAAGCCGCGAGCAGTTTCCGTCAGATGGCAGCATCTATCAACCACCTTCCTTTTGTCCTTGAAATGAAAGCATAACTTTATCAGATTCTTTATTAGCTCGCCAGACAAGATGCAATGTAAATTTTCACAGCAAAACAGCAAATATTTGGTCGATGGTCCAGAACTGTAGCTCAGACAAGTTTAAAAATTCAAAACAATAATTCATGGTTACATTTCTGGGTTATTTTACTTGCCTATCGACCTCTCGACAGCACGGATTAATGAACGAATCCTGACCAAATGCAAAACTTGGAATGGACATGGTTATATTTGATGGTCGGCTCTGGGTGCCAGCACTAAAACAATCAATGACTCCGTTCTAGGCCAGGCATAGCTATACCACAGGCTATTCGGCGTAGTGCAACCAGGAAAGCGCGACCACAGTGTGTCCAAGAGTTGGACAATTGCCTTGGTGGACAGCCCTTGATGCTGTTGGACAGGAGCAGAGCTGGCCTCGTGCCTAGACCGGGTTCACCCTCACCGACCTTTTAAGCAAGGTTCAATGGCAGGCTGATGGTGAAACCTGGGATGTATATTGTCCAGGGATATACAGTGTTCTCACTGTCTTCATTCACATTTAACAGAAACAAGGAACGACCACCGACAACCTTGACAGTGGTACAACTCGAAAATTAAGGATTCCGTCACTAATCCGTGATGTGAAGTCGTGATTATTTATTTATTTAAGTGTTTACTATTATTCATGTTCTATTCACTAAATGCAATAATAGAATCGAAAACGTAAAAATAATTAAAAAATAGAAAAGTACAATAACTAAAAAATGAGAGGTTATTTCAAGTCAATTCCAGAGGCTACAATAAATGTCAATGGAATACAATGCGTTAGAAACAAAGGTATGATTTTGACTATTCCCATATTTTGCAGTAATTATAGGACGGAACGTAGGGAAATCAGTGATACTTTTATTTAGCATTCATTCCCCAATTAGAAGTAGTTTTTTCCATTGTTTAATGTTGTTTGGAAAAAGATAATTCCAACTGTGGCTCGGGCAGTACCTCGTGTATCCCCACTTGGGTCATTGATGGTAAGGTGGGCAACTCGACCTTCAGAAAGGAAGCTAGATCACTCGATGTAGGCAGAGCGAGCGAGCGCGGGCCAGCGGAGGTGAAACGAGTTAGAGCGAGACAGGGATAGACCAGTGGAGAGAGAGAGGTTATAAAGCTACGACTAGCCAATAGCAGTAGACTGCTCTTGTTAGACTAGTCACCTTTGTCATCGACGAGCGAGAGAGAAAGATTTAGCGGTGGGGAATGTTAAAGAAGGGGATAGAGAGTATTCTTTTTTGTAAATTTGTTTTATATTATGTGAAAATAAATGAGTGGAGTGATTGGGTTGGAGTTGTGACTTTTTTGGTTGTGGACGTTTGTTGTATCTGTGTGTGCTGTAGAGTTCTCGGGACGAAGAAATATTGTCGCTGGAGTGGTTTATAAAGCTGTTGGCTGCGAACGGGCTCGAAGGTGTTTACAGATGTGCTGTGACTGGTGAAGACATCATTTTCTGTCCAAAGGCGTGAAGGTGTTTTGCGTCGTACAAGTAGTCAGAGTTTAATTTGGTACTGATTATCGAATTGCATTTTTCTTCCAGTAGATCAAGCAACTGTGTACACCAGTATGTTTGTTGGACGTGTCAAATTTAGAATTATTCAATAAAAATTTGTTTAAAATTTTAATCCAATCCTCCGTAATATTTTTGTCAGTTAATTATATTCAGTTTTTAGGCAATGTCATTGACTGCGCCGTGGAGATGGAATCAAAACTCTATCTGGTTTCAAATAACCACTCATAAAGTGAATCTTCGCTTGATAAAGAAAAATACTGATTTCACTTATGAGTTATGAAGAAAACTGTTCTGATGTTTAAAGTCAAACCTGTCTACAAAAAACGCATATAACTTGCCTAACAAATTCATACATACTTATAATTTTTAAATGGAAAATGTGTAATTATTAATTTGGGTATTATTTTGCCTTGTGGGCTTGTTCATACATTGCACTCTGTGCATTTCTCGCATAATGATTTGGCCCCCAGAGAGCACAGCGGGATAGTCAGCTAATCTGCGCAAATAATTTGACTGTACAACCGAAAATTAGTCAACAGCGAGACAATATAATAATTCTTATATAATATTTATTGCATAATTGGGTAAGCCCAGCGGAAATTTCATTTTGGTCCTTAGAACATGATGACCATGAGAGGAACTGACAGCTAGGATCACCAGAAACGTCAGATAACAGCTGCAGAATTAAGAATACACGATAAAAAAAATAGACCATGCACAATTTCTTCATTTTGAAAAAAGAGAAAGACAATCAAAATTCCAAGGAAATCACCGATTGAGAACGTCAAAATGTTTCAAATCACTGAAACATCGATCCAAAACACCCTGTCATGGATTATGGAATGTCCAGCACAGAGGCGACGGCGGGTGTCCGCTCCTTTGCGGGGAGCGAAACAAGCACCCTGTCACGGAATTTCCAGCACAGAGGCGACGGCGAGTGTCCGCTCCTTTGCGGGGAGCGAAACAAGCACCCTGCCACGGAATATCCAGCACAGAGGCGACGGCGAGTGTCCGCTCCTTTGCGGGGAGCGTAACAAGCACCCTGTCACGGAATGTCCAGCACAGAGGCGACGGCGAGTGTCCGCTCCTTTGCGGGGAGCGAAACAAGCACCATGTCCCGGAATGTCCAGCACAGAGGCGACGGCGAGTGTCCGCTCCTTTGAGGGGAGCGAAACAAAAACCCTGTCACGGAATGTCCAGCACAGAGGCGACGGCGAGTGTCCGCTCCTTTGCGGGGAGCAAAACAAGCACCCTGTCACGGAATGTCCAGCACAGAGGCGACTGCCTAAAAGAGAACGGAACGCAGAAAAGGAATCACAATGTCTAGAGAAGAAATACATTTTTGGAGAAACTAATTAGTTGTGTGAGATGACAATATATTTAAAAGCGTATCAGCCTACTTTTGATAATGCTATTTGCGACTTAGCGAATGTCATCTACGAAGAGCAAAGCACGCATTTGTTTAGGCACCTTCACTGGTCAGTCCGTGACTACAAGAAAACGAGAATCTTGTGAACATCTCTAACGATGAGAGTACACAAATCTGATAATTGTTTGAGCCAATAACCGCTGGCGAGAAGCTACCTGCATGCAGCCAGCTCCAATCTCGAGTCGTCGGTCACAGCGGTCATCTGCTGAACAAACATTACCGGGCAGTTTTCGTCCCCCCTGTCCCCCGTCCCCCCTTTCCTCGAGCGCTTTTCATCGTCACTCCGGCGCACGGAGTTTTCTTGGAAACCATTTGCTCGGGCTACGCGCGCCCGACGTGCTGAACCCAATTACCATGTGGTCACCGCACGGACAAGACGTCTCACTGATGTACAGTCTGTCCGTCACTACGAGGATTCATCTCTTGGAGTTTGCCGACGTTTAACGACGCAACGTTCGTTTTGTTAATATTCGACGTTAGAAGACTGTACAGTCTAGCCCGTGAGAGAAGATGCCACAGAAAGGACTGCCACCGCACGAACTACCAACTCATGAATTTAAATTTTATTGGCGGGAAAACATAACACTAATTCGGTTACAAATAAAAAATTACAACAAGAATCTATTTCATAATAATGATTTAAAATATCAACGAATAGATGGTTGAGAGATAAAAACATAAGTTTCGGTAGTATCAGAAGGTATAAAGATGATGACAGGATTTTGGTTTTGTCAAATTGGCTGCAGTGACTACTAGCGCTCCCAGCGGAATGGTATCTTCTTCAATAAAACAAGGTATAGGCCATTAATTTTCTTAGACTCATGTCTACTATATCATATCTTTAGCACTAGTTTTGAAAAAAACTATTTCAAACTGGGATTTGAATGCTAAATCAAAAGTCTCACTGGTTTCCCGACGTTTCGTAACATGTACTAGTTACTTTATCAAGGGTGAAACGTCGGGAAACCAGTGAGACTTTTGATTTGGCATTCAAATCCCAGTTTGAAATAGTTTTTTTTAAAGGTATAGGTAATAATAAGCTAACCTGTTCCCTTCCCTGCACTTTCTTCGATAAAGGTATTACTTAATTCCCTGTTCGACTATATGCTACTGATGCCTATGAATATCAGACATCGGTATTAAAGAAGCTAAGTCTAGTCTGTGAGGAAGCGGATGGGGAACCCGGTGCCGACACAAAGCCTTGGCCATGTTGTCCAACAGCATCAAGGGCTGGCCGTCGTCTAGCCCTTTCCCTTTGACACTCTGTTTTGGCGCTGTCATCTGCGTGGTACTGGTATATTGGCTGTCGGTGAAGCTGATGATACAGCTAGCCTAAACTGCATTTCACACCAAGAATGAGAGTTGATTTGCATATTCCTCGAGGACCCACTGCTGCCAGACTCCAGCCTAGCTAAGAGTTCCAGAACACTCAAGCCATGTCTTGACTCATCGCTTGCAGCCTGCAACAGTGGGTCCTCGAGGAATATACAAACCCACTACCATTCCTAATGTGAAATGAAATATAATCTAGAAGGAAGCCCAGAGTATACCCGATCAAGGGCTGACAACAATTCAAATTGGTGCGAATAGAAACATAAAATGGATATTATATAGAACATCGGGGATTATATAGAATTTTTTCTATGGACGAAACTGGTAACATTCCGTAAGAAACTTCCGATTAAAAAAATGAGTCTATGCAGTATCGCTTAACTGTCTCGAGTACGATTTGCACTTTGATATTAAGTTATTTCTTTTCCATGTTTCAAAATCTGCATGAAATCTGACAGCAAATATCACGGCGAAACGGACTGTATGCCAATGTCAGGCACCCATAAAAGACGGGAAGACAAGCATCTCAGATGCCCCCGACGCTGGGATGTACATGGGTACCCGCTGCCATTTACAACAGGTGGCAGATGGAACGTTACAACAATTATCATTTAAATACGATTCAGATTTTCGTTATGATCGTGGCTTTCTGAGGAGCGAGATTGAAATTTCGTGCTTGAAGTTCGTTTGCTGTAATTCGTTTGCTTCGTTTTGCGAGAAGAGGTTTTCGGTTTCGGAGACCAAAGCGGGGAATCGTGCGATGATATGAAGGAGTCAAGTGGCGGATTTCGGGCTTCAATTTTGTGGTCATTTCCGTGTATTCAAAAGCGACGACGTTTGTGCAAACAGCGTTGAGCTAAAATTTATTTTAATAGGAAGAGAACTTCGCTGAAAGCAAATCAAATAGCTCTGTGTATGTTCCGAATATATATATATATATATATCCAGATGAAAAAATCTGGTTAACAAAAGTTGTAGCTATTAGACTTGTGCCTTAGGGCCAGATGTCACACAAGTGCGTCGTTAAACAACACTGTTCACAAATCAATCAATACGTGTCTATATCTCCGTAAAATACATCTAAAAGAGTATCACATTGTGTTGGAACTTGTAATGAATGGTCATGTAATAATATTCTCTACTAGTAAACGGTGCAATTCCCTCACGAAAAAAAATTTGTGCATTTACAAAATTAAATTTTCTTTTTTCCGGTTAATGCAGCGATGGAAGTGGCTTTAATAATTTACACCAAACGATTTTTCACAATAACAAATTTGATTGTAGGTATATACTTGCATTTTTGTTCAAAGAAACTCGGCGACCCGCAAAAGACGGGAATATTAACCTTTAATTGTTTGAGAATGTTTTATTTGATTTCTTCCATCTTATTTACAGTATTACTGTTAAATATTAAATTTTCGCATTACCAAATAATTGTTACTAACTTAAAACAAACCTCGAGCGACTTTGCTGCCATCTCTTGTTTGTTGAGGCTCCCAATATATTTAACTAATTTGTGCTTTCAATAAAACAAAACTTGAATGACTACAGAAGTCTTTGCGACCGCCACTGCAGCTAATAGGGTCGTTACCTTACCCAACTCTTTTGTGCGATTAGCTTGAATTTAAAAGTCCGGCTCATCATTCTTTCTTTTTATCAAGAGATATTTTCACAAGATTAATTCACACGGACACAGACAGCAGCAGGTTGATCGATCTCGTCTGACAGCCAAGCCAGCAGCCGCATAAAGATGACGAGATCTTCATTGTTAAGAAACTAGCTTCATGACCATTTCAACCTGGACCCGACAACATTGGTGTGAATTTCCGATTCAAATCAAGATATTCTATTCAAATTATGCTCGAGTTTTAACGAAGTTTGAGTCAAAACAACGTTGAAATTCGTTTGACGCTAGAAATAGATTGGCTTGTTCTTTAATTGGTCATTTCCAAAACAGAATTAGTAATTGTTGTGAAAGAATGTCGGGTGTCAATGTGCTAGTTAGTTAATTACAGAATCTAAAAACTTTAATAGTGAAGTGATCTTGATTTTTGTCCAGCACTGAATGGCGTACACGGAAACGAAAACATTGGATACACTTTAGCAACCTAATTGTAAAATGTCGTGTGGCAAATTAAGTAGCTTTCATAGACCCACTAATTGGGTTTGCCTTTAAGTGATCGCGACCATCCCCCCCCCCCCCCCCCGGATAGTGGCACACCCAACGGGCTTCTCCTAGGGCTAGTCTACGGGACAGGCAGGTCAATGAAGTCATTATCAAAATTACTAGTGCCTCTGATTACGGTCTACAAAATGATCATAAGCAGAAGAAATTTTCTCGCTAACTCTACGACTTTCTGTTTCACAGAAATCAGATGCTGACTGGAATGTAATCACTGAAGTGTCACTTTTAACTTCCGTAACCCACCAATAATGGATAGCCTGTAACGGTATAGGCTTATAGGAAGCAGCCGTGTTATTTGGTGGAGGAACTATCCCAGTATTGATATGAAATGATATTGATTACCAGTCACCAGGATCGAACCTGGGACCTCCCGAATGTAAGGCAGACATGGCGCTCTCACTACCAGGATAGCCGGCCACCAGGATCGAACCTGGACTTCCCGGATGCAATGGCAATTAGTCGTGTATTTTCTCTGTTCAATTTAAAATTAAAAAAAGAATCTTTAAAAAATACAAATATAATTTTGAAAGTAATTAAATATGAGAATACAATAGGTACAGTCATTGTCTATATGATAATTGTCAATTAATGATTGCGTCTGATTTCAGTTGTCAATTCTCAACAGTTTAGGTCATAAATCATTGCCAGGAAATGCGAGAAAAATTTAATATGAATGTGTTTTCGAACTAAGCGCCTCTTCATATTACAATATCTGTTTTGTTAACTTAATCAAGAAAGCAAACAATAGTAAGAACTTATTTTTATGCAGACAGATTGGTTTTACAATACAGTATTTTCTGTGGTAGTTTAAGTACGTAAGTATACACTTTGTCAAATAAAGTGTAAAAGTATATTACTGTTCTTCATAAAAGTTGATAAAAATGTATCATTATCGCCCCCTAGTGTACATTTAATTACCCCACATTAAATTTCCAACATATCCTATTTGTTCTCTTCCCTATAACGGAAAAAAACCGACAACCCCGCCTGAACTTGGGGAAGGGGAAGGGTTTGGAGACTACAAGAAAGGCGCTACAAAGGAACGTTTTCTTTAAAAAGTGTCCACACAAATAAGAAAATAGGATATATTGACAAATTTAAAATAAGATAAAGGATATTTTTGATTGAGATTGGGTTGTACCAAATGATGTTTAACTATCCGTTAAATTTAATTATTAGTTAAGCTTAACTCTCAGTTGGTACAGCCTAGTACAACCCAATCTGAGGACAGAAGGAAAGATGTTATTTGATACATTGCAAAAGGATTACTGCAATATGTTTATATTAACATGAATTTATCCCCAAAAAATATAACAAAACAGCACATGCTAAAAAAATAAAATTATATACATCCCAATCTCCCCCGAAACCATCCCATCAGAGCCTACTCAAATTACCAACAAATTACCCAGCAAAACCACTCAGAATGCAGCGACTTCATCACCGCCGCTCAGGCCAGCAAAGTGTCGGTCGGAGCGGCGCGATACGACCGGATGCCGACAGGTTGAACCGTGACCCGTGACCCGTGATGCAGCCAGCCAGGTCGCCGGTGGGACCCATGACCTCCGCCCCTTCCCTTCCCGCGCCTCCGCCACCGCAACCGCTCTAATTGCCGACATCCGACGCAGGCATTACGCACGCTCACGGCGATAAACTTTATATACAGTTCTTGGATTACCTTTAAAGAAATACCACGGTGGGATATTGCGGTACGGGTTTGGGTCATTTGCACTTTTTTTACCGCTGATTTTTGTGGCTTCGCTTCCCGGAAAGGATCGGACACTAGACGTCGCTTTCTGTGCTGGATCCGTGACAGGGTGCTTGTTTCGCTCCCCGCAAAGGAGCGGACACTCGCCGTCGCCTCTGTGCTGGACATTCCGTGACAGGGCGCTTGTTTCGCTCCCCGCAAAGGAGCGGACACTCGCCGTCGCCTCTGTGCTGGACATTCCGTGACAGAGTGCTTGTTTCGCTCCACGCAAAGGAGCGGACACTCGCCGTCGCCTCTGTGCTGGACATTCCGTGACAGGGTGCTTGTATCGCTCCCCGCAAAGGAGCGGACACTCGCCGTCGCCTCTGTGCTGGACATTCCGTGACAGGGTGCTTGTTTCGCTCCCCGCAAAGGAGCGGACACTTGTCGTCGCCTCTGTGCTGGACATTCCGTGACAGAGTGCTTGTTTCGCTCCACGCAAAGGAGCGGACACTCGCCGTCGCCACTGTGCTGGACATTCCGTGACAGGGTGCTTGTTTCGCTCCCCGCAAAGGAGCGGACACCCGCCGTCGCCTCTGTGCTGGACATTCCGTGACAGGGTGCTTGTTTGGCTCCCCGCAAAGGAGCGGACACTGGCCGGCGCCTCTGTGCTGGACATTCCGTGACAGGGTGCTTGATTCGCTCCCCGCAAAGGAGCGGACACTCGCCGTCGCCACTGTGCTGGACATTCCGTGACAGGGTGCTTGTTTCGCTCCCCGCAAAGGAGCGGACACCCGCCGTCGCCTCTGTGCTGGACATTCCGTGACAGGGTGCTTGTTTGGCTCCCCGCAAAGGAGCGGACACTGGCCGGCGCCTCTGTGCTGGACATTCCGTGACAGGGTGCTTGATTCGCTCCCCGCAAAGGAGCGGACACTCGCCGTCGCCACTGTGCTGGACATTCCGTGACAGGGTGCTTGTTTCGCTCCCCGCAAAGGAGCGGACACTCGCCGTCGCCTCTGTGCTGGACATTCCGTGACAGGGTGTTTGTTTTGTTTCCGGCAAAGGAGCAGGTACTCGTCTCCTGTACCTATACCAAGTTTTTCCTGTTTTTTGGAATCGGTTTATGAAACCAGTATATTCATAGTTGGCAGCGATGTTAATCAATATGAGTTGTTACGGAATCATCGCAGGAAATCAGAGTCGAGGGTTTCCGCTGCTTTACTGGCAGCGGACCATAAAAGTATATATGATTTTAGCAACATGCGAATAGCTATCCTTTCTACTGCAGGTTGCTGCAGTTCAATGTCAGACGAACTTGCATTTGCTGGCGTTTCATTACAATATATTATGTAATTTATATAATATATTATATTATGTCAAATCACAGGTCATACACTATATTTATTTTATTTTATTATAGAATATAATCTTTTTTGTTTATTTGTATATGGTGTCCATGCTATTTCCGAAACAAAACACTTTGGTGTAAGCTTTTACATTTTTGGTTCATGCCCTTAACCTTTATTGCACAGAATGAGAAGCAATTCGCTACTGTTTCGAATTTGCGGTCTTTACATTCGCATTTCGTACCAATTTCAAGGTACGTTTTCGGGGAACAGATTACAAACTGACTCGAGTTTGTGAATCAAGACGTCCGCAATTCGAACTAACATGGAGAGTGAACAAGTGAGGGGCGTGTGCTTACCGAGATCTGGCAACGAGTCCAGAGGGTAGTCCTCGAGGGCGACGGAGAAGGAACTCCTTCCTGGGGCACAGACAGATGCAGTTTTAGAGAGTGACTGGTGACACACTTTTGGGTCATGGAAATCTACTGGGAAATCTGACGTCCTTCCCGAACCCATACACTTTTAAATCGATTAAATTCAATGTCACTTTAAGAAGGAGTGTGGATGTGTTCCTCGAGGACCCACTGCTGCTAGACACGAGATAAGAGTTTTAAAACTGCTTAAAAGAGCCGTTTGTTCTGCTCAAGGCATGGATTGAAAGTTTTGAAACTGTACGCTCGTGCCTAGCATCAGTGAGCTCTGAAGGAAGATAAAAATCAACTCTCCCTCTTAATGTGAAATGGAGTTCAATTTTTGACTATATATTTATTTATAATGGTTCTGTAGACGTAGGTTTTATTTGATTCTATCCAAGTAGTTGCTTTCAAATATTTGCTATACTTTAACCATACCTTAGTGGTAAAATCTATAATGGTATGAACCTTATCTCAAATTATTCAAAATATATACTTTTTTTTTGTAAGGTGGAGAACGCTCTTATTTTATAACTTAACTATATTTGTCCGTCATCGAAAGTGATCACGGTGGAGGTGCCGTGGATGAAACAATTACTTTTAATTATGATGAAATTTTTGAGAAGTATAAGAGGCGTTACAAAAATGGACAAGGTACGAAGTAAAGAAATTAGGAGTGACGTGGAGTTGACAACCTGAGTTTAAAATTGGAAGAGAGAGGCTGAGGTGGTTTGGTCATATGAAGAGAATGGATGAGAGGAAAATTATAAGAAGGGAATTTGAAAATACAGCAGTGTGAAGAAGAAGAGTGGGAAGACCCAGGGAAAGATGGAGTGAGAAGATAAAAGAGGACGTAGAAAGACGGGGAAAGTGGAATGACGTGAAAGATGGAAAGTTGTGGGAGAACAGAGAGCGATGGAAGGAATTAGTAGAGAAGATGAAGAAGAAGAAGAAGAAGAAGAAGAAGAAGAAGAAGAAGAGGAAGTAGATGGCGAAGAGACAGAAACGTCCGGAGTGGCCAGTCGGACGTATTATTTAAGGCCCTGGATTAGGTGGGATTGCCCCTCCCCTTGACCCTGTATACGGAAACGGTCCATTCTCGCAACACCTAATCTTACAACGCCTAACGATACCTGCTACCCTCCCTTCGACCGTCGGTCGACGGACCGCCAACCCTTCGCGACGGCTAATGACTGGATTTTCTAGCATAAATTAAAACGCGAAATATTTTTCTCGTATTACCTAAAACGCTTGAGGCGGCTGAGCGAACGCAAGGTGTGTGCCTACCCCCTGTGCACGGATGTTTGAATTTCTCGGCGCGTTGAACGGACACGGCTCCTCTACTTCCACGCCAAGGTGAGACTCAATTTTGCACGAATTGGCATGTGTGGAGTGGAGTGGTGTGGAGGGGGCAAGGAAATTAAAATATGTGATATGTCATGATGCCGGGCGCTTGCAATATTGGGCGGAAAGGGGCGAACCGAAAACTATAATTGTGGCCATTTCTAAAGTGGTAAATGAATGCAAGCAAGCTATGTTTTAATAATTTCAATTCGAATTTTACGAGTTGATTGCGTAAACACACGTCGATGAAGGAAATAGAATGGTTGGAGGACGGCAGACATTCAAGTGAAAAAGCGAAAATAACTTTGTAGGTACATAACAAATCGATGTATTAAAAAAAACTGTACATATTCAAATGTCTAGTTGTGGCTAAGTATGTGCTTTACAGCGTCGAAATATTGTTGGAGATGATAGTAGAATTTCCATAAGTTTAATATTAATTGCCCTATAAACCGTAGCTCCTTGTTTCGGCAAAGCTTTTTGTCCGGCTTTATTGGCATGGCTCGTGAGTTCTGAGACTCTCAGCGAACCATTTTGGTACGTCTGGTGCACGAACGACCAACCACGTAGAGGGTTTTCACTCGAAGATCTCGGGCATCTTGCAGGGAAGGAGACGGCAGAACATATTTGAATACGTTGCCCTGCTGCAACGCCTGCAGCAGGACAGCGAGATGGACGCCGCAGACCTCGAGAGGGGAGCTTTGCCAAAACAAGGAGCTGCTGTATATAGAACCATTAATATTAAGCTAAATTCTTTGAAAGAGAGACTTGTAAATTCGACCATTAATCTCCAACAATATTTCGACGCTGTAAAGCACATACTTAGCCACAACTAGACATTTGAATATGTACAGTTTTTTTTAATACATCGATTTGTTATGTACCTACAAAGTTATTTTCGCTTTTTCACTTGAATGTCTGCCGTCCTCCAACCATTCTATTTCCTTCATCGACGTGTGTTTACGCAATCAACTCGTAAAATTCGAATTGAAATTATTAAAACATAGCTTGCTTGCATTCATTTACCACTTTAGAAATGGCCACAATTATAGTTTTCGGTTCGCCCCTTTCCGCCCAATATTGCAAGCGCCCGGCATCATGACATATCACATATTTTAATTTCCTTGCCCCCTCCACACCACTCCACTCCACACATGCCAATTCGTGCAAAATTGAGTCTCACCTTGGCGTGGAAGTAGAGGAGCCGTGTCCGTTCAACGCGCCGAGAAATTCAAACATCCGTGCACAGGGGGTAGGCACACACCTTGCGTTCGCTCAGCCGCCTCAAGCGTTTTAGGTAATACGAGAAAAATATTTCGCGTTTTAATTTATGCTAGAAAATCCAGTCATTAGCCGTCGCGAAGGGTTGGCGGTCCGTCGACCGACGGTCGAAGGGAGGGTAGCAGGTATCGTTAGGCGTTGTAAGATTAGGTGTTGCGAGAATGGACCTACGGAAACAAGGAATGATAAATATTAAAAAAAAAATAAAAAAAATAAAAAAAAAATAAAAAAAAAAAAAATATATATATATATATATATATATATATATATATATATATATATATATATATATATATATATATATATATATATATATATATATATATATATATATATATATATATATATATATATATATATATATATATATATATATATATATATATATATATATATATATATATATATATATATATATATATATATATATATATATATATATATATATATATATATATATATATATATATATATATATATATATATATATATATATATATATATATATATATATATATATATATATATATATATATATATATATATATATATATATATATATATATATATATATATATATATATATAATTATTATTATTTTTTTGCATCGAGCAGTGATATTTCACGAAGAATTATGTTTTTTGAAGCCTTGTACGGTGTACCTATACTTGTACTCTCTATAGTCTTCGAAACTGGTGACCCGGGAATTCCGCAAAGCTGTTAGTCGTACAGTAAAACAATAACCCATTTCAGCAAAATTTGATGTCGCAATTCAAAATAACATTTTGTTTTACGCAAGTCAATGAAAGGCTTGAAGTCATTCTTGAAATTGTTTTGCATTTAAAAAGAAACACTCCGTTTGGGCTCGGTCACCCCCCCCCCCCCCTGACGGGGGGCCCCAAATGGCCAAATGAGACTCCATATTTTAATTACCTGGGGTCAAGTAGTCAATGATGCAAAACATTTTGTTCATAGCTCAAAACCAGCTGCGATGAAATGTGACTGCATACATATTTGCTGTGGTTTATGCTGGCACAACATACGATCACAGTTGCATCAAATCACTTGCACCTGCACTTGAACATGCACTTGGCTGCACTTTACCAATCGCTTGTCAAAAGCCGAATCACAATGATATTATAATAAAAACTCCACTACTCTTATCAACGTCACTAAAAACATTTAAAAGATAACGCGGTGCATTCAATTAACATGCACATAGCGCCAAAAAATCAAAATGCATATTTGTTTCACGATTGTTGTTTGTTGATGTTTTCTTGAATGATGGACCGTGGAATCGTCACTTGCGTTGCAAAATCTACGCCACTATAATTTGCATGTCGATAGGGTTATTTTAGGCACCAATTCCGTGAGCACGCAAAATTTACCATTCAATGACCGCACATTTGATATGTATCTAATTAAATTAAGGAAAAAATCACCCAACTGCACAATAAATTTGATGAAGATTACCTTCCGCAAAAGGTCAAAATGTAAAATTAACGTCCACACGTAATCGTTAAATGTTCTAATTTTCTAATCATACACCACTCAAATTTGCTATAAAACACCCACAATTCACAATAAAACCACTCAATTAAATATTATATCACGCAATAAAACATGTCAATAACATTTACTAACCAACATTGATTGTGTCGTGTGAGAAAAAAATATCACAGACACATTTTTAACTGTATAGGCAATTATCAGCCTGCGCAAAACAAACGACCAAATACTCGAAAACCACCCCCTCCCCTCGCGAATGCAGCGTTTAGTAAGGCGCGTGCTACGACCGAAGTCTACGACGCCCGCCTAGCGACTGTCAGTCAGACCGTGACCCTCCCCGCCCCCCCCCCTTCCCACCGAGCAGGTGACCCTTGACCGGGCGGGGTCAAGCCATTGTCGTTCGACCGGGAACGAGGGCCTGAACCGCTGAGCGACTCGCTCCACGATAAACGGCCACGCCGTCGCCTCTGTGCTGGACATTCCGTGACAGGGTGCTTGTTTCGCTCCACGCAAAGGAGCGGACACTCGCCGTCGCCTCTGTGATGGACATTCCGTGACAAGGTGCTTGTTTCGCTCCCCGCAAAGGAGCGGACACTCGCCGTCGCCTCTGTGCTGGACATTCCGTGACAGGGTGCTTGTTTCGCTCCCCGCAAAGGAGCGGACACTCGCCGTCGCCTCTGTACTGGACATTCCGTGACAGAGTGCTTGTTTCGCTCCCCGCAAAGGAGCGTACACTCGCCGTCGCCTCTGTGCTGGACATTCCGTGACAGGGTGCTTGTTTCGCTCCCCGTAAAGGAGCGGACGCTCGCCGTCGCCTCTGTGCTGGACATTCCGTGACAGGGTGCTTGTTTCGCTCCCCGCAAAGGAGCGGACACTCGCCGTCGCCTCTGTGCTGGACATTCCGTGACAGGGTGCTTGTTTCGCTCCCCGCAAAGGAGCGGACACTCGCCGTCGCCTCTGTGCTGGACATTCCGTGACAGGGTGCTTGTTTCGCTCCCCGCAAAGGAGCGGACACTCGCCGTCGCCTCTGTGCTGGACATTCCGTGACAGGGTGCTTGTTTCGCTCCCCGCAAAGGAGCGGACGCTCGCCGTCGCCTCTGTGCTGGACATTCCGTGACAGGGTGCTTGTTTCGCTCCCCGCAAAGGAGCGGACACTCGCCGTCGCCTCTGTGCTGGACATTCCGTGACAGGGTGCTTGTTTCGCTCCCCGCAAAGGAGCGGACGCTCGCCGTCGCCTCTGTGCTGGACATTCGATGACAGGGTGCTTGTTTCGCCTCCCGCAAAGGAGCGGACACTCGCCGTCGCCTCATGTGCTGGACTTCTTTGTCACAGACGCAATCGTTCTTTTAAAATCAGAGCATTTATTGAAAAAATTAATAATTCATAAAATCAGAGTATGCATATGATTAACGTGCATGTAAGATATTTTAATGTGAATGGTGTGCAAATTTTTCCATCCATCCAGTATCGTCTTATTTTCCGAAAGTTGACCACACATTCACCAAAAATACTCAGTGAAGTAATGTTTAACTTCGGGGATGAGAGTATATGAAATTGCCAAACTGCAAAATCGTCGCAGTTTCAGAACAGCGGTTTGTAACTGGCTGGTCGTGCAAGGACATTTATTTTTTATTTTATTTTTCTTGTTATAGGTATTTATAAGGAACATGTATGAAAGGTATATTTGTATTATGTTAAAATCATTTTATGCAATTTTTCTCATTTATTTGTTATTTTTATTATTAGCTAGCCGAATTTCAATGCCCACACACATGTTCTACTTATGTGGGATTTACGCAATCCGTTTAACGGAAAAAAAACTTGGGATGATGTATATAATAATTATAATGCGAAATTAAAATAAATATGCATAAAATATCCACCCAATTTTGTAAGTTCTAAAATTTAATTGTATGGAGATTTTTTGATATATTGAACCATGCTTCGTTGAAGTAATTCAAACTTCATATTATTGGGAGTTACATATTTTCCAAATAATTTAAGAAGTGCTCTAAAAATGATTGATATAGGTTGCTGTATTGGTATTGATCTGTTATAAAACTATACATGATGAATTTTGAGAATCGTATAGCGTTTAGTCGACATGTTCATAAAATATTCGGCCTCATATAATATTACAATCCAATAAAATGCCACTCATAATATTTAAACTATGTACTACTTGTTGTAATTGTGCACTCTAATTTGAAGCAAATTCATTTTTACCTTCCATAACGACAGACTGACCATTAGAGATCCTAAGCAATTGCATAAAAAATTAAGCAATTTACTTCCATCTTGGGAAAATTTGAATGAGACGGACTTCTGACTTTAGCCATTACTAAGTTGGATGCATTCAGCCTCTTTAGTGCTGAAAACTTTGCATTGCAAGCACCGGTTGACATCTCATCTTGTGCGGGGTTGAAGAAAATAAACCAGCAATTACTGGCAGAGGTAATTGCTCTCTGTACTGCTCGAGCGCAGAAGCAGCGCAGGTTATAACTTCTTCACTTCAGATATGTATGTACTTCACATATAAAAGTTGGGACCAGTTCTACCTTGCTCGGAATATCTAGAAGCTTACATTGATTTCTTGGCGTCAAATGCGTTTTATTTCTCACGTTTTTATCATCTTAATTGGGGTCTCGGTGGTTCGGGTCTAAAAAGCACAGAAAACTCGCTGGCTATGTTAGCTCATTGTATATGTATTCTTTTTCTCAATTCTGCTATTCCAAAATGGTTTCGAAATTTCATACCCTTTCTAGTACCATTCAGTCTTTTATTCTCTCAAAAAAGGTAATTTTGTCTTATTAAACACTTCGATTTGTAACATAACTCAAACAAATAAAATTCATGCAAAAATTTAAAAAACTACTGCACTTTGGGGCAAACAAAAGTATCATAATAAAATTTATACAAATAAAAAATGAAAATGAATCACCAACACTAATGAAAGGTGGAGAAGTTAGATCATATAAAATGCCACGCCAAAGCATAGTACCTAATAGAACCGCCTATAAGAAATCGAATAGATATATATATATATTAAAGTCACCGCAAAAGGTCAAACGATCATTGTAAAATGAAGCAATTCCTGAAGTAATGACCGACATTGGGTCGTTCCATTAGTCTTAACAGAAACTATGTCCGATAAAATCGCAAAGAATTACACCGAAGTAGCCGCAAAAGATCGAAGGTCCATTGTAATATGAAGCAACCTGTAGTAATGAATCACAGCTATGTAATTAAAAGGGTTTTGTTTCTACGCTGGACAATGGTGGCCATACAGAGCGATCTGTCGGCAAGCTCGAAACTCATGCAGAGCCGTTCAATTGGAGATTAATTAATGCTGTAGGCACCTTTTAATCAGTGATCGCAACACCTTTGTGCCAGGCAGCTTCCTTGTTCGAGATCTATTGGTAGCCGAAGATGATGGTGATGTTAGATGAGAAATTGGTCGATTTCTTGAGTTGGTGCTTTGAAAGAATTCGGCCTCAGAACACCATGAGCTCGTATTGCTTTTGTTATTGTTTTCTTTTATTAAAAGACAGTTAGTTAAAATGAACTGAAATGTGTTGTACAACTTCATAGATGTTTGAATCTGCAAATAATGTCCACACAAATTGAGAGGAAAATGCTAATTAATATAACATTTTCGTAAAATTTCATTTAAGAATGTTTAATAGATCGCTAGGTTAAGTAAGGTAAGGCTTTTAGAAAACAAAGCTCATATTTTACATCCGGGGTAAAAAATAGAGGTTCAACTTCGCTCGCTTATCTGTATACGCTCATCCAACATAATTTAAAATGAAACACCACATTTAAAATCCAATGTGAATTAGTTTTACTGGGTAAAGGAGTTTTTAAATTATGATTTTTGAATGCTAATGTTGACAGAGACTTTAATATATACCTGTATGTTACAATGTATGATTGTCGCTGATACTAAATAAATAAATTGTGTTTCACCAGATTAAAAATACTTGGTTTCCTTTTTATTTTATTAGAAACACACAGAAAAAACACAACTCACTATACACAGTACCATTGCGAGAAAACGCATGAACTCCCATAGACGAAATAGGACGAGCTCAAAAAGTCATGCCCCTAACCTCAGCTGAAGTCTAGGGTCACACCAAGAGGTCCATCTGCATACGTCAAAGCACACACAGCATCCATCCTGCATCTTACCATGTAATCACCACCAACTCCTCTGCCCTCTGGCCTCGAGTGACCCCCGGCGCTCGAGGGTCAAAAGAGCACCTAGTTTTGATATTGGAAAAGGGGACCGTGACCTGGACTTAACATCCGACCAAGCCTAGGGCCGCTGTACACTGGAATCTTGACGTTTGCACGTGTACCTACTGCGCCGATGTGTGATCCACATTTGGGATTCTGTTTCTTTCATTCGTTCGTTTTCAAACAGGTGCTTGCAGTTCGCTCCAATCGGAGAAGAATAATTGGAGGGAGTAAAGGAAAAGGTGGAGTGACCATACATTAGAAGCCACATGTCAATATTTTAGGAAAAAAATATACAAGGATTACGCGTAAAAAACTCCTATTTAAATAATACATTAAAAATTTCCTCAATGCTATATCTGCAATATTAGAGCATGTTGAACTTCGTTTTGTGTTATACATATATCTATAAGATGAAGAAACTTGTATAATGAAATTTGATTTGTTAAATTTCAGTCAGTTAAAATCAGTGCCAATCAGTTAAAATACATGCAGTCCCAAATCTCTCTACCCAAATATCAGAAATTACGTCATTGGGCTTCAATAAGCTTTTTTTGTGAGAAAACCACAATAGATTTAGCCTCTCCTCTTTGCATCGGTATAAAAGTTTGAAAAGGCCACATCGAAATTTAAAAAAAAAACTTCAAAATAGCACGCTTTCTGCTGTATTTGGATGTAACGGGCGTATTCCACTATGGATAGCAACCTTCCAATCATACGCTTCATACCACAAAATTTTCTGGTGGCCGATGGATCAAAATCATGCAGATGTCCTTGAACCGGTGGATTGCAATCCTCGGAATAAGGCCATACGGAAATTAACAAAAAGGCATTTGAAAAAGCCAGATGTGCACAAATATGAAAAAATGTTTACGACACAATGGTTACGTTATAGCAGCAATCATCTAGAGCTATTAATCCACAAATCACCCATAATTCACTAAGTGCATATATAGTCCATTTCATGTTGTAGACCTCCACGACTTAAATATATATCAATATCAGATCATAACAATTAATTTCTCCCTCAGATGTGTGACGCTCGAGACAAATCAAACGAGGAATATCTTTGCTCTAAGGACAACATTTGACTTCCTCAGAAAACCAAACGTTTAAAACACGCAATCCCTCACCATCAAATCCAAAACGCCGTCGCAACTCGCAACCTAACATAGAATTAAAAATAGCCTACCATCTTCCAACTTTCATTCATAAGAGAACACAATAGCTCTACACCAAAGCAAACAATAGCGATTGACTAAATTTTCTTCCCATGAAAAACTGTCCACGCCAACTTCCTCCTACACACATGCGTATCAGCATTGACACCAAAATTATGAATGAGTGGCCGTAGATTACCAATTATTTGACAGCAATATTCTGCATCCGAATCCTCTCCCATATCGCATGACGCAAATTAGGCTGACAATACCAACCAGCGAAGCGTGCCAAAGAGTCGTCTTTTAAGAAGCCTAAGTCGTCACGCAGTCAAGCAAGCGAGTGGTCATTTCTTGCTCGGGTTCTTACTTGTGCCCAGTGGCGTAACCAGAAGAGATTCTCAGGGGAGCCTCCGAAAATATATTTTAGGGCCCGAAAATGGCGATGACGTTCTTTTAGGGAATGGATGTTATAGTTCATCTTTTTTAGGGAATGGTTTTATCAAAGCAAGGCAGGGTGACGGGTAACAGAAATCTGGGAGTACTTTTTCCTCACGCCGCGAGGAGAGAGGAGCCCCAGTTTTGTTTTTGCTCTGGGGTCTCCGATTTGAAGTAACGCCACTGCTTGTGCCCTAATTGTGGTGGTGATGCGAACTGATACTATCGCCTGTAATACTATACAGTTCGCTATACAATGGCAATAGATGAATATGCTGCACTAAAAGCCCCATAAAAAATGTCTTATTAACCAGGATTTCGTTTCACGGTGGTGCTTATTTATTTTTACATGAGCCATGTTATTTTTGCAGTCAACTAAATAAACAAGGCAACCTGTCTCGGAACAGAGTCGACGGCGAGTGTCCGCTCCTTTGCGGGGAGCGAAACAAGCACCCTGTCACGGAATGTCCAGCACAGAGTCGACGGCGAGTGTCCGCTCCTTTGCGGGGAGCGAAACAAGCACCCTGTCACGGAATGTCCAGCACAGAGGCGACGCCGAGTGTCCGCTCCTTTGCGGGGAGCGAAACAAGCACCCTGTCACGGAAAGTCCACAGAGGCGACGGCGAGTGTCCGCTCCTTTGCGGGGAGCGAAACAAGCGCCCTGACACGGAATGTACAGCACAGAGGCGACGGCGAGTGTCCGCTCCTTTGCGGGGAGCGAAACAAGCACCCTGTCACGGAATGTCCAGCACAGAGGCGACGCCGAGTGTCCGCTCCTTTGCGGGGAGCGAAACAAGCACCCTGTCACGGAAAGTCCACAGAGGCGACGGCGAGTGTCCGCTCCTTTGCGGGGAGCGAAACAAGCGCCCTGACACGGAATGTACAGCACAGAGGCGACGGCGAGTGTCCGCTCCTTTGGGTGGAAAGAAATAGTGGCGGTTTAGTCCCCCCTGGATCGAAACGCGTGGTCAAGACAGAGGACATGTAATTGGTGGCAGTCGTGGGAACTCTTACATCGAGCGAAGATCCCTTTGCCCTTTTATGTTGTGATTTATGAAAATTAAGTGGGAGGTGATATCCGCAAATCACTGTTTTATAGGAAGCCGAAGACAAAACTGCTTTAAATATAATTTTTATATGAAAGAATACTATAAGAAAGTCCGTGAAATGTCCGTGAAGATTGACCGGTGTTTATATATTTCATAAAATTAAAAAAAAATCCCGGTTGTCCTTTCTACGAAATAAAACTGAGAGACTGGCATATTTTCATTGACCTGAGAAATTAGTTTTCTACCGCACCTGAATTAATAAAGCATAGAAATTAATTTTGAATGCACTGTTGTCTTTTAATTATGAAAGTGTTTCAAATATTTTTATTTAAAATCCAACCCATATTCTTTCTGCCCAAAAATTCTAACACATTATTCTTTGCATGATAAACTTGATCACGTTTTAAGGAGACTGATCAGTTCGCCAGAAAGAGGCTTTTCAGGCCTACATCGTTAAAGTTATCACTTCAATTTTTCAGTATGTTGCAGACAAAAGACGTAAATAAGGGCGACCGTGGCCTTTTTTCGAAAATTTGTGTCTGGAATGATAGAATACTCAGAAACTCTTAATTTTGTACCATTTTTAGAGCCATATATACGAAAGTGCAAAGAAAAATTGGGGCAAAGGGTCATGGTCGCCCTTATTTACGTATTTTGTCTACAACACACTGAAATATTGAAATTATTACCTTAACGGTTTGGCCGTGAGAACTCGGCAACTTTTGGTCTGTTTTGAGAAAAAACGGGCAAATTGAGCGATTTTGGCCACCCTGAAAAAACTTTCCAACCAAACCTGAAAAAATGTCTACTGTGAGTTGGTCTTCACGTGTGTCTTACAACTGTAACAAGTGATGTTTCTCATGCCGATAGGAGGCGATTTACTGAAACTCCTCCTTAAGGTGATTATGTGATCCATTTGTGATCTTCCTCCTTAAGTACCTACGTGGTTATCGTGGTAAAAGGTATATGGAGGTACAGTATACGGGCTAAAGTGGAGGCACAGAAAGTAAAATCTGTGAACGTAAGTGGCTTTTACCGCATCTCAATAATGTTCGATAAGAGAAATATAAACTATATATTAAAAAACAGAATACTCACCAATTTCGCGAATTGATTTGCCGAAAGTCCTCTACCCCCAATTTAAACACCAGCAATCTCATTGAAACCAAATCAACATCACAAAAATAATACCCAAGCTATTTCTATCCCGAAGATGATTGCGTACTTGTAAAATATCCAGTGGGCGACGAACTAATTCTGGCAAAAGCATCTTGACTTGTGACATGTCAAATGGTGAAAGACGTCAGAACCTCTAGCACCTTCGCCAAGAGCGAGAACTATTTTTAATATTCAGTCACGGCAAGACTTATAATAAGTTCGATTAATACCTCAGTGTCAAAAGGTAAAATGGCTTCGGATTTGTCAATGTCTCTAGTCAAGTGACGCAAAAGCTCCAGTGATGTTTTTATCTGGAGGCGTTTTGAATTCAACAATTAGGTTTCAACAATAACGTAGTCAATGTGTTTAATAGGTGTTCCTAATCATATGAATTTGGTGCGTACCTGCACATGATGACTCCATTAAGAACCTTTACGTGTGTCTTTATGCTATAGGGACAAGGTCGAAAATAGGATTGTGATAGGACGTTGAATTTTTATAGACAGACAACTTATCTGTACATATAAAAGTATCAAAAGTAAAAACACATGTAACTTCTGGAGAATTGACACTATCGAGACCAGACAAAGATGTAAGTAACGCAGAAGTTTATGATTTTTCATGATTGTTGAATTATTTTACCATATTTTTACCTAATTTTGGTGAAAGTTTAAATAGTCTTGTCGCGAAGGTCAAAATTAAAAACGAACTTAATATTTGTCTAAATATTCCTATTTCCTAATTCATGATTGAAATGTAGCTTTTAAATTCATATTGAGTTTAGATTATTTTTATTTTATATCATTTATTTAAACTGTTATAACAATAAACAGGTTGGCTGCCACATCGTTTTATTTCATTTTAATTACTATTTTATCATTTCCTTCGTCATCTTCTTCTTCCTATTCTAATATTAACGCTCTCCACGTTTCTTTTCATTTCCACGTTTTATTATTTTCTATACATATTCCCACTTTTCTGCTCTTTCTTCTATGTATAACTTTTAAGATTACTTATTAATATAACATATACAAATAACTAAATACATACATACAATAATTTGAAATTAACTGGGATTTAATTTTCTCCCAGCTTTTCTTTGAATTAATGTAGAGTTCATAAAGTGTGATCTTAAAGTAGATCATTCATCTAAGGTGTGAAATAGCTTGCAGCTCCAACAATTTGTTAATAGGAAACTATTGTGTAAAATAATAAATGGTGTTAATATAAATGGGATCGGTGACAATGACATGGGCAACAACTTATCTATCCGAACACACCTGTTAATTAATTTTCAATCAAGTTCGATTATCGCATAATTGAGGTAAAAGATAGATTTTTAAGATGCTCTACGACAATACTCTTGACTTCCAGATGACCAACGAATAAGTCACCTCCCCGTGACATATATGCTCTTTCTTTTGCTGATGAAAATGATGAGATGATTGGAATTCACTCGAAGACAATACTATAGAATAGTACCGGACTGTTTAATATACATCTATAGAATCTATTGTACAATACACACCTATTGTATAATATCTTTATTAAGTATTTCACATGCTTCCTTCCGGACTTCATAGCTACAGGGAATTCATACGACTGCTGGTACAACACAGCCCTTTTCAAAGGGCATTTTCAATTGTCGTTCGAATTGTGCGAATTCCCTAAGTGAATCAGCTTGCAAATTTCAAAACCGAAGAAAGGAAAAGTGGTCTTTAGGTTCCTGGATTTGCAGCAGAGCGCCACACATCAGTATCATTTATACATCTCGAGCATTGGTTCTTAGAACATTAATCAAGATACATATCGATGGCGAGATGACCGGAAGAAGGGCGGAGAGCCAAATCAACTGGACGTTATAAATAATTCTACTTTTATAACCTTACATATAGTACTAGGGCGAACGCAATTTGTGTTGCGTTGAAGATGAGCGTAGCGGTTTGTATATAGCGCAAAAAAAGATTAAGGCAAGAAGCCTATGCAAATCATGGAGCAGCAAGCCGGACCAATGCTTTCTCATAAATTCTGATCACTTCAAAATGTAAACGATTCTGACCTTTCTTTGTTTCTGCCCGAGCTGTCGGGTAGCGGAAATATGCTCATTTTGAGATCATTGAGCAATATGCATGTGAATACATAGATGTAACTCATGCCCAAGGGTTTGTATTGGGTTTTATTGGGTTGGTTTTTATTGGGAAAAATCTGGTGTGATGTTTCGATTTGGTATCGATGGTTTCTAAAGGCAAATCGAAATTGGGAACATAAAAAAAAATTCCCACTTTTAAATAAATTTCCGTACTTTTCCAAACTTGCCCAATTGTCGAATTTTGCTCTTTTTTCTGCTTTGAAAGTGAAGGGTGTGGAGGATTTTCTTGAAACGCAGGGGGTCTAAGTTGAGAACAAAAGTAGACACCCTGAAAATTTCATCCCGCTCGAAGCAGGCGTTTGGCCTGTAGAGCGCGCGCAAACACACATACAAACACACACCAAGTGTTTTTTTTAGCAGTAGTGAAATTGATGATTTAGCTTCGCTCGCTTCGCTCGCTACGCTCATCAATAAAGTTAATGTATAACATCTGAAACGCAATGCAAAGCACATATTTCTTAAATGGATTCACACGTAATTCGTAAATATAGGCAAAGACATATTCGGTCATCAACAAAACATTACCTAATAACATAATATAGCAAAGAACTTGACAAGCATTATAACACAATATCAAAAAACAAATTCAACGTCAGGTAAGCAGATACAAGCAAATATAAGCATATACAAGCATTTACAAGCATATACAAGCATATACAAGTATTTACAAGGATATACAATCATATCCAACTATACACAATCAGCATAAACAAGCAAATCATAAAACAAATTCAGCGAGCAAGCACATTAATATACAAGAATATATAAGCACATAAATCGAATTCAACAATATTCGTAATAATAATCGTAATAATATCCTTACAATCTCCGGATTAGAATACCAGTCTCACTTTGGAAATGTCATCCTTACTTCGGGGTCAAAATCTTGAAACTGTGTGTACAGACGAATGAAATTGGTCCCCAGTCTCGTCGCCAGAGCGCAGGTCAACAGCGCCAGCGCCGTGTACCAACTGATTGCAATTTGCGACAGTAAACGAAGGATTTATTAAAATGCCGTGAGGTCAGCGCCATTACGATCCGCCATAAACCAATGATACTAATAAATGATGCTGGATTCAGTCCTGAGATTAACGACGCAGTTACGACACATAGCTGTGTGTATCAGATGTGTGTGATCCGAATACGAATGTACGCGCTCTCTTTTCCCTCGGAGCGTTTTCCCGATTCCCGACAGAGATTCATCTGTCTAGAGGTGATATCCGCTCCACTGGACCACTATGGTAATGTTTAGATTGTGTCATTTTTAAGTTCGTGTTTGAAAAGGGTGACTTGCATTTTTATGTTTTGGCGGTGGTTCCAAAATGAAGTAACATTTGTGAATTCAGTATGAAGCTTAAAAACATTGGTGATCCTAGAATATGCATCACAACATGGCTGTGCTCGCAGTGTGCCAAGAACCCGCCCTGTCCCATCGCGCCCTGCCTAACGTGGACCCTGCCCTCATGTCCCAGCCTTGCCTGGAGGTCGTGGGGTATGAATCACACCATGGCTGTGCTTGCAGCGTGCCAAGAACCCACCCTGTCCCATCGCGCCCTGCCTGACGTGGACCCTGCCCCCATGTCCCATGTCCCAGCCTTGTCTGGAGGTCGTGGGGTATGAATCACACCATGGCTGTGCTTGCAGCGTGCCAAGAACCCACCCTGTCCCATCGCGCCATGGCTAACGTGGACCCTGCCCCCATGTCCCATGTCCCAGCCTTGCCTTGATACTATATATAGTGCTGGTAGTTATCCCTCTGTTCAACATTACGCCGTGCATACTTATTTTACAATCACGTAGGCGGACTAATTGAACTTTATATAGCAGACGTTTTTAATGGCCACACATTCAGAGGTCAGCTTGTGTAACAAAAAAGAGGGTCCTTGGTTCTGTGCCCGGGCAGCTCGGAGAATGTCTATTCACCGCCGACGCAAAGATGCCATTGACTTGCGGATTCAATGGGCTGCTGTGAGTTGCTGTATGGTTATCCCGTCTAAACATGTTACCTGTCTGAAAATGCTGTCAGCGTGTTTGGCCTATTTATCACTTTGCTCTCTGAGCTTTGTTAGGTACTGTCAGACGTCTCCACCTGTTGCTCTGGACCAAGGTATGGTTGCTTCACGCGGGAGCGTGGGGTTTGTCCCTTGCGATTTTCATGTTATTGATTTTGTGGCGGTTTTTAGTGGTTTAATAAACGGTTTGATAAGTCGCTCTGCTGCATATCAGGTGCTTTGGCTTGGCTTTAAAATTAAGCTATTTCTTATTCAGCCAATGTTTAATTGGGACATGGAGTAAAATGATTTTATTGGGAAGTTTATTGGCAGAGAAAGAATTTTTAACTTTTTGGAGCAACTAGTTTCTAAGATATTGTCTTAAAGCATTTTTATTGGGGGAACCAAATGAAGTTGTTCTGATTTCAAGATATAAATATGAGCCTGATTCCATCTACCTTGAAGTGAAAATTGAAAAATTCCTTTTATCATCAAAACTCAGACAAATAATGCAAGAAATGCTCGCGAGGGATTTCAAACGCTTTGCTACAAGAAAACTTTCAGGTTTTAAAATTTACAATGTTAGGATCGCATAGAATATATCGAACGGGCACCGGAAACTTGAATAATTTTCTTAAAACTCCATCAACTCTACAAATACAAAAAGTTGATTGCGAGAGTGAAAAGACGAAGGCACAAAGACACAATGGAAGAAATAGATCAAGAGATTTTCTTCCAATTGAGGAATTTTCCAACCGCCCAAAGTCAATCGATATAAAGTAGGTACAAACCTTCAGTGCCATCTGCAGGTATCATACAGTGCAGAGGCAGATTAAAGAAAATGCCCCATAGTCCTATAATTATTTAAAATTCTGGGAAAACCGTGACGTCCAGCTATTTTTGACATGGCCTCTGCTACAATCGACACCAGAACTCAGGCTATAGCATGTTGCACATCTGAATTATTTCACTTAGAGTGCCTTTAACGGGTGTCTGTCACCGTCGGGGTAAGCTGTCTACTTTGCACTACACTTTGAGTAACTAGAGAGCAAGGTACGCCGTTAGCATGGAACAAACCAATAAATGTATGTCATGACATAAGATCAAATATAGCAAACTATTTTATGTGTATAGTCAGATTATTTTTAGGTTGGCATATTTGTAAGTTCTGAAAACTTTATTATATACCTATTGTAAAATTTTTTTAATTTAATCCATCCACAGCGGTTTGCCAGTTTTTAACACCGTATCTTCAGATTACAGGATCACCAAAGTTAAGCAATACAACGCTCTTTGAATGGGTGACCAACATTAACCATTCACCACTTATGTCCGAAATGAGAGAATTTTGAGCTATTAAATTTGATATGTCAGATTCAAGTTCACCTTGCTTACGAACCTCTAAAGAAAGCATGCATTAGTCTCGGAATCCTGTTCCCCGAATTCTCCTGAGACCGCAACAGGTAGCAGCGAAACACACTGTAGCTAAAATCCTCGGACATCTGGCCTGAGTTGAATCTAATGGAACTCTTTTATAATATCTCCCGTGTGATAATAATAAAAGTTCACGGATATTCGTGGCCGCGAGAGTTCGTTACCTTTTTTTTCTTATTTCCCCGCCGCGAGAACTTTTTTTCCCGCCACTCTCTCGCCAGCTTCCATCTTCGCTTTTCAAACGTTGTACTCACTAATCGTAATTTAAAATTCGAAAAAAATAAAATTTTTATCAAAGTTCCACCGTCATCGTCGGGTATTATAGGTAATGTGTTTTGACCCTAACCTCTCTCCATGCCTCTCCCCCTGCCCACGCCGCTCCCTCAGCCACCTTTCGTCCTCGTCTTCTCGAATTACCTTCTATCATGGCTTTCTTGATGAAAAAACGAGCTACCTTACGCGCAGGACAAAGGCCGGACAAGTGTCTTGTCAAGACTGTGTACAGTGTGTACATTGAAACATTGACCCATGGGAATCAAATGGCCGAGACGAACATGAGGTCCGGGACTGCGTTACTTGAGCGATTGGCACTTTTGATAGGAGGTAATTTCGATGCCAAAATGCCCAAACAACGCATGAATTCTGGACTTCATATCACCTTCTTCTGAGCATTGTGTCAAACAAGTTTATAACGTGGATGGACATCGAAATAAGTTCAGATAATACTAGTTATTTTCGCTGTAAAAACGTGATAAAATATTTTGGCAGTGGAACTTTGGTGCATTATGAGTAACTTATAACATGATTTGAACACGCAATCGATGGCATTTTACACACCGTATTATCAGAATGTATATTCTAACGCAAGCACTGAGCTGCTTTGTACGAGTACTAGTTAAAACAATTACTTTTTACAATTATAATCAATCAAATATCCCACACACTCTTATCAGAAACATTACTCTGATAAAAAAAGTTGTTGCAATCACTGTGGAAAACAGATAGATAATTTTCAACAAGGTTTACGACACATTTTGCTTATTTAACATCAAGTTCCCAGGCAGCCCCATTTTCGCTCCTCACAAAGGAGCGGCCACTCGCCGTCGCCTCTGTGCTGGACATTCCATGACAGGGTGCTTGTTTCGCTCCCCGCAAAGGAGCGGACACTCGCCGTCGCCTCTGTGCTGGACATTCCGTGAAATGGTGCTTGTTTCGCTCCCCGCAAAGGAGCGGACACTCGCCGTCGCCTCTGTGCTGGACATTCCGTGACAGGGTGCTTGTTTCGCTCCCCGCAAAGGAGCGGACACTCGCCGTCGCCTCTGTGCTGGACATTCCATGACAGGGTGCTTGTTTCGCTCCCCGCAAAGGAGCGGAAACTCGCCGTCGCCTCTGTGCTGGACATTCCATGACAGGGTGCTTGTTTCGCTCCCCGCAAAGGTGCGGACACTTGCCGTCGCCTCTGTGCTGGACATTCCGTGACAGGGTGCTTGTTTCGCTCCCCGCAAAGGAGCGGACACTCGCCGTCGCCTCTGCACTGGACATTTCGTGACAGGGTACTTATTTCGCTCCCCGCAAAGGAGCGGACACTCGCCGTCGTCTCTGTGATGGACATTCCGTGACAGGGTGCTTGTTTCGCTCCCCGCAAAGGAGCGGACGCTCGCCGTCGCCTCTGTGCAGGTCAGCTAAATCTCCATTTCGGAAATACGGCAAACCAACCGATCGAGTGCTAATGAGTGAATCATGGATCGGATGAGTCAGCTCTAGATCTAAGAGTGAATTAATCAGAGGTACAGGCATCCCATGGCGTCCACATTCAGTCCGTTCTCGTGAAGAAGCGATCGTCTTGAGTCGACGTGGTCTCTTTTTGCGTAGTCTGTCTCGGCGGCATGACAAATCGTCTCATCACATTCCTGCCGTTTCGATGCTTCTGTTTGCCGCAACAATGAACCGGCCACAGGTCGGACAGAGTCGTCGTCAGTCGGCGCAGGATGGCCTGAAGCCATCGGGAGTCAAGGTCTTTGATGGACGGACTGTGGGACGCGCCGGAGTCGAAGAGAGAAGTGATGGGGTTGGTGCTTTTTATAGCATGAGGCACCGAGCTTCGGAATATGGCCCACGCAAGAACTTTTTTAAATTCTCGTATTTTTGTACACCGTAGGTATTCTCAATAACAATGGCTATCCACGAACCACGATATGTATACACGAGAACACGTGAGAACACACGAGAACAGCTGGAGTTGCCTATCCCCGCACTAAGACTTGCATTTAACTGTTTTGCACAGTATTAGGAATTTATAAGACTCAAATGATAAATAATAAATAAATAAATATGTAAAATATACCTAAAATAGTTTGAATTATACAAAACTCTATAGGTTATAGAGTTCGAGAGTTGTAGGTATAGTGTGTATTTTATAGAGTTGTAGCAGTAGTTGTGTAGAGTTGCGTACCTATACTCCATTTCACGTTAAGAAGGAGAGTGGATTTGCAGCTTTCTCATGCACCTACTGCCGCTAGAAATGAGTTGAGAGTTCCAAACCTGCCCTTAGAGCCTGTTGTCTGGCTCAATGCATGGCTTGTGAATTTTGAAACTCTTTGTTTGTGTCTAGAAGCAGCAAATCCACTCTCCTTCTTAGCGTGAAATAGAGTTGAGTATAGTTCTAGTGAAATTGTTTTAGACTTAGAACTTTCGGCAAAAGTTTTTTCACAGGGTTGGACTATTTTAGAGCTCAGCGTTTTATATTATAGTGGTATGCTAAAAGTGTAAATAGGCGTTTCACCTATATGTTTTTAAAATACTGAGATCCCCGGGAAATAACTTAAGTTAAGCAACACTGCGCCGAGTCAGATATTGGATGGGTACCGTTAAACAAGTTCTGGTATAATCATATGCGCTGCAGTGCAGCACAGATGAAGTGTTTGACCTAAGTGCAACAGCTTTGCTCCGCTCTCCACTAGACATGATAGATTATTAGTGAATAAATCCCATTTTTCATATGGGCTCATTTGGGGTATCTTAGGGTATAGTTCATAAAGCACTATGTTAATTGTGCCGATACCGAGTTTTCATGTCTCACTGCCACAAGCTGGCTATAACATAAGCCAACAGCATTCACCAACTCACTGGCCAGTGCAAAATTATAACAAGTTTAATTATAATTTTACTTATTTCACTGAATTGATTTCGGAAGCACACTTTCATGGGATGATTGCACCACACCTTTCTTTTCGGTGAGCGAAATTATACCAAGGGGCGGTTGTGGACAGTGTTAAAATATCACCGGTAATATCACTCGATTCCTATATCACTGCCATTGCTTTCACATGGGAAGTGAAGTGATTATGACCCGGGTGTACCAAAGCTTTCAACTCCTAGTTGAGATCCTAGCTTGGAGTTACTACTGAATTCGAGGCCTGTGATTGGCTGCATTCCGTTGTAAGATGTAAATCCTAGTTGGGATCTCATTCTCAATTAGGAGTTGAAAAAACTTTGTAAAACGGGGCATTATAGTATACTAGTGATATCGAAATCACACAGCTAAGTAATTGATTCCCAAAACAGTACCTATATACCGTTTGGTTTCTAATCCTTCAAACCCTCAGTTGGTATTTGGTATTTACACGCCCAAACAGGAATTCATATGCAAATACTATTTGACTTGTCAACACACAAACTCAGATAAGAAATAAACACATAATTAAAATGAATCGAACTTCCTCAACCGTCGGATGCTTGTTTTTCTGAATGCAAATCCTCACCACGCTGTCAAATTTCGGACATCGCCTTATTTTTTCTGCAGTCGCAAAACACATTTCGGAAATTATCAGTGTTAGAATCACCTGGTGCTAGCGTGAACAGTCCACTAGCTACCGTCTTTGATCTGTCAAACCAGCGAACATCACTAATTAATCACTGCCATGATGAATGGCATTCACTTTATTCTCGTCGATTAAACACGTTCCTTACGGTCACTTCGCGAAGGTGAGAGTCATTAGAGTCTCCGTCAGATGGCGACAGTGGGCACAGCACAGGGATCGAGTTCTAGGTTGTGTAAGAATAACGGTCTTGGTATAATAGGATCTTTTTAAGGTCTTGGTTGAGGTTTTGGTTAAGGTTTAGTATATAAAACTGATGCTAGTAGACGTCTTAGCGCCCATGTTAAACTGTTGAATCAATTTGCTTCAAAATCTGTCATCATAAGGTCAAGCATCTAATACCTACACCCCGTATTATAATAAGTCATAGGACCTTTTTAAGGTCTTGGTTAAGGTTTTGGTCGAGGTTTAGTATATAAAACTGATGCTAGTAGACGTCTTAGCGCCTAAATAAACTGTTGAATATATTTGATTCAAAATCTGTCATCATAAGGTCATGCATCTCATACCAACACCCCGTATTGTAATAAGTTACAGGGCTTTTTAAAGGTCTTGGTTAAAGTTTTGGTCGAGGTTTAGTTTATAAAACTGAGGCTAGTAGAAGTCTTAGCACCTAGATAAACTGTTGAATCAGTGTGATTCAATTCTGTCATCATAATGTCAAGCATCTCATAGTCATAACAACACCTCGTATTACCTACATTGGATTGGTTCTATACCAAACATTCATGGGGGATTTTTACGAATACCTTGGTGTTATTCACTGGATGTCAAATGTCAATAATGCAACATTTTTGAGAAACTGCCAGCAAAGCATATTATATAGGAATAACATCGAGATCTATAACTAGCATCAATCTACTTATTGATAAGGGGCAAACATGGAGCTCTTAATGTGTGTCGAACATCAGTGCAAGTTTTAAGGGAAAATATTTCGCACTGGGCCACATTTGGAAATTAGGAATGGGAAATCTTATAACTCAGCCATGTTTATGGCCCATGTAAAATATCAATAGGCCATAAAAACAGGTCAGATTGTTAGATAATTTTTACATAGCATTGGAACTATTGATTAAGATCTAAATGTGGTAGATGACTTGTAAAATTTGGATAAAACAAGTGGTTGATCCAAAACTTAAGACAACTACTCCCTGGACTGAAACTAGTTGGGTTTCAATTTTTTTTAAATCGCACTACAAAGTTCCTTTAAATGTCAATTTCCGAAAATGTTCAAGATATTATTTTATATTTTCTAACAATTTTAGACGAAACGAGATTGTATTATTTAAATTTACTTTAAAGAGTGATACAACCATGATCCCCTATTGTAAATTTTATGGATCCGTTGCATCACTTTGGTGAACATTTAACAAACTGTTGAATTTACTTCTAGAATAAACATCTTATTCTACCGATTCGCAAAAACATCTTATTCTACGCATACCAATTCTCTTCAAAAGATGAGTGAAGCAGACAACTTTTTAGGCGCCTTCAGCCATCTAAATGTTATCGGAAAGAGACTTTTACGTTCCTTCTTTGACTCCACATAAACCCGACCAACAAATCAATAAAACCATTGTTATTAAGTAAATAAACACACAATATAATTTAATTAATCAAAAATACGTTTAAAAAAATACATTTCAAACTTATGGATAATAATTTAAGACGATGGCTCAATCAACAGAGTAATACGAAATGGTATGAGAAAGAGATCGGATTTTCTTCTGAGCAGATCAGCTGTATAGTTGACACTGGAGACGTGTTTTTAGTAGCTTATGGCGTGAAGTTTTCGGAAGAAGTTCAGCCTGTATTGGCTTCACTTTCTCTTGAAGCAGGTGACTGCATTGAAGTAGCATCTCCAGTAAACACGTCCTTTCGGCTGGCCTCGCCTCTGTAAGTCCATCTGGGAAAGAACGACAGAAATGAGAGAGAACAGAATGAGAGCACAGGATAATCAAAGGATAAACTAAAACGAAACTAAACTAAACGAGCCAAAACGAAAAGAAATGAACTAAAAAGAAACCGCAAAGTCAGCTCGAAGTAAGTATAGCTTATTTGGTCAATTTTAGGGGTTTGAAATGGAAGGAAAATATATGATTTGGTTACCACCTTTTACCAAAAATGATCTAACATAAGCTTTCGAAAGTTAGATATTATGTGGCGTGGCAAGGCAATTCGAGCTGAACGAAACAGCTAGATATTATAGCAAACGTCAGCAGCATTGAATCTTTTCCAATAAGATGTTATTGTTAGGGCAGTCCATCATTAAATCTGCTTTTATGGAGGGTGTGCTACTCTCAATAAGAATATTTTGTCTTGCTCATGGGTCAGTAAGTTTATAAACTCGATAGTTCATCAGGAGCTCAGGGGGTGCAGTTGTAAGCCCCTCACCTTTTGGGTCGAGACTCAACTCTCTGTGCCTATTGCATCTTGGCTATCCACTTTCTTCACCAAATCAACTATGGAGTGGTTTTGCTTACCGAAAATCAGAACTTAATTCCCCAAATGTTATCATTTAATCAATATCTTAACATTTCTTTCCTTTCGAACAAATATTAATGAGAAGTTTTTAATTTATAAAATATATAGTGTGAACTTTTGTGCACTTTTGTGCTCATAACTAAAATAAACAAATCATTTTGAATAAATTAACATACAAATCAAATCTCAATGTTTTATAAAATTACGTCCCAGTGTCTTATTTCAAGCACAGCACATTCCTCAGAGGTACAAGGAAAACTGGGAAACATATATATTCCGTCAGAATGCGTGTGTGTGTTTTTAAATGAATAATTGACAAAAACTAAATGTGGGACTCTTTGAGTGAATGAGAGTACCTTATCAGACATGTCGATTCTTGCCGGAATGGCCGAAGGGTCATCCTCCATGGCCTTCTGCAGAGCTACCATCACCTTGTCTAGCAGCAGCGCTGTTCGTTTCGGAACCACTACCTGCAAACAAGAGGGAGTTATATTAGCTACGTAGTATGAACAGAGATAGAGGGAGGTTTGAATTTGCGGTTTCATTTTCTGCATGGAAAGAAAATCAGAATAAATTCGTATCCTTTTGTATAAAGTAAGGTTTATCAGCTTTTTTCATTCCACCATTTACAGTGGGTATTATCAGCTAATAATGACGGCTAGCCTAGTATTTACAGGGTCACCAAACTTGGCTCACAAAGTCGATCCCAAAAAAAAAAACTATGCCATATTTATGCACCTTTGATGAATCTTTTTGCACCCAAGTATCGAATTTTGAACCCCCACCCCTATCGAAATACCCGTATTAACATTGAAATAAATTTGTTCCTGTCAGTTCATTTGTGAAAATATTAAAACATCAGTCCCGGGATATCAATTTGATCCAAAATCTACCATAAGTCTCTAAATAGTTTTGCAGCTCTTCAAATTCTGCAGCTATGCATCTAAATTGCCGAGACAAACAATGATTTTCATCCAATGACATGAGAAACTTATAGAACGTCACTTCCACTAGGTACTACAAATTAAATTTACAGAAACTATCACACGAATTTTCCAAACCACGAGTGATTTTCGAACAATGAATAATATTGGATACAGGCTACACATTTTCAATGCTTGCTTTTATAGTACAAAGTTATGAAATTATAAATTGAACTCATGTCGACGACAGAATCTGAGCGTGTACGTACACGGAGTTTCTAGTTTCACAATAAATAAAGTCGATCTTTCGACAAAGCACCCCGCGATAAATAAAACTGCCTGTATTACACGTACTTTTAACGAGGTACACACGACTTTGAGACTTGATTTTAATTGGATGTTGAGGAGGGGGACACATGCATTCGAGGGCTTTGCATCACTCAAAAGTTTCGACGTTTAAAACAATGAGCACACTCTGAGCCAGCGCATAGGTGACATTTTTGTGCGTGTGCGAATATATAACGATCTCGTTCTCAGGTTACACTTTAGAAGATAATGTTTCTAATGACTTCATCCGAATTGGATACTGCCGTCTGGAAAGTTGCTAGCTTTTCTTTTCAGTGGGCTGAGATTTTGTAGTAACGTCGCTGAAACATCGGGACATAGTTTTTGGAAGTGTTGCTTATTATTTCGCGCTTTAGTAAGGCTTTTTCGAACAGGTGTTTATCGGTTTCGAACCGTATTTATCACTCTAGTTAGAAACCGAACAATCATCTCCAACGTCAACTAGTTTTATTTCAAATTAATTATTCGAATGATGATTTAAATTATTAGCTCTGTTTAGTTGTCCCCGAAATCTAGATGATAACTAGATTTCTTGCGTTTGTTTGTCCAGGCTAGATTTCGTTTACTGCATGATTGCCTATGATGACGTCACAACGAAAACCGATATCTAGATAATAACTACATTGCATCTTGTTATGTACTGGACAACCAAACATACCTAATATGTTTTATTTGAAATTACTTTGAAATGACTTTAACTGTAACGTTCATTTATTTATTTAAGAGCGTTGCAAACGATTGGATTCACAAGCCACGTTGCGTGGCCAGGGGTCGGTGCAGAGGTTCACCCGGGAACTTCCTACACCAACAATTATTAATGTACAAATCTGGAAAAAAAACCATAGACCGAGAAAGAATCACTGGATGTCGGTTGGTAGTTTTTAATACAAGTTATGGTAAACTTTTTCCATACGAGCCCGTAAAAAAGCCGTAAAAATGGTATTTTAGGCACTTTTTGAAAATGTACACCTCAGTCATTTTTGAGAGTATAATAACCTAACACACCATCCGACATCCAACAACCCTTCAACTACAAATGTATTTTTTTCCAAAACTCTGTGTTGGTATTTGTGGCCAGGAGAAGTTCCCGCGTGAACCTCCGCGTACGACGAAAACACAAGCGTTTCGTTGCCTCTTTCCGACCGTTAGAAATGGGATTTGGAGCTTGTAACGCGATGTCGGCGGTTATATGTGGTGACCTTCAACACTTAATCAGCGGTTTCATGTGAAGAGTGAGAATACTTGAAGTGTTTCGTTGGCCAGGCTAGAAGTACAAAATGATTGGTGCATAGATGTCGATCAAGATTCGTTGGATTTAAAAACAATTACAAAGATGGGTATACAAGCGCGAATGCTTTCCGAAATTTGCACGGATCATATACGACTATACATGTTTTTAAATCTTATCGTAGGTACACGTTTTAAATTGTTAAATCACGCAAACTAAACTGCTCTGTACCAAAAATAAGTTTATTTTCTAAATACATTTGGTGGCCAAGAGAGGGATGAAAAAAAAACATCAACTTTACGAATTAAAAAACGAACGAACAAAAGCCCATGTGGGGGAATATTGAAAATATTCACATATTTTCACTTGTGCACAGAGACTCGACATTAATATTCGCATTTCAATTACTTTGTTGGAAATGTATTTTATATATTTTTTTTGCCATGCTCTCCGAAACAAAAAATTGTCTACTTTCAAGATTGCTTCTCATTTTAAAGGTCACTCCACTCAACCATTTTAAGGTGCAAGATCATCATAAATATAGGTATATATACTCTTCTATGAAAACTTGTTGTTGCCATTAAAATAGGATTTTAGAAAAGAGTAATACTCTTCTTTGAAAACTTTCGTCACCAATGATTAATATACTCAGCAAAGATATTCCATGCATTGCATAATATGTGAATAGTGTCTGCGCAGTTCATGCCAACGATTACCCTGACTCAATTGTGCTCGCTGATGAAAGGGAGCAAAGGGGGGGGGGGGGGCACAGTAGGAGCCGCTCTTTCATTGGCACCAAGGCTGATAATTGCTTTTCAGTGTTCTCTTCCAATAATTTGTATCGCGTAACTACACTGTGCCATATAAGATGTCTATAAAATCTCTATCTGTGGTTTAAGAGAAAGATATTTTCGTGGCTTTTGTGGTTTGTGGTAGTGATATATACCAAACTTTTTCAGAGATATTGTGAGGGGTTGGGGGGTGGTGGACACGCATAAGTTACTAGCAAGTCATTCAGCATCATGAATTAGCATTGTAAATGCTGTTATTTTAACAAGGCGAATTGTTTTACCTATAAAAATGACATAATGTGTCTATAAAAGCAGAAGAAAACGGGTTGTTAATGAAATGCTAAAATGGCCCTGAAGTTGCTACGAATTTTTATGAGATGTACTTAAAATTTTGTCACATTTCTAAGTTTGGCAAATTATCCAAGTCGTCTTTTTTCTATACTTGGATTCTCAGAAAAGTCTCCATAAAGATATAAAATGATATTTAAATTAATGCAGTTTATATGGCGATTGTATTTTTATTTCATTCTTTCACGGATATCATGCTAAAAATTGTCTTGTTAATCAAAAACTTCAAAGTTTTAAAGTAGCCGTTGCCCGTTAATATTCATTTGCGTAATAAACGTTGAAATTCAGCCACAATGTGTAAACTATATTATTTTAAGGAGACAGATCAGTTCACCAGAAAGTGGCTTTCAGAAAAAAAGTTGTCGACATCTCAAGGCCACATCGTTGAAGTTATTATTTCAATCTTTTACTATATTGTAGACTAATACGTAAATAATGGCGACCATGACCCTTTTTCGAAAATTAGCCCCTGGAATACTAGAAAATACCCTGAAACTCTTCAAAGAGGAATTGTTTGAATACAAATTTAAAATTATTGGCATTATTCGCCGCTTGAATTTCTGGAGGCAGAGAACAGTCGCCGGCCAGCTTGGACGAGGCTGGTTTGTTGTTGTTTTCAGCCGGAAAAACTCGTGGGCTAGGGTGTCAGATACCCTCGTCTGACCTTGTCGAGGAATGATCGATTCTGAGTCGATTTGAAATACTCAACTAAGTTATCATAGTAAGCAGTTTAAGAGCGTTGAAAACGATTAGATTCACAAGCCCAGCTGCGTGGCCAGGGGTCGGTGCAGAGGTTCACGCGGGAACTTCCTACACCAACAATTATTAATGTAAAAATCTGGAAAAAAAACCATAGACCGAGAAAGAATCAATTGATATCGGATGGTAGGTTTTAATGCAAGTTATGACATACTTTTTCCACACGAGTTACGTAAAAATTCCGTAAAAAAGGCATTTAAGGAACTTTTTGAAAAAGCATACCTCAGTCATTTTTAAAAGTATAACAACCTAACACTCCATCCGACATCCAACAACCCTTCAACTACACGTGTATTTTTTTCCAAAACTCTGTGTTAGTATTTGTGGCCAGGAGATGTTCCCGCGTGAACCTCCGTGTACGACGAAAACACTAGCGTTTCGTTGTCTCTTAATAATTATTACATTTATGAGACTTATCTTTATGTCTTATCTATATAGCTCTATTTTACCCAAAAGCTATTCCAAAATGGGGTTTGAATGTTAAATAAAAGTGTAATTATTTTTCCACATAAAATCTCTCAAGTTTTCACACCGTACTATGTTAAACAAAAATTGCACCACCAAAAAACACCCACCCATACCCGTATTTTATTCCCACCCACTCGCGTATATAGCATTCAGTAATATTGCTCTATGCGATCCGCGACCTTTTGATAGGCAACCCGCAACGCAATTGCTATTCTGTGACGTACGTGGTCCATTCACTGTCCGATATCGAAGCCAGATCCGGCTCTGCTATTTGACAGCTCCTGAGGGAATAATGGCCGTTGATACAGGAGAGTCGTGGGCAAATAGGAGCAGAACAAATAGAGGCATTGTCGGCGACTCCATAAACTGTCAGGCAAAGCCAGTGACGCAACCAGGAAAATTAAGGGTTGCTTACCTATTACCTTTAACTACTCCTCCTTTAATGCCAAGGAGGAGAGTAGATTTGCATTCCCCAAGAGCCACCAATGCTAAGAGCCATACAAGCTAGTCAAAGCCTTTTGCCATTGGGAAAACTTAAGGAGGCAGATCGGTTCGCCAAATCAAAAGTTGCTGAGTTCTCACGGCCACATCGTTGAAGTTATTATTTTAATAATTCACCATATTGTATACAAATACGTAAATAAGGGCGACCATAGCCTTTTTTTCAAAAATTTGCTCCTGGAATGCTAGAACATACCCGAAACTCTTCATTTTTGACCCTTTTTAGAGCCTATACGAAAGTGCAAGGAAAAATTGGGGAAAAGGTCCATGGTCGCCCTTATTTACGTCTTTTGTCTACAACATACTGAAATATTGGAATTATGACTTCAACGGTGTTACCGTGAGAACTCGGCAACTTTTGGTTTGTTTCAAAATTTTAAATGATCAATTTTCGACTTTGGTCACCCCATGTGAAAGAAATAAGACCCGGGGACTTCGATCATTTTACACTGATTACATCTACCCAGGGGTGTACCAAGGTTGAGTCGACTCTTCAAAAAACTAACAATCGCAACTGTGCTTGAGCCGAATAAATCTACAACATATATGTATTTACAGAAACCTATTATTGACAGCCAAAGACAAAATAATTAATTAGCCTATGTCTCTAAATATAGAAAACATTGCGATGTAATATAGAAATAATTGTATCAAAGTAATTTCGTTTTGGAGTTGATATTTTCAACTTTAAATGGTTTAAGGTTACGGATTTAAGGGTAGTTTACCCTGAGTCATATCATCTGCGCTTTATCCTCAGTCAAAATGCTGGTAACATCTCATTAGAAAACAGGCAAGTAAGATTTATGCTGTTACTGTCCTTCCAGTATTATTGTCAAAATATAGAATACGCTTTCTTCATTTTTTATGTAGTATATCTTTTATTTCTTGACATAATCAGACAGTACATATCGAAAAAACCCACAAAGCCCGAGCTGGACTCATCTGTGGAGTACATACACACAATAAAAAAATAATAAAAAAATTCATTGAGGAAGTCTCTAAACTTAAGTCATCCACGAAAGCGATTTTTTTTCGTAATATCGTATTCTATACCGCATACTCTAAGAAACATTTGAGCCCTAAGAACTGTAAAATCAAAATGTATTCAGGCGAATTCGTTTCTGGTTTAGCGATACATTTTGCTGCAGCCTCCTACTTCGACTCATCCTCGACTTTCAGCTGCGTTTGAAACAAACACTGTACATCCGATGATTGATGCACTTGGCATCGCGTCATGACTAGAGTCTGGAGAGTTGCTTTAAGCTTTTAGCGGTGTATTGTCTCACGAGCTTTTCATAGATCGGGGGCGACTTCTCATAAAAGCATAACCCTTGTTTTGCTTCTGTCAGTGAAGCTAAGAGCCGAGTTGCGGGCAATTAACCAGCTAAGTCGAATTTAATGTAACCCCATTGATGTTTTTTTGCGGCTAGATTATCGAGATTTAGTAATTAGTATTACATGAGACAGTTGAAAAGGGGAGAAAGGCGATGCAAACGAAATTAGTGACTGACATCGGTAACGAACTTCACACTTTTCCGCTACGTTTTTCTTTCGTTTTTCGCATGAAGACACAGATAAGTTTAATGTTGTTTAACGAAATCAATTCTTATCTTATATGTGATCCAACTTTAAACTGTTTTAAATGAATAACTAGTGGAAAATGACACATCGAATTGTTTCACTTCTTGATATAAGTAAACGCAATGGGGGACAGCGTAATATAAAAGACTATGTGCTTGGCCTAGCGTGTAACCTTACTTTTATGATATAGAATAGAGACTGAAGTGGCGAGAGTATATTAAATTCCATATGCGAGATTTGCAAACATACTCATTCTGTCACGTTTCTACTTTCCTGGAAAATTATATTTGGAAGTAGATTTTTGTTCCATTCTTTCAAATTGCTTTATCGTCTATGTTTAGATTTCATTTCTTCACCTACCTTACGATAAGAATAAACTCCCACGTAAACTTCTGCGAGGGAGGAAAACATGGTGGGCTGCACGTATTACTGTAAAGCATAACCATTTTGAATGGCGAAGCAACAGCTGTTTTCGTTCGGGATATTTTATAGCAGCCCACATGGCCTTTATTTACAATGATTTAAAAATTGGATTTCATTTCGTTTCCCCAGAGAGGGGCATTTTATCCTTTAGGTGGAACAAGCGCCCGCTTGGGGCGCCGCATTTTGAGGGGCGCCGCGAAGCGGCGCTTTTGTTGTTGTTGCATTACTTAAATAAATGTTGAATTATTACATTGGTACAATACGATCCTGTAGGTATTTTAAGATGATCGCTGACAGTGATATGCTTTGCATAGGTAGATATTAATAATATGAGTTTATAATACGATGTTTATTTCTTTATCTCAGTTTGCCTGTCTCTCACATTGCAGCAGCTCCACTGACAAATATCATATTTTTCGGTCTATGTTATTGCTTACTATTGCCCATTTCTTAAAGTTTTGTTACACATTGTCTCAATTTCCATGAGAAAAAAGGAATTGAGGATTCTACCCTAATCCATTGAGTGAACTAGGCATAATAAAGCAAATACCTATGCTCGGTAGAGATTCGAACAAAGCCCGAAAGCCCGAAAGTCCGAAAGCCCGACCCGGGCCGGGCTCGCGACGAACTTTGAGAAATATTTCGGGCCCGGGCCGGGCTCGGGTCGAGATTATCCAGAGTCGGGTCGACTGGGCCCGACTTTCGGGCTTTCGGTCTTTTCCCTTTTTCGGGCCTGTCAGGCCGACTCAACTTTCCGGAAAAAAGTTTATTCGTAGTGCTACATTTGTAGGAGGAGGAGGGGGGGGGGGGGGCAGTAGATATTTCCGCTTTGAGCGCACATTAATAATATGAGAGTTTAAAGTTACTGAAGATCTATTTGATCAAAGCGATAGGAAAAATTCGGCTGTCATTTTAGTGTGGTTTGTCAACGTAATTTGTGACTTCAATTTATGAAAATTTTGCTCTAGCATCGTAACTTGGGAATATTGAGTCTTGGGGAAAATTGTGGCGTAGGACTTTCAGTCTTTGGGATAATGTAGGGTTTGGAATTTCGAGCCTTTGGTAATATTGTCTTTTTAAAAATTGGGCTTGGGGAAAATCGTGTCCAAGAAAATTCGGTTCTCAGTATAATTCAAAGCTTGGAAAAACTGTGCCTTAGGAAAATCTAGTCGTTGACAAATTACAGTCAAGCCCGTGGAAGAAGATGCCACAGCAAGGACTGGCCCCTTATATACTACCAACTCATGAAACTCATCTAACCAACTCATGTAACGGAAATAACTATTTCCATTACAAACAAAAAATTACAACATTAATCTATGAAATCATGATTAGAAGGTATTAGAAACCAAAATGGCGGAGTAAAGGACATCAGTTGGTTCAAGTTGGCGCTCATGTAACCTACAGTGACAACTAGCGCTCCAAGCGAAAAGTCATCTTGTTAAATGAAATAGAGAATACATCCAAGTACCGGATACTCGTCGTATCGAATGCCGGACTGGTAGTCCGGGTAGTCCGCCACTGAGAGCGCAGCGTCGCCAGTGGCGCTGCGCTTGTCGACAGGCACAACTCTAGCGGCGACCATCGGAAGCAGCGATGCTGAGACCACGCCCACCAGCCACAGACACGCCAGCATACGCGCAGGCGCGAGGGCGTGGGACGCTGAAGGTACGCACTTCCGTTTCTCTGACATGCTTGCGTGTGACGTGGACCTGGAATAACAGGGATATATGAGATACATGTACCGATCAACGGGGTATATACTTCGTCTAACGGGGTTAAATGGGAAATGGAAGAACAAGGAAGTATTGTAGACATGAACCGATAAATGGGGTATTTACTTCGCCTAACGGGGTTAAATGGGAAATGGAAGAACAAGGAAGTATTGTAGACATGAACCGATAAATGGGGTATATACTTCGCCTAACGGGGTTAAATGGGAAATGGAAGAACAGGGCAGTATTGTAGACATGAACCGATAAATGGGGTATATACTTCGCCTAACGGGGTTAAATGGGAAATGGAAGAACAATGTAGTATCGTAGACATGTACCGATCAACGGGGTATATACTTCGCCTAAAGGGGTTAAATGGGACCTAGAAAAAACAGGGAAATGTAACAGATATATAGACATTATTTATACATATTATGGTATACCGATCAAGGTCTGGATCCACAAAGCTAAGTAAGGGCACAAATATTGGATAAGTTTGTTATCACCATGGTTACTACCCCTGAAACCTTCAAGCGCCGTCTGTGATTGGCTGTTCATTATTTGACCCCGAGGGTTCAGTCTTAACTCCGCTTTGCGGATCTGGGCCCAGATGGGTAGGTTATAGGTATACGTTGCCTGATGTTTAAATAATCTACTAAGCTTAACGTTTGTTTTGCATTTCGATTACTTTGGCTGGGGGATTACTTAAAGTTTAGCATTACACACGCTTTAAGCGGGAGCTGTTACACATTGGCTCTTATCTATTTTTCTAGAAGGCTGTGGAAAACGTTAAGATGAAAAAAAATCGTCTCGTTCTCACGGATTTGAGAGGGCTTTTAAATTTTTTTTATAACATTAGGGGCGGTTTTACAATATTTTTCAACTCTGGGTTAAGCGTCTAACCCTCAGGATCAGATGAATTCCTCTTCATCCTATTGGAGGTTGTAAAACCGGCCCTTAGAAACTTGTTATTTGGTACATACGAAGTATAACCATTTTACAGCAGTCGATCAATTTCGATTACTCGAAATTGAGAAATTTCGAACTAGAGCGCGCTGGCATAGCGATATTGTTCCCGCCAAATTTGAGAAACTGCGTGCAGACGAGCTACACAATTGAAACATCTCTGGAGCGCATTCATATTTTTTTCGCTTGTTGACTAAGAGAATGTGGCATTCTTGCGGGGCTCGATGCATGCTAAATTTCCCGACCCCAATTTTAAAGGCTTTCATTGTGTGTGTCGTGTTTTAAAACTATAATCAGAAGCTTGCGTGCGAAGGGTTCCAGATTAGGTGGGGCCAAACAGTAATAGTTGGGGGCAGGGGCGTACGAACTGTTTTCTAACTATTTTGCATATAACTATTTCTAACTATTTTTTTAATAACAATTTTTATGCATTAACAATTTTGGGGGTACGGGGCGAAGCCCCAAAAAAATTGAGTTCATGGTTTTCATTCGAGAAAATCTACGCTTTGCAGTCAATTTGGGGCTTGAGAATGGGTTGGTCAGAAAAAATAATATTTTATGATTGATATATTCTTCAAGGTTCCCGTACTAAATTTATGTTTGAGTCATTTCTTGACTGACTAATTTTTCGCGGTGTGTTTCAAAAGCAGACCTGAAATTGCAAATAGGAGCCAGCAATTCACAAAAGATTTTAAATACCAATAAAGACGTAATTCAGTAATTTTACCATCAATTCATGACACCTTTTACGCCGCAGGCGAAAATTTTATGGTCTCCGTATTTCTATAGCTAAATATTTTGACCGAATCCAGTAATTACTGCATGCTAAGGAATGCTAATGAAAATTTGGGCCAAATCCACGATGGTCATACCAGAATAGGGAAGCCTGGGTTCATATTCAATGTTATATTAAATAGAAAGTTTCGTAAAAACTTCAATCACGGGCACGATCCAATTACGGGAACCCGGGGGGGGGGGGGGGGGGGGGGATCCCTGTCGGTAGGGAAGGGGAGGAGACGATTATGTTCAATCCACAGAAATTGGGAGTTCTGAAAACTATATTTTTCGAGATAAACTTGTAATTCGAAACTTGGAATACGGAGGTTTCATTGTCAAGCGAGTAAGCTGGCGCATAGGGGGGGGGGGGGGGGGGGGACTGGGCCCCAATAGGATTGGTCCAGGAGCGCAGCCTCCGGGAAAATGTTGAAAAATCAAGGATTTTTCCAAGCAAATCGATGCGTTTTAGAAAATTAATTAGGTGGGCATTGGCCTACGCTCGCCCCCCCCCCCCTGAACACGCATATGATCAGAGGCCACGAATATATTTTAAGATGATTCGAGACCACACTTCAAACAAAGTAAAAAATACATATATTTTCATTTCTTTAAGAGTGGTTCACCAAATCCAATTGAGTTTGCATTTAGCCACAATAAAAAACTTTGCATATAAAACTGTTTTCCCACAAAAAAGTCGATGCTAATTTAATACATCATTTCCACCCATTTCAAAAGTAAATACAGTGAAGCAATATATGTGGTACATTGTTGTTTTTTAATTAAACTGCGCCCCGTCGCTGAAATGTCCGGGGTCTTATCCCCTGGTTTTGTTAATTGCTTTGTTTGACGGCTGGCCCCGATGGGGTGATGCATTGCTTAAACATGAGCGATACTAACTCAGTCCAATACAGTCGGTTCCAGCTAAACAGCATCCCTTGTCTAGCAGGCAACGGCCGAATCCTGCTGTCGGCTTCAGCACTGCAGTTGGGTTATTTTTGCTGGGAAGCTGCATTGAGTCTGTGATAGCTGGCCATACTTTTATAGAAATGTGAGAAAAATCTCTCAAAGATTGGAAGAAGAATGAGAGATATAATCTATGGGGTTGCACGTTCCTGAGAGGAAATTCTCATCGAGTTCCCTAAATTATACTGAGCAACGAGTCTCTTGCAAATCTTTAATTACGACATACGTTTTGATTCGCTTAAATATTTGGTCAAATTAAAAAAAATATATATTTAGAGGTAACTACTCTTCTATGTAAGGAGACAGTTGCACTTACAGGTACTGTAGGTAACGCAACAGGTGATGTATATATTAGAGGCAGATGGAACCGAAAGCTGTGTGCGACTAGGATGGAGGGGTGCCCCTTAGGCAGGGCGCGAAGGGACAGGGTGGGTCTTTGGCACACTGCAAGCACAGCCATGGTGTGGTTCATACCCCACGACCTCCAGGCAAGGCTGGGACATGGGACATGGGGGCAGGGTCCACGTTAGGCAGGGCGCGATGGGACAGGGTTGGTTCTTGGCACGCTGCAAGCACGGCCATGGTGTGATTCATACCCCACGACCTCCAGGCAAGGCTGGGACATGGGACATGGGGGCAGGGTCCACGTTAGGCAGGGCGCGATGGGTCAGGGTGGGTTCTTGGCACGCTGCAAGCACAGCCATGGTGTGATTCATACTCCACGACCTCCAGGCAAGGCTGGGACACGGGACATGGGGGCAGGGTCCACGCTAGGCAGGGTGCGATGGGACAGGGTGGGTTCTTGGCACGCTGCAAGCACAGCCATGGTGTGATTCATACCCACGGCCTCCAGGCAAGGCTGGGACATGGGACATGGGGGCAGGGTCCACGTTAGGCAGGGCGCGATGGGACAGGGTGGGTTCTTGGCACGCTGCAAGCACAGCCATGGTGTGATTCAAACCCCACGACCTCCAGGCAAGGCTGGGACATGGGACATGGGGGCAGGGTCCACGTTAGATAAGGCGCGAATATTTTTCTGCATGGTGTTTAATTAACGACGCACTGCTTTCGATAAGCATTGTGTACTGCACATTGTCTCCTACAAGAGAAGGACATTGTAATCGGCAATGTGATTGAAGCTGCTATGCCAACTTCAAACTCTACAATGTGTCTCCTGAACATGCTAAGGTCACCCATCCAAGACTTTACACAGCGTAGTGTTGCTTAACGTTGAATGATCTCTATAGATAACCGTTATGTCAACATGCCAATCCTTCTTTATCACACATTGGTTTTAAGCGTGTACCTATTATTCCAGATAGGCACATAATAAAATATAATTCATAATATAATTTTGATATCTGATGATGATAAGGCACCAGATACTATTTATTTCATAAAGAGTAGCAGTGAGTGATTATGGTAGTGGGGCTGACCTGACACATACAAATTCAGGCCATCACTTCTTCGCGTTGCCAATTAGATAAATATCAATCGATAAAAGCAAGTATGCACCTGTAGTTGATCCTGTAGTTGCGAAACGAACGCAATATACGGTTGCATTGTTATCAGAATTCAAATTGCGACATTTATGTTTTGCGACGAAACTTCTAATTTCAATATTGCGTCTTAAAAAATGCAGGAATGGCCAACAGAAACTACAAGTAAAATCAAATTTTCTTTTAAATTACTCTTTTTAAAGAGTATTTTCTAAGAACAGTTTATCTCTGATAATGAGCAAAATTTACGAGTTTTGTTACGGTTTGTTGAAACATTTTGACAAGCCCCATACACATATATTTGTGTCTATAATATAGGTGAAATTTGATATCTCGTTAGTATAATATATGAGACAATAAATGGTGCTTCGACACAAGTTATCTCTTCTTGAGTATTTCTGCATATAGTTTGGCTTTTGTCGTTGAAACTTTTCGTTTGTGATCTGGTTGACATATTATACGTGATACACAAATTAATAAAAAGTTATATGCAAACTTTTGTAAATGACATTTGACTAATTTTTCAATGAAATTTAATGCAATCTAATGAATTGAATGAATTAAATTTGAATGCACAAAATGCGGAAGGCATGATTTAGATCATAAATTTCTGTTGATTTCTGGCAAGAACATTCATCCGCAATATACCTGCCAATAATATGAATAATAATAACTAAACAATAATACAATTTTAAAATAAACCCGACAAAAACGGTGAAATCCCTCAAGATCGTTGGAGAACCATATCAGAACTTGTATGTTACCCGGAGGAGTGGAGGAATCTCACTGTAATATAATTTAATAACCTGATTACAGAAATTGTCAGAAACAAATGTATGCTACCATGGTAACCGTGGTGCAGTACAAAGGTGTGTTGGTTAAAGGTTAACGTAAGTTCGCAACTAATCCAAGGTAATTTCTAGGACCAAGAACCAATGAAATCAGAGAAAAACCGTACACAAAATTGAATTCTAAATCGAAATAAAAACGGTCCTGAACCACTCACCTCATTGTAATTAACCTGTAATAAGTCACACACCTCAGGAATTAAACAATTGACTTTCAATCCCAGCAAATTAGTTTCACTGCAAGCTATAAGTTGTCATAACAAATAACTTAACTCTCAACCTATCTTGGATTAGAAAAAATGCTAAAACCAACCAAGTACCTACCATCTTCATTAAACAAAATTTCAAATCACTACACCAAAGTCGGGATTATCACAACCCCGAGGTTTAATTTTGTTATGATTATGTCATTAACCACGGTGATTACCAAAAGGTACCACCAGTAATCGCAAGCATGTCTGGATTTTATAAACCCCACATGGCAAATCCAGTCAACTTATACACTAAACATCTAGTAGAGTTTAAAAAAAAGTTAACGTTCCCACAGCATTCTAGAAAAATAATAACGATCATACAAACCAAAGTAAAACAGCTCCAGCTAGAAGGCAGTGCAATGTTGAACTCAAACTAATCCTCGAACATGACATCCCTCACAAGTACTCACCCTAACACTCGCTTTATCTAACTTCGACGTCGACGCTCCTCTTGCCGTCGTCCGGGTCTCGCTGTTCGCTGGGTCGTCGCCGTCGCAGGAAGAACGCCTTCCACATGGCTAGGTCACGTTTTATCGGCACTTCGCGGCGCGGCTAGCGCAGGCCGACGCGTCGGTTCCTGCGCCGTTCACCAGTGCTGGGACATGCGGGGCGTTGTGAATGATGGGGGAGACTGTGGCGTGCGGTGTGGGCGATGTGTAATGAGGGGGGGGGGAAGGGGCACTTACCATGTCTGGGTAGCTATTATGCGTAGGTTTTAAGTTATGCCGTTATCTGTTCTGATTGATGAGCGGAGCGAGCGTAGCGAAATCTTCAATTCCACCACTGGTAAAAAAAACTTGTTTGTGTTTGGAAGGATGACGAAGCTGGAAAAATGTGCCACCGAACCGGGGTACGAACCCGGGACCTCCTGCTTGCCGGGCAGGTGCTCTATGTTTTTGTTTGTATGTGTGTTTGCGCGCGATCTACAGGCCAAACGCATGCGTCGATTGCGATACAATTTTCAGGGTGTCTAATTTTGTTCTCAACTTAGACCCCCTGCGTTTGACAATCCTCAACACCACTAATCTACAAATGATAACAAATATCAATATGAGAAAATTTTCTAAAAGTGCGTTTTTCGCAAAATTTTCCAAAAATTGACTGTGACTTAGTACGTTTAGAGAGCGTCGTCATATTTCGCTATACGAACCGCTACGCTCATCTTCAACGCAACACAAATTGCGTTCGCGATGCCCTAGTTAATTAAATTCTTATTGTTGTCAACTTTATTTTGTTAACCTCTGTTTATATAGCGAGGTTCATAAGAGAATCCTAGTCCTTGGCAGAAATCTTTGTGCCATCCAAGAAATTTCCTTGGCAACTACAGAGGACAAGGGAAGGGAATTTGGACACTTCGGTAGCAACCAAACGAGAATTTGTCAAAAAATGGTTATATTAATTTTGGTTATACTACCTCGAGATATTTTTTTAAAGAATGGCTTACAGAAAGATTTTGCGGAATTTGGAGGGGGAAGGGGGGGTTGTTATAAATATTTCGGAAATCGACGGAGAGGTTCAGCAAGGGCGTGTTAGGGGGGAGGATCCTTAGCTTATGCCGAAATGCTGACCGTTAAATTCATTCTTCATTAATATGATTCATACATAATCCATATCTGATCCATATACTAATCCACGCAATGTGAGTTACTGGATCATGCGACAGGCTTGACCACAAGATTATAATCTTACGCTTATACTTTATTGATAATCTGAGGTACTGCTATCTTTGCCACACATTGCATTCATTTTAAGAGGTATGCGTTGGTACCTTGATAGAGGTAGATAGGTTGATAATGCTCTTGATAGGATACCGAGAGGATGACCTTGGCCGCGTAAACGTCATCGAGAGCATGCGTCATAAGTGACAGGGGTGGCTCGCTGCCTGATCATCCATATTGTGATCGGAATGTGTACACTACAGTCCAGCCCATGAGAGAAGATACCACAGCAAGGACTGCCCCCTTTGTACAACCAACTCATACAAAATGTCGGGAAAACTAAATACTATTTTGGTTACAAACAAAAATGACAACATGAATCTATTTCATAATTATGACAAAAAAATTAACAATGAATAAATAGTTGAGAGATAAAAACATAAGCTTTGATAATATTAGAAGGTATTAGAAAACAATAAGGCGGAATCAAGATGATGACAGGATTTCAGTTGGAGCTCTTGTAAGCTAAAGTGAATACCATGGCGCTCCCAGCGGAAAAGTATCTTCTTAAATAAAATTAACTGTATATAGGTACATGTGATTCAAAACGCTCTCCAAAACGTTATCGCACTATCTTATTTTGGCCAATGTTTGAAATGCTAGAAATAAATTCATCGATGCTTTGTACAGTTCACAGCAGTTTTCGACAGTTTCAAATGACATTCAGGAATGGGGTTTGACGTATGGCGCTGGGATATTTAATTGAAGAAAACAGTCTTAGCCCATTGTTCTAGCCATAGCTCAATGATTTTGCCAAACTTTCGCAGATTTATACTTCATTACGCTAATATATAGCCATAGTGCAGTTGCCAATCAAAACTGTATATTTTGTGGTTTGTTCCAGCGTTCAAGTTACGGTTCCCCGTTGATAATGACACGTTGTGGTTGGGGTTCCGATTTAGCACTGATTGGGTACTTCACCAACACCATTTAAATCTCGCCAAACGAGGTTTTACTAAACGTCGTTGAAAATCCAGCCGCTGGCAGCGCTTCGGTGCATTTCACAACCAGTTTCGATTCGCGGTTTGTTTAAACTAATTCCACGTTCAGTTTGGGAAGCAATTAGGAAGCATTTGGGGATTTGGTGAATAAAATAAAATGCCGTTTAAGCAACCAAACGGAGTTGCCGAAATACCCCATCAGTATAAGGTAAGATTATATGGGCATTTGGCTGTCTCAATTTTTCAGTGGTGCAGGGCTTCTTTTTTGACCACTGTTGCTACGTGACCTTGAGTATAGAAGAAGCCGTCGTCATTTTTCTCGACACTCACTTTTAAATTACGCATCCGAGGAAGGTGGGAATAATTTTCAAACAACACTAGTAGCGCCATTATGTTAATTATTCCAGGACGCAATGGCTCTTGGATGCAACCATCAATACACTCAGAAATTGCCACACTCGGGTCCGGCCAAAGGGGACAAATTATCAGTTATCGATAACAGGTCGCATGGGCAGCACCGGTTCTTAGAATCTTCAACCTTGTAGGCTTATTTTCAAGAGTATGTCATTTCTCGAAACACCCCCTGGGCAGGATCGCGCGGCCTTTTGACTGCGAGCTGGCTGGATATATTGGAGGGGCAAGTCGGGTAAGACTTGTCTTCGCTGGTTGGACCCTACTTTTATCGCGTACAAGGATGTTCGCTAATCAGAAGTTATGTTCAACGGACTATTTTGAAAAAGTTTTTAAACTCGAAATTGTTAAGGCCTTCAAAACGTGATACAGCAATCAATGATCTATTAAAAATCTACCACGCTTTAAATATTGCTGAAAAGACCAAAGAACAAAATTACAGAAACGAGTCAAAAGGGGTATGCATTGTTTTGCGTATCTTTACTTTTCAGACATAAGAAATATTAATGAGGTCACATTAGTACATTTTTGAGACGCTAATTATGCTTACAATTAATCGAGATAGCTATAGGTATTTATAGTAACAATGGACATTTTATAATAATCGGTTCATGGAAAGGCATGAGGCCAATACTTTTCTGATACTATCCTAGCATTTCCTGGTTTAGAGATTTTCAAGGTTTCCACAAACTTTTCATCAAAATCAGTTTGGCTGGTAGAGAGCGAACATTCTGGTGTGATAGGTATGAAGATAGAAGTATAAAATATCTGCGATGCATTATGACTTCCGAAACAAACGAATTTCTCTCCGTGTTACAAGTATCTCCATGACAAATTCCTGCATGCTCACTTCTACTCTTAATTAAAATTCTGTTCATGCCAAATTTCCCTGCTCAAATTTAAAAAAAGGTACGTATTTCTCCCAATATTTTCTATCAGAGATAACAAAATGAAGGCTGAACATTACTAGGCCACACAAGCATGTGCATCAGCCCTTTGAAGTTACTTCCGGGCACCCATAGCAAACATACCACGGTCAATTTAAAAATAGCATCCCAGAGCTAGATCACGGCAGCAAGAGAGGTAAAAAATGTGGAGACATTTATGAAATTTTTAGAATGTTCTTCAATTTGCAAAGCAATAAACTTTAAAAGTATGTAAAATTGTTTGGGAATTTTTTTATCTGGTCAACGTATTTCTTGATGCTGGCATATTTACCTTTCTTTGCACTTGAATTGCTGCGAAAACTTCGACATGGCCTTTCTATTTAGAAGAATCAACCAGGGCTAGATGGGGAAAACCGGCCCTGGCATTTCAAATAAAACTTGACCAACCCCCCCCCCCCCTCCCCACTCAGAGAGGGACATGAGACAAAAATTTGCTCAAAAAATGCACAACATGCATTGGCGCGAGTCATGTTTTTCTGTAGTTCTGGAAAATCCCAGCCCAAGGCACCATCATAATATAGTAATAATTACCGTAAATCAACACATAGACTGCAAAATCTATTCGCAAGGACAATAAAATACCATACTTTTAGCGAAAACCAATATTTTATTTTTCAAGGTCAATGCATCCCACACGCTGACACCATTGTAGCGAATTACACATTTTCTTAGTTTTGCTCCCTAAAAACTTTTTAAAAACTCGGACTAAAGTCCGTGAGATCAAAAAGTGGCAATTAGTCGTTTGGACTTAAATTTCAGCCATTAATGATCAGAGACTTCCAGGGTTTGCGGCCAGGGCGCGTCTTCCCGTTCCCAGCATTAGCCCAGCAAACCTCGCAAAATACGCCGTTTTTATTGGCTTACCCTCTGCGGGCCACCTCTGACGACCGCTGCTCTATATTATATATACATGATTATATTGTTGCTTTACTTATGCTACCAAACACTTGAAATAGTAGCGTAGGTAATCAGCCATAAGAAAAGACTGGCTGGCCAACACGATACGATTATTTATATTTTGTCCACCCTTGTTTTTTCGCGAATAAACTCTAGCCTTAATCGCTGAAATGGCCAATGGAAAGCAGAAGAAAATTACCCTGCTATCCTTAAGATAGTGAAGCCAAGCCTATATAAAATTTCCTTTAGCAAAATCTAAAAAATAATCAGTCTTTTTATATGGAAAAAAAAATCATATACCGTAAAAAATTGTGCCTACTTGAAAATCGCGGATAACAAAAAGATAAGATGAAATCTCAGTCGACATTTGATTGGGAAAAACTTCGTTTGATTTCATATATGAACGACGTATTATCAACTATAGGTATACTTCGAAAATAAAGAAACATCATCTAAAACATAATATGTGAGAGTGATTTTATACTATGCGATATGTGAATGATTATAATAATTATTTATATAAAAAGTGAATACCAAATGGCACTGTAACAACAATTTCAAAGTTAAAAAAAAAAATTTTTAATCTAGAAAAACTAATTTGTCTGTGGCAACCTAACTTCTAAAAAATAATTGAAACTTATTTGTTAAATCGTTGATCATGTATTCCACATTTTCGTCAGCTCTCAAATCATAATGAACTATGATCGACAAATTGCCATTTAACTGCACTCACTTATTCGCTTCAAGCGAATTTCCCGTAATTCCGTGGTTATCTAATTGCACCGGCAATCACATGGGGTAAACCGCGTGATTTTCTCACCCACGCCTAACGTGGCAACGAATCATACAGCAATTTCCACAGCTTCCGCATGATATTCTATGTGATTTAATTGACACAAAACATGCTAACGATGTCAACGATTTAACGCAGGGAAATCGAATAGGTGATGCACCATAGAGCAAAGGTAAATATATAGTTCCCCAGGTTGCCTCTATCGTGATTTTTACTGTGACGTCACCGATGCCACCCGGCTCTCTAGACTCTCTGGCCGATGCTCTGGCTCTGCCACACAGAGACATGCAATTTGTTTAGGGACGTTATTCATAGAACTGTCATAGCTGACATTTGCTGTCAATGCTCAACTTTTTTTCTTGTTTACTATGATGTGAATAAGATTTGGTAAACTAACAGCTTCAATGTATAGTCCATATACTTCAATAACTAAATTTGTATATCCTATATAGCGCTGAGCTGGTTCGTGCAAAATGCCAAAAAACCAGAAATGCATCTTGAATGACGTTTGTGAAGGGTCAGTCTGGTGAACTTTCAATTAATATAATAATAAATATCAGTTGTGAGAGTGCACATGAGGGCGCAAATGCCGCAGAATTGATTGAAACCTATGTTTAGAAGGTACTTCCAACTTTTTATCTTTTATAGACATTAAAATTAGCTCGTGGTTTCAAGCTGTTTTCATTTCTATCTAAATCTGTCAAACATATTACTGGCTATTTCAAAATGACATTAATTCCAAAAACATAACCACTGCTTATTGAATACGTTAGATTTACACCGAAAATCACAGTATACCGGACCTTAGGGCCGGTTTTACAAGTGCCTCAACCCAGAGTTAAAGTAGGAGTTAAGTTATTTGTCATGGCAACCGCCAATATTATGATGTGGAATTCATTTGTTTGAGGGTTAGACGCTTAAGCCAGAGTTGAAAAATATTGTAAAACCGGGCCTTATTAAAATAAGAAATAACAATGGCTAGAGAAGAACTTATCTACAGGATAACTTGAAATTGAGGTATCTGATTGACTGAGACTAGAGATACGAAAATCATCTGTAATTCGGTATATTGATTGCGGATCTTCAATAACCAAGTGACTCAATGCGTGGGCTGCAATCGCGGAGGGCTAATGTCCACCTAGGCCCAAACTTTCGCGATGGAGAATGGAGATCCCCCAATCCCGTCTTCGATCACTATTCTGGTACGGGAGCGACCATAGTATCAGTACAGTAACACAACTAATCCATGCCATGCATATACCTAGGCATCCAGTATGCTAGGGCCAGCTCTCACTGCATTTTACCCATCAAGTGTACGGTTTGCTCTTCAACTTCAAAGTTAACAAAAATTAATACAAACAAACTAAGAAATTATTTAGCAGCTGAACCTGTTACAGGTCTCATAAAGTTGATCTGTGAGCTTGCTAGGAGCTGGAATTTGTTTGTACCTTAAACACGGTACGCATCCATTTTATTCCATGTTTATGAGCTGTATAGTTGCATATGATTGCGCAACATCTGAACTTTAAAGTTGAAAAAAGATCGCACGTAGACTAGAAAAATAATTTTGAGACCATCCCTTTCCCTTATTGTACTTGCTACGACATTTCCTGCCTCCCCCACTCCTTCCACTTTGTACAACCAAAGCGTTTCTCGACGCAGCTGTTTGCTGTCACATTACCAGTTAATTAGACTTGTGCATGGCTAATTATTTTCCCTTGAAAAACCAAGCGTCTCTGCGGCTGAGCGAGTGACACAGTTCATTAGTTGCACGTGCGTGGTGGGGATATTTCATGAGCTACCCACGTATTGGCGGCTTACGCACTGTGATACAGCAATAATGCACGCATACATACGCACGCACATGGCAGTATTTGAAATACATGGAGCTTTTAGTGGAGTCGCGCCACTTTCGGTTTACTGGAATGATGCATGGATTTTTGGACTGATGCGTTTTTTCTTGCATGGGTACGAAATTATGTTGTGTAGGGACTTGATTTTACATCACATCACAGGAACTTCGCTGAAAATACCATCTTAAACCTATACTTATTCGAAAAAAGTTTAGATTTATTTATATATAGGCTCATACAAGAACTATGCACTTGTCTAAAACAATAAATAAATACAAATACAAATATAGGAAGAAACTGTGTGTTTATAAAGAATTACTTTTGAGCTTTTACGCGTGCATAGCTAACAATGAAAACAATATGGCTTTGGATGTTTATTATTGAAATTTATCGAAGATCTCCGACCTCGGCCACTTACTGAAGAGGAAACTCTTCCATAGATGTACCCTTGGCATTCGGTAAAACTTGTGGAAAAACATGAATGACAATGTCAGCTTTGAAAAAATACGTTTGCAGGAGACATTTAAGTAATCGCTCATCGCCCGTTGCTATAGTACGTCTCAGTTCCTTTTGTCAGTGCCTCAGGACTTTGGGCATAGAGTATAACATTGAAGAACACCGGTTCGCTGCTGTCATCTGAACATGAGACGTACTATATGAGCCGTGAATATGTTATTAGCATCCCTGACTTGCTCCACTCGTCAACTATAGTCGGCCCAAACCAAAGAAGACGAGTTATCAGTTATCGTGAACAAGTATTTAGACATCGTTTGTCTGATTAATCAGCTAGGTTTGCTAATTTCGTTACCATGATATTCCTGGAATACAAACTCAACTTGGTTTTTGGCTGCTTGCTGGGAGGAAATATTCAAAAAGTACACCGGGTAAAACACATTATCACTGGTTAAGTCAGACTTTAGGCATCGCTTTGTAGCAGAGTGAATAAATGTTGAAAACTTCCTCTGATTTCATCAACCAATGACCGAACAAAAACTGGTAACGATCACACCACATAGGCATATATAAATAAACGATGTGGCAACGTCAACGCAAATCCCCAACACACACACACACACACACACACACACACACACACACACACACACACACACACACACACACACACACAGCCTATAAAACCGCGCGAAACCATCGAGCAAATCGCACGGCGACGTCCCGCCAGGCGTCGCTCGGGCCGACGCCGTCGGACGTCGCGACGCCGACATCGAAACCCTTTCAGCGACGACGCCGCGAGGAGTGTGCTAACCCGTGCGGCACCACGGGACCCCGCCCCGCGGCCAGGAAGTCGCTAGCCACGAGCCTCGGGGTTGAGCGGTTAGTTACACGGAGGTCGCACCAGTTTCGCCGGAGCTCTTAGTGGTTGGTAACCCTTGTGGTTGTGGTCTTGGTGGGTGGCTCTCTTGGTGGTTGGTACTCTATGGTTGATACTTTTCGGTGGTTGGAACTCTTGATGGGTTATCCGCTTGGTAGTTTGGCGACAAATGGATCAGGTGCTTTTAGCTTGCAAAGAACCCACCCTGTCTCATAGCGCCCTGCCTGACGTGGACCCTGCCCCCATGTCCCATGTCCCAGCCTTGCCTGGAGGTCGTGGGGTATGAATCGCACCATGGCTGTGCTTGCAGCGTGCCAAGAACCCACCCTGTTCCATCGCGCCCTGCCTAACGTGGACCCTACCCCCATGTCCCATGTCCCATGTCCCAGCCTTGCCTGGAGGTCGTGGGGTATGAATCACACCATGGCTGTGCTTGCAGCGTGCCAAGAACGCACCCTGTCCCATCGCGCCCTGCCTAACGTGGACCCTGCCACCATGTCCCATGTCCCAGCCTTGCCTGGATGTAGTGGGGTATGAATGACACCATGGCTGTGCTTGCAGCGTGCCAAGAACCCACCCTGACCCATCGCGCCCTGCCTAACGTGGACCCTGCCCCCACGTCTCATGTCCCAGCCTTGCCTGGAGGTCGTGGGGTATGAATCACACCATGGCTGTGCTTGCAGCGTGCCAAGAACCCACCCTGTCCCATCACGCCCTGCCTAACGTGGACTCTGCCCCCATGTCCCATGTCCCAGCCTTGCCTGGAGGTCGTGGGGTATGAATCACACCATGGCTGAGCTTGCAGCGTGCCAAGAACCCACCCTGTCCCATCACGCCCTGCCTAACGTGGACTCTGCCCCCATGTCCCATGTCCCAGCCTTGCCTGGAGGTCGTGGGGTACGAATCACACCATGGCTGTGCTTGCAGCGTGCCAAGAACCCACCCTGTCCCATCGCGCCCTGCCTAACGTGGACCCTTCCCCCATGTCCCATGTCCCAGCCTTGCCTGGAGGTCGTGGGGTATGAACCACACCATGGCTGTGCTTGCAGCGTGCCAAGAACCCACCCTGTCCCATCACGCCCTGCCTAACGTGGACTCCGCCCACATGTCCCATGTCCCAGGCCTACCTGGAGGTCGTGGGGTATACCGAAAATATGTATTAAGATTAGTGTTCAGCAGCATGCAGTTTAAAGTTTTGACGAGCTCATGCAAGGCTATAAATATGCACAGTAGTGGTTTTATTTTCTTTGCAACATCTTCCGTTATAATGAAAAGTGCACTTTAAGATTTGTGGATCAACTGCTTAATTTTTGTACAGGTAAGAAAGTTACAGGTAATTGATAAAAAACAGTGCACTCTGAAAAGTCATGAACTTTGGCGCAAGCTCGCTAAAGAGGTGATGTTTAACCATTTATTTACTTAATATTAAAGTTTCTTGAGTATAATTGGATCCACGTCAATAAATCTTTATAAGCAACGTGGCAAAACCACAGTGATTTATGCATATTTAAAGACACCTACACTCGAATCTCTTGAAGCTGAATACAACCCTATCCCATCCGACAAAGAATCTGATTTCTGTCACATCAAGATGCTTACCCCTGTTTGTACGCTTTCACCAATTTCACCCACACAATTGTGCCATCAGATTGAGTCACTTGAACATTTTTTTGACGTGCCTACATGTCATGCTTGTTGACAGCTAGATGAATGCATTTCATCCGTATGATAACTCTTTGGAAAACTCGTGTGGGGAAAATAGGTGTAATATTTTCCGATTGACAGAGAGGTTTGCGTTAGTGTGGTGTAAATGCGTCCCATGGGACTTTGTGAAGCTGGTACTAGCTAAGGTACTAGAGCGTTGGACTACCTATGCCTGGGAAACTAGAACGAGAAACCAGTTTGATTTGGTTAATAGGACTGTGCAGTATTTGAACCGTCCGTGACAAGCTGTCACAGCATTACAGTTTTCCTCAATTTGGTAAGGTGTGTATGAAATGAGCAACCAAATAAATGCTCAACGCCTGCCATGTTTTGGATAGGCTACCCTTACTTCACGCTTGAGCTGCGGGTGTGTCTATCAACAAGGCGTTGGAGAAAAATAGTGCACGAACAATACTGTTTTGTTGCAAGTAATTGAAGGATGCAATGAGGTCAGTGTTAAATTGTACATCCATTTACATGATCGATAAAATGTAACATTTCATTTCGAATATGCTTTCTTGTGCTAATCACGGTTTGCGGTTAACCGACTGGTGAAATATGTCTCTCACTGATAAGTAAGCGCAGATATTCCCGCCGATGTTTAATTTGTTTTAGTGTACCGAAATGAGGTGCCGGAACGGCGTTCCGGTGCGTTCCGGCACAAAAAAGCACTTTATATGCATGTGTTTTTTTTCTATATCTCTCTCTTCTATAGCTCTTTATATAGCTCTTCTAGAGCTCTCTGGCATAAAGAAATTTAAAAGAAGCAAATAAAAACATGACATGATTAATCGTTTTAAGATCTTTCCACCACTGAATGTTGTATTTAAACACCAAGAGTTCATCCCATTATTTTCACAAATAATTAAATTTAAAATAAGAGCCATTTAAAAGCTGTATTTTAACTGTTACATGAAAAATCATATTTTAATGCAGGAAATACAACTTAAATCGAATATCATTGTAGCCACAACAAAGCTCCAGCCTTTACATAAATCGTTGTAATTTTCTAATGTGAAGGAATGTGTTACCATACATCATTTACGTGTAATAAACAGAACAAACCTGTTGGTGGATGTGACGGATTCTCATCAAAAATAGTTATGAGCTGAGCAAAATACCAGCTTGAACACAAATAAATTGTAGATAAAAACACGAAATTCTGAGAACTCATAATGCGGGTAATTTGAAATTTTCCGACTCAAAACAGTTTCACCCGTTTTCCAATAGAATTCTCTGCCAGGGAAATTGCCACCAGTTTCCCCTTCTAGCCCCTCTGGCTGGAAAAGCGTGAACTCTCGGGAAAAGCTACTTTGTCGACGAAAATGGCGGTCGCAGAGGAAAATTCAAACATAAATCAATGCTCAGTCACCACTTTCCATTTGTAAACCTACACATGTGATCTTATATGATCTTACATGTGATCTTACTACTAATATAATGTTTCTACTAATATCATATTATTACTAGTATTTTCTATACGGATATAATTATTAATTAATCTGTGTAATTAAATATAGAAAATAGCACTATAGATACCCAAGGCCACATAGTTGTGTCCTAGGGTATCAATTCAACTATTATTCATCTGTATACTATTTTTCCAGCCCTAGAAGCAAATATATGCTTCAAAAAACATTCCAAATATGATTTTCGTAGGTAAAACCCTTTTTGCAAATAATATTTCAGTTTTCAAACATAAAGTTGATTGGAAAAAATCTATCGACAGTAATAAATAAATTACAACTTACTTTATAGCTTTATAGCCTTTATAAATATACGCAATAAGACAACTAATATTAGAGGATGGGCCAAAAATGAAATCACTCCATCTCTGGAACTGAGTACTCATGGAACCTAAAAACTAAATCACTTACATCACTTTAGTACTCATGTCTAATTGTCTTAACTCCAACACAAGTAAAAAATATACTTTTTTAACTGGGTTTTAAATGAGCGAAGTCTAGCTTATACGTATTTAGCATAATACTTCCTTTGGCATTAAAAATCCCGTTTGACATATATACATTTAAACAAAACCACTGTTTTAAATATATGCTCTTTGCGGAAATGATCAAAAGGGAATCCACTTCTGAAACTTCAAAGCTGAATCTATATCTAAAAGGGTTTCAAATGTCACTGAGCAGACTACCACTGTAGTCACATGACAGAACTACACTTGTGGCCCGTTTACAATGTCCAGGCAACATATCTGACTGGCGGTGACCTTGGAGACAAGCTAAATGGCTGTTAATACGTTAACTGGACGTTGAAGAACCGCCTATGAACGAAACAATCGATAGTTTAGGCAACTAAATTGGAAACTTCAATTTCCTGTCTAACGCAATTTTTTTCAACCAACATTTATTTATGGGTATCTATAAATATTTAACGCACGCACGCACACTTGTAATTATATACCATAAAATATTGAATGCATCCGATGATTACAGTTGACCAATCAATTTTAGTTACAAAATGTTGACAAATATTTTCGCCAATCCCAAAGTTCGATTATGCATTATTGAAGTTGTTAATTTCCCAGTGAAACTCCCCATGAAGGCATTAGCCTGACTGCCTGACCAAACTCTAGCATGATGAATATTACAACAAAGGACACCAATGTTCGGAATATATTTTAACTTGTTGCTTTAGAAAGTTGCCTTCAAGTACAAAGTGCCTTAAAGGACCACAGCTTGCTTCGATCCCCGCAAAGGTGCGGTCACTTACACCGAATGTTATGTACTTAGAACCTATCTCAACCTATTGCTTTTCATCACTTCATGCCCTGGGTATACAAAACTGGATTTAAAAATTCTGGGACTAAAATCGGAGTGAAATAATTTTTCATTCAATTTGATGCATTTTTTAATGAAATTTTTTGGTTATCACTAATGTAATAACAAATTTACCACCGGCTCCTGGGGTTATGATAACATCAGTTTGTAAATCCAGGCCCAGAGCGCAAATTGGGTTGGGTTAGGTTAAAGGTGAAAATAAGGATTTCTCAAGAACGATTGCAAGTTTTTAGCCGCCGAAGATGGTAAATGCAGTGTAGGTATATTTATATTGGCTAGGTGTAATTTTGGGGGAAGCATAGTATTCTGCAGTGCAATTAGTATTCTCTCATTAGCAGGCCAGCTAAGAAAGTAATTTGATAATTTGTCACTACTGTTATCATTTGTTTCACTCGCTCTGCGAACAACTGCCACGTACTGTAATCTCTCGCTCACTCGATTCATCATCACCTCACTATGGCAACCATTTTCGTCGTGGAGCAGTTGCTGACAAGGCGCCTAAAGCAAGTATAAAGAAAGGAGTTAAAATATATAAAATGTAGTGAAATTACCGTATAATAGTGAAAAGAAAAATTGGTCGCGGAAAACACACGTGGGTAACGTTAAGTGGTAGCCTCATCTAAGGCTATAGATTTAATTATAATTATGTTTCTGATCCCGAGATCTGATTGCATGTTCAATTCTAATGTCAATTTAGGGATACGTATATATCCAACATGACTCAAGAAGGGTCGAAAAATAGTAAATCAGTGCAATCATGCAAGCGTTTATTTTAATGCTGTCAGTTGACAAATCATAATTTTAATTTCGAAAAAAAAAGATAATAGATGCACATCGATTTCGTACGGGACATTTGCATACTTCCCCCACCCCATGCCCTCCCCCCTCCTGCACCCACTGTAAGCGGCGCAAAATTTGGCTGTCTCCAGATCCCGGTGTTTTCGCAATACGCCTCTTCAACTGGCCAAACATCCCTTACCCGCTCACCGAAAACTCCCAATTTCCCAAACCTCTCAAGAAAATCTGATAAAAGCGCAATCTAGAAAATTGGTAGTTTTCAAGATTGAAAAATAAAACAGCTTTTCGGCCACTTTGCCCGATACGTTTGTGTACATGTGTGAATGGGAGTATGAGTAAGCATAATAAATAATTTTGTGAATTTTCCATTGCGAACACTTCTTTGATTTGTTCACACACGCTTTGGTATTCCCCTGTGCGACTTTCAAAGAGAGCTGTTGCGGATTCTATCGGTGAAAGGCGAAATCATATATTTATGCACCCCACCTGCATTTTACCGTCGTATCAGGCAACACTTCAAATATTGATCTAAACATAGTGTTTTTGCAACTAATTTTTTCCTTGTAGTAGGTGTTTTGTTTGCTCCGTTTTATAATTAACCATTCATGAAACGCTCGATCAATTTTTTGACGACGTCATAATGACACAATCCATCAATCAATTATTAATCAATGAGAACGTCTTGATTAAACTTGATTGTTTTACATTTTTATCTTGTAAAATGTGCCAATACCCTTACGGATACATCAGTTCGATAGTGGTTCATAATATTATATGTCTGCTTTTTATATCAGTGTTCATGGCCTTCAGACTAAACATAACAACATTTTAAAATGGCATTAATGTCATTTTAAAATGGCATTAATGCAATAAATGGCATTAAATGGCATTAATGCCAATTTAAAATGTTGTTGTGCGATGTTGTTAATTACGAAAATCATTTATAGATCAGTTAGATAAACAAAGAAAATTCCTATTAATTTTCTTAGACTCATGTCTACTATATCCTAACTTTAGCACTAGTTTTGAAAAAAACTATTTCAAACTGGGATTTGAATGCTAAAATGAATGAAAGCATTCAAATCCCAGTTTGAAATAGTTTTTTTCAAAAGAAAATTCCTCCCTTTTTAAAACTGAATAAAACTGTTCCCTTAACTAACTTTGAATGTCATACCATAATAACAACTGCTGGTTAAGGAATTATCATAAACGGACAGTGCACTAGTAGGATTTTTCTCAGAGTACTATTTGTATTGTTTAGTTTTTAATAGGCCAGTTTATTTTGAAAACAGAAGAGAAAAATCATCATGACACATGTGACATGTTTGGCTTAATTCAGAAATATAATTTTATAATAGTTTCTTTTGAAAATCATAGTTGTCTGGCTAACAGCTGAGCAGTAAAGAACGTTGTCCTGTGATATCCCGTTTCAAGTATGAAAAGGAACTTTAATGACTCTACTTAAGTTGATAAAGTACAAACAGTGCTACAAACTGATTTTTTTTGATAGCAACAGACTGCAAAGGAAAATGGATCCAGAAAATCGTGCTTTTCTGTAGCCTAAAATGTGCTTATGCCATTATTAATAGTCGTTAGAATCTGTTTCAACAGTTCAACATCCCGCATTATTTTCGTGCAATTAACATGCAAATTAAGTAAGTATACAGGCAAGTACACATTGCGTCGAATATTTTTTTTATCTTCCAGTCTAACGATGTTCCAGACAAAATCGATGCACAGAGCGAATTCATTTGACAATTTTGCAAAAAAACTTTTCATTGTTCCAGTGTATTTATTGTAGTGTGGAATGTATAAATATTCTTGCTTCCTCTTTGATTATTTTCTTTTTGTGTTCAAATTAAATGCATATTGTTAGGAATGTTCTCGGTAAAGTTTACAGTCGAAGGAATACTAATTAATAGCAGATATGAGAAAGGAAATCTATGTTTATGTAAGAGGGCCTTATCTTACGATGCTAATTAAACAATAATGTTGTGTATTTGAGAGGCGAAAAACAGGTAAATGTCTTCGTTTTCTTGCGTCAGGTACTTTCTTATCTTGAGACCATTTAGGATAAAGTTTCCATCCATAGAATATAGTCCACAAAATTAACATTGCCCAGGAACCAGAGTTAAATCTATATAATTAATTAAATTCATAATACCCAATCAAGCTGACATGCCTTTATATGTATATTTAAAAAAGTACAAAAAAAGGATATGCAAATTTCACAACACATCATCGTTGCGTTGTTTTGCTGATTTTGGTAAAAGTTCAGAACACTGGCATGTACCACATTACATTATCATTAAAATGTTGATTAGGATTATTCACCGCATTTGATCAAACAGAAAATGGTTGAACCTGGAAAAATAATGTAATAGTGGTTCGTTTCGTAGATCGTGCGAGCTGCATGGTACGAGCTCCACGGTCCTAAAAAGGACCTGTTTATCCGCAATCTCACCGTTTACCCAAAATGCCATTCCCAAAGCGCTTTAACCGTAAAACCACCACTACCAATAATGCAATATTCGAGTAAATATTGGTGAATGTTAAACCAGTTATCGAGATGTATGGTAAACTAAAAGCAAACGTGACATACCTAACCATGGACTATTTAATGTTGTAATGGGGTCGGGATCCCAGACTAAAATCACTCTGGCTTAAGATTAATTCATGTGTCATGGAATCGGCAGCATCTCTGTATTCGCACTTGGTTGCACTACAAACGAGAATAAATGTACTTCACGAGACGTTGAACAAGTTTGCGTGGTGAAGTTCTGATTCTCAGATTGCTAATTGTTTTGGGGTTCAGAAGAACATGGAATTCAGGTAAAATGCACGTTTGCCATAAAGAGGGAATCTACTATATTTATTATTTATATAAAAACAGCTGGAAAGTATGATCTACTAGGGTAATGCCAAACGCTTTTATCACGTTGAAGGATGAGCATATCTAATGTAATACTTTTAAAAAATATTTACATACCTGCCTGGAAAATGTACCATTTGAAAATGGTACACGGAATTAAGAAACTGGTTAAAATATAACATAAGAACATTTGGGAGTGACGTCAAGGTCAGGGCAGGAACTCAGGAGAGAGGGTCCGACCAGATCACTCGACTTCCAGGGACCGACGCGAACGGACGGACGGGCGATAGATTGTCTCGATAGAGGATATTGCAGCGTTCAAGTAAAGCACGTTCAAGTAAAGTGTTAAGAGGCAACGAAACGCCAGTGTTTTCGTCGTACGCGGAGGTTCACGCGGGAACTTCTCCTGGCCACAAATACTAACACAGAGTTTTGGAAAAAAAATACACGTGTAGTTGAAGGGTTGTTGGATGTCGGATGGTGTGTTAGGTTATTATACTCTCAAAAATGACGGAGGAGTGCATTTTCAAAAAGTGCCTAAAATACCAGATTTACGGCATTTTTACGTAGCTCGTATGGAAAAAGTATGCCATAACTTGCATTAAAAACGACATCAATTGATTCTTTCTCGGTCTATGGTTTCTTTTCCAGATTTGTGCATTAATAATTGTTGGTGTAGGAAGTTCCCGCGTGAACCTCTGCACCGACCCCTGGCCACGCAGCCTAGCTTGTGAATCCAATCGTTTGCAACGCTCTTAAGCCAGATCTTTGGGCGACGTTTTATGCCATGATCTGTGGCGGCTAATTATTCACACTCCTCATCTACGAGGGATTCCCATTGACTAATCTGCGGCAAAACGAAGAATCGCCGTGGCGACGAGCCCGAAGGAAAACGCCACGGAGAGACGTTGGCGGTACCCGACACATTAAGTACCGCGCTGTGCGCATTCTGTGATTAGATCATAAGTTGACAGTTTGCCAGGGACACACCTATTTCTTTCCTTTGTTTCCCAGTATTATTGACAAAAGTACCATTAAGTACCGCACTGTGCGCATTCTGTGATTAGATCATAAGTTGACAGTTTGCCAGGGACACACCTATTTCTTTCCTTTGTATCCCAGTATTATTGACAAAAGTACCATTAAGTACCGCGCTGTGCGCATTCTGTGATTAGATCATAAGTTGACAGTTTGCCAGGGACACACCTATTTCTTTCCTTTGTTTCCCAGTATTATTGACAAAAGTACCATTAAGTACCGCACTGTGCGCATTCTGTGATTAGATCATAAGTTGACAGTTTACCAGGGACACACCTATTTCTTTCCTTTGTATCCCAGTATTATTGACAAAAAACCATTAAGTACCGCACTGTGCGCATTCTGTGATTAGATCATAAGTTGACAGTTTGCCAGGGACACACCTATTTCTTTCCTTTGTATCCCAGTATTATTGACAAAAGTACCATTAAGTACCGCGCTGTGCGCTTTCTGTGATTAGATCATAAGTTGACAGTTTCCCAGGGACACACCTATTTCTTTCCTTTGTATCCCAGTATTATTGACAAAAGTACCATTAAGTGCCGCACTGTGCGCATTCTGTGCTTAGATCATAAGTTGACTGTTTGCCAGGGACACACCTATTTCTTTCCTTTGTATCCCAGTATTATTGACAAAAATCCATTAGGTACCGCGCTGTGCGCATTCTGTGATTAGATCATAAGTTGACAGTTTCCCAGGGACACACCTATTTCTTTCCTTTGTATCCCAGTATTATTGACAAAAGTACCATTAAGTGCCGCACTGTGCGCATTCTGTGCTTAGATCATAAGTTGACAGTTTCCCAGGGACACACCTATTTCTTTCCTTTGTATCCCAGTATTATTGACAAAAGTACCATTAAGTGCCGCACTGTGCGCATTCTGTGCTTAGATCATAAGTTGACAGTTTCCCAGGGACACACCTATTTCTTTCCTTTGTATCCCAGTATTATTGACAAAAGTACCATTAAGTACCGCGCTGTGCGCTTTCTGTGATTAGATCATAAGTTGACAGTTTCCCAGGGACACACCTATTTCTTTCCTTTGTTTCCCAGTATTATTGACAAAAGTACCATTAAGTGCCGCACTGTGCGCATTCTGTGCTTAGATCATAAGTTGACAGTTTCCCAGGGACACACCTATTTCTTTCCTTTGTATCCCAGTATTATTGACAAAAGTACCATTAAGTGCCGCACTGTGCGCATTCTGTGCTTAGATCATAAGTTGACAGTTTCCCAGGGACACACCTATTTCTTTCCTTTGTATCCCAGTATTATTGACAAAAGTACCATTAAGTGCCGCACTGTGCGCATTCTGTGCTTAGATCATAAGTTGACAGTTTCCCAGGGACACACCTATTTCTTTCCTTTGTATCCCAGTATTATTGACAAAAGTACCATTAAGTGCCGCACTGTGCGCATTCTGTGCTTAGATCATAAGTTGACAGTTTCCCAGGGACACACCTATTTCTTTCCTTTGTATCCCAGTATTATTGACAAAAGTACCATTAAGTACCACGCTGTGCGCTTTCTGTGATTAGATCATAAGTTGACAGTTTCCCAGGGACACACCTATTTCTTTCCTTTGTTTCCCAGTATTATTGACAAAAGTACCATTAAGTGCCGCACTGTGCGCATTCTGTGCTTAGATCATAAGTTGACAGTTTCCCAGGGACACACCTATTTCTTTCCTTTGTATCCCAGTATTATTGACAAAAGTACCATTAAGTGCCGCACTGTGCGCATTCTGTGCTTAGATCATAAGTTGACAGTTTCCCAGGGACACACCTATTTCTTTCCTTTGTATCCCAGTATTATTGACAAAAGTACCATTAAGTACCACGCTGTGCGCTTTCTGTGATTAGATCATAAGTTGACAGTTTCCCAGGGACACACCTATTTCTTTCCTTTGTTTCCCAGTATTATTGACAAAAGTACCATTAAGTACCGCACTGTGCGCATTCTGTGCTTAGATCATAAGTTGACAGTTTCCCAGGGACACACCTATTTCTTTCCTTTGTATCCCAGTATTATTGACAAAAGTACCATTAAGTGCCACACTCTGCGCATTCTGTGCTTAGATCATAAGTTGACAGTTTCCCAGGGACACACCTATTTCTTTCCTTTGTATCCCAGTATTATTGACAAAAGTACCATTAAGTGCCGCACTGTGCGCATTCTGTGCTTAGATCATAAGTTGACAGTTTGCCAGGGACACACCCATTTCTTTCCTTTGTATCCCAGTATTATTGACAAAAGTACCATTAAGTACCACGCTGTGCGCTTTCTGCGATTAGATCATAAGTTGACAGTTTCCCAGGGACACACCTATTTCTTTCCTTTGTTTCCCAGTATTATTGACAAAAGTACCATTAAGTACCACGCTGTGCGCTTTCTGTGATTAGATCATAAGTTGACAGTTTGCCAGGGACACACCCATTTCTTTCCTTTGTATCCCAGTATTATTGACAAAAGTACCACTAAGTACCGCACTGTGCGCTTTCTGTGATTAGATCATAAGTTGACTGTTTGCCAGGGACACACATATTTCTTTCCTTTGTATCCCAGTATTATTGACAAAAGTACCATTAAGTACCACGCTGTGCGCTTTCTGTGATTAGATCATAAGTTGACAGTTTGCCAGGGACACACCCATTTCTTTCCTTTGTATCCCAGTATTATTGACAAAAGTACCACTAAGTACCGCACTGTGCGCTTTCTGTGATTAGATCATAAGTTGACAGTTTGCTAGGGACACACCTATTTCTTTCCTGTGTTTCCCAGTATTATTGACAAAAGTACCATTAAGTACCGCGCTGTGCGCATTCTGTTATTAGATCATAAGTTGACAGTTTTCCAGGGACACACCCATTTCTTTCCTTTGTTTCCCAGTATTATTGACAAAAGTACCATTATTACCGCGCTGTGCGCTTTCTGTTATTAGATCATAAGTTGACAGTTTTCCAGGGATACACCTATTTCTTTCCTGTGTTTCCCAGTAATATTGACAAAAGGTATAACCCCTAAGGTTATGTTTAAGCTAATGTAAAAGTAAAGGTTTAAGTTTATCGAAACAAAACCAAGGATTTCTGTTTATTTATTTTGTCCAAGAGGACACCGGGTATCAATTCGAGAGCTAGAGAGAATTCACGAGAATTATACGAATCCACTATTCATTCAGATAAATAAAGCTTTTCGGTTACGATCCGAAAGGGGTTTCTCCGTTTTCTCCTTGATAGTCCTCCCCTGAAAACGTAGTGGCGCCCTTTTCCATTTCGGCAACCCTATATTTGTCCTATCGCTCGGGAAGTGAAGACGACGACGTGCTCCGAAGTTTAGCCGCGTGCAGGTTTGCAACATCCCCTAGCAACATGTGGAATCCCACGTGTCAAAACAACGAAAGAAACGAAAGAATCAACGGAATTTCTCACATGATAAATACGTATGGTTCAACATTTGCTTAAATATGAGCATACATATAATACAAATTCATCCAAAGAGAGCAAAAACCGTTTAAAAACATTGCACCATCCACCATCGGCTCTATGAAACCACCACCAAGCCAAAATTTGGTAAAGATAAGTAATTTTGGCACTAAAAGAGATTAAAAATGAAAATATATTGAAAAAGAATGAGGACTTTCGAAAGATCACAATAGATCCTTTTCAAAAACATAACAGATCGAAGAAAGTATCGAGTTTTCTAATGTGTCCTGCAAATTTCATCCTAATCAGCTAGAGAGCGCTAAATTACTCATGTCCAAAAAAACAGGTCGGGATCTTCAAAGAAACTGCTGCAAACTGTGTTGTGTGTGCTAAAGTTTCCAGGTACCAGCTTTGTATTAAATTAATTAAGTGCTTATCAGCCAGTCGAGGAAACGAAATAAAGTTGCATAATTTATGTAATCACTTACTTTCAAGAAATGATTTGCTATCTCGAAAACGAATAGTCTTCCACTCACTTGCCCTTTAAGATGCTTCAGATACCCGAAAAACCAGATACCAGATACCTGAAAAAGAAAAATATGCTTGAGTTTAAATAGGGACCACCTTCGCCTCTGTGCTGGACATTCCGTGACAGGGTGCTTGTTTCACTCCCCGTAAAGGTGCGGACACTCGCCGTCGCCTCTGTGCTGGACATTCCGTGACAGGGTGCTTGTTTCGCTCCCCGCAAAGGAGCGGACACTCGCCGTCGCCTCTGTGATGGACATTCCGTGACAGGGTGCTTGTTTCGCTCCCCGCAAAGGAGCGGACACTCGCCGTCGCCTCTGTGCTGGACATTCCGTGACAGGGTCCTTGTTTCGCTCCCCGCAAAGGAGCGGACACTCGCCGTCGCCTCTGTGCTGGACATTCCGTGACAGGGTGCTTGTTTCGCTCCCCGCAAAGGAGCGGACACTCGCCATCGCCTCTATGCTGGACATTCCGTGAGAGGGTGCTTGTTTCGCTTCCCGCAAAGGAGCGGACACTCGCCGTCGCCTCTGTTTTGGACATTCCGTGGCAGGGTGCTTGTTTCGCTCCCCGCAAAGGAGCGGACACTCGCCGTCGCCTCTGTGCTGGACATTCCGTGACAGGGTGCTTGTTTCGCTCCCCGCAAAGGAGTGGACACTCGCCGTCGCCTCTGTGCTGGACATTCCGTGACAGGGTGCTTGTTTCGCTCCCCGCAAAGGAGCGGACACTCGCCGTCGCCTCTGTGCTGGACATTCCGTGACAGGGTGCTTGTTTCGCTTCCCGCAAAGGAGCGGACACTCGCCGTCGCCTCTGTTTTGGACATTCCGTGACAGGGTCCTTGTTTCGCTCCCCGCAAAGGAGCGGACACTCGCCGTCGCCTCTGTGCTGGACATTCCGTGACAGGGTGCTTGTTTCGCTCCCCGCAAAGGAGCGGACACTCGCCGTCGCCTCTGTGCTGGACATTCCGTGACAGGGTGCTTGTTTCGCTTCCCGCAAAGGAGCGGACACTCGCCGTCGCCTCTGTGCTGGACATTCCGTGACAGGGTGCTTGTTTCGCTCCCCGCAAAGGAGCGGACACTCGTCGTCGACTCTGAGCTGGACGTTCTTAGATTGTTCTTAGAATCTTAAGATTCTAAAGATTGACATTCTTAGATTCTTAGAACATCATGTCTTTTTACAACAATCATTCTGGCAACAGTTGAATAATTTGTGTGTGGGTGCAAGGTTGGGAAGCGAAACAAATCTATGGTCCATGGTCTCTCAAATAAAGTTGGAAAACTATCCGTGTAAAAACCTGGCTCGCCGAATAAACAGTTTTCACATAAAAATGCGTTAAATTTCCATTGGAGAACTTAAGGTATGCTAATTGTCAAGGCTTTTTTTGGCCGAACGTGAAAAGCTATCCTGGGCAACGAGGAATATAATTATACCGATGCGAGTTTCTAAGTGAACGGCAAACTCTTTCGCGACGCTGGAAAATCGCTTTTGCAGGTCAAATGCAAATGTGTGTTGACTTTTCCTGCATGTCTTATACGTGGAAAGTAGAGAAGGAAATGAATGGAAATTGTGTGACGTATCAGAAGGCTTGCGCTGTGATTTGTGACTCCCGGTCCGTGGATACGTTGCATAAGGAAAGGCTTGATCTTGATGGTGGGCGAGTTTTTTCAGGAGATCTAAGAGACTGCCGGCTCCAGATGGGAGTTTATAAAGGTTGAAGCGTTGTATGGTTTTTAGTCCGTGTATTTCATTTATAAATTTGTTCGAATTACAATTTCATTAATTTCATAACTAAAATAATAAATAATAATTTAATAAAAGTATGGTAACATTTTCTTGGCTGTTTTTATTGCTATCTTGAATGTAGAGGCTGCAGTTGCATTAAATTTAAGCAAAATTTAAAATGCAGAAACGTGTATAGGAAAATGCTGATTTCACAAAAAGTTGTGAAAACAAATGCAGAGTTTTTTTTTCACGTATAGTGGAAGTTCATCGATCGTTTAAAAACCTATTTTGTCAAAAAAATTCGCTCTAATTTGAATGCATTTATGGGTTTTGCTAGTTCATCTTACAATGCAATTTGGAATACGAGTCGCTAAATTACACAGACTTATACTTGACTTTTATTTCGACAATACAGGGTTGATTATAATGGCTAATCGACCTGCTTTATTAAGCTCTCATGTTGGCTCAAATTGAAGTTATTGTGGGTATCAGAAATAATTGAGCAGAAACAAGGAAAAATGTGTAGTCGAGTTTGCAGACAGCCTTTAGTGGAGCCCCAGATTGTGCAATTGAAGAGCATTGAGATTAATTTTCTGACAAACTTTAAGGAGTTACCCCTAAAATCAATTCGCAATATCCAGACTGGGAAAGATAATTTGCTATTGCGACTTTTATTTTTAATCTGAACCTAGGTTTTTCTCCTTTATGGTATATAAAAGGCAAAAATATTTTATCTGAGCGTAACTAGTGTCAAGTTCAGAGAAGATCTTGAAGACTGAAGACCAGAATACAGACCGAAATTAGTTGAAGATCTCCTTTTGCTCATCCCAATTATCTCGGAACATCCACTTGTTCGATGGAGCTGTCGTAACGTTATTAGATTTCGAGATATGCTTGTGTGGAGTGGTAACATCCCCAAAATACATGAAAGTCGATATCAAAAGGCCCCTTACCCGTCCCACATTTCACAAGGTACATGTCAACAGATGGCTCCTGTCTTGGACGATAGTGAAGCTGGGTTTACAGCCGGCAATGTTAGTAACATGATGTCGTCAACATTGGCTCTGAACCAATCAGAGACTCCATGGCAGAGTCGCGAACATGACGTCATGCACATCCAGAGTCGCTGATTAGTGGCAGAGCCAATGTTGAAGACAACGTGTCCTCAACATTGCAGCTGTAAACTCAGCTTTATAATCCATTTGTCTAGGATAGGACTTCGAAACGAGAAGACTCAATACAACATTCCTTCAAAATGACCGATAAATTAATTGAGAAGTTGATGAAAAAAACTATTTCAAACTGGGATGTGAATGCTAAATCAAAAGTCTTACTGGTTTCCCTTAAGATAAGATATAGTTAACACGAGTCTAATGTAATTATTGAGACGTTAGTCTTGTTATTGTTGTTTTTAAAGCCAATGTTTTTTTTAAAGATGAATGGCAAAATAATAATAATAAATAAGGTACGAAAAACGAAGGAAGATAAAAAAAACGAAATTCTGAGAAAAGCGTTTTGATTTGCAGCCGAAAACTTGGTGGCAAACTACCAGCCGATGCCATCGATGATCGGAAAACTTTTTCAGGAAACTTTCCCGGAAAACTTTCACGAAAAAGTTTCTTTTAAACTGGGTCCTAAAACTGATAGGCATAAACTGCTCGCTGTTTTCACAGCATTCGTGTGTTTACGTTAGCATCCTACTGTGTTTATAATTTCAGCCGAATAAATAGAATGTCTTTCTTTTCCCAAACTTGCTTGTTATTTCCAGAGCTTTATGCAAATCAATGTCGATCTGTTTTCACTGCTGCTTTGTAGATGTATTTTCCCCCAACTCCAATTCCATTCTCTGCCTGGCTTAGGTACCGTTGCTGTTGAAAAATCCATTAGATTAGGCATACTAAAATTAACAATTTTTTTTTTTAAAGACATCGAGGTTAGATACCCGAATTTACGAAAACTTTAGAAGGAAAATAGATTTTCAAAGTAAAGAATATATGTAATAAGAGCGGTCATTTACTGAAATTCTCTCGTCCTGACACATAGTTGTGCCTGGATAAAAGATTTTACTTTTTATATCCTATTCAGTAGCAGCCAACAAGGTTTTTTAGTCCACCAATTGCGTAATCTAGCCAATTTAAGATAAAAATTTCAAAATGTATGCGCGAATCACAATTTTGATTCTGCGAACGTGTGAAGTGATCGCTTTAAAGTGTTACTCCCGAATGTTTAGCTAGAATCGCTACTGGTCACGAAATGTCCAGCACAGAGGCGACGGCGAGTGTCCGCTCCTTTGCGGGGAGCGAAACAAGCACCCTGTCACGGAATGTCCAGCACAGAGGCGACGGCGAGTGTCCGCTCCTATGCAAGGAGCTAATTACCAGGTACGGCATCGTTCTACAGTATACCACAGACGCAAATGAACTTTATTTAGCCGAAGAATTGATTTCAAAAGTATATACATTTCTATAACCCAATACCGTTGTTGCACATACTTTTGACATTCACTTTAAATGTTAAAACCCGGAATTTTCATCTGCATTAATTGACGGTCAGTGATGTAAAAAAGAATACAATCCCCTACAGAGTTGACCACGTTATAAAGTAGACCACATAAATTGGTACATAACCACGTGCATATCGGTCCAAAGTAAACATATTCTGGTAATTACAAATTTCGCGGCAGATTAACTTCGAGCTTTAGGGGTCGCTTCAGAGAGCCACTAGTACGACGTGGACAGTCGGAGTCAAAAACCTGACCGCCGTTAATTGCTGTCGAGTTTTGCCCCGAGAGATAAGACACGATTATTACGCAATGGTTTAGTAGCGTTTGAGTTGCATCTGTAACTATCTTGGCCTTTGCGGGCAACGGAACTTTGTAATGGCATGTTTGACCGTTTTCGCAACTCAACTTGGCGTGGGAGCTGGGTTATTTGATAGTGCAACATCTAATAAAATGCTGTGCGGTTAAGACGTCTGCTCTTTACTGGTCTTTGACCGTTTTCGTATTTCAAATTTGAGTGGTATCAGGATTATTTTATAGGGAAACTACTAGAATAATGCTGTGGAAAAGTACGCTTGGCACGGGTTGAAAAATGACAATTACATTTTATTAACGAGCTTATAGCGAGCGGAGCGAAATCTTCAATATCACCACCCCCAAAAAAAGTAACTTGTGTTTCTTTTTTAACGTTAACGCGCGCTCTATAGACCAAACGCCTGAATCGATTGGATTGCAAATTGCAAAGGACCTACATTTGTTCTCAACTTAGAGCCTATGCGTTTTTGAAAAAAGTCAGGTAAGAATTTTTTCCCTGAATCAACTTTGACAAAATTTAATTTCTGTAAATGTCAAAGTTCTTTACATATTTTCACCAAAACTTATAAACATGTCGACCTTATAGAAATTTATTATGCCTGCAATTCTGAGGTCGGTAGGACTTTCCGATTGGTTTTTATTCGCATTTTTTTCGCTTCATTCAATAGGAGTCCGGTTTCCTTCGTTTCCGGGTTACCAGCTTTATTGACTTTATCAGAAGTTAAGTCTATTTTGGTTAAGAAGTAATTGAAATTTAATCCGCGACAGTAATTTTTCTTAAATCTAATAAGAACCCTCGTGCATAAGTTATATGTCTTATGTATTTACGTTATCGTTACTCAATGAGTTCATAATTAGCATGTTTTCGTTATCTGACAGCTCGATGAGAATCAAAGAAAGGTAAGAACCGTCTTAATTTACAAGTGATCGGAATTTTCGAGAAGACAATGATCAGGCATGGTCTACGTGGTTTCCGTATTAGGTCTTTGCCTCCACCTTTTATCTTATGCATAAACCGCTACGCTCATCTTCAACACAATACAAATTGCGTCCGCGAAGCTCTAGTTTAACTTAAGTTCATATCATGCTGAGAGGTAAAGTGGATTTGAATCTTCGAAGAGGACCCACTGCTGCTGGACACGAGCACGAGAGATTAAAAACATACAAGCCATGTCTTGTTCCAGACAAAAGTATCTATGGGCAGTTTTGGAACTCTTAGCTCGTGTCTAACCGCAGTGGGTCCTCGAGGAAGATGCAAATCTATACTCTCATTCTTAACGTGGAAGGGAGTTTATGTTATATGTTTTCAGATTTCAGATATCTAGTTAGCTTACGCAATAAAATAACCAGGGCTTCGCGAACGCAATTTGTGTTGCGTTGAAGATGAGCGTATCGGTTTGTATATAGCACATAAAAGATTGAGGCAAAATCCTATGAAAATCAAGGAGCAGCAAGCCGGACCATCGCTTTCTCAAAAATTTTGATCACTTGAAAATGTAAACGATTCTGATCTTTCTTTGTTTCTTCCCGAGCTGTCGGGTAGCGGAAATATGCTCATTTTGAGATCATTGAGCAATGTGCATGTAAATACATAGATGTAACTCATGCCAAAGGGTTTTTATTAGGTTGGAGATATATTTCTGCCGCGAACTTACTTAAAAAAACTTGCATGCAAGAAATTGACAAAATTTCTAATACCTGTCAAATCTTGAAGTCAACTTCAAGTCAAAAGATCTGGTGTGATGTTTCAATTTGGTTTCGATGGTTTCTAAAGATAACAATCGAAATTGTGAAAATTTTAAAACAATACGCACTTTTTAATAAATTTCCGTACTTTACCAAACTTTCTCAATTGCCGAATATTGCTATTTTTTCTGCTTTGAAGGGTATGGAGGATTTTCTTGAAAAACGCAGGGGGTGTAAGTTGAGAACAAAGGAAGACACCCTGAAAATTCCAACCCAATCGACGCAGGCGTTTGGCCTGTAGAGCGCGCACAAACACACATACAAACAAACAAACAAACACACACAAGTGCTTTCTTTTAGCAGTAGTGTAATTGATGATTTCGCTTCGCTCGCTACGCTCATCAATGAAATCTTGTCAACATTTGTTTTTAATTTTTTTTGTGAACTTGTCTACTGTACGTTACTGCCAAATGTGCAATATAATATGATATTAATTCGGAGCAAATTTATGGCAGAGTAAGTTTGTTGTATGTTCATTGGTCTGGAGTGGTGTTTTAGTAAGCATTAAACTAAGTAGCAACGGGGTTAATAAGGTGTGTAATTACCTAAACTTGGCTGATTGTATTGTTGATTGCTAAAATTAATTTAGGGATCAAGTGTGTGTTTATGCTCTCTAGGGAATCGTCTCTGTCTCTTCACTGGTTCTCGGCATTGAGTTGCATTTGTCTCAAATTCAAATGCCTCTCTTTAGATCTGAAACCAGCAACAGAATAGTTTTTAATTAACCCTGAGATTCCTGCTCAGAATCTCAGCTGTTGCCATAGTGCGGTTTTGAAGTCAACAATCAACAAGTATAGGAGTCTCAAATGTTGAGCCAACCCCCAATGTCCCAATAAGATCCTTTAGTAATTTTAGTGATTCGGCCACCGTTTTCGTTGCTTGTACTCAAATATTTACATCAAATTGAAATGAGTAGCATTCAGAGAGTCCTTTTAAATGTATTTATGGTCCCTGCTTGATGATTAGGCTCGAAATATGCGCCTGAATAGCAAATTATGTAAGCTGTGAAACAGTGTGAAAAGTCAATGACAAATATTACAGGCTCCAATAAACTAAAGAAAAACTCACAAAGTAATGAATTTAGATCAGTGCTGCCTCCCAAAATGTCATATAACGAGGCATTATTTTAGTGCCGGCTGCTGCAACTTTGAGGTAGTAATTTCGCAGGAAACATGTTTTAAAAACTCTCAAATTAGCATTGAAATCATAGGGAGTCCACGGATTTCGGAACCCCTACCTGTTGCTTTGCTAACAATTGTTACTTGCTAACTACTTTCTGTCATCTGGCTTCAATTTTTAGCTGCAAGCTGGTTACTATGCTCCATCCAGGCTATATATCTCCATATAGCCTCATATCGCATTTGGGTGCAAGGATGGTTCGTACCTACATACTTATCAGTTTACGAATAGGTATGAAATACATTATTTGATCTAACCTGTGATATAACTAATAGATGCACCACTTTTGTTTGTCACTAATAGTTTGTAGATAAAAAAACTTTTTAGGTATCCGAAAGACAATTGGTCCTCTCTACTTTAAGCATAATTTACCGTTTTTCCCAAATGTTGTTGAAGTTACTGTTGTGCATTGCTATTTCAGTTGATACTTCCCAATTACAATCGTTTGATTTAGCGAGATCCCAAGTGGGTATTAAATTGTCTTGTATTATGGTAAAGAATAAGGTGAAAGTAAGAAATAATGGCCTCAAACTGAAACATATGTTCTACTCTTTCAAGGACTGTGAAACGAGCTTAAATCGAAGGCCATCACAAAAACATTTTGTTAAAAAAATAATGTACTACAATACAACATCTATGGTTTCAAACATTGCAGTGGACACCATTTTAAAATTTAACTACATTGACCTTTCCATAAAATAACGAAAAAATCACAAAGCATTACTACAAAAATTGATGAAAATTTGCAAAACTTTCACACTCAACAAAACTTCTATTAAAATTTAAAGCAAGTTACCGCTGAATTGCCAGCCTCTTTTGTATGACGAGTGGTGAGTATTATATATAAAAGCAGCTTAAAGGTGAAAACCAAACAATGGCTATATCGTTTGTTCGCGGTGCCAGCTGTTAATACCAAAAGTAAACATCACTGCACAATGTATACCGCCATTTCTGCAGCCACTGCTTGCTCTCTTAGCAGTGGTCCATTGATTACATTATACTGACGAGGGTGGCGAAGCATAGCTGCCAGAGCAAGTCCATTTTTGCCGTCAATTTTCCAAGTATTATCTACATCTACTTTGGTACGTCTCAGGATCGGATGTCACATCAAACCGGTATTCTACAATGTTATAGTGCTTGCCCAGTCCCCCGAGGAGCTGATAAAAGAACCTGAGACGTACTGGGTAGAAATGCATATAAGAAATATCAAAATGTATGTTCAACTATTTCCTGAACATAACTCTCTACAAAAATTGTCAAAAAAGTAGGTACATGTTTTTAAACTTAGGAAATTAGTTACATTAGTGACATTTATGATCTCTTTAAACCATATCTCTCGTACCACAGTAACATTTTTATTTATTTTTGGTAGTTATGTATTAAAAAATAAACTAAATTTGTTACACAATTTTAATTGATTTTGGGAAATAATTAACAAAATATTTGAAAACGTTCCATGAAAAGTATCGCCCAGTGACGGTTGACACTGCACACTGATTTGAAAAGCAGCTTAATGCTTCCATTGTCCGGATTCTGGCAAACATTATTGACATTTGATTACTCTTGGGAAACTATTCAATACAACATGATACTATGCAATATAATATTATTGGATTGGTTTTAGCTTTTACCTGAACGTTCGCGAGTTATATACTATGCACAAGTTTGAAATTGATTTTTAAATATGTTGTTAAATTAACCGCGGCAAATAAGTATAATAAAACTAGACGACTACACTTTAGTAGACAAGGGAGGATTGCTGGTCCACTGGCTTCTGGAATTCCATGTAAGTATACACAGATCAGTGGATCAACAACGCTGTATGCCTTGGAACAGGAAAGCCTCAAGTCTGAAGAATAACATTTTCACAAGGCACAGAAAATTAGTGCTAATGTGAAACAATGAGAACAATGAATGTGTTATGATATTGGTATAGGCGATGAAGCCACATATCAGTCGTGGAGTCGAAATGGAAGATTGCCACTCAGTTCTACTGCTGGCTGAAATGATGAGGCAGGAAATGACATTTGAAGTAAAATATCACAAGTGTGTCAGTAGGCGAAAAAGAAAATGAAATAGGTGGTAGATAAAATGAACATATGCACCGTACATATTCTGAAAATGTGGCGTACCTCACAAAACTATTTTAATTTGTTTTGTATTCCAAGTGAAGTGTTAGTGATTTCCTGACTCTTTGTAATATATACAAGTTACCTACTTCCTCAAGGATAATAGCTCGACTGATGTCGACAGCGTGATTAAAAGAACGAATGGAAGGGAAAAAGCTAGAAAAATATGCAACAGAACAGGTATACAATCCCGGGACCTCCTGCTTGCCGGGCAGGTGCTCTACCAACTGAGCTATCCGGGCACACAATCTTCAGCTTCACCAGGTAGGAGGGACCTCCTGCTTGCCGGGCAGGTGCTCTACCATCTGAGCTATCCGTGCACACATTCTCCAACTTCGCCAGGTAGGATAAGGGACCTCCTGCTTGCCGGGAAGGTGCTCTACCAACTGAGCTATCCGGGCACACAATCTTCAGCTTCGCCAGGTAGGATAAGAGACCTCCTGCTTGCCGGGCAGGTGCTCTACCAGCTGAGCTATCCGGGCACACATTCTCCAACTTCGCCAGGTAGGATAAGGGGACCTCCTGCTTGCCGGGAAGGTGCTCTACCAACTGAGCTATCCGGGCACACAATCTTCAGCTTCGCCAGGTAGGATAAGAGACCTCATGCTTGCCGGGAAGGTGCTCTACCAACTGAGCTATCCGGGCGCACAATCTTCAGCTTCGCCGGGTGGGATAAGGGACCTCCTGCTTGTCGGACCTCCTTGGCACGGCATGCCACTAAAGTAAGAAACGAACGAAGAAAAACAAGAATAAATAATAAAAAAAATAATACAATTTCAAGGCCTATAGTGGACTATTCAAGTGCACTAACCAATTACATAACGTTTTTCAATGAAGGTACTTAAAATATTAACGAATTTAATCCCCTGCCACCCCCCCCCCCCCAAACAGAATTCACGAGGAACGGCGGCTCACTCACCCCCTCTATGAAGTTTCCTCTCACTCACGAATACTCATAAGTTTGTATTCCTCTAGACTGCGTGTTGAAGTCGCACTTACTGTGAGAGGATTACTTATACTGACTAAGGACTACGTAATTAATTATTACTTTCGTTGTAAACCTAGTTGAAGCTTGAGTGAATTTCACTGGGCGAGCGAAGGGACTGCAAGCAACATAAAATCTATGTTTGAAAGTATGTTGTATGAACACAAAAACTTACCTTAACATCACATTGTCTTATTTCCATTAATCCTGCTGACTCGTTATAAATTATTTATATTTTGGGGGAAATCGGCATGGTTTCCCTTATTCTCCGGCAAAAAAACCATGCTCTGAAGATATACATTCCAAGCTACAGAAGTGACATGGGCCAACAAGCATTCTTGGCCCGGTCAATCAGGTTGTGTAACGCACTGCCCCATGAAATCATGGCTACGTTTCCAAAAAAACGTGAAATCCCTCTGCAAATGTATCAATTCATATTATTATAATGTTCTAAATAAATTACATCAGTCAATAAATGTATTAGCCTGTGGTAACAAATGTGTACCAAAGCTATAATAAATCAAAAATGAATATATGAATATTAACATAGCTCCCAAGTGCCATGAACTCACAAAAACGTGGCCAGAATGTTGCAGCAGCTATTTTTACTATTTTGACACTTCTATTTTCAACTCCGAGCGGGTTAAAAAAAAGTACATGATTTTCACATACTGCATTGTAATTCATTATCAGTTATAGAGTAGACTGTACTTTTTTCTAGATAATTTATTAATTATACATAGGAACAACCTTCATAATGAAGAAAAGAATCGTAACCACACCATCCAAAAATGGTGTTCATGTAATAATTATTTATGCCCACCGACATTGCTTCGTACAGGTGACTCAAAAAACACAGTTTTATGCTGTATTTTCGTATGCGTTTCTTATGAAAACCCGTATTTTCCCGTGAACTTGCCAATAAAGACGGAAAATGGTTGTGTGCAAGCTACCCTGAAACCGACAATAAATCAACTGAAAACTTTTCGCATAGAAACAAAAAATAAACTCGGTCAAATGAAAATACAGAAACTCGGACCACGCTCCGCTTATTTCAAAACTGTAACTTTGCTCTTGCAGTCGCCTTTGTGATACACGTTTCTTCACAATTCACATAGAATTCTTGTTTAGATAAACAAGCGTTTTCATTATTTTGGTGGCATTTTGGATTAAGAAGAAACTGTTTGTTTCCTGATGGACAAATTTCAAGGGCAAAGTATCACGCAACATTGGGAAAACACAAATTTCCTAGGGCGTTAAACTAATTTCGAAACTGAAAAAGCAAAACATTGTATAATATAAATTCGAGCATAAAGTTTTCTTGGCAATTTTACGTCACCAAGTATACTATGAAGACTAATATTTAGCTAAATGTGTGTCACAATTTAAGCAAAGTTCTTGCTTAATAACGTTGTATGTCTAGCACTTTCTTTACCAAAATTGGATGAAACATTGTTGCTGATAAACAAGATACGCTCATAAAGCAGACCGAAAAATTTTGTGAATATTGAGCTTAGATTTCTAAAATGAACTTGATTCGCTCCCCGCAAAGGAGCGAACACTCGCCGTCGCCTCTGTGCTGGACATTCCGTGACAGGGTGCTTGTTTCGCTCCCCGCAAAGGAGCGGACACTCGCCGTCGCCTCTTTGCTGGACATTCCGTGACAGGGTGCTTGTTTCGCTCCCCGCAAAGGAGCGAACATTCGCCGTCGCCTTTGTGCTGGACATTCCGTGAAAGGGTGCTTGTTTCGCTCCCCGCAAAGGAGCGGACACTCGCCGTTGCCTCTGTGCTGGACATTCCGTGACAGGGTGCCTATTTCACCGCCGTCGCCTCTGTGCTGGACATTCCATTCCACGGTATACTGGTTCATTATGGTGATTTTGAGCTTGGGATATAGAGTAAGCGTTCGACAATAATATTTGCACTTTTGAGTCACGAGAAAATCCACAATTCAAACATCTTGAGCATAAAGAAACGCTCACAATCCCTCTAATAAATCGATGAAATTTTAAAATCAATCCACACCGCCATTAGATATGAACCCAATTACTGCGTAGGCTAGATCGTAACTTGCAGGTAGACGCAACCCCCTTCTTTAATAATTGACATACAACGGTTATTTCTTATTAATGTACGAGTAATTCGCGACTTGAAATCAATTTGCCCTGCAATTAGCAGAGTGTGGAAGTGTGTATTACCGAGTTTACGATCGTGCCCGACTCTTTGGGACGATGTCCACTTAGTCCGCACAGCGGGTTTTCTATACTTTAGTCCATACTATATACTCTGATCCGGTCAGCAATGCGTCACTAGGATGAAAGATTGCGGGGTCAAAACAACACTATAATGGTATTTAGTACTCTGGGATATGCCCTCAGAACTTAGTATCGTCACTTATTGTTTTTTTACTACAAAAGCAAGCTTTTGGTAATACCATGGTAATATATGTGCACATATGATAATACTTAGTCTATTTTCATACTAAATTCACAGAGACTTAAAGAGGATGCGTCCCCAAACCCAGTCACACAAAATGCGTGAATAATTCAAGAGGGTTCGCGATCTCGTTTGAAACACACATGTCATATATAAAGCAGTCGCATTATCGTAAGCCACGATACAGTACTCTTTGAGCAAATCTTTGGGACAGCTTCGTAAAAGAAAGTGCAGTTGCACACCTCTGACATGGCTTCTAAATCAATGGACCAAAGGGTTTACCATGGGCCCGAAAAGTAGGCTATTTTATACCCAATTAAGAGCTGAAATCGTTAAACCTGCCATAGCTCTCATAGCAGCTTGAAACATTGGGGAAGGATAAAAAGGGTTCATCCAAAAAGTATGCGATTTCTTCCTTGTGCATTGAGTGTAAGCAGTTTGTTCGTGGTTTTTATAGGAAGCCTAATCAAAAGGGATTTCTCCAGAGCTAAGAGCTGAATGTACAATTATGCCTACGGCCTTCATCTCAGGCTTACCATTATTTCCAGCTCAAAATTAAATTCAAGCTTAACTATACTTTGAAATGTGAGAACAGACACAGAATAAATCTAACTGGCGCCGAAAATCAAGGCCCCATTTCTTTGAAAAGTAAAACGGGTGCCTTTTCGAAGGTCACTGACCCTTCACGAAAGCATCCACGCAGTTTCCCCCAAGGTCGACCGTTTTAGCGATATTCCCCCATCAATCAGGCAACGCTTTGCATTGTCCAGCGCGTATTGTGTAGCCCAAGGACCGAGTGTTTTTACTGAGAGGGCCGCGACCGCCCAATCAATCAATCGGTCAGTGGGCGAGTCAGACGCCGCGATTCTACAGATCAAACTTACGCAGATGTTCCACGACTGTGCTGGTGTTGCATACGCGAAATTTTTATTGAAGGGAGCTTTCCAAATTAATTTGCTGAGACTTATGTCTGCTTTTCATATATTTACCACTAGTTTTCAAAAGCAACTCTTCTGAACTGCGGTTTGAATTCTAATATAAAATTATCGCTGGATTCCCGACGTTTCGTAACATGTGGGAACCACTTCCTCGAAGGTGATAGCTTTGCAATTAAATTCCGACTTCAACTCACCAACAAGTGAAGGACATAAGAATTCTTATCGGGAAGCCGGCACTATAGGTTGTCATCGTTTCCGTTTTACTGGCCCGTGCCCTGACATAACGTTCAAGACTTTGTTCCGCACAATGGGCTGTCTGTGAGGTATATCTGTGGTGAGACGTTTGAACCTGGGACTGGGAGACTCGTAGTAAGAGTGAGAGATGAGAAGTTGAATGCGTTCAGAGAGACGCCTCCAGTCGATTAAGATGAGCGTAGCGGTTTGTATAGCAGATAAAAAGGTGAAGGCAGAAGACCTAATACGAAAACCACGGAGCACCATGCTAGATAATTTCCTTCTCGAAAATTCCGATTACTAGAAGATTTTGACGATTTTGATATTCCTTTTTTTTCTCCGAGCTGGCAGGTAACGAAAACATGCAAATTTTGAACGATGCCATCACGAAACATTTCGTAATGAAAGTGAGTGTCCAAGTTACGCATTGTTGTAATTAGCTGAAAACTTCAGGATATGTTGTCAATAATGTTTATTAATACAATTGCACTAGGTTTAAGGAATGGCATTTTGGTAGTTTTATAGAAAAAAACTCAAAGTTCAAAACCCGTACAAAAACATTGGATTATATAGCACATTTCGTAATGGAAGTCTTTGTACCAAGGTACGCATTGTCGTAATAAGCTGCAAATTTCAGGATATGTTTTCAATAATGTTCGTTTTTTATTGCACTGGTTTTTAGGACTGGCATTTTGGTACTTTTTTAGAAAAAAATTCCCAATGTTCGAAACGCATACAAAAGAATTATAATTTCAAACCTAGTTTCAAATATAGTTTTTTTCAAAAGATGAGCTGACACCTTGCGGCAAAACCTCCTATTTCCCTCCCTAGCTGACTACGATGCTAGAAAAGGGAGAAAAAGCGACGGCGCCCGGGGGCTTTTCCGAGGAGAAGTCTTTACTCAAGAGGTTAACGCGGTCAGCTGGACTCATGGAAATGGACGTCAACCGAGATGAAAAGCTCGCTGCTAAGATCGCTGAAAATTAAACAGCTGCAACGTTCTTCAGGGCTCTTGAATAATTATTTATTTTGTTTTTTATTTGGTTGCACATGCTCGGGTTCACAGTGGTTTCGAAATATTGTACAACACGCATTTAACGCATTTAACAAACATAATTGTTTATATACAACTTGCTCCAATTCCGCTTGTGTTAACATCCCAATTTCCTTCATTCCTATGTTTTACGGGCAGTCTTTGGGAACAAAAAGTTGGCACACAAAATGATCCAGAAATAATATGTTTATTGAGAAGAATAAAATGTGCAAGAATGATTTGCTAGAAAAAATAATAGGGAATATAGGGAAATGTAAAATAAGTTGATACTTTCCAGGAAATACTACAAAGCAAAAAATAAATTAAATGAGTCTTTCCTCCGCAAATAAGGTATCAAGACAAGATGTAGGGATAATTCTGGAATCTGCAAGGAGGAACCAACTTTATCTCGGCCTGGTAGCTTTATTGTTCGCATAGCTTTCCTTTTTTTATATGTCCAGTGATTTTCGACATGATATATGAAAGTAGGTACCTACCATAGTTAAATCATTAAGCTACTAATCTGAAGGTTCCTATAGTTACTGATCATGCTGATAGATGTTTCTATCTTATTTATTTTCTTGCCGGATTTACAATGTCCAATGTAAGTGTCAGTTAAAATGCAAATAGAGGTATCTAATTGGCTGTGACCTTGGAGATAACAAACTAAGCTGGCAATTAAAACTTAACTGGACCATACATTGTAAAACCGGTCCTTAGACCTATATCAATAGCACTACTTTTGAAAACAAACTTATTCAAACTGGGCTGTGAACGCTAAAAATAGTTTCACTAATTTCCCGACCTTTCGTAACATAAACCAAGTAGTTACTTCAACAAGGGTGATTGCTTTGTTGTGGTTATTTTGTTGAATTAAAGGGAGAAAGTATTTTTATTTTTAATTCAAGCATTCTCAGATAGTTTTAATTTTCAGAAACAACTTTACTTCATGCAAATTTTATAAGCATTTAACCACTTGATTCCTCAAAATTTTACCATCTGCTATTAGACACATTGTTTTGACATGGAGCATAAAATCTATAATAAGTTTATTGTGATAAAATATACCATAATCAATAATTACCATTATTAACTATTATTATTGAACATTCTTGTATCAAAGGCCTTTATTAAACAATATTGGAAATATGGTATTACACAACGAAAGTGAGTTTAATTTACGAAAAATGCTACATAATTACAAAGAATACAAATATTTTTTTAATTCTGTGCTATATTTACATTAATTTGAATAGACGATTTAAGAAATTCGTTGGAAATTTCTTATTTCAGTGAAAACATTTAACTAAACCTGCCAGAATCGTGTATCTTTGGCAGGTGCATGTTTCGCTAATTTTCATTTGATGTTAGACAATAACAGCTGTGTTCAGTACAGTGGGATTGTTTTGTTGTTAACGTTCGTTACAGCCTTCCAGCACCTTATTATAATGGCCATAAGAACCACTGTCTAACAGCTTCAGTTAGGAGGCTGTGAGATGGTAAACTCAAATTATTCCAGTGCAGTAAGCTTCTTGAACAACACGTCTGTTTAGTTAATCTAATGGTGTTATCTTAGATGAGGTATAGTTTATTTTAGCAAAGTAATGAATGAATTACAGTAGTGCAAAACGTAAAATAAAAAGTTTGTAGCGTGGAATTTATACATGTAAATCTTAAACCCGAATCCTATTTAAGGAATGAAACATTCTAGCAATGATCTATTGAACATTGCTTGTATTTCTTAACCATTATCAGTTATATTGAATACCTTGTATTGGACCTGCATGCCTTTATTTGTGGAGAATACGAAAAATTTTGTTCTTGCCTGAGCTATGTGCAAGTGGAATTTGCAATTCTGTAATGTGCAATGTCAAAATATAAGCAGCATCTCAACAATAACTGCACCGTATTTGACTGTATATCAAAAATTAAATACGTACTTCTCTTATAATTGTAGGCACCTCCAAAGCGAAACCCGGCACCTCCATCAGCAAAGCCGATATTGGCAATTAGTTGTTTACCTGTTGCAGGCGTTTAAACTCTACACAGGCTTTGAAGTGTTGTAAATTTATATTTTCACATATCAAATAAAGTACCTACACCAATGCTTTATTCGCAGAGCCATAAGCACACTTTCACGAAATCTTCCGCACAGAGACGACGGCGAGTGTCTACTCCTTTGCGGGGAGCAAAACAAGCACCCTGTCACGGAATGTCCAGCACAGAGGCGACGGCGAGTGTCCGCTCCTTTGCGGGGAGCGAAACAAGCACCCTGCCACGGAATGTCTAGCACAGAGGCGACGGCGAGTGTCCGCTCCTTTGCGGGGAGCGAAACAAGCACCCTGTCACGGAATGTCCAGCACAGAGGCGACGGCGAGTGTCCGCTCCTTTGCGGGGAGCGAAACAAGCACCCTGTCACGGAATGTCCAGCACAGAGGCGACGGCGAGTGTCCGCTCCTTTGCGAGGAGCGAAACAAGCACCCTGTCACGGAATGTCCAGCACAGAAGCGACGGCGAGTGTCCGCTCCTTTGCGGGGAGCGAAACAAGCACCCTCTCACAGAATGTCCAGCACAGAGGCGACGGCGAGTGTCCGCCCCTCTATGGAGAGCGAAGCAGGCGACGTTTTAGCCATCTACGAATTATTTTTGGAATCCTCTCAAAATGCAATCAAAAAATATATATTACCTCATCGATATTCAGCCCACCATATTGCGGTCACCCACGCATTTCGGAAAAGGAACGAAATAATAGTTTCGTACACTCAACTACACATTGTTGGGTGTACCCGTCTGTGATTGGTTGTTAATAGTTTGCGTCACGACGTCGTGTGCCTTTCGCGCGGGGTGGCGGGGGGGGGGGGGTAGAGGGGTGGGGGGGTGTTGGGGTGCGCAGTGGGGTTGGAATGTGGAGGTATAAAGCAGAGGATCTGGGTTCGTGTCGGTCTATTGCTTTCTGGACGAGACATCACGCCGCTTGACTCGATCGCCAGCTGAAGGTGAGTCCCTATATGCCAAATTATCAATTGGGATGTGGTCCGGGTTTTAAAATGTATTTAAAGGCCGGTTTTGTTAGTGCCTCAACCCAGAGTTAAAGTAGGAGTCAAGTTATTTGTCATGGCAACCGCCAATAGGATGCCATGGAATTAATCTGGTTCTGAGGCCCGGTTTAACAATTTTTTTAAACTCTGGGTTAAGCATATATCTAACCCTCAGAAATAGATGAATTCCACGGCATCCTATTGGCGGTTGCCATGACAAATAACTTCCGTGTTAATTTAACTCTGGGTTGAGGAACTTGAATACCGGGCCTGAGGGCTAGACGATTCACCCTTAGTTAAAGTAGGAGTTCAGATATTTGTCGTGGCAACCGCCAATACAATGCCGTGGAAGTAATCTGTTTCTGAGGGTTAGATGCTGAACTTAGGGTTGGTTTTACAAGTGCCTCAAACCAGAGTTAAAGTAGGAGTTAAGTTATTTGTCATGGCAACCGCCAATAGGATGCCGTGGAATTAATCTGGTTCTCAGGATTAGATGCTTAACCTAATGTTGAAAAATATTGTAATAACGGACCTTAGAGATGAAACATATATTTTCGTACCGGTCCTAAAGATATTACTTTTGTTCTTGATGGTTTTACATGTAATTTTTTAGGCAGTTGATAATTTGTAGAGATGTATGCACAGCATGATATATGATGGGTAAGGGATTAAATCTAAAAAGTGTACAACTTAATTACCCCGTAATTAAAGTAGAAGGTAATTTAATTTCTATGGTACAGCCAATAGATCGTAGGAATTTTTTTTTGGTTTTGAACGAGAGAACGCAAGCAAAAGAAAACATTGCAAAATGTATTTAGGCGTGAGTTTTATAAGATTTTAATTTTAAATATTTAGCTGGAAGGCAAAAAAGGAAGCAAGATGGATGAGGACTTTCATACGAGTGTACAGCGATGTACTATTTCATCAAAATTAATTATATTGTATACCCAAAGTATACTTGACAACTTTTTCAACTCGATGTTTTCGGGCGTTAATTGTTGGAGAAAGAGCCAATTGCATTAATGGATCTCATATCCGTTTTGTACTTATATGTGATTTAAACATAAGTAATTATCCTGTGATCGGGCGAGAGACGCCCAGCAGCCCTCCCTCCCCCCCGCCCCCCGTTATTTCATATATCCATATCAATCATATAATGCGATGTGATTACATATCTTATCACAGTTTTTTAATTATTCATATCTACACCTGCATACATCTACGCGTATTTTCGTATACTTTTTAACTTCCTACGGGGTTCGTTGTTATCATACAACCAAATGGGAAAAATAATTGTGCGCGTCAAAAATCTAGATGCTGTTTCAAGAATGGCTATTGAGAAGATTTTGGAGTCACGGATTCTGATGACCTATGGCCTGTGCAGTTGTGAGCAGAAAGTGAATCACAGAGTTTGAAATTTAGAGCACGATCCGACCTCACATTTAGCAGATTGTCGAATTTGAATTCAGGCATAGGCGGTTTGAAGTAGCTGCCAGCCTTCCCAGAAATGCTGACGGTGCCCCACTGTTTTGATCACTTTTTGATTTTTTTCGGTCACTTTTTACGATTCTTCTTCTCTAAACTCCACATCAAGTTAAGTAGGAGAGTGGATTTGAGTTTTCTTCGTGGACCGACTCCTGCCAGACATGAGCCTAGAGTTTAAAAACTTACAAGCCATGTCTTGTCGGACAATAGGGTATGTGGCAGTTTTGGAACTCATTTGGAGTTTTGGAATCTCATTTCTAGCAGCAGTGGGTTCTCAAGGAAGCGCTAAATCCACCCCCCTTCTTAACGTGAAATGGAGTATATTGCAAGATATTCAAACCTACTATGCAGGACTTTCTCAACGTTAAATGGCCCTAGACAGGGTTTGAAAAAGATTTAAGATCGTGGTACTTTCTCAATTTAACGTAGTTCCGGAACAGAACCGTGTCACCAAGATGAATTCGGTTTTTATTATTTCAGAATAATATAACTATTCAGGTAGTCATCAATCGCGATAACTTCCAACTCTAATTACTTCTTCGGAAAAACAATAAATTAAGAAAACATGCACAACACTAATTATTTTCCGTAGGCAAGATATTTTTTTACATTATAACCATTCAATATTAATTTAAAACAATGTTGTGGAGGGTGCTACTGTTTTGAACTAACCCACGATGAAATTTTGAGATTAAAAAAAAATATATCACGTGCTAAATTGGGAGAATTCCATCGCCCCTAACTAGTTAATTAACACGTAATAACATTCCGAAATCGGATCAACTCTCTCTAGGAATACAGAAATGTCATCCGCTGTAGCTTTGGCATAACTTGATCTCATCTCAAAGCCTAAAGCCGCAAATCTGACGTCTTCGGACTTCAATAATGAATCAAATGCGCATCAAATTATTGGAGTTGATAATAAGTAGCAGCTAATTGGTTTGTTAAGTTGGATGTTCGTGTTCAAGTATTTGTTATATAAATCTCTCAGCGCTATATATGAAAGGAAATGAGCATTGAGGTGGAAATTGACGTTAACAAGTTAATTATTCTGACGAAGCGAAGATAAATTGCTTATGGACTGTTTGTATTTGGATAGAGGACGAAAGGAGATATAGAAAATTTGCAATAATGTAATGATTATTTAGGTATTTATAGTGCCGAATAGTCTGTTTATAAGCTTATGTTCTCGATAATTTCAATATCATGATTAAGCTGAAACAGCCACCTGTTGTAATATATCAGTTGTAAATGGACTAATTTGTAAAACGTGATTGAAAAATGATTGCTACGCAACCCGACAAATTAGTGATGTTAACATGGGGTCGGTTTTTGACTGCTTTTCAAACTTATGATTGCCTATTGAGATCCAGCGTCAATCTCAATAACAAATGCAATAACGGGTTTAGCACATTATACAGCTGAAGTATAATACTTTTATAAAAGCATATACAGATTTTTGATGTAGGAGTATAGGGTAAAGTTAAGGAGTTGAACAATGTTGGTTTTATGTATATATTATATAGACCAAGTCAATTTTTAATTTATTTCCTTTTTAATATTTAAGTCTGAAGATGTGGATTTTGAGCCACGCTATAATGTATGAAAATTTGCAATATCATATCGCTGGAAAGTCTGAATATAGACAAGATATATTATATTGTCTTTTTGCAGACTTTAGCTTCGTTCAAAGGGAATCTTGGCCCTCGTTTTAGGACAAACTGAGTAGCTCCTCCTTTCATGGAAAAAACGCGAAGCAGACAGGGGATATGAATCATTTTGGGGTCTAGTTTTCGAATGAATTCCAATCAATCATAACGGTGCATTTTAATTGAAATGAATTCTATGCTTTATTTACATAATTGTTTGTAATTATTTGTAATTTTATTATTATTAATATTAATATTTTCTTTTTTAATTGGATGGTCAGGATTGAAAACTGCATCGTTTCTGAATTGAAAGTATTGCAACTCAAAAATTTTAAAAGTGTAATAAAAATTTTGCCAGAAGGGTAAACCAATTATGCACAAATGATAACAATGCACAGAAGAATAATTAAAGTTTGTCAAACTATTTTTTCAATGTGCGTGCAGTTATTTGGGTACAGACTACAAACTATGACAATTATACTGAGATGAAATTCTTAAAATAATAAATCCATATATCATGGCTAGAACAAAAATTCGGAGTAAAATAAATTGGTGTTATGTGCAGCGCGATTATTGATAAGGGCTTCGCGAACGCAATTTGAAGCGGAATAGGCCATTTGGAATTACTATTACTTCTATGATGGGCTAGAGAAAACTTATTTGAAACGAATTAGATTAAATTTAGTATGGAAACTGAAAATTTTGAAATAAAAAAGGAAAAACTAACGAATAAGTGTATAATATCAAAATGCATTTACTCCTCTGCATAGATTCGATTTTTTTTTTAGAACCGTCGCCTCTAGAACTTTTGGATCTACAAATCTTTGAAAATTTTTGAAAAATATTATTATTTACGTCTATCAATTTAGTCTTCAAAATCTTCGCCCTCAAAAATTACATTAAAAATCGGTGCAGGTGTTTGGTCTGTAGAACGCGCACAAACAAACAAAAAGTGAATAATGAACACACATCCAAATATTTTTTTGCAAGGTAGTGAAATAAAGTATTTCTCTTCGCTCATTAAAAAAAAGACGTACCTACTTCCTGTTTTCATAATTCAGTGTCAATCACTATTTGTGAAAATTCGCACACTTCCAAAACATTCTGCAAGTTCGATTTTTTTTTCCGCTTTTACCTCAGAATTACATTCTCTTTTCACGTGATGAAATCAGCGGGAAAAAGCAATTCATACGCAAAGAAGGATGCTAGAGCCAAATTGTTTCACCTACATTTTCCTGGTGGTTTCCCCATAAAACATCTACATTTACAACACAATATAATAATAATGTTTTCGTGCCGGTATATATAAAAATCTCTGCATGCACTCAATTTGAGTGCGCTGTTGTCAATATCTAATAATAAACCAAGTTAAGTGCTTTTAGCTTCCCCCGTTGGTAGACGTAGGGGAGTCTAATCCGCACCTTGTTTCGCTCCCCGCAAAGGAGCGGACACTCGCCATCGCCTCTGTGCTGGACATTCTGTGACAGGGTGCTTGTTTCGCTCCCCGCAAAGGAGCGGACACTCGCCGTCGCCTCCGTGCTGGACATTCCGTGACAGGGTGCTTGTTTCGCTACCCGCAAAGGAGCGGACACTCGCCGTCGCCTCTGTGATGGACATTCCGTGACAGGGTGCTTGTTTCGCTCCCCGCAAAGGAGCGGACACTCGCCGTCGCCTCTGTGATGGACATTCCGTGACAGGGTGCTTGTTTTGCTCCCCGCAAAGGAGCGGACACTCGCCGTCGCCTCTGTGCTGGACATTCCGTGACAGGGTGCTTGTTTCGTGTCCTACAAAGTAATAGGAACCTGCGAACGCCTTGAAAAACAACTATTTTAAGCTGGGATTTGAATGCTAAATCAAATGTTTCGCTGATTTCCCGACGTTCCGTAGCATATGCTGGTTACTTTATCAAGGGTGATAGCATAACCATTCAAACACCCAACGCCAATGCTGCACAGCTGGAACAGGAATCTTTTTCTTAATCTTTTAAATTTCTTTTTCGTTATTGTACCATTCCTTTATGTTCCAGTCTTATTAGAACACTACCAAGTTATAACGGTGCGTTAATGGGACACCTTTTTGCTTTAATTTGTGGGGAGCGAATTATAGAACTATCGAAGCGTCCTTATTGCGGAGGGTTTCAAGCCATTAAAGTCACACAAACGGTTAATGGGTACAGGTGCTTTCCGCAAAGGGGTTGAGGGAAATGTAATTATAAACATTTGCGGGCAGAATCGTTCGGTAACAAAATCAGCGTGGCGCCGTCAAGAAAATGTCACAGTTTGTTTTGTGCAATTTTGTTGGTTGTTTTGGTCAGAGTGTACGTGTTTTGACGGCGTTGTGTAAACTGGAACTTTCTTGGAGTAAAAAGATGTCGGTGTGTGGTTACTTTTTTATAGCAGCAGCCTCAGCTTCAGAGACTTCTCTTGCTTTAGTTTTGGCTTTAATTGTTTTTAGGAATAAGGCATTGCCTGAATTCTCTTGTTCAATCTTAGTCGATATTTTGTCTGACTATGTTAATTTTTCTGTATTTCTAATGGAAGAATTGACAGTTTATTGATTACCTATGCCAAGGGGTTCCTATTACATTTAAATCTAGTGTCCATCTCGATTGATAGACAGCATGGTGCTACATTTTTGGTGGCATCACTGTTATTGCTTGAAAATAATTAGACGGCTGTAAAAAAGCCGGGTAGGCGATAGGCCTAAGAAATAATTTGGTTCTTACCAATTTTCCACAAATTATTTTTCTATAGTTTTAGCTGAATTAGATGAATATTCGTCGATATTTTAATTTCAGTAATCTGCTTTATTCCACCATTGGAAAGCGACAAGTCAAGAGCAATAAGCTTAAAGTTCCTCTGATATCAAATTAACCCATTGGAGGCATTCAGTGAGATGCGAACATGTCTTTGATGTCTGAATTAAAATTCATCCATTATTTACTAAAGAATGCAAGAAGAACGAAACAAAAATATTTTTACAAATGCCAGTTCATCCCATCCCATCCCTTACCTTTTCGAAACAAAGTGTCATGCGTCATTTACCAAAATAAGTGTCATCCAAAAGTCTAACCGCCCGGTGTTGGAAATGAGCATCCAAGAACGAGTTTCCTTTGTACAATCCCTGAAGGCTCTGCCAGAAAACTCAATTTCAACGGATTTTCTCTTCTCAAACAAATTTAGTGTACGCCACAACGTTTTTATTGCGGAATAAAAACAAGCAATGTGACTTCGGAAACAACCTAATAACACATACATACAGGCACGCAAAATAAGTTCACGAACGTATAAATCATATGTGTTGTTTTTTGATTCCGATCCAGGGTTTTATATCCATGTCTTGGTGAACGCAATGTCGTTAAATCTGGTTATTTTCTCGAGAAACAAACTCAAAGTGAGCTGGATATATTAATATAAAGTTTGCCCTATATTTTCTACACATTTAATAATATAGGTTTGTTTAGAAAAGAAACATTTTTCTTACACAAGATTTTCTGCCATGATTTAAAATATTCTATAAGATCATATCTCCAATTAAGTCAATAAAACTTGACAATGCCAACTACATTGTCAGTTCAAAATTAGCACGAAAAACACACTTTTTTAAAGCCTAAATCTGATATACGAATTCTATAGGATTGTCCTTGATTTATTAATAATACATTCTCACACTAAGCTATAACAATATTCTAACACCAGTTTTGGTTATATACCAAATCTGGCAAATGTCCGTAGGTAAGGTTGACTAGATAAGAAAAGGTTCTAACACGTCTACCGCTGATTCCTGGTCAAAAATCTCTTTTTCTGACTCGGTCTTGGTCTTGGCCCATTATCACTGCAACGTAGGCATGAACTTACTTTATACCAGCTCAGCTATTGGGGCCAGTAGGTATTACAAAGCCTCAACACAGAGTTTAAGTAGAAGTCAAGTTATTTGTCATGGCTACCGCCAATAGGATGCCGTGAAATTAATATATTTCTGATGGCCAGTTGCACCAACGTCCTAATCAAAGATTACCTCCATGATCTTTGATTATAATTTGGTATGGTGTTTGATCATTGAAATCGACAGATCGATCGATCGAAATCGAATAATGTATTATTATAGTAATTAAAATAATCATAAATTAAATAGCAATTAAATTTTAGATTAAGTCTCATTTTATTAAAACACCATAGCAAATTATAATCAACGATCAAGGAGGTAATCTCTGATTATAAGGACGTCACGGTTCTAGCACCAGCAATTAGGGCCGGTTTTACAATATTTTTCAACTCTGGGTTAAGCGTCTAGCCCTCAGAAACAGATGAATTCCACGGCATCCTATTGGCGGTTGCCATGACAAAATATAGCCTAACTCCCACTTTAACTCTGGGTTGAGGCACTTGTTAAACCGGCCCTGAGGCAGCCATGTGTTCATTATATTTATATATTTATTGTCTCTTTGATCCGTGGATAAAAGACAGTCAAAAAACTTTACAGATCAGTAACAAATAAAAGAAAAACAATCACTATGTACCGTTTTTAAACAAAATATAAACTCGCCAGGCGAATAAAAACAGTATTGTAGTATGAAGCGTTTTAAAATACTGTTAATGGTTCTATTACTGGCACTCTTTTAAATAAAAAGATTGCCATACCAGCGTTCATTGGTAATTTGATTAAAAGGCTTAAATTTAGTTTTTGCAGCATCAGGCCTGTCCTCTTTCTAGTGTCATTGCCCAGGGATCGAATGATTAAAACCGGTAAACAAACACAATACGACAGTAAATGTAAATACAAGAAAACTGCATGACTTTAAACAACTAATATACGAGCTCCTTTTAGTAGACAATTCAAACGAATAACACCCCTGCCTCCACTTTTGTTCCAGGTCTCTCGCACCCACGCACTCTAAATCACAGTCAGGATGTCGTCCACTTCACGAAGCATGCTCGTCGCTCTCCTCGTCCTGGCTACGATCACGTGTTGTCTGACCAAGACGCTGTCCCAGCCCGGCGAGAAGGAGCGACTCATGAGCGAACTAGACGTACGTACTCTCAGATGTCACTTGAATTGTGGTTTCAAACTGACAGATTTAGTGGCATCTTTATCTCTGGATACGGCAAGAACGAATTGAAGAAGTTTTTGCAACTTTGGGTTGAGCTTTTAATCTTCATTTAGAAATTCATGTTTAAATATCGTCTCGACCATTGCTAAAATCACAGTCTTAACGGTCGTTTTAGCTCTGTTTTGATGCACTTGTACCGGCTATAAAATGGGGTAGTTTTTTGTTGTTCTTGCCAGAAACTTTGCTAAAAGGTTGCGGAAATAGAATATTTTTGTCCACACTAGCCCAGAACGCTCCTGTTAATCCTGTGAGTTGACTTCAAGATTTGACAGATATTAAAAACTTTGTCAATTTCTTGCATGCAAGTTTTGACAGTAAGTCCGCGCAGAAACATATCTCCAACCTAATAAAAACCCTTGGGCATGAGGTGCATCTATTTATTTAAATGCACATTGCTCAATGACCTCAAAGTGAGCATATTTCCGCTACCCGACAGCTCGGACAGAAACAAGGAAAGGTCAGAATCGTTTACATTTTCAAGTGATCAGAATGTTTGAGAAAGCAATGGTCCGGCTTGCAGCTCCATGATTTTCATAGGCTTTTTGCCTAATCTTTTTATGCGCTATAAACAAACCGCTACGCTCATCTTCAACGCAACATAAATTGCGTTCGCGAAGCCCTAGTTATACTGTATAAATAAAGAAAGTAGAAACTGCAGTGCGACTCAAGGTTGGATGTCCACAGTAAATCGGTATACTGCAATGTTATTGTAAATGATCAATGAAGTAAATGAGCAATGAACCTGATACATAACATATATGAAAAATTAATGAGCGTAGCGAGCGAAGCGAAATCTTCAATTTCAGTACTGGTAAAAAAGCACTTGAGTGTGTTTGTTGGTTTGTTTGATTGTTTGATTGTTTGTTTTTTGTTTTTTGCATGTGTGTTTGCGCGCGCTCTACAAGCCAAACGCCTTCTTCGATTGCGATGAAATTTTCAGGGTGTCTACTTTCGGTCTCAACTTTGACCCCTGCGTTTTTCAAGGAAACCCTCAAAATTTTTTGAGAAAATTTGTTGCGTGTCCGGATAAGATAGAATGGGTTAGATCAAGGAAAATAGCATTTTCACGGGGAAGGTAAGAGTTGGCTGCGAAGTTAATGACTATTAAAAAAATACGTAGTTGAATCAGACAGAAAAAGCAGAAAAAGCATACAAAGAAACTCAACGTAAATGTACAAGTCGAACATTACTAGGAAAATATTTCTTATGTGAGTACAAAAGAAGAGCAGAACGGCCATGAAAAGATAAAGGAATCTCGATCTAGTGGCAAAGTGTTTGGATGTATTCTGAGAAGAGAACAATGTTGTTATTCAGCACTGTTGCCTAGGTATTGCGTAGGAGCACCTCAGTACCACTCAAACGCAGTCTCTATAGGATGATGCAAGACATTTGATTCCGATTCGGGAACAGTTGTCTGGATCAATATAGAAATGCCATCATCTCTATGTAACAGCGTTCTTAAATTAGTAACTAGGGCTTCGCTAACGCAATTTGTGTTGCGTTGAAGATGAGCGTAGGTAGCGGTTTGTGTATAGCGGATTAAAAGGTGCAGGCAGCAGTCACAAGAAAACCATGGAGCACCAAACCTGACCATTGCCTTCTCGAAAATTCTAATCACTTGAAAATGTATACGGATTTTGACGTTCCTTTGTTTCTCTTCGAGGTCAACAAAGCTGGTAACCAAGGAAACGAAGGAAACCGGACTCGAATTGAATCAGCCGTCAAATCACCAAAAAAAACACCACAAAAGTGCTAATAAAAACCAATTGGAAAGACCTACCGAACTAAGATTTGCAGGCATGATAAATATGTATAAGGTCAACATGTTTAGAGGTTTTGGTGAAGTTATGTTCAGAACTTTGAAATTTACAGGGGTTCAAAATTCTGAAAAAATCGAAAATTTTCGTAAAAATTGATTTATAAACAATTTACAGAACCAATCTTTTTCAAAAGTGCAGGGGGTCTAAGTTGAGAACAGAGGTAGATACTCAGAAATTTTCATCCATTTCGGTTCAGGCGTTTGGTCTGTAGAGCGCGCACAAACAAATACAAAAAAAAAAAAAAAAAAAACATACACAAATGACTTTTTTCTGGGGTAAGTAAATTGAAGATTTCGCTCCTCTCGCTCCGCTCGCTACGCTCATCAATAACATATCAGATGTCTTAGTTTTCTCTTTTCGATTAAAACAACATGTTGAATTTAGAACAGAGCTTTGTGTTACACATTGTTTTGACATGGATATTGTCTAAAAAATAATTTCTCTCCACAGTATAATGTTTTAAAATGTACGTTTAAAAATAAATCTTTGGTGATTACTGATAAGCCGTAGCCACAGTTTTCAGAAAACTTTTGACATGCAATTACAAACTTATTTATACTTAGGTTGGACCAAGTGGTTTCTATAAAAATTTCGATATTTACATTTGACTCCTATTAAGTTTGACAAAATGCGAAACATGGGTTCACTGATTTCACACAAAATGACGGAAATTTCAAGATTGATCCAGACGACAGTACAAATACAAACACAAGTTAACTTCATCAGTACAAAAGTAGTATTTATATAAACTTTGAGCAGTCTTGGACGGAATGGTAAAAAGTGTGTTCCTAAACGCACCCCGCAGAGCACGGCACGGCTCTTCCACCATCTTCAAAATCAGAATGAAAGGTGTCTGATAAACGCTAGGTCACAAAATATTATTTTTATTTTTTTAATGTTTACAAAGTTTTCCCACGTGCTTTCATGTAGGAATTCACTTTGCGTTTAGAAAACAGACTTAAAACTTTTTTTTTGTAAACGAGTGCTACACTTGGGAAATGTCGAAATGAGTCTTAAAGAATTCGCCTTGAAGCCTCCTAGAAAAACCACATATTGTTTCAAAAACTTCAACTGTGCTCTGAATGCTATCAATTCTTTATACAGATCTGTTTTGATCACTGTTTATCTGCTTTTTTAATGGCCATACTGTTTATTATTTCACGCTAATTTATTCAAATTGAACAGCATTTTAGCTAAGAGCATGGCTTTGAACTTTTGATAAATAAGGGCACAGGTCACGAAGTGTTGAGAAACCCCGTCTTTAAGTCAACTGATCTTTGCCCCTGAACGGAGAAAGGCGAGATTGGAATAGAAAGTCACAGGAAACAAGTATATGTACAAAATGCAAGCTCTCTTGGATGACAGGAAGTGGAATTTCCATTAAATTTAAATTTAAACCCCTCTTTCGTTCTCTATCTCTAGCCTAGTTCTCAAAAATTAGCAAAACATTTGTATTTTTTCAAAAATAAACATTTTCAAGAATTTAGTATGTCCATTTTCTTGGATAAGATAAATTGTCAAGGCGGTAATCAGCCGTAAGAAAAGATTGGCTGACCATCACGATATAGGATTTGATTCCTTCCATCCTGTCGGCCCGCGGCCCCAAAGAGCGGCTATCAGCCGGCCCACACTTCGAATCAGAGGATTGGTTTCAATCTTCGACTTATTTTTCACATTTAATAAATTTAAAAAAAAAGTTTCATGTTTAAATTCAACTGGCCCAAAACCATAATCAAACCCTACCGGCCCTTCGGGCATTTGCCAGGTCGCCTAGAGGGCCAATCCAACCCTGGTTCCAGTTTTAATATTAATATATTCCCGCATCAAAACTCATTCGTATTTGGAGTAAAAACGATAATGTGAAGTCTATATTTTGTGATTAATCCAGTGTTAACAACTTTTAACGATTCTAAATAATGAAAAATATCAGTTATTATGCAAAAATCAATCTGTGAGCTTAAACACATTATTCAGGAAAAGCAAGTCTTCAGCCAAACAAGAGGGCTTCGGTTCTCTCTGAAACTCCCTTGCGTTGTAGGGTGGGCAGATTTTGTCCCTTTACCACCTACTTCTTTTCCATAGCAGTTGCAGGAAAAATGGTGTAGAGGAGATACTTATCCTAACACTAATTTTATCAGAAGATTATATATTTTTGGAAAAAGCGAAACACTTATTTGACATATCAACAGAATTTTCCTCAGCCTTTAGTGAGTTACGATGGAAAAAGTTTTACTTTTAAAGATGTGTATAAGTTACCCAGCTCCTCGTATAGAGATAAGATGTCTCCGCATCTCGAAAGGAGAAACTGTTTTGCAGAACCATCAGCGATTTACATACTACATTACAAACATTTTATCAACTTACATAGGTATATGATATTTTTATTTGGTAGTAGTTTAATTAAAAAAATATATATATATATATATTGTAATGCACTCTATATTATGTTACTTGTAATTAGTGTGTACTGCATATTGTTACTTGACTTTGTCAAAGTTTTTCGCAAACAAATGTACTACACATTATCCTGTGATGCAAAAAGTAAGCGGATTAAATAGTGGTGTGCGGTTTTGTTAAGTTGTTCTGTTTGCGAGAGGGTTCAAGTACCACAAAGAAAATGGTATTCCAACATTTCGGCAAAATTCCCTCTACAATCTGAGCTTTCTGGACAAAACCACTAAAACAATGAAAAAATATATAAACCACTAGAAACTCATAAGAAAATACGTCAATGCATTCCATGCATTCCATTTATTCCACAAAGTCCTACAAATCTATAAAAGTCCAGTAAGAGTGAAGTATGAGTCAAGTGGTGTAATTTTAGAACAGAATATACATGAATATCAAACTACATTAAAATTTGCATTAACACAAATTAAGCAACGGTAAATATTAATTCCTCTGTAATAGCATTGCGGGTACCTAAACTTGACAAAAAAAAACCCCACTTGACTAGTAAACTAGATCTTGAAACGAGATAGCTGAGATGCCTCGGTCATTCTCAAACATAAATTCAAACTAATTCAACCGATTCTGATCTTCCTTTGTTTCTCTCCGAGCGTCCGATATCGAAAACGAGCAAATTTTAATTGTTTAACAAAACCAAATTTTCTCCTTGATTGACAAATCTAAACTATGTACCTACTACCTTTCTAAAAATTAAATGAAAAATGCATTAAAATGTAGATTTCCTGTTGACTCTCAAAATTTGGCACCTGGGTGATTCATGTAATATCAAAGATCAATAAAGCACATAATATATGAACTGGTTGAACCAGTTTACTGTCACTTGTAAATATTAAAGAAACCTTTTCAAAATTCAAACTAATTCAACCGTTTCAAATAATCGTTAATGTGCCCACAATGCACAGTACGTCCAAACAACATTGTTTACCGTCCACATAATGTGTTTAAATCCCTGTCAACTAGTCGGTTTATTCAATGACACACATGATTGGTGTGAGTTTTCAATCAAACGACACCGCTTCAGTATCAAATGACCGTCGCCATAATATCAACTCTGTCCACCTTTGACACTCCACTCGCTCAACACAGCGCTCGTCACGTGGCTGTAATCAATCTATAATTGAGATTTTGTGTAGCGCCAACTGTAATCAAGGATGTGGCACATCAAATTTCGTTCAACGCGAGCTCTATTGTTTTTTATGTCATCTGGCATGGGATGATTCGATTTGGTCGAATAAACCCGATACTGACGTCCCGAACTCCGCCTATATATATATAGGTTTAGTGACTGTGGATAAAATCACAAACATGTCAGAAGGCGACACCTCGCAAAAACTAGAGCTGTGTCCGAAGTTATATTTTAGATCTTGGTCGCGGTCTTTTTCTGTACTTTAGGCATGGAAACTCTTTGAGAAAAATTTCAGTTCATCGTTGTCTTTGTGAATGGATTTATTTTAAGATCTTTACATGAAATTGGCAAATCATTGTTTTTTGCTACAGTATTTTGAAATTGGTTTGATTTTGGTTTTTGACGTTCCTTATTGAGATTCTCCATTACAATACAAAATAAGTGACTTCTTTTTATTTCTTTGACACGTGATTTAGATCCAGTTGCTGATAAAAGCATTTTGGGATAATGCCATGCCAGGATTGAGCCAAGACATACAGTACATTCAGCCTGAGAAGAAAACTAAGATATATGAAACAGGTCATTTGGGTATCATTTATCAACTTCTATTAAGCAACTGTGCTTACCCTCAAACTGTGCTTACCCTCAAACTGTACTTACCCTCAAACTGTGCTTACCCTCAAACTGTGCTTACATCTTACTCTCACATCACCGCTGGGAAGAAATATTTGAGGGTCAAACTGGGTGTAGTTCTTCTTAAGACGGGAAATAGATTTCCTTCTTCAGTGGGTTGCACACAATACAAATTGCCCCCCCCCCCCCCCCCCTCCATTATCAATAAAGGTTCATCGTAAGTATATACTCAATTCAATTATATCATATTTTTCTTTACTTATTATTTCTTTTATCTTTATGACTTAAATTTCGCGCGAATTTCACTTTTGCATGTCTTTTACCTTGCATCTTCAAAATGGCGGCCCTAAAGCAAAAGATTAGAAAGTGACTGCTAGTGCTGTAGCATAATATAGATATTCTCTCATGGGACAGAGTGCACTATGTTTCAAGTGTTGATCTTTTGCGAGTGGCGAAATATGGCAATATTTCCTCCTCTTGCCACGAATTCTTTCACGCGAGACCAAAGTATTAAATGACAGCTTCATACGATTCCACATAAAAAACCATGCATTAAACTTTACTGTAAATACAGCCATACATATTTTTTATCGTATTTTTTAGAGATATTTTCTGCCGTCAAATTATAAACCCGTGATATTTTAACTGTAGTCGGTGGAGATGCCGTTATATAACTTGCGACTATAAAAATTCTAGTAAAATAGTGTAGCGGTTAAAAGGAAACGTTTTATATGACGTATGCTATCTTCAAGCTAAATCCATATAAACACATTGACAACGGGTGGCAACTTGTTATGTAGACTTTTAAGTCTTAAAATTGTAAATCTACCAAATCTGTTTTAACATGCAGACTATATTTATGGCAGCCTCAACAAAATAGCAAGGAACCTAGATAAAAAAAATTGGTTTTGAAATAAAGTAAGAATCTTTTCTGTGTGTTTATTATATGTAATGAAAACTATCCATAGGCATGAAAAATAAGTTGCATTTTTGTCAGTTGGAGATAATTTTTAGCAAGCCTAATGATAACAAACAGAAAATTGTATTTTTCTTAAAAGCCCTTAAATTAAGCTAGTCCTATCTATTTTGTTGAGGCTGTCCCAAATAGTGTGCATATAATTAATGTTTGGTAGATATTCTTAGTCTAAGGGGATCACACAACACGGAACTACGGTACCCATGTGTTCAGCCTCCTGATCTCTAAACAGTATAATTAGCAATTCGAACACAAAGCATAAACGCCATGTTACAATTAGCAAATACGTTCCCGCGTAAACTAATTAGTCACGTACATATAATTTGATTGCACAATAAACCGTTGATAATTTTCAAGAGTCGTATCACTGGCGCAATGACTCACAAATCGTTCATATTTACTTGTCATTTTGCACAACGTATTTCAGACCAATTATTCAATAATACCTGGTAATAATGTGGCATGTAACTTTGTAGATATTATGGTTAGTATTGAATTTAGCAACTATAATATAAATGCAATAAGCTATTCGGTAGATCGCTACAGAATCTTACTTTGGAAGAATTCAATATTTTAGGTATAAGAGGTATGCGTTAGGTAAAGCTAAAATAATCGGTATTTTAAAATTTGGTAATATTACCGGTAAGTGCCTATCCGGTAGGCTATCGGTAAAACTACCATGAATTCATCTAAACTGATTTTCACGTTAATATTGTTTGCTTTTGGCTAAGCTATTTTGGCTGTATGAAAAAATGAGGAAGTTGTTTAAAGGTAAAGGTGGTTCATCTGTGGTAGTACGAAACAAAAGTAAAATAACATCCTTATGATTAAAAATATAAATAAATCTAGATCACTGTGAACTGCTCGATTAAATATCCCGGTTGTTGTTTATCCCTCAGTATTCACAATTTAAGTAGTTTTGATATTTTTGAAGTAAATGTTGCATTTCCTACAAATTATACCGTATTGCTATTTTCTCCAGGCTAACAAATAAGTGCAGTTCACTGTGCAGTCAAACTTTCTATCATTTGTAACTATATATAGTAGCTATATGCAACTTTATATTCAATTTCGCTTTCGTATTCGAAAAGAGTGTTCAATTTGAACTCGGCGATCGCAGATTGAATGAAGTTATTAAACATGTGAACTTCCTCTCGGTGTGTAGAGACGACACTTGCTGCAATATGAGCGACTTTGCGGAATATATTGGTCGTGTCCTGATATCGAACCGGAGGGTGAATTGCCACTGGAAGCGTTGCCTGAAAGGATTTACAAAGGGTGAAAGGGAAGAAGGCCAGGCAAGCTTGGTCTTGGAGGGTGAAAAAGTCGTGATATGCTTCAAGTTTTTTCGGGTACGTTACTGGAATGCTAGTAGTTTCTGTCATGTTCCAGGGGTTCAGTTATTGGCGAAAGTTTTATTACACCAAGATAGAATAGCAAAATATTTTCTGTAGTTTAGTCATTTTTCAGGGGACAGACTGCGTTGAGAAATGATTCGTTTTGGTAGGAAAATTAAATTGTTGAATAAATGAGTATTAGCGTAATATAACATAGGTAATGCGAAAATACGAGATGGAAAATTGAGAGGTATCTATACCTAATTGGACGTAGTTAAAGTTAACGAAGAAATGATGAGAGAATATAATATGAATTATTTTTTGGATCCTGGAGTCTCCTGAAGATGGCGAGCCGTGCCTCGCCGAAACGTCGAGAAACCAGGCCCTTTTTAGGGCCACAAAACTCGTCACATCAGAGCAAAACCGCGAAACACATCTCACCATCACACATCAGCTCTGGAAACTTTCACAAAACCATTTTTTGGATCGTATAATGTAATTTTCTGCGTTTTATTTTAACATTTTAGAAACACTGTAAAATATATATCGTGTTATCAAGCCCCAGACCAGCTCCAGATTTCAATTTTATTAAAACGATTCCTACCAGCAAGCGACGTATACATATAATTTCAGGCAAATATGTGGATCTATAGTACCTACGTAAACAAAATTATTGCAAGTTATTCGAACAAACATTTTTCGTAGAGACCAAATCGAAAATTTTCATAAAAAATGTACAAAATCACGAAACTGGCAATAGCCATTTTCTGGCCAGACCGTTTGCGAAAGATTGATAAAGGATATGACTGTGATGGCAGCGAAGTCTTTTTCTCAATTTTGCCCCTAAATAATACCACAAAAAATATCAAAATACAGCGATTTCGGAAGCAGTTTAGGCGCTGTGGGGCTCAAAGATTCGAATGAAAACGCTCTCTCCCAAAACAGACCTTTTCACTGTCTACAAGTCTCTCCCTGTGTCAAGTTATCTATTACTTTTTAGTCAGTGTGTATTTCAACAACATCTGAAGTAGTGGATGCACAGGAGCTAGCCCAAACCTAATACCCCTGCTCCTGTACGGGATAGGCAACTATAAAGTGTGCCAAAACCAGCTCTCACTGTATTCGAGATGCTTGACGGATTCCGCTACATCTTAGAAGTGAATTAACATGAATACGAGCAAACTAAAGAATTATTTAGTAACGTCTGAAATTCAATTTACTTGTATAGAAGCTTTCAAATAACAATACGTAACGACATAATCTTCGCCAAAGAGTTGCTCTGACAGCTGGGAAGACTTTGGTTTATCCTACTTGAGCTATAGTTCCATAGCCCGGCTAGCAAAGATTTGACCCGGAATCTTAACACGTTCTGAATAAATATAGGCAGCGAACCAAAAATCAAATAAAGTCCTTCAACATAATAAACAAACTTAATAACTGGAAATAATGACGCAATATATAGTCACTTCATGCATTTCCAAGCCTAAAAGTGAAAATATCTTCAAGTGTAAAATTATTTGCTGTCGACGATTTGTTAAAAATCTCTTGGCAAACTCGAAGTTTTACTGGATTTTACTTGCCACACCTTCAAAAAGCATAATATTATTCTTGTGGCTAATCTTGTCTGAGCTTGAAACGGTAACTTCAAAGAGGTGGGTAGATTCATAATCAAGTTTGGGGGATGCCAATTTGTTTCTGTATGTGTCTTGTGATGGTTTTCCAATTGCCCCAGTAGGAGAGGTAAAAGCTAGAATGCCCGTAACTTATTTCAAACATGGCTTTTCGAACCTTTTGACGCGAAACTGTAATCTTGTTGCACGGATAGCTAACTGCTCTCAGATCACACTGTTGTCAAGAGCCGATTTGAATAGTTTCCCTTTTTCTGTCTATGTATGAGATCAATGGGTTAGAGTCGCTTTGAAGAAAGACATGCCGTTATTTTGTTATTGATGAGCGTAGCGAATGAAATTAAATCTTCAATTTCACTAGCCCAAAAAAGTCACTTGTGTCTGTGCGTGTTTTTTTTGTTTTTGTTTGTGTGTCTGTTCGCGGTCTGCTGGCCAAACGGTTAATCTGATTTAGATAAAATTTGTTTGTGTCAGTAGGAGGTATGCAAGACCAAATTGCGTATGGTCTTGCATGCTCGACTAGCATACTTGAAGTCAGTAACCAGGCGCGTAGGAACGCTTTTCAAGCTGGGGGGGGGGGGGGGGGGGGAGCAAGCTGCAAGACAGACAGTGGTGAAACCCGGACTGTGGGGGGGGGGGGGGGGGAGGGGAGGGGGGTTATATTTTTTAAAGCAAATCTGAGGGTTTGAGATAAAATTGCAGCCTGGGAACATGGGGGTAAGAAATATACATTTAGAATACTTAATTTAAAGATATCAAATTAACGCATTACGAAAATTACTATCACTTTTTCTGTGATGCCTGTAAATATCGCACATCGAATACAGCAGAGCGTCTTGCCGTGGCGAATTCCAGCTCTACACTAGCAATACAAAATTCTTCCTCTCCGTCTCCCAGTCTGGGTGCATGTATGACTCAGACTATAACATAAACAGTGTTAGTCTGCATTTCTGCTACTGCTATAGTCATATTCCTGGAAGTGATTTGTTTTTACGAGTCAAAAGATTTCGTTCAACATCAGCTAAGCAGAAACACTAGGTATACTCAACTCTGAGCAGCAGACAAAATGAATGATTTCAACTATAAAATTTGCCCCCCAGTTGCCCCCTATGCCTAAAATTTGGGGGGGGGGGGGCATCGCCCCCCTTGCCCCCCCCCCCCCCTGTTCCTACGCCAGTGTCAGTAACCCAGCTAATAAGGGCGCTGCTGTGTAAGATACGCATGTCCACACGAAACCCCCTATTGAGACACGACCTAAGACCATAGACCCTTAGACCTTGTGCTCAGCAAAATCGACCAGCTAGTTTTTAAATTATTCGAACTTCTTACAATATTAGTAATTTATGTATGGATGAAAGTTCTCAATACTTTTTCACGAAACTTTACAATGTGATGAAGCGTGATAAATGTAAAACTAAGGATTTTTAAAGTTTTCAGACCTTTCCTATGTGTCGTTCTCTTATTTTTACTAGAAAACTCTTCCAAAGTGTTCGCGTTGAAGATGAGCGTAGCTGTTTGTAACAGATAAGTTAATGCAGAACATCATAATCAGCCAATGTGTTTAGTAGTATTTTCAAGTTTGGTCCCAGACAAAGTCACAATACATTTTTGGGAAAATTGCTATTTTTTCTGATTTAAAGAAGAGCGGTATACAGGATTTTATTGAAAAACGCATGGGCCTAAGTTGAGAACAAAAGTAGAAACCTTGAAAATTTAATCGCAATCTAAGGAGGTGTTTGGTCTGTAGAGCGCTCACAAACACATATGTGTGTTTTTTTACCAATAGTGAAATAGAAGATTTTGATTCGCTCGCTACGCTCATCAATAAATTGTTCGATTAACAAGCAAAGGTCAGTCAAAATCATTTTGAAGCTTGATTTCCTTGACTCTTCATTAAAAAATAGTTACTTGACACATTAGCCTTCCGTTGTGGACTTTCTGCCTTTACTCTTTTGCCCGCTACAAAACTGCTACGCTCATCTCTAACGCAACACAAGTTTCGTTCGCGAAACCCTTTTATTTAAACATTATTCTCTACTAGGGCTTCGCGAACGCAATTTGTGTTGCGTTGAAGATGAGCGTAGCGGTTTGTATAGCAGATAAATAGGTGAATGCACGTATGCCTTCTCGAAAATTCCGATTTCTTAAAAATTTACACGATTCTGATCTTCCTCTGTTTCTCTCCGAGCAGTCCGATATCGAAAACGAGCAAATTTTAATTGTTTAAATCAATTTTTCTCCTTGATTGACAAATCTAAACTATTAACTACCTTTCTAAAAATTGAATGAAAAATGCATTAAAATGTAGATTTTCTGTTGACTCAAAATTTGGCACCTAGGTGATTCATGTAATATCAAAGATCAATAAAGCACGTATATGAACTGGTTGAACCAGTTTATTGTCGCTAGTAAATATCAAAGAAACCTTTTCAATAAAGTCAACAAAGCTAACTGACCATACAAAATCTGGCACATAATAGTCTCCAAGTATGTTCTATTAGATATGGTCAGGTTTTGTGAGAATACAAAATATACATCCATATCCTGAACCTTTTTACTCGCTTTCAAAAATCTTAATGAATCCTGACAAAATAAAAGGTAAATATCAATTTTTTAAGATTCGTTATACAACTTTATCCTAATTAATTTATCTGTAATTATTTTGATGCGATTTTTACCTTGTTATGCTGTTCGAAACAAGGTAGAGATATCCAATTATGTTTTTCTAACAAGCAGTTTTCTACCGAGTTCGCGAGAAAATAATAACGAAAGACATGTCCACCCCTTATGTTGAGCAATCATTGGCTTGTTACCGATTGCAGCCCAGGGGCATTTGCTCGTGCGACATCGCTACTAAATTCCACGGTCTCTGGCAAAGACAAACATGATTTAGGTTGAGGTCGGCAGGCTTGTGTGCTTACTAACTCTCCGTGGAGCCGACAAACAGATTGTCAATGAATAACAAATGTGAAACAAACGTTGAACGCAGTTTTCTGGTGAAGTTTCGAACCTTGGGATTCGTTTTTTTCATTTACCTTCTGCGTTCATTGCGTTTGCAAATATAAATTAATTGCTTTTAGAAGAATTAGCTGCATTTGTTTAACAAAGTGGTTTAGGCTCTGAATTGAGTTTTTGGTTTTTCTAGAACTATCAGGATAGATGATTAAACCAGTAGGCTATGTATGAAAAGGCTGGGAAAAAAATTTTCAACGAGATCGGGTTGCACGTTTTTCCAGTTTAGTCTCTGGCCACTTTCTGAATTTTCGCACAATAGTTAGGCATGCTGGAGTTCGGGTCTAGAAGCCTGTTCATTGAGTTCTAAAGTCGAGATGTATCCTTCACTTCGTATGCAGGGACACACTTTCCAGGCCACACCCGATCACATCACATCACGATGAAACCTATATTTTCGGATTCTTCACACTTCTGGCAACAAATTGAACAATTTTCATTTCGCAAAATTCACTCGTCTATTAATAACTTCCAAGAGTTTTAAAATGACTTTGTTCAGCAGGTTCATTGAAAAGAATTTACCTCTTACAGTATACACTTTCCAGGCCACACCCGCTGGCGCTATCCGATTGATACGAAACAAATATCTACGGAATCGTTACACTTTTGACAACCAATTGAATATTTCAGAACCTCGAAATATCTTTTGAAAATTCCTAACAAGTTAAATTCAATTTACCTCAACAACCATCAATCAATTACCTTGTCTGAAGTTAAGCAACACTGTACCGAGTCTGAATTTGACTTGGTGACCAATCACAATACGTCACAATACGCCTGGTTCTTTTCGATAAAGAGTTTGGAGGGATTGTATAATTTATGGAGAAGATTAATATATACAGCATTATTGCCTTTGCTATTGATATTCTTGCCATTCCTCGGAAGGGCGACGTAAAAGCCAAGGTCGTCTTGGAGCTTTTTAACATGATAATTCCACGAGCTCCTCTTCCCTGTAAGATCATGTTTATCATCTTGATTAGCATAATTGAGGCTGAATGTATAAAGTAACACCACAGATACGAGTTACGCAAACAGTCCATCATAAGATGGAGCAAAGGGTTTTTCCGTTGTCCGTTAAGAGAAAGTCTTTTCTTGCCAGTGCTTTCAGTGTTACGAGTCTTTTAGCAATAAAATAACAGGCTGTTCAAATAACAAGTAAACAAACCATTAAATTTTTAACGGATCACTGGAATACCGACATTTAAGTTGCTGATAAACTTATCCTAATACCATGGTCTCAAAATGTCATTGTTTAGCTTATGTATATGCACATTGCACAAGAATTTCAATGCGGGAGAATGCGTGCCCGAGTAGCTCAGATGGTACCTGTCGGGAACGCTCTCAACTCTGTGCAATTCAATCAATTCAACCCCCATTGTTGCAGAGATGCGAGGAGAGCGCTAATAATAGCGATCGTAACAACATGATGGGGAACTAGACCAAATATCGGCAAATGGCGCGGACCATTTAAAGAACACCCTCTTACATGGGCCCGATTCATCTTATGTACTTATTCATCTATGCTTGTAACAATGTCATGTCTAGCCCGTTTTACACGGTCACATTTTTCGTCACACTCTTGCATCCAACCCTTGCATGCAACCGCCTTGTACCGTGTGAACAGACACTTTGACGAAAATCCGTCACATCACAGACTTGTGTTCAATGGTTGCATCAAACTTTTTCATTTAGGGCACGTCCTAATTTCATCACATTTGATCACATCTTGGACGGAAACAAGCCGATCACAGCCTAGAGTTACTGTGATGTCACAAAATGGCGCTCGCAAGGAAGGCTCAAGCCTGGAACGCTCATCTTTGACATAACCTAAAAGCACTTGACACTATAATCAGCTGCTTTGTCCCCGCCTTCTATGTGTCATCTACCGCCCAATTACGTCAAATAATTATTGGATCATGTAAATGGTTCATCCAAGCCCTTCACATTTTCATTGGAGCAATGGTTTGACGGAATTGCATGCAAGAGTTGGATGCAAGAGTGTGACGAAAAATATGACCGTGTTTTAACGTGCTGAATGTGAACTTTCTCGCCTCTTCTGTTCCAGCTGGTCGACGAAGACGGCAGCGTGGAGACGGCCCTCATCAACTACCTGTTTGCCAAGCAGATCGTCAACAGGATGCGCGCGCAGGCTGACGTCACCGATCTACAGCGCAAGCGCAGCTATTGGAAGCAGTGCGCCTTCAACGCCGTCTCGTGCTTCGGCTAGAGTCGAGACTAGCAGCGCAGCTACTTTTTAATATTAACAGCCGAATTTGTCGCCCACCCCATTCTCATTGTTTACACATGGATCTAGTCTTTTTGAAACAGTCGTGGGATAAGTGTAATGCTCAGAATACGTATTTGCGTCGTCAATTTATGTTCATTTGGTATTTAGAAGTATGTGGAAATTGAATTGTTCATTTCCAGATCTTTTAAAAAATAGTGTTAGTACCATATTTTAGATTGGTACTTCAAAAATCATGTATGTAAAATTGTATTTTAATGAAGGTCTTTTCAAGTTATAGAGACATGAGTACAGTTACGTTCGAGCATGCACCGTATAAATATTATATTTCTACAACGCATAAGAAGGTTCGCCGTAAGGTCAAAATTAAGTTAATTTATTTCTGACTATTTCGGAATTCAAATTTGTGTAGGTTGCATATTTCATGAAAAGGTGATGGATTTTAGTTTCAAAACTCTTTGAAAATCTGTACGTTACTTTTCCGAAATATTCCAAAATAAACAGTCGAAACTTGAAATGTCGTTTCCTTTATTTTCTTCGGCAAAGTTGTTTAATTGAACATGCATTTTCAAAAACAACCCTGGATTACTTGTCCCCTTTTTTGATCAGCAATTTCAATTTTTTTCAATTTATTGTCCAGATGCAAGTAACATAATAATATAATACAAACAGTGACCCATTTTCAGGGCTTATGGATTTCATTAAAAAGCGAAGCGAAATCTTCAAGTTCACTTCTGGTTGATGAGCGAAGCGAGCGATGCGAACACTTGTGTGTGTGTGTTTGTTTGTTTGTTTGTTTGTTTGTTTGTATGTGTGTTTGCGCGCGCTCTACAGACCAAACGCCTGCTTCGACTGCGATGAAATTTTTAGGATGTATACTTTTGTTATTAACTTAGACCCCTTGCGTTTTCAAGAAAATCCTCAATACTCCTCCACTTCAAATCAGAACAATGAGCAATATTCGAAATTGGGAAAATTCGGAAAAATATGTAAATTTATCTAAAAGTGTGCATTTTTTCCAAATAATGCCAAAAACTTATTGTGGCTTAGTGTGACCAAACCTCAAAATACTAATTAAAACATCTGCTGTTTACGACGTTCTGCATTCAACATAACTGCTACAACAGCTACACTCATCTTCAACGCGAACACTTTGGCAGCGTTTCCTAGTACATTAAATGCATAAAAATAAATTTTATATGATAACCAAGTATGGCTACATTAAATCTTCACTATTTATGCATTAATAACAGCTGCGATAGGGCCGAGAAATTTCCCGAGGATTACAGTAAGTATGCAACTGCAACATCTGTCTAGTGTACGAGTAACGACCTGCATTTTAATTCCAGATACCACGCTATCAAAGAATCCACCGTTTTGATTGAAAACCATTAAACAATTCACTATAATAAACGCAAAACTGAGATAACGTTACCGACTCCAGTTTTAACGAGCAGTTGAAACATTGCTCCAATCAGTTATTACCGAGTGCATTGTACCCATTCTTTATCCTTATCCCCTTGTTACATATATTTCGATCCATGTTCTACATCTACTGCTAACTGTAATAATATATTAATGTATAACGGGAATCATACCCAGCTCTGTTGGGCTTGTTTAAAGTGACGGACATTTTAATTTTGTTTTAATTATTCCTTAATATAATTCGTCTCAAATTGGGAGGTTCAACCAACCCCGTGGTATTTTTCAATGTTAAAGGTTACCCTTATCTATCTATGAGTAAGTATAAAGTAGTAAGTATAGTAAAAGTATATCGCTACCCTATACCACTGTATTTGGAATCACTTTCTAATGAAATCGGTTAAAGAGATTATGGGCTGGCATTAAAAATTCAATTTAAAGTGGTTTTTTATTGAATTATGGCATATATCAATTAACTAGATGCATTTACACGTTCCGATCAAACGATATCTATACATCATTATTCAGAATGTTTAAAAATGCAATTTAGAAACTGGGAATAAGTTGGTTAGATTCAAAAAGGATTTTCTGTCTGGCAAACAGTGGTTCACAGTTCACAGTTCACAGTTCACGCAGTATAAATGGAAACAGTTACGCAGAAACCTTATGCAGACACGCAAGAATGCAGATATTCATATAGCCAAGGCTTCGAAGGGAGTCGTCGCAGCTTGATTTGATATTCAAACCCTTCAATGCAGGTAGGTTGCAGGTATAATTAGTCACCCTGGATGGTTCAAAGTTGGTTCCAAGCTCGAAGTTGATTGACCATGTTAGTGGATGATTCGATAATAATATATATGACACATAATCAATTTGGAAATTTTCTATTTAATTTCATCACTTGAGAAAAATGAATCAATGTTGAACCGTTTTATTATTATGTACACAAATTAGCCTCCCAAAAATGTTGTCCATTCCGGGATTTGAAAATGTGGTTGCAGTATAGCATCACGCGGTACCAGAGCCACTATGAGTTTTCGTAGACTCTGGACCATACCCCCCTGGGGACATTCAATTCTCACCCTGTATGCAAATTACTTCTCCCCAATTGGCCAAATTGGCCAATTGGCCAAAAATGGCCATTAGCTCAGCTGGTTGGAGCACCAGCCGCGAAAGTTGGGGACCCGGGTTCAACTCCCGGAATGGACAACATTTTTGGGAGGCTAATTTGTGTACATAATAATAAAATGAATAGCTAATTACGAGCTTTCGTAATTTTAATAAGATTAAAAGAGAATGTTGAACCGTGATTTCCATATTCTTTTCAATTATTTTATTTGTGGTCATAAAAAATGTAAATGAGCCGTAAGAAAGTTATACCTTATCTAAATCTTATCACAATGAAGTAAATAGTTAATAGGAATCACCGATCCGCTGCTGCTATAAGACATGAGCGAAAAGCTTTTTTAATTACAGATGAAAGCCCATGCCTTGAGGTAAACAAAATAAAATAAATAACAAAGTGACATCTCTATGAAATAAGGCTAAGTGTTTTCGAATTGAAGTTTCAGAAACATCAAATCCCTTTCCTTGCCCTTACTTTCCATTATTCCCTTTACTTTCCATCACATTCCAGGGTTTTTTTGGCATTCTAACAGCATGAAAATCACTATCTTGTCGATCGACAGATTTATAGCTGTTTGTTTACTGCAAAATAAAAGTCATGAGGCTCCTTTTATATAAAATAAAGAAAAGTGTTTTCGTGTAGATGTTCAAGAAACATACATAAGATTGAACCCCATTGTGTTATATAACTCTCAGGTTTTTCTATGGTTCTATCAATTGATAAAATTAATGGTCAACTGTCAATCGAATATCTACAACAACAAAAAAACAGTCTTACCTCAGGAAATGGTCAACGATAGCCGGAAATTGCATGTCATGGCAAGAAATCCAGTCGTTATTTCTCTAGTTTCTTGTCGTCTACATCGCCATCTTGAAAGGACACAGGCAAAATACTGACGTCACAGACAACACCATTCGAATGGTGCTATAGTACGTCTCAGGTTCGGAAGTCCACAGAGCGTTTTTTATACTCCTGCGAGAACCCTCGTTTTGCATACCCCTTTCTCTCCCATTGTGTAGAGTTGGCCGATGTCGGTCTGGATAACTTGTTTTCTAATTAGTAATTGGTTCGGTGCGGTCTTTGCTGCCTGGTCTTTAAACATAATATCATGGCATACGTATACAAATCAAATGAACGATTAATAAACTGAGTGATCAGTCGTCAAAATAATATTCCTAGTGGTTTACGAAATCTTAATTCTGCTTCGATTTTTAAATTTCAAAGTCATGTAGTACTAATTATTTTTTGCCGGGATTAATAATTCTTCGCATTTAAAGTCACATAATCGGTGCGAAATACCTTTAGTAAAAACGCTCAAATTGTTTGCGAAACAGGTAGCAGCCCCTTTTCTCCGAACCTTTTTTATGGGGCTGGCAGCGACCCACAACAACCTTTAGCAAAGGCTGTGCAAAGTTGAAGTACCTTACCTATGTCCCGGGGCGCTGGTAAAAGATCCTGGGACGTACTATAGACAAATGCCGACTTTGTGCTACAGGAGTAACCGAGTAACTGAATAGCGAAAACGTTGAAGCGATAATTTTGCGAAATGATAATGGGTGAAACCTGAAACGTGAGCGCATTATTTTGTCAAGTGGGGGAATTTGTAGGAGCGAGATTTACACTCTCTGTGCTGTGCGCACTCTGTTTTGGTCGGGAAGCGAGTCCCAATTAAGAAAAAGTGTCATCTTTCACTAGACGCAGCAAAGAAGACGGAAAAGTGAGGGAAAATGAGCGAAAAGTGTTACAGCTTTTTTTATTCTGTGCGGCGATGTTGCTCTTCAATCATTTTTAATGGGAAAATAATGGGAGGATGAGAGTGGAATAGATTTTCGAATCTGAACGTATATTTGCTTTATTTTTAAGTTTAAAATGATAAGGCCAAGAAAAAATTGACGTCAGTGCAAGTATGTAAAACCGAAATGTAGATAGGTAGGTACTCTCTTTTTTTAGTGGTGGTACCTATGGCTACAAACACAAAGTGTAGAAAATGTAGGATTAAAAGTGTCATCTTTCACTAGACGCAGCAAAGAAGACGGAAAAGTGAGGGAAAATGAGCGAAAAGTGTTACAGCTTTTTTTATTCTGTGCGGCGATGTTGCTCTTCAATCATTTTTAATGGGAAAATAATGGGAGGATGAGAGTGGAATAGATTTTCGAATCTGAACGTATATTTGCTTTATTTTTAAGTTTAAAATGATAAGGCCAAGAAAAAATTGACGTCAGTGCACGTATGTAAAACCGAAATGTAGATAGGTAGGTACTCTCTTTTTTAGGTGGTGGTACCTATGCCTACAAACACAAAGTGTAGAAAATGTAGGATTAAAAGTGTCATCTTTCACTAGACGCAGCAAAGAAGACGGAAAAGTGAGAGGAAATGAGGGAAAAGTGTTACAGCTTTTTTGATTCTGTGCGGCAATGTTGCACTACAATCATTTTTAACCTTAGGATGAGAGTGGAAAAGATTTTCGAATCTGAACTGATATTTATATTATTTTAAAGTTTAAAATGATAAGGCCAAGAAAAAATGGACGTCAGTGCACGTGTGTAAAACCGAAATGTAGTTAGGTATACTCTCTTTTTTAGGTGGTGGTATGCCTACAAACACGAAGTGTAGAAAATGTAGGATTTCAATTCCAATTTAAGGAGAAGAAGAAGTGAAGTTTAGAAACCAGAAGATTCATATTGAGCTCCCAAAGAATCGAAAGTATAGATACTTTACAGAAAATCTATGTTCGACAGTTTCACTTTTTTCTGCGCATTTTGTCAGATGAAAAAAGTCGCTAGTTATAGTAAGTTTGTGTAATTTCTCTTACTCCAAACAATAGAAATACAATTTATTGCAAAAAATCAGTTAAACTAACAAAATAAGTGGACATATATTGCAAACCGTACACATTAATCATGAATATATTTGGTTTAGAGAACAATATTTATCAAAGTGTGCTGCTTAAGAAAATGGAAACAACTTTCATATTTCGAGTGGAACAGGTCTGAAATGAAGCTGGATGCTCCCGGAATATTCAAAATGTGGCTTCTCAGTATAAAGTATATTTTATGTCGAGTGACGTTCTTCATTTCAAGCTACAAGAGCCCTTATGTCATCTCAGAGCAGCCTGTCAGAATGATATGGAGTACGTTTTGCAGTACTTTAGAAGTAGGTGTTCTAAAGAATGCTTGTACATTGACCTCTTTCGAAGAGGTGCACATGTGTACTGACAACAAAAAATCGCGATAGTTTATAAAAATGCAGAATGTTCTATCAAAACGTTGAAGTTTTATTGAGATCATTTTATGTAATTTCAAATAGTTTGTTTATATTATCCAGCCACAATTTGTCGCTCATTGATATCATTGATATGTCATGATATCGCTCATTTTATATCGGAACATTTTTTCAGACATGATAACCAGGATGTTCGTGTTTGGCAGGATTAAAATTATAGCAAGACCATCGCGGTTCCTTCATTGTTCTATTGGGTGCAAAATAAAATTTTCAAAATGCCCTTTGTTTCCTATTACTTATTTGGAAACGATCAGAATCAGCCGGAATTTGAAAAGGAAAAGATCCAAAAGATATCTACAACGAAGAATAATAAAGAATAGGCTCTAATATAATATGCCGTATACATTCTTGTGATCAGTAGTAAGCCGTGATGCGAGTAAAGGCTTTTTGAAACTGGAACGCAGAAAGGTATTTTCTTTTTAGCGATTGTTGCCTACATCATGTCAAACAAAATAATATGTTCGTCTTCCTTGTGAAACAAGAGTGGTTGTTCTAACATCTTTCATACACCGGTAAGATCAAGTGACTTACTTGTTCAGCGTTTCATCTTTCAAGGGTAGGTTTTCAGCACGTATAATCCGCCGTTCAGCGCCGTCTGTGTCGACGTCGGCGAAGCTTTCGAACGCGGCGTCGGTAGCTAGTTCGAAGCATAGCCACAGAGAGCTCCATATGGCAGCTAGAAACACAGCGGTTTGCTTTATTACACTTGGGTTATTATTTCAAATACAAAGACAACTTTTTAAATAAGAGAAGTTACCAAAAACTGGCAAAAACTAGTAAAATAAAAACTATTTAATATTTGGGTTTGAATGCTATATTAAAGTCTATTTGCTACCACAGGAAAATTATTTCTGGGAAATCAATAAGACTTTTATCAAGCATTCTAAGCCCAGATGGAAATATTTTCTTGAAAACCAAAACATTTGATAAGGTCATTTGGATAAACAATAAGCTCTTTCACCGAATTATACATTATTTAACCAACAGCAACGAGGACCGGCACCTGCTTAGCCTTGTCCCTTTGACACACTGTGTTGGCGCTGTCCCTGTGGCACTTTTCTGCTAGTCGTTTTGTTAATGACATGCTGATGACGCGAGAGTCGAGTAGATGACGACCCGCGGTGTCTGCCAAGGTCTTGCGCATGTACACATTGTTGGTGCTGTCTAGATGAAAAGCACCATGGTCCATTGGCTGCTGGATGATTGGCAGGATGATGATGAAACTTGTTGCAATATAAATGGAATCTAACAGAAATTAGTCGCCATTCCACGGGAATCTACGGTACTAGATAGTTTGACGTTTATATCAAGGTTAGCAGCCGCACAGTGCTGCAATTGATGTATTAGTCGCTTTTTCCTTAGTTGCTATTCAGCGTCCCCATATGATATTCTACTCTTGGGCCCGGTTCTACGAAATGTTTCAACTCCTAGGAGATACATCTGAATTATCAGCTAATCACATGCAGCGAATTAAGTTGTACAATTTAGGATCTCAACTAGGAGCTGAAAGCTTCGTTAAACAGGGCGTAAGTACCAAGTACTGGTCACCCATTCAATATTTTATTCAGCATAGTTTTTCTTAACTTCATCATTCCTCTCAGCACCGGAGTTGTGCAAAGAGCTACCCCAAGTAGCACAGACACCGTTATTACGAACGTTCGGTGGACGTTGTAAAGCTAACGGGGGATAACTGTTGTCCAACGTTCGATGGGCGTCGTAAAGCTAACGGAGAATATCTTGCGTTCAACGTTCGGTGGATGTCTAAAGCCACCGGGGGATAACTTGGCTTCAACATCCGGATAGAATCAAATCGAATTTTTGGTAAATGTAAACGTAAAAATAAAAACGTTCTTAATTATAAGAACTACGTGCTCTTTTCACTGCTTCTTGTGTGGTTCTCGATTTATAATCGAAATGTCGCAATCGATTGGATTTAATGGGAGTAATCAAACTAAATGGCAGCCAATGCATGACCGCTCACTGTGTACAGGAGTTTTACTGCCGCAGTGACGAATCAATCAAAGCGATTTCGCTCGCATTAAAGTGTTTTACGACGCAAAATGGCTGTCATGTCTAAATATGGAGATGATGAGATGTTTGTAATAAACAGCCACACTGTGTTTTATTTGATATTGATAGTTGGAAAAGAAAACCTCACTAATTTTCCTCCAACTTCTTATTATATTTCTCAAAAGTGTTTTTATTTCTGAAAAGCTTAGAGCGAAGCTTGTACTCTATATACATTCAAATTCTTGGAGGTTCTATTTGACCACACCTGATTGATTGCTACAGTAAATGAGTTATCAGTAAATGATTGATGATGTATCTATGCAGTAAAGGCATCTGATTGGTATGTTTATTAGTATTAATTTGTTGTTTCCGACAAGTAAATGGCCAATGTATAAGGATATTATCTAATAACTAATAATAAATATGTTATAATAATTGATTATTTGAATATTTCCCATAAATTGGTAGTATTTGCACATATGAAGTATTTGGTTATATTAGGAATTCCTCGAGTGTGTACAGCAGAGATGGTCAATTTAGGAAAGTTTTCAGGGGGGACTAGAATTGGTGGGGGGATGTTGAATTGTGAATGGCTTGGGGAGGTTGTTGTAAATGCTGGTGCAGATGTGGGGCGGACTATCTGTAAATAGGGAGTGGGTTTAGAGTGATGTTTGGAACTGTCTGTATCCAGTGGAGTGCGAGTGGGCCGAAGAGTTCATGGGGGAAAGGTGGAGGCAGTTGTAGAATTGGATGTAGAACGACGTAACAGTGCGTTATTTCTTAACTACAATACAGGAAATCATGACATTAAGAGCGAGAAATTATATTATTTGTGAAAACTGAAAAGTATTACTTCTTTACTTATTGGAAAATGGGTTCTTAACAAATTTGAGAGACGTAGGATTAACAGTTAACATGTTATTTTCAGGACCGCAATCTAATCACAAAAGAGCAAAAACCGAAACACCACAACCATCAGAAATTCTTTTATTTTTGAAAAGTATACATAATTTACTTATTGGAAAAGGGGTTCTTAACAAGTTCGAGACACGTTGGATTAACAATTATCAGGTTCTTTTCAGGACCGCAATCTAATCACAAAAGAGTAAAAACCGAAAAACCACAACCATCAGGCATAATCAAAAATGTCTTCCCATTTTTCCTGAGTTTTCTTTCTCGTTTTGGCACATTTTGTTTGTGAAGAAGGCGAATAGTTTTTCACTCTGGAAGATGAAAACTTATTTGTGCCTTACATATTGTGGACAAGTTTTATCGAAGAAATGCCTAAAACATAATAGGTGGTTCTGCTTTCCCATGGTTATTGGTGAAGGTACATGATCTCTTCCTTCCAGAACTTCTCAAAACTCCCAAGCACTTCACTAACAAATTTGTGGGATGCCTGATAGTAAAAAAATCAAGTTCAGATTCATACGCATCGAAACAAAGACCCAGGGCTGATATTATATTTTATACCAAAAGCGGGCCAGATATAGTTTGTGTATGATTTCATTAGCGCTGCAAACGTTCAAGTAAGTATAACCCATCTCGTTTCGATTACTTCAAAAGACAAACAAAAACGTTGTGCTTGAATTACTGTCACTTGTTTCACTGCTTAATTTTGGATCCAATTTTGGAAACTGGGACCTAAAACAACATTATGGTGGTTGTGGGCATGTTATGAAAAATTAGAGCGCTATGGGCAATTTTGGTACTAAATCTTCTCCGTGCTACAACGTTGCACAGCTCAAATTAGCATATAATTCCAGTTATTGGATCACTTCATAAACAAATGGGAATAACCAAATGTTTTTGATAAATTAGTTCTAATTTTAATGGGGGGAATATGTATGTTGTTTATGTAACGCTTTGTATGGATAACTACAACCGTTTAAATTTGGGCCTGTTCTTTGAGACGAGATTTGAGCTGAACAAAACAGCTTTCAAATCAGATTTCATGTATTCCCATCATTTCACATTCATTTTATTTCTGCCGTTCGCATTAGCTCTTGCTCACTGAATCATTGATAAAAATCAATAAACACACCGGCAATTATATAAAGGTTCACTTGCCAATCAAATCGGATTTTTCAGGTTAATTCTACACTTTAGTCACGGATTTAAATGGATAATGAATTTCTTATTATTCATAATAAATATTTACTACTTTTATTTAAATAAAACTCTCCTCACCAATCGTTCTCACAAACAAGAACACATACCATACCCTTGCCAGAACCGAAGTGTTTCCCCCCCCCCCCTAAAATATATTCACGAGCCTAAACTTTCCAAGCTTTTGGCACCAATTATATCTGGCGTCGATGTCATTCCACGTGCTATTCCAACACGCGAAATGCTGACCTTGAACAAAGTATGTATGCTTGAGTCTAACCTTGTGTTCAATTCATGAACTGAAATCCAAGTGATACAGAGAACGATCAGTGATATCGTTAAATACCTACACATATTATTACAATATCAGTAGGTACATATCAGTACGTCAGTACATACATGCATACTGTCTGGACGTCATAATGAATAAAAAACACCAAAAGAAAAGTAAAAAACCAAAAAAGTACAAAAGTATGTAATTTGTTTTTCAATATTTTGCTTCAAAGTAATTTTGTTCGTCCAAATGGTCATGAGTGATATTGTACTTAATATAAATTTTAATATACCAATTCATGAAAAAAATGTGAGACGCTTAGTTTTCCAGGAAGGCATTCAACTGATGAATCTCCAATATTGAATGGTAAACCTAATAAAATCACCTCAGCAAAAATCAGCGCGGAACCCTGTGTTTTACAAGCCACTAAATCTTGAGCAATCATCCAGATGTTAACAGCAATTAAACTCCAATTTTCCAAGTACACTCGTAAAACAACTCGAAAAATCACAGAGCACAGCGCGTAAAAATTCATTCATAACAGCAATATCTGTATGCTATCTCATTCCACAATCGAAGATCAATACGTTTTATCTCACTTCCACGCATCTAAACCGTCATCTCTTTTCCCTCACATCGTAAAGCATTCCATAAAATGTATATAGTTTCTTAGTCAGTCTTGTTAAACGCATACATCGCTCTCTTTTCATTTGATTCGGCGACTGAAATCTGACATCTCTCTCACGCTGATGATTGTACGCATCTTCTTTCTTTGTCTCACTGGAGCCAGACTGGCTGGCAGAGCGGTATATAAACGGCTCGACTCTGATTGATGCCAAATCGATTATTGATCGAGATCGAACAAGTGTGTGAACCAGCAAGGAATATTGACGCACAAGACTTTTCAAGTTTGATATTGCAAGTTTTGTTTTTAGTGTTTCTAGATTTTCTACCGTGAGCTCAAAATGGTGTTAAACGTGTTGTCATCAAGCTTCTGCCAAGGTAAGACTCAACATTTTCTCAAAATCTCTGCAGTGCTTTAGAAACTTCTAAAGATGTAATTTTTCGTTTTATATGTTATGGGTATTACAGTATGTTACAGTCAAAAAGCATTTTTAAGACACGAGGTGGATTATGAGGTGGTATGATATTTCATAGTCGTTTTAATAAATATTGTCTATTTTAATACAAAAGATTCAATAAGAGAACATAAAAAGACGATTATTTGTTTAGTTATAATTGAGTTTTGCGTGCAGTAAAGTGTTTTATGCTGGAATTTACATCAAAAGGTATAAATTTCAACTGATTAATATAATTGTTTACTTAATTCCACAATAAATTCAAATCCCGTCCTCTGAATACAGTTAATTTGAAATGTATGTGGTAGGTTATTTGATACGACATTCCTACATAATTTGATATGATTTAACGCGAGAGTGAAGACACAGCATTTTGCAGTGCTTTGTTTCAGGGACCATTTGGATATGATTTTAATTAAACCTTACACCCACGGCATACACTTGAAACTGAAATCATCTGATTCTTCGTTTGCGATACGTTTCACTGCAACAATGGATGTTTCGTGTATACACATATAAATCCCCCCCCCCCCCTCCCCGCCCCGCCCATAACAATCACGAGGGTAATAAGATGATGCAGGAAGAAAGGAAGGTCTTGTGGATTTCTAGCCACGATAAGTTCGAATGAATAGCTGCAAAGGGGCCGTTCGCCACACTGGGGTAGGAGTAAGGGGAGGGAGGGGGGGGGGGGGGGGAAGGGGAATAATACCCCCCTCCCCCAACTTGCGGTGCAGCCTGGGGGCAAGATTTTCCCCCGAGATGTACAATAAAAAACACGGAATGCAAGCAAAATGCACAAGAAATTGTCTACAACTCAGATAAAAAAGGGAGGACCAACTCTTAAAGCTTCAATTAAAAGCTCACACCTTCCATTTTTGATTTTTTCATGAAGTCGTGCTGTAGTACCACGTAAAAAACGTGAAGTAGCAATGTCGAAGCACATTTTCTGAAGATAAAATTATATTTAAACGCTAAGATAAATTGCTCTAAATATCACTTTTCGATTGATTTTGTTTAAATGTTCTCACTGAAGGGCAGTTCTGTCCTGTCTTCCAACAAAAAACAGCTCCTTGAAAAGAATTGTGTCATTTACTTGGAGTTGGCTTTCAAGGTATAGGGAAAAAATGACACTCCATCAATATAGGAAAATAAGGTATTTGATGAGCGTAGCGAGCGAAGCGAGCGAAGCGAAATCATCAATTTCACTACTGCTAAAAAAAAACACTTGGTGAGTGTTTGTTTGTTTGTTTGTTTGTTTTTTTTTGTATGTGTGTTTGCGCGCGCTCTACAGGCCAAACGCCTGCTTCGAGTGGGATGAAATTTTCAAGGTGTCTACTTTTGTTCTCAACTTAGACCCCCTGCGTTTTTCAAGAAAATCCTCCACACCCTTCACTTTCAAAGCAGAAAAAAGAGCAAAATTCGACAATTGGGCAAGTTTGGAAAAGTAAGGAAATTTATTTTAAAGTGCGTATTTTTTTCAAATGTTCCCAAATTCGATTTGCCTTTAGAAACCATCGAAACCAAATCGAAACATCACACCAGATTTTTCCCAATAAAAACCAACCCAATAAAACCCAATAAAAACCCTTGGGCATGAGTTACATCTATGTATCTATGTAGCGAAATCATCAATTTCACTACTGCTAAAAAAAAACACTTGGTGTGTGTTTTTTTTTTTTTTTTTTTGGATGTGTGTTTGCGCGCGCTCTACAGGCCAAACGCCTGCTTCGAGTGGGATGAAATTTCCAGGGTGTCTACCTTTGTTCTCAACTTAGACCCCCTGCGTTTTTCAAGAAAATCCTCCACACCCTTCACTTTCAAAGCAGAAAAAAGAGCAAAATTCGACAATTGGACATGCTTGGAAAAGTACGGAAATTTATTTTAAAGTGCGTATTTTTTTCAAATGTTCCCAATTTCGATTTGCCTTTAGAAACCATCGAAACCAAATCGAAACATCACACCAGATTTTTCCCAATAAAAACCAACCCAATAAAACCCAATAAAAACCCTTGGGCATGAGTTACATCTATATTGTATTAACATGCACAATGCTCAATGATCTCAAAATGAGCATATTTCCGCTACCCGACAGCTCGGACAGAAACATAGAAAGGTCAGAATCGTTTTCATTTTCAAGTGATCAGAATTTTTGAGAAAGCAATGGTCCGGCTAGTTGCTCCATGATTTTCAAATGCTTTTGCCTCAATCTTTTAATGCGCAAAATATAAACCGCTACGCTCATCTTCAACGCAACACAAATTGCGTTCGCCCTAGTTAAACAAACAAGGTAACAAAAACATCAATGTCCACGGAAAGTCCAGCACAGAGGCGACGGCGAGTGTCCGCTCCTTTGCGGGGATCGAAACAAGCACCCTGTCACGGAATGTCCAGCACAGAGGCGACGGCGAGAGTCCGCTCCTTTGCGGGGAGCGAAACAAGCACTCTGTCATGGAATGTCCAGCACAGAGGCGACGGCGAGTGTCCGCTCCTTTGCGAGGAGCGAAACAAGCACCCTGTCACGGAATGTCCAGCACAGAGGCGACGGCGAGTGTCCGCTCCTGTGCGTGGAGCGAAACAAGCACCCTGTCACGGAATGTCCAGCACAGAGGCGACGGCGAGTGTCCGCTCCTTTGCGGGGAGCGAAACAAGCACCCTGTCATGGAATTTCCAGCACAGAGGCGACGGCGAGTGTCCGCTCCTTTGCGAGGAGCGAAACAAGCGAAGGCATAGGCATCCCATTTGTGTCAACTTCTCGGAATCAATCCTGTGTGTTTGATAACAATAAAGCGAAGGGTCGTTATTGTGGCTCGTGACGCTATGAGTCGGCGCGACTCTTGCTTACTGCCCTGGCGTCCATCTCAACGTGATTAACAAAAGGTTGAAACAAATGATATCTCTGATATTATATTCCCACAAATATGATGGCAAATTAAACGAGTAAAATTAAAAGTACTGATGGGTGAGCTTAAAAATGCCCTAATCTTTCTTATCTGAAACATTCGTAGATTTGGATTTAATTCTTTTAGGGGCAGCCATATGTCTAACGAACTTAATTGAGATAGTAATAAACGAATTTTTGGCATCACAAATTAAAAATTCAATCAGATAAGCGCTGACCAGACATTGATTGGCATGCAAAGAATCTTACATGTTTTGTCTGGAATATTTTCGCTTCCAAAGTGAAGTGAAATGAATTTTGAATGCTTTGCATTCTCTTGAATTCAACTCAATACAACAAAACGTGTTCATATAAACCCTAATTGCAAATTCTCGTTACTGCATTTTTGAAAAAAATACACATCATCAAACAATTTCAAATAAAGTATAATCATTCCGTCTGCAAACCCCAGCACTTGAATGGATAATCAAAATAAGACATTTCATTGCATTCTAAAAGCATAAAAGTTATTTTTTTAAATCTTCACAAGTAAAAGTTTGCACGCGTTTTTTTCGGTCTACTTGAAATTCTACGGTTTGCAGATACAAGGGCTGGCAATTACGGTATTGTTATATTCTTTAACAAGTAAAGAAGTTGATGAGTTGTCGCTATCAGGTCGATTGGACATCGGCTATCAGATTTTCAATCAAGTCTGCTAATTAAAATTATCTTCTCAGTCTTGAAATCACCATCGAACCCTCGGCCTACTAGCTCAGTGTTGAAAAAAAATATTTGGGGACAACCCAAGTAAAGTCATAAATCATATTATCCAGCGTAGGGAAAAAATTTCTTGCTATGTCTGTCTCAACTTCTTGACCGATTGAAATATGCGTCTCATATTTACGACAAATTAGTTCCCATTCCAAGGGCCAGTTCCACTCTTCAGGCTCCAGATAAAACCAGTGCCGGTTGACATTTCGGTCCTACAGTTCAGCGGTCAATGCATTTGCCAATAATGAGGATGCTGTCCAAGATCACCGGTACCCCAAGGTTCCAATCTCGACTTGACAGAAGTAGCACACAAATCGTAATCTTGCAAACGTTTGGTGGATGTCGTCAAGCTAACGGGAGATGACTTGCGTTCAAGATTATAGTATGAACATAATCGAACTTTTGGTATTTGTGAACGTTGAACGTAGTTTGCTTTTCGAGGCCCATCAAATGTTTGTAATTGACGTTCGCAAAACGTTTTCTGTGCGACTCTGGTACCACGGTTTGCAGAAAAATTGATTATTGATAAAACCACCTACATAAGGTCACCCAGATACTCTACCTTAACTAACTATGGCTACGGCAAAATTTTGGTGTTAGCAATTTCGCCGGCAATCACTGGGGTGCGTTGGCAACCTGTTTTAACATCATCTACCAGGCCATGGCACAAGGTCAGTTATAATCAATTCACCAAATGTACCTCAAGTGGTTACAGTTACCTTAGTTACAGGTGAAATAACAACAAACAGTGCCTCCATCCCTTGACTTCCGGTGAAACTATAATGGAGGGCGGAGGGCTTTCAAGTAGCTGCTTTAGTATGGGAGTGGAAAATCTGGATGACCTTTTTCTATGGTAAAATGAACAATCTGTGCCAATTGTCGAGTAATTGCCGATAGCAATTGCATGAACAAACTGGTGAACGAGCCCCCGCGTGTGCAGGCCTCTGGTGTTAACATCTTGATGAGGTCATCTTCTCTGCCAGATGTGTGCTCCGTAGCGGAGGCTGGATAGGTCACGCGGGGCAACTATGTTTAGTAAACAGATTGCTCGCAGCATCGCATACTGGATTGCGACTCGTGTATCTCTTTATTTGGTTGATAGATGCAGTTTTAAGGCGTTTACTTAAATATGGCCGCGTTAGTACAGCATTCTTATGTGGCGATAAGTTAATTTCATTTGCCAGGGTTTGCACTGAAAATTCCAGCTCAGTTTTAGAATCCATTTATATTTTTGTGTAGCCACACCACGAGATATCTTTTTTGGAAACCAAATAACTGGATTTTGAAAATCATTTTTATGTTTTCGTAGATTTGATTGCGTCACTTTGGTGTAGGGTTGCCAAAGAAACTTTCTTTTAATTATACCCTTTAGTTATGTGAAAGTTTAAAACTTATGATTAATAATATGATAAAAACAAACAATACTGGTGAAAACTTTATCTGTACCTTTGCTTATCAATGTAAACTCAACCGACAAACAAACTTCAAACATAATTAAAGGGTACTTAAACTGACTTACAAGCACCGTGCCATTTGTCAAGTCAATTCGGACGAGGATTTCAAGCGGTAGACGCAAGTTGCGATCAAGTAGGCTGCCTCCACTGGGAGAATGCAACTTTGTGGCAGCCTCACGGACTGCCCCAGATTCAAACAGATCGGAGTTCACGTAAGAAGTGCGTGTGAATCTTTATAAAAATGACTCAATATTTCTTTTCTGGGAATCGAACCTAATCCACAATTATGAATCATCTCAAATTTACACCTTATAAAGCTGTGCTTGCAGCGTGCCAAGAACTCACCCCGTCCCATCGCGCCCTGCCTAACGTGGACCCTGCCCCCATATCCCATGTCCCATCCTTGCCTGGAGGTCGTGGGGTATGAATCACACCATGGCTGTGCTTGCAGCGTGCCAAGAACTCACCCCGTCCCATCGCGCCCTGCCTAACGTGGACCCTGCCCCCATATCCCATGTCCCATCCTTGCCTGGAGGTCGTGGGGTATGAATCACACCATGGCTGTGCTTGCAGCCTGCCAAGAACCCACCCTGTCCCATCGCGCCCTGCCTAACGTGGACCCTGCCCCCATGTCCCATGTCCCAGCCTTGCCTGGAGGTCGTGGGGTATGAATCACACCATGGCTGTACTTGCAGCCTGCCAAGAACCCACCCTGTCCCAACGCGCTCTGCCTAACGCGGACCCTGCCCCCATGTCCCATGTCCCAGCCTTGCCTGGAGGTCGTGGGGTATGAATCACACCATGGCTGTGCTTGCAGCGTGTCAAGAACCCACCCTGTCCCATCGCGCCCTGCCTAACGTGGACCCTGCCCCCATGTCCCATGTCCCAGCCTTGCCTGGAGGTCGTGGGGTATGAATCACACCATGGTTGTGCTTGCAGCGTGCCAAGAACCAATTCGCGGGAAGTGTCCTAAGACAGTTGAATGAATCCATTCGTCCCCACCAGCATTTCGGCAGATTCCATGACGTAGCACAATACTATGCTTGCACTAAAGGTCATCTCGGCATTGGAGTAATTCACTACGAACTCGTCGCGTCGTCATTGATGTAGCAATCATTTTAATCGATCGACTTGCGCCGATGACCCAGAAATCGCAATAAAACTTATCTCGACTCGAAACACATTAATAATGTGTCAATAAAATAACGCCAAGTTAACACACTGCCGGCGTGTGTGGTCCAAGATGGAGTAAGGAAGGTGATTAGAAGACCACGAGGTGATTTGTTTAATTGCCAAGAATCATTTTACCAAAATGGCTATGGGTTTGGAAAATGAAACATGAGTAGGAGTAGATTAATTGGAAATTTTCTCATTTTTAGATAATATAATATAATAATGTTGCATCACTTTTACATTTATTTCATTTCAACTAGAAATTGATACAGTTGTCTACCGAATAGGCTGGTATTGCCTATGGCGTAACATTTTTTTATGCCTTAGTGGCTATCTAATTCTATCTAGGAAATTCAGAATGGAGAGAATTTTCTAAGTTGTCTTTCGTACTCAAGTTTTAAAACTGCATGCTCATTTGTTAAAGCCACTACCACAGGATGGATTCTAAAGCTAGGTTTACAGCCAGCTATGTTGGGAACACGATGTCTTCAACATTGGCTCTGCCACCAATCTTCGACTCTGGATGTGCATGACGTCATGTTCGCGACTACGTCATGGAGCCTCTGATTGGTTCAGAGCCAATGTGGACGACATCGTGTGACTAACATTGTCAGCTGTAAACCCAGGTTCAAGCGTTACATGTATTGGATAGTATGTTTGTAATTTTGTGGAAGATGAAGCTGATGTCTGGAGCTGCAGTGAATTCTAGATCAAAGATTTATTTCATATTTTCGTTGCAAGATGGAACGAAGATTAATGTGCCCTTCGTTTCCTCTTGTAATTGGCGAAACTACGGCAACAGCTGACAAGAGCAACTATGTTTTGTGCGTTCACAACAACAAACCCGAAAGTGCCAACTGCTTTTTCAGACTGGCAAAACCGTAACCATGGTTTGACGTACCAGATTTTCTGGTACTCACTTCTTTTAATGTCAATTAAATCCAAAATTACACAAAATTAAAAGTAACCAGCAACTCGCAGGTATGTCTAAATTACCACAGATCAAGAAGACTCCCTTTTATTGAATTTGTCATCGTCTTTCGAAATGTTTTAATGTACCAGAATTGGAACAATTTTTTGTTAATTAAACGTCTAGTTTTCTGTCCATATCATTTAAAGTTTCTGTAACAAAACCTCGTCAGTATAAACTGTGGTTAAAGTGTCTTTTTTGCCTCATTTTATAATTGCTTCGTAATAAAATCCCATCGCAATTGGCACAGTAAATGGCACAAAACAGTGATATTAAATCACTGGTGCCCTGGTTTTACAAAGTTTTTCAACTCCTAGTTGAGAGCCCTACTAGGAGTTACAACTGAATTCACTGCATATGATTTTCGTAACTCCTAGAGAGCCTGTATACGGTTAGAGAGTGGCCAACATGCTAACACTTGTCTATTGGCTGTTCGAATTCCAACTATACGGACGCCATGTTTTTAAGAAGTTGATCACGAAGCACGTGGCAGTTGTCCATGAGTTTCTCATATTCCTTTGCATATCTACGTATTATGTACACAATGGTGAGGTAAGTTCGTAACGTATCAACTACTGCTGAAGGGGCAGTTGAATAGCTCAAGTTGGTAAAAACATGGCGCCCATTCGCAGAGATGGCCACTCTCTAACCGTATAAAGGCTCCCTAGTAACTCGTAGTTGGGATCTCAACTAGGATTTGAAATATTTTGCTAAACCGTACGTACTCGCCCAGTTTTACCAAATAAATTAAGTGAGTCCATGGACCACGTTGCCGAAACACCTAATCCATCCATCACCCCACCATCACAGGAATGACCTCGCCCCCCACCAAAACGATGGACCAAAATGCACGGTAACCACTCACACTCGAGCCAAACCAAGAGACCAAGTTCGAACCCCGGCATCGTTGATGGAGTCATTGAAACAAGTATACCAGAGATTCATCGACCTATTCGCGTGGAGGACTCCTGCGCATGTGTCCCAACCAACAATGCTCGAAGCGACGCTAGACCTAGGGACAACAATGGCTCAAATATCTTTACTTCTTTATTCACAGTACCTTGCCCTCTCATTGAGACGTTTAAAAGGCTGGTGAAGAAGAAGTCAGAGCCGTGCAAACAACACAAGCTCAGTCAAAAACCTAAGGACAATCAACAAACTAAGATCAATCAACAGCCCGAGGTCAATAAACTAATCAAAACCAATCAAACCAAAAATGGCTCTCTTCGACATAAGTATCAGTGCAGGTGTCACGGAGAGCAGCATCCTGATCAGCGACTACGCCTCGAGATCTTCATACCAGAGAAGTACTTCAGTCCTCCAGAATCATCCAGGCGCTGCAAGGCTACAAAAGTCCACGACGGTAGAGGAGGACCAGTTAAGGATGCCGTCAAGAAAGCAGTCTCCGACATGCAGTCCCGAATCAGCGAAGAGAGCCAAGGCAGATCGCCCAGCGGGCTTGATCGTGCATACGACAGAAACCGGAAGTGTGTGTGCCTTTCCGGTAACAAAACGAGCACGTTGCAGTCGAAAAGTGAGCCGAAATCCTTTGTGTGTGACAGGACTTCGGCGAGTTGTGACACCAAGCCAAGCCGAACAGAGAAGATGCCGTTGATAATCGAAGACTTTACAGATGACGACTACTACAATGCGTCCGAATTCGAAGAGACCCACACTTCAGAGTCGGAACTAGAGAATAAGTTGAAGGGTTTGGCCATCGAATATCCATCCAATTCGAGCTGGCATTCGGCCGAAAGTTCAGCTAAACCCAACGACGGCTTTTTGACGGAAACATCCGAGGAGGAAGGAGATTACGCTTATCTTCAGACAGAAGCCGCAAGTCTGCCTCAGGCCGAACAAGTACAGAGCGTGACAGATTACGAAGATGAAGATGAAAAAGAAGTCGAACCAGATGAGACACAAGAGATTGTAAAATCGGAGACGTCAGAAGCCGAATCTCAAGATACTCCGGCAACTTTATCAGAAATTCAACCTTCAAGTGATGACAACGCGGCGGACGCTGAGGAGAGCGTTGCAGATGACGCTGGCGACAATGCTAGTGAAAGCGCAGGTGACGACGCTGGGGACAACGCTAGTGCCAACGCTGCTGACAGCGCTGCTGACACCGCGTCTGTAGGCGCTGGTCTAAAAGTTGAAGTCCCTGATGATGTTGTGAATATTGATGACAACGGTGCTGACGAAACAGCTAACAATGCTGATCAAGATGCTGGTATGAATGCTGATGTAACAGTTAACACAACTGACAACACAGATAGCAATGCTGGTCCAAACGCTGGCCTAACAGTTAACGCTGGTGGCATGGCTGGACAAAGCGTCGCTGAAGGTGCTACCAACGCACTAATCAGGGTCTACTCCAGTGCTTCCAACGTGGTCAAGACGGTCACGTCCAACGTTGAAGTGAACAAGGAGATGCTGATGTCTATCATAGCGCTGTTGCTCTTCGTCATCGGGATGCTGTTGCTGTACCTGTTCAGCCGCAAATGTGTCTACAAGAAGCCGAGGATCTACCGTGGAAACTGTCATTTTCTTCGATAGCAAACTGTTTCAAATTGTACAAGCTAATAAAAAGTTATATTTTCCAGAATTTCGGTAATAACCACAATAATGCGCTTTTATATGCATCAATATTAATGAATAATGTGATTTTATGTTATTTTCATTTGCTCAATTATAGCTGGAACGTCGCTGATGTTTTAATAAAATAGTTTTAATTAGACAGACAAGTTCTGTGTATCGATTGTGTAAAGTTATCGACGAGTTATCGATATTTATCGGTATCACGGCCCATTGAAATACGCAGGCAACTTTTAGCTATCGATCGGTTACCCTTGGCTTATCGATCGATATCTTTTTACACAATCGCTATCCAGGTAACTATGAAGTAAGTCTACCTTCATCACAACAGGATATTTTAGATTGCAGAAGTATTTTAGAGAAATGTTTTAATTAATATTTAGAAACTCGGGAGAGCAAGAGTCCATTGTTTTAAGTCGGTGTAGCGAAACAAGATGTTTCTTGATGTGAGAAGACTAATTCTCTACTAAATTGGTGGCCATTGTGGAGAGCACTATACATTCACTGGGTGGAAATCTTGGAGAGAGGAAACGGATGGGGTAGGTCATGCGTTTATAAGGAATTGCAGACAATGAGATGCTGCGACTCCAGCCAAGATAGACATACAATATTATCAATTCCGTAATGAAGAAAAAACTTATGTATAAACTGAAGATCAGCGCTGATGTTTAATTTGAAAGAACATTAGTCATTGTTGTTTTTTTAATAGAGATTGACATCATATTTTAAAAAGTATGGTTCCATTTGATTTCAAATATCGCTTTATCAGGCCAAATTTCACCTTATAAACACAGTTATATATTTTTCCAAAAATAAATTTAAATTGATTCCTTTTTTCTGGGTATTTAATCCTTAACTGCTTGGTCTCATTCTAATTTCATAAGCTCCATCATTCCATGCATATTATAATACATCAGACACGTATTCCATGCAACTGCCAATCTGTGGAGGAAAATGACAAGTTTTAATAAATTTGTCATGCATTGCCAAAGTCAAATTCTTCCTCTCTGATTATAAACTGCAATCTAAAGCTGCCAAGAAAAAACATTTCAAAATGAGCTTGGTCGTCTCAGCGCTTCACAAAGCAAAAGGATTGCAGTGGTAAGATATGAAATTTATAAACTGACTAGATATAGTGCTGAGTTCAGGAAGAGCAGGCATAGGTCTCATAGTAAATGTTCTTCCAAAAATAAAATTATTAAAAATGTGACTTTCATGGAAGCTATGAAGAGAAGAGACGTGATACTTATTGCATTCAAATGAACAAAGTTACACAGGTAAAAATACGCAAGTGTCATACAAATCCAATCATTGTAAAGGGTCATCTCTCCCGGTTTGTTTATTCTGAGTCGGCGTCGGGCTTTCTTCATCTCTATCATGCTCGGTATCTTTTCCAGATCGATAGTCTCTTTTTATACAATAGTATCTCACAGTTCGAAGGCAAATCGTTTATCAATGCAAAAGTAATGATGTTGTGTACATGTTTAGGTTCTATTCATGTACCGGAAGGTCACACAAGAGAGGTCAGGTATGGTATTCGAAACCACGATAAAATAGTTACTGCTGTGGGATTATTCCTGCATGAAATTAACTGTCATTCTGAATATTCTAAACCTCAAAATTCTCGAGTTTATTTTTAAATCGTTTATTGCTAGCTTTTAAACCCTTCATATGTCATTCCACAAGGTAAAATTACAGAATGTCAATTAGATATTCTTAATACAAAGAAAAAAGTATTTGAACTATTTGAACAACGGTTATAAAGAAACAATTTTTTTAAATTCAAATGTGTATAAGTTAATTGCAAATGACGTTACTGAAATTGGAAGGCAACAAAAGTATAAATACATTTTGGTTAATCCCAGTGCCTAACAAATATACCTCAACTGCTATAAGATTTGAATTGAGATTTCTCTTATTTCTCAAACCCGGACTTGCTTTCGTAAATTTCATTTGCATATTTTTAACACACAGATTTCGCACAAGCGTTGAATTTTCAAGGACGCACGAGTTACGAAATCGAAATAAATAAGCAATCTTTCTAAATTACACAGAAATTCAATTACTGTTTTGTTAACCGAAACCACGAAACACAGATTTTTTTGTAATTGGAAGCGACTAGAAATATCCATCTGCAATCAAGAGTAGATTACGAACTACTAATTAAAGAACACCACCAAGTAAGGTTTGTAATAAATGTAATCTACAAACATCTTGCGTAAAAGAACAGGAGCGAGAATTAACTTAAGCGACATGTCTAGATTTAGCGCTCTGTGCTTCCAAGTATTTTCGTCGTCAATAAGGTTTCATCCACGTCTCGACTTTGATCCCACATCCTCGAGAAAGATCACACAAATTTCGGGCCGAGATTTTGAAATGGTTTCTTTCTGAAAACTAACCGAATTCCAAAATAATTTTGCGAAGATTGCGTCGAAAGCAACGACGCAGACCCAACTGCCATGTGATTAGTTTGAAACAGGACCGGATTGAAGGTGGCTGTAGCGTAGGCGATGGCCCATAGGCGCAGGGGAAGGTTATGGTGAGGTCAAAAGCCCGTTGCACGCTTAAGAGGAAACGAAACACTTGTGTTTTCGTCGTACGCGGAGGTTCACGCGGGAACTTCTCCTGGCCACAAATACTAACACAGAGTTTTGGAAAAAATACATTTGTAGTTGAAGGGTTGCTGGATGTCGGATGGTGTGTTAGGTTATTATACTCTCAAAAATGACAGAGGTGTGCATTTTCAAAAAGTGCCTAAAATACCATTTTTACGGCTTTTTTACGTGGCTCGTATGGAAAATGTTTACCATAACTTGTAGTAAAAACTACCATCCGACATCCAGTGATTCTTTCTCGGTCTATGGTTTTTTTTCCAGATTTGTACATTAATAATTGTTGGTGTAGGTAGTTCCCGCGTGAACTTCTGCACCGACCCCTGGCTTGTGAATCCAATCGTTTTCAACGCTCTTAAGAGACTTTAGATTTCTTCGACTCATGTCTACTATGTAATATCTTCAGTACTAGTTTCCAGAAAAAAATAACAGTGAGACTTATATAAAGCATTGAAATCCCAGTTTTTAATAGTTTTCTTTCATAAGAGACTTTACTTGAAAGTATTGATTAACTCGAAATCGAGGAAACGGTCGGAAAGCCCATTGAAGGGGGCTACCGAAAAATACCAAATCCGGGTTCTTATATTTTAGTTAAAAAGTATTAATTTTTCAAAATTAAAAACACTAGGTGTAAAAAAAAATCTATTGACAGATCGGGAACTCCTTCAAAGATCGCGACGCACCCCGCAGAGCAGGGAACGGCTCTTCCACCCAACAAGTACTTGATCAAGTACTTGCAAAGGTAGTGCAAAATTCGTGTCGTTATTGGCAGAAAAATATTTCACAAGAAATAGCACATTCTTCCTTAGTACATAATAATAAAATGAATAGCCAATTACGAGCTTTCGTAATTTAAATAAGATTAAAAGAGAATTAACTTTAGATATTTTCCCGCAAATTAACCTCATATTTCCCTTCATTAAACAAATGTCTTTGATTACAACAAAGTAGATTTAAATGCAATAATCGTTTGCCGAACAATGAACATACCTAAAACTCCTTCCCTACTCATTTATAAAACAACATGCTCCGTGTCAAAATAAACTAAATGCACCACACACATTCCATTACAAAATTGTTGCAGTGCAAATCATGTATTCCACCCACAAATATTTGGCTAATTTGATAGAGCAATTTTATAATAAAGTACCTAGATGTTTTGTGCATAACAATTGCCAACAAATTCCGTATGCCAGCCACCCCTTATCATTCCCATACAAACACATGGTCCAGGGTACCCCCCCCCCCCCCCCCCGGGACCCAACCATCCCGATCCCACACATTATCGCTTTGAAGTGACAATCGGATTAGAAAAGTGCGCCCCCTGCAATTGGGCGCACAAAGGGGGCAATTGTTATGCAGGGCTCGGCGGTCAAAATCGGTGCAAACGTGACCCCTGCACGTTTGGGGGAAAATTTCATAAAAAATGAGTGTGTTTTTTTTGGCAAGAAAAAATATAACAGCTAAGCCGTCGAATGGAATGTAAAAAGGACTTTATTTTTCACAACATTTCTTAATTTAAGTTGTACTTAGTATAAAAGATCAAACAAATACAATTTACGCTGGGTAGCAATATAAAATTCTTCTACGCAGAACATTATAATGCCTCATAAAACTTTTTATATATTACAATTTTTTGTTTCTATTCAAACCAGGATTTTTAAATTATAAATAAGTCCCCGCAAAGGAGCGGACAATCGCCGTCGCCTTTGTGCTGGACATTCCGTGACAGGGTGCTTGTTTCGCTCCCCGCAAAGGAGCGGACACTCGCCGTCGCCTCTGTGCTGGACATTCCGTGACAGGGTGCTCGTTTTGCTCCCCGCAAAGGAGCGGACACTCGCCGTCGCCTCTGTGCTGGACATTCCGTGACAGGGTGCTTGTTTCGCTCCCCGCAAAGGAGCGGACACTCGTCGTCGCCTCTGTGCTGGACATTCCGTGACAGGGTGCTTGTTTCGCTCCCCGCTAAGGGGCGGACACTCGCCGTCGCCTCTGTGCTGGACATTCCGTGACAGGGTGCTTGTTTCGCTCCCCGCAAAGGAGCGGACAGTCGCCGTCGCCCCTGTGCTGGACATTCCGTGACAGGATGCGATTTACATTTTACTGTAAAGTCGTAGTTCTTCGCTTATATTGGCGATGGCAGTTGAGATGGAATTGCCGCTTTTAAGTTTTAAGGGATCAGGCTAAACAAAGTTTGAAATTTGGTTTGTGAAATCGTCGTTCTTCTATAATTTTGGCGACGGAAGTTATGATGGAATTTCCGTTTCTAAGCAACAATTCAGTTAGCTGCTACCAAACGTCGACCGTTAAACCCCAAACTGATTGATTCGGTAAGCTTAAACGTGTTGGCTAATCACATTTCAGCGCTTTAAATGAGAAGTTAATACAGCAACATATGGCTGTCCGTTAGGTTTGACATTATACACTTTAGTGCAACGCAGTCGAGCCGACAAAACGGGGAACAAACAGGAAATGAGATTTCACGCTAAAATTTACCTTGTATAGCGAAACCTTTTTCGCTTGTAATAAAATCTTTTACCACCATCATATTTGTCAACTCCTTGAAGGAGATTTTATTTGAAATCCGATTTGCAAACTGATTCAACAACTGATAAAAGGCAATTGCTGCTAAACAATTTCAAAATTATACATTATACAATCTTTGTTGAAATCTGTTCCTTACCTTTTGTGGTATTGGTCCATTATACGTTATGGAAAGCCATAATTTCATGATAAGGAAAGCTTGTTGCTTATAGCTTATTGTTTTTAGCTTATTGCTTATTTGCTTATGGACGCTTATTTGAACCTTTATTGATATGGATATTAGGCCCATAGAGCATTTGTTTGGTTCAAGTTATGATGGTAAGTTTTGAAAATGTTTGCTCAAATTGAATAAACTAAATAACTCAAACTTAACCAAAGGGAAAAACGTCCTTCTGCCAGAATACATTTAAATACCTAGTTTTGCAAAATATACAACGAGGGACGTTACCAAAGAAAAATACCCTACACTTACAACTAGCCTAGCAGGCTGTTCGGTGCTGAGCCAGTCAATCGCCACGTGACATTTGCGTGGGTGGGTGGTGTGGTAAGAGGGGGGGGGGGGCAAGGGTTTTGACATGACGTCGAGGCGCCATGACTAGTGTTGAATGGGGGGGGGGGGGGAGGATATGCCAGGGCGGGGGACACAGGTATAAAATACGCAGCGAGGGCTGGCTTTCCACGATTCAACAAGTTGGTTTTAATCTCGGGACAGCTGATTACTCGCCACTAGAAGTCCGAAGACGGGGTTTTGTCGACATCGCACCGTTTGTCGCCGGGGTTTTGTCGTTAAGGTTTTGTGCTTCGCATTTTGAAGTGAGTACCTTATTTTATTAAGCGGTTTCCGAGTGTTATTTAAATTTATATTGGTTGCTGCATGTTCTCTGGTGGTTTTTACAAGACTTTCCATATCGATACTAACACTTAGCAAGACTTTTTTGACGTTTTCTACATGCTAGACCGACTGCCAGTTTCATCCTAATTAAGGAGATGGAATTTGCACCTTTCCCGAGAACCTACGGCTGCTTAACATGTTTAAAAACTGTCTAGCATTTTTGTCTACCCTAATTCATGGCCTGAAAGTTTTCAACTTCATAGCATCGATGGGTCCCCTTGAAAGAGCAAATATAATTCCATTCTTTGGAAGAAAAAAAATTGAAAAATTGCAAATCGGTTCCATTTGTAAAAAGGATTTATATTTTTTTGTATATCATTGGGCCAGCAATTTAGAATCCATGTGAATCAGGATAAACATTTCCCGTTTGTGAGACCTTTTCTTCCAAATATGGGAACGTTTCTCTTGAAACGTTCCTTTCCACCGTGCTCATGAAAATGAATGTACCATGGAAAAGGTTAATATGTTATATGATCTAATTTGATAAAAGATTTTTGCAGTCCATTTTCTTGGAATAGTTACACTTTCACTTGCTTATTTACCTTCGCTATTTTTTGCAGTTAGAACAGGAGGTTTTGATGATATTTCTTTCAAACGTATTGGCAGCAATGCAAAAGCTAAATATCATCACATTACTAGCCGATTTCTGCAGATCAAAGATTTACAGTGCATAGTTTCAATGTGAGGGTGTTATATCTGTCATCATTGATGCAGACATATGATGTTGCCATAAATCCATAGCTTGATTATCTTACTTTAATGATGAAGGATTAGCCTGATAAACTTGTGTTTGACAAGGGATCAATTTCTAGCGAGATTAGGTATTATTTAATATCAATATGATTTTTAATTGACCGATTATTATGAAGTTGCATAAAAACTAGATTCAAAAACTCAGGTGATTGCAGATAATTTTACTCATGATGCGTAGCAATATAATTTTTGATGAGATCTGACAGGTCTGACAGATCTGACAACTATACCAGATAATTCCAATGTATACCCCAGAACTGGACTGGAATGGTAATTGGTAATCAATTCATAATACAAAGGACATACAGTAAGTCCAAAAGCGAACCTCGGACCTACCGAATGCCAGGCTTTCTCAGGGTCTCAGGTTCTCAGGAAAGAAAGTACTTAGTACTTTGGTCAGTACTTTAGTACTTTAGTCAGTACTTTATTACTTTAGTCAGTACTTTATTACTTTAGTCAGTACTTTATTTCTTTAGTCAGTCCCATGCTGCAGGACGCGAGAAACAAATCTGCAATAACTTTAGTATAGTAAATACGACTGAGGTTTGAATTCTTGACTGAAGATGGCTGCAAAAATGACAGTACAAATCAAAACTAATGGCCAAGGCTCACCAGGACAAGAAGAGTGCATTTGAAATGTTAATTTTGCAATAACCAACATATTTTACAACAGCTGGAAAGGCCATTGTAGATGGCTGAAAACGCAAGTTGAGAAGGCATTCATGGTTTGAAATTGACTATTAGGAATAGCGTAACATCCAACCAGTCCCAATAGAGTTCAAAACACGAGATATTCGGCCAATAACAGCCAGCCTCTGCTAAGAATGCAATATCGTGTCCCTTCGTATATGCTAAAGTATATGAAGATTTGTTTTTCGCCACAGTGACATATGCAACCAAAGTTTTGCGTCGTTCTAAGGCGATTTTCTACCCATTCATTCAAATCTCCTATGCATTGGCCCCTAGCTATCGTCGACACTCAGCGAAAAAAACGCATTTAATAAATGGGAACACACATTTGTGAACTATTCAAGGTTAATGGAATGTGGTGGCTTGCGTACAGGCCTATTGTGGATTTTGCAAGAAAATCGCAATAAATTTTTGTCATTATGCAGCGAAATATGCTTCAAATCACTATGAAACTTTCATCCGTACAACGAAATAAGTTGAAAAGAAAGGAATGGAAATGAATATTGGGTACCTCCTGTACTAAACCTGATTCAGTGGCGTCTCGACCGCTGCTTCAGCTGGTTCAGCTAGTACAGTTTGTGCCGTATTCGCCGTATGAATACGTGCCATATTCACCATTATATACGCTACAAACTTCTACGTTCATCGTCAACGCCACACAAAATGCGTTCGCGAAGCCCTAGTATTGACGAAGGATAGAGACAAGTAAAATATATTGTAATTTTGCAGACGTTGGTTAAGTATTAGCAGACGTGATAAAATCGTGGGATTCAATATATTTAGTTGCAATTTTTGATCACAGAGTTGTGTTCGCTATATGGATCATTAGCGAGTTAATTTCTGGAAGATCGTACCTCCATAGAAAACGAGCGTAAGTGGCCCATAGTAAAATTGACAGGTAGTTGTATTGTATCACAGATTTTATGATAAAAGTAAAGTCTAGGTTTTCCTTTAGAATATTATGTTCAAGAACAGAAGATACGGTGTCAAAAGCTAAGTATAGATAGACGTCTCGTGTAAGTGTATATCTTTGTCAGCTTGTTTGCGCAATAAATTCCTTCTTGCATACTCGAAAGTAATTATAAATTTGTCAAAATATCGAGGTCCTGAACTGGATATTATAAGGCCACTCTCCGCTTTTGACGTTATCTTTGCATTACTACTATAGAGTTTCAGCGAGCATTTTAAAAATATAAAATTCGGTATCACTTTTCACAACGCCCAAATGTCAGCTCCAGGTTAACCCTCGGCTTCCTTCCAGGCCAGGCTACCTTCGTTATCAGCCTGTCATTCACCGACAGCCAATATACCAGTGCCACAGGGACAGCGCCAACACAGTGTGTCAAAGGGACAAGGCTAAGCGGTGGCCGGCCCTTGGTGCTGTTGGACGGTAGCAGGCCTTAGTGCCGGCACCGGGTCCACCCTCGACTCCCTTCCAGGCCCGGCTAGCTTCATCATCAGCCTGTCATTCACCGACAGCCAATATACCAGTGCCACAGGGACAGCGCCAACACAGTGTGTCAAAGGGACAAGGCTAAGCGGTGGCCGGCCCTTGGTGCTGTTGGACGGCAGCAGGCCTCAGTGCCGGCACCGGGTCCATCCTGGGCTCACATCTTACACAGATTAACAACATAAACGCACACTTAACTGGTAGCCAAAAGACCAGACCCTCACCAAACATATCAAAACCAATCAATCAATATTCTTTTTGCCGAAAACAGATTACCAAGCAAATATGCTGTTCAAAGAATATATGTGTAGGTAGTTTTAAATGGAGCAATGAAACATTTATATACATGTGAAGAAATGCAATAAACATGAGCATTCAATATTCATGGAATGATCGATTTTGATATGAAATATTACCGCGTTTTTCCCCGTCAATGGTAGAAAGGCTGGACCGTGAGAGCATCAGGGTGATTTTGATATTTATATAAATAAAATGCAGAAAAACATATCTATAGTACGACGTATAGATGTGTATACGAACAATCGTGAATGGGAGCTGCAGATAGCATCTCTCCGTGTTGATTCCTGTTGGCAAATTTACTCGCGGAGAATCTGTAAATCGTAGCGACACATATTCGCGAACCGGAAATTGAATCCGATGCACGCTGGCGCTCGGAAAACAATTGCTATCTGTGACGAGAGCGTCCGAAAATGGTTACGCGTTTTTTTGTCGTGGGTGTTTGAATGGGTGCCCCTCCCCCTGCCCCCCCCCCCCCCCCCCCCGAAATCGTCCGAAAGCGTCAGGAGAATGAGTGGGTAGATGGGAGGGTGCTTGTGCTCACGTGTGCGCCCATTGGGTCACACACTTATTGAATTAATTTGAGTTTGCCACTTTTTGGGGATCTCACATCATAGAGTACCATATGCTAGAATCTAATGATTATGTTTTTATCATTACCATTAACAATGCTATTTATGATTACCATTATTTACAATGTTACTGAGAGGCCGAGCGACCCGTACTGGGACGGGTAAAAACCTTTTTTGGACTTCGATTTTTTTAAACTATATAAAGTCGATTTTGCTGAAAATGCAGAAGTCCAAGCTAAAACCCATAACATAATATTTGCCAATTTTTTAAAATAAAAACCTGAGTAGTTTCTTGACCAGCGGATACAAGATGGCGGTTTCACGCAAAAAAGTAGTAAATTGCCTACCAAAATCTAGTCTGATGAGTACGTCATTTTGAATCCCTTACTTTGAGCACAAGTGCCCTCTAGTTACTAGTAACTATACCACCCGACATATAGCAAATTAAACTTGATTGCATGGTTACCTGATGGTCAAAAGATGCATTCGTAAACATGTCATATATATATATATATATATATATATATATATATATATATATATATATATATATATATATATATATATATATATATATATATATATATATAGGTTTCATCAGCAGGTAAATCGTTAATGGGTTAGCGCCAAACGGATTTCGTAATGTCCTTCAGTACTTGAAGAGCTACCCCTTTGCGTAATCATGTGCTAATTAAATACCGTGCCTTTCCTTGCCAGCACTGCTAAATTGCAAGCCTCTTGGGGGAAGAAAGTTAGCGAAACGGTTCGGATTTTGAAAGTAAAAAAAGGGTGGGTCATATCTAAAGGCCAACCCTTTAAAGGCAAAGGCATCTATTTATGACCTGTAAAACGTTGGATTTAACTATGCCATTGGGACTTGTAGGTAATACGTGATAGTTTATATTTTGTCAAACTGCAATATCTCACAAGGAGCAAACCAAACCATACGAGCACATTGGATAAATCATCGCTTTGAGGAAATTTGTGTTAGCTTCATTTGATATGCGATAAAATATGTATTAGCTAGGTAGCAACAAATAAGAACCTTTAGAGGAAAACACATATTTTTACTTTTTAGAGAAACGGTCGGAATTGTACCAACAATCCGGGAACCGAACATGTTACAAGTGACCTCCTCATTACCGATGTTTACCTACTGAGCTTTATATACATCTACTCCTTGACTTTCTGGGTAGTGAAAAGGATTAAAACTGCCCCTCTCAGTTACTCGTACTAAATTAATATGATTAATTTTATGTTATTTATTGTAGAAAATTGTAGTAATTTTAATGATAAAGATATTTCACTCGATTCAATATGAATTTGCTAATCTTTGTTGGGATTTTTTTTTTTGAAAAGTTGGGTTATATCCATATATTATCTGATCCATGCAAAACTTGGGAAAAGAGGCACGAGATTGACTGTGCAGTCTGGATAATAAATCATTTGTGCGGTATGAATTCTGATTTCCAGCCCAATACTACTAGCACCATAAAATGGCAAATCTACATTAAATGCACTACTCTCGACAATTTTATATCTTCTCTCTGAACAATCAGTCTACTCAAAAGAGTTAATTTCTCAGGAAACTCTAGCTCAAAGTTCCATAAACGTGCAGGCCTTTTGATCAAATGTACCGCGAAGCCTTAGAAAACTTAGTTCGCTCAACATCAAACGATGGCGACGGCCATGACGACGATTTGGCTTCTGCAAGAAATGTGTCTTAGTGGTGATGGTGAAGAAGGGGGAGAGGTAGAGAGGCTGCACGTGAAATTGCGAGACAAAGTAGGTTGTAGTTCACGTTTATCAGCATGTGAGACGCTGATTTGGTGAACTTCTGGTTATCAGCACGTGACAACTAAAGTCGACGACTTAGCCGACTAGCCCTGGTTGGCGATAACATAAAAGTTGTCAGTTCTCTGTTGGCAATAGTGATCGATTGAAAGGAAAGTACAGGTTACGCAAAATTGGGAAAACAGACTTCATGTATCATTCCTATTCTGTAACGTTTCTGATGTGAGATGAAATGAAATGAGCGTGAGAACCTTCATGTTTGTTCCATATGATAACATAGGCGACCTTGCACTTGTCACTCTCATTTCTTGTCATCTCACTTGGGAAAACTTACAAAATTGATGTCCAGACCTACGCTCGCCCCCCCCCCCCCATACGCACGTATTTGGTCAGTATAGAGTAAACTCCATTTCACGTTAAGAAGGAGATTGGATTTGCTTCTTCCCCGAGGACCCACTACTGCTAGACACGAGCGAAGAGTTTCAAAACCCACAAGCCATGTCTTGAGCCGGTTAAAAGACTCTGTGGGCAAACTCTTAGCGTCTAGCTACTTAGCTACTAGCAGCAGTGGGTCATCGACGGAGATGGAAATCAACTCTCCTCCTGAACGTGAAATGGAGTTTAGATAAATTCCCTCAATCATTTTATGTATATCTATAATACTCTCACATAAAAAAAAGATACGGAGTTCATAATGATGCAGAGATCCTCGTTTGACACCGTTTGCTCTTATATCCCGACTGCACATTGACCAGGTACGTCCTTCTTCTGTTACAGGCATGTCGGTTCGGCGGTGTCTGAGCGTACTAGTGCTGGCACTGGCCGCCGAGCACGCCACCTGCGAATGGCGGTCGGTGCAGGGACTTCGACCAGGCCCAGGGGCTGTCATACCTCCCCCAAAGTTGTACGAGCCTTTCGTAGACAACAGCAATGACCAGGTGAGTGCGAGATCACGTTAAGACTAGCTTCATTGTCAGCTTTTCACTCACCGATAGTAGACCAGTGCCACAGGGACAGCGTCAACACAGTGTGTCAAAGAGACAAGACTGAGCGGTGGCCGGCCCTTGGTGCTGATGGACGGTAGCAGGCCTTAGAGCCGACACCGGGTCCACCCTCGGCTCTCTTCCAGGACAGGCTTGGTTCATCATCAGCCTGTCATTCACTGACAGCCAATATATACCAGTGCCACAGGGACAGCGCCAACACAGTGTGTCAAAGGGACAAGGATAAGCGGTGGCCGGCCCTTGGTGCTGTTGGACGGTAGCAGGCCTTAGTGCCGGCACCGGATCCACCCTCGGCTCCCTTCCAGGCCAGACCAGCTTCAACATCAGCCTTTCAATCAGAGAACACCAAAATACCAAAGCGTCGTATGCATATGTGCTAAGCGTCGTATGCATATGTGCTAAGCGTCGTATGCATATGTGCTAAGCGTCGAAATACACACATACGATTTTAGCCCGTTAGTTTGACCGGTCAGATTCAGCAAGCTATGGTCGTGCTATAAGGGTGCTATTGCGAAACCGTCTCGTTCTCGGCTCCTCAGAGCGTTCCGGGGTGCGCTATTCCTTTCCGTGCCTTTCAAACGCAATGTTAAATGTATTAAGTTTGGCAATCACACTGGTAATGTAAAATATTTGTACCATACTGGTATCAAAGTCAATTGAACGACTTGAATCATCATATTACATTGTATTTCACTTTGAAATTATTTTCTTGCCTCAAATCTTCGTCATTTCTCCGTACTCTATCGTGCGTTGTCGAGGATGTTCTCAAGTTTTTTATTGTATTACTCCTGAAACATTACAGAAGGTTTTCGAACTCTGTACCCTGGGTAATCTTTTAATGCCAGCTCCGGACAAACTGCCAAAAAGCCAGTCTAAATGCAGGAAATTTAACATCGCGTCTTCGAGGCACGAAACGGAATAGCGCTTCCGGGCTCCGACGGGCTCCGACGGGCTCCGACGGCTCGAAAGCGTGCAAAAAGTGCATCGTGCACTAGAAATAAACGGAGGCCAGCCCATGGCAGGCACACTTAACAAAACAGCTCGCAGCTTCATCAGATCTCAGGGTCCCGGGCCACTCCATCATTAATCTTCAGCTGCCTACTATCAATCTAACCAACGCTCGTGGCAATTGCAGGTGTCTGAATTCCGAGGCAGCAAGGACCTTTCTGGTCTGATGCTGCAACTCATGCAGCGAGTGGCCGTGCAGGAACAGCAACAGGAACAGCAGCGGGAGCAGCGGGAACAGCGGGAACAAATCTTGCAGCAGCTGGAGACGCAGCGGCAGCAGGAGGAAGGAGGAGACGAATCCAGTCCGGGACAGCCTGAGGAGGCGTTTAGTTCGATGCAGGAAGTCAGCAACGACAAGCGAGGAAGCTGTGAGTTTATTAGTCAGATTGTAGTTGATATGTATTGTATTGTATTGTATTTTCTTCCACGATTGATTCCTCATGATAAAATTAGGAAAGTCAGATACCTAAAATTACTTATATACTTAAATAGAGAATCACATTAAAGAATCTCATAATTTAGAAATAGTTTATATTAAGGATAGAGTTTGTGACTTCGATTACTGCTGCGGTACGGGAAAGGCAACTAGTATAGTGTGTGCCGGATACCACTTCATGAAAATCGAACAAACAATACACAAAATAGTATATAAAATTGAGTATGAGTGACTAAAACACACACTAGTAGCTTTTGCAATTCAATTTACATAGAAGGCACTTATTATATATCAGCTGTCAAATACCAATACAGAACGGTATAATCAATGTCACATTATAATCTGACAGCGTAATGACATCTGGATAGGCACTGGTATGTCTTTAAAACAATGTTAAGGATCGTTGGGAATACAAAAACCTTATCATAACAAAGCTGGAAAATGTGCAACTGAACCGGGATACGACATGCTGCTTGCCGGGCAGGTGCTCTACCAAAACTGCTTTACCAACTCGGCAAGCAGGAGGTCCCGGGTTCGTAACCCAGTTAAGGTGCATATTTTCCAGCCTTTTCACACCATTTTCAATTCAATAATTTATTTTGCTCGTTATCACAAAAGTTACAAGGTGTTTGCAGGATTTGAGCTCGTCAATAAATGAAGACAGTAAAAAGGTTACAGTAAGATTATAAGGTTATACTCGTATCAGCTTTAAACCAGTAACAAAGTCCTTCTCATTAATAATATTGTTTGTTATGTGTCTTGCAGACATGTCTCTGTGTCACTTCAAGATCTGCAACATGGGGCGCAAGCGCAACTTGCGTCGCACCACGTGGGCTAGGAACTGATCGGGAGCCTAAGCCGTCGCCAAGCCCCCGACCACCTGTTTGTTTGCGTCCCTTCGCCACGGACCTTCCCAAGGCCGAGCACGTCCGGGCATCGAAGCAGAGACGTTTAAGAGGACTTCGGAGTAGCATGACGAAGCTCCAAGGCTCTATGAATATCAAGTTTTATAGGGTTGTTTAGATAAAAGTATTTTTGGTTAGTTTATATCCGTACATTTTCTTGCGTGTTAAGCTGGGTTTACAGCTGCAATGTTGGGGACACATTGTCTTCAACATTGGCTCTGCCAACAATCAGCGACTCTGGATGTGCATGACGTCATATTAGCGACTCTGTCATGGAGTCTCTGATTGGTTCAGAGCCAATGTTGACGACATCGTGTTACTAGCATTGCCAGCTGTAGACCCAGCCTTAATTTTCTACGTCACATCCAAATCTGATGATAGAATTTGTTTCCACTTTCATTTATTACGGTGTTGTTTTGACTTCAAATTTATTCGTTCTCAATTTTCATTGCCTCCATACACGAAATGAGCAATGTTAAAAGAAGCGTACTCAGGTTTGATTTAAGAACCCCGAGAGCTTATATGTTGGTAAAAAATCACAAATTTTTACTCTATTGGTCACGCAAAATAGTAAATGTTAACAGTCTTCTATATTTTTATTTAATCATTAATTTTTATAATATAATACGACCTCATTTTTTTAAGTCTTGTATGATGTCAAAGAAAGTTTATTTCTGACACATGAAATGTTAATTTTGAAGTAGTTACAGCTCCGAGAAGTTTTAGCTGTGACATTGAGCTATTTCAGACAGCTCCGGTGTCCTCTTAATGCAAAGTGTTTAACGAAATAGAGATCAAACGAGTTTGTATTTCTAGTTTCAACCCTTTCCAAGTCCAGTTCACACTGTCAGATTTAACATTAACCAATTGATACTTTCATGGTAAATTAAATAGCTGTCTCAACATACTTCGACTTCAATAAATATTGCCTATTTCATCCATCCATGGCTCACAAATATCTAATACGTAAAACTCATCAAAGTGTGTGCCAATTTTTTTAAAAGTACTTGCCTGTACAAAATACATGTTAACATAACAGATTCATCTCAATTTTCTGACATAGCTTCTGTTAATCATATGACAGATTCTTGATACTTTCGTCAATATTAAACTGAAAGTTTGCACTATTTTAACGACTGTATCGATTGGTTGGTTGGAAAATGCGACAATGTGCCCTGAGCTTTAGTTCTAATATGATAATAATATGTAAGATAAATCGGTCAGTATAAACAATAATTGTATGATTACGGAAACGGAAGTATAACTAGTCGGACGATATGAGTTATGTACGACTAATGGAAAATTGTATACCTATATATACTATGTGTAAGGCGTAGCATGAATGGATTATTTTGGAATCTATTATATATTTTTAATCGATTTAAATTAAATTATTTTTTATTTTAAGACTGTTGTGTGTGTGACTGATAAATAATTTATCTTGAATTAAAACAAGACTGCTGAAATGTGATGTGTTTTAATAAATCAATTTAGTGCCTATCTGCTAGATACCAACCCCGGAAAGATATCCCAGGTTATGCAAGAAGAGTCCCATTTTGTATGAAATAGGTCCATGTAGATTTGAATAATTTGGAAGGTATAATAGGTAATAGCAATTCTTATCGAGTCTGTGTCTAAAAATTTAGCAAAGTTTAATTGTTGTCTAGAATAATGTTGTGTTGGGCAGATAATTTGCAAGAAAGCAAAGCAGAGTAAAATTAATCTTCTCAAGTAGGACTTGACCACAGATAGCAATAAAGTTCCTCAATGATCTGATAACATTAGGACTCTCACGATTCATTCGATACTGTTTAACTTATTTTCGAAAGCGAAGTATCAAGTAATAAACAAAATATATCACCTATATTACTTACATGGCCTACACGTTAATAGTTCAGTCACTAAAATAACGCGTAGTTTTAACAGCTTATCAGCAAACAAAGAACGTGTTAAAACCTACACGAATTTTTTACAGCTACCGAAATTGCCCTTGGCATGATAACATCACACTTAAACCCATGGTCCTTCACGAAATATGGCGTGATATTGAATACTACGATACGAGATAGTTAAATGTTTAACGACAAACTTTCGTGCGTCATCAAGGAATATAACTGGGCTGTTAATCATTTTGATGACTTTGATGTACAGATATGGCTAAAATGCCACCCGCGAGGTCCACTTTCTTGTGTAACCGATCCCGAAATGGAGAAGTCACTTTCATATCCCCTTGGTATTAAATAACCGTGACCGAACCTTAAATAATTTAATCTGATCCCATGTCCTATACAAACTACTAATCTAGCTCCTGAGAGGCATTACGGGATCTTAAAATCAACTAAATACAATTACCTAAAATTACAATTTAGGTACACTTCTGGACTTTGAAAGCGTTCCAGTTGAATGTCGGCTATCTGCTCAGAAAGGTTGGTTTGAAAACAGCATAGGCAGGCCAGGTACCGACCACGTGGATGAGCACATGGTGGCAGGGGATGTCATGTTCATTGATCGGTCGCAATCTAGTTTTGTCAAACCAGTTTTATTGTCAGTACCTGCCTCGAAAAACTCACGAATTTGTTCGCTGGCAAGTTTTTTATCGAATTCCGCTCACCCCCACTGGCCTAAAACACATAATTTTTAAGTTAGAAAATAAAATAAAAACCCCCTCGCAGCTTCTCTTTGCTATGAATACTTCTAGATCACTACTTTGTTAACATTGAAGAAAACACATGTTTCCATGTTCAGATTCCATTATATTTGTGTTAATTGCTTCTGTTATCTTGTAATCAAGTAAATGGTTACTACCGATAACCAACCGATCCGGTAACTTTACGGTGGTTACCTCGTTCAGTCGGTGGTGACGCGATATTCACATAAGCAACCATGCAATTTAAATTAATTAACATAGTGAATACCAACTTTTTTGCAAGTGCGGAAAAGGTGATGCCATTTACGTGCTTTTCGTACAGAGGAGGAGCAGGAGGCTTTTTTAATTTTCTTCTAGTTTAAAAATTACGGCATTTAGGCCATTAGAAATTCGTGAAATCCATGGCAAAACTCGACAGAAGACCGAACTATCAGCCTGGTCGATTCACATTTCACGGAGCTAGGCAGTTGCCGATAAGCAAACTGGTTTGTCATTACGAGATTTGGACCCTCTATGCATGTCATACAGTTCCTCCGTGTGCTCATCCACATGGTCGGTACCTGGTCTGCCTTTGCTGTTTTCAGTCAAACCTTTCTGAGGACATAGCCGAAATTCTACTGGAACGCTTTTAATGTCCAGAAGTGTACAATTACATAAAATGAAGTCTAAAAATTATGAGGTGGCAGAGAAGAGGTAATTTCCCATTTTATTGATGAGCGTATCGAGCGAAGCGAGCGGGGCGACATCTTCAATTTCAATCACCCCAGAAAAAAGTCACTTGTGTATGATTTTTTTTTTTTTTTTTTTTTTGTGTTTGTGCGCGCTCTACAGACCAAACGCCTGAACCGACAAAATTTCTGAGTATCTACCTCTGTTCTCAACTTAGACCCCATGCGTTTTTGAACAAGATCGGTTCAGTAAATTTTTTATAAATCAATTTTTACGAAATTTTTCGTTTTTTTCAGAATTTTGTACCCCTGTAACTTTCAAAGTTCTGAACATAACTTCACCAAAACTTCTAAACATGTTGACCTTATACATATTTATCATGCCTGCAAATCTTAGTTCGGTAGGTTTTTCCAATTGGTTTTTATTAGCATTTTTGTGGTGTTTTTTTCGTGATTTGACGGCTGATTCAATACGAGTCCGGTTTCCTTCGTTTCCTTGGTTACCAGCTTTGTTGACCTCGAAGAGAAACAAACGAACGTCAGAATCCGTATACATTTTCAAGTGATTAGAATTTTCGAGAAGGCAATGGTCAGGTTTGGTGCTCCATGGTTTTCTTGTGACTGCTCCCTGCACCTTTTAATCCGCTATACACAAACCGCTACCTACGCTCATCTTTAACGCAACACAAATTGCGTTCGCGAAGCCCTAGTAATTTTAACATGCCTATTGCAATCTCATAAAATCAATTTTAAAACCAATAACCATAGGTTTCATAAAAAATACAGCTTTTCGGTAATGCCACCTCTTACAAATACCTCTGTAGTTTGTGGCGCTACCATGATGATTTCCCATGAACCACATTATTATAGTTGACAGCTTTACCGACCTATCAGGCGTCAATATTTATAGCGACCACCACCAGACCGCAGCACAAACTTCGGCTTTTCCAATAGCTTCAACAAGATTGGATGCTTTGGAGGTATGGATGGAGGTCAAAACAGTTCTGGGTTTAGCATCTGCATTACAATGTTGAGTTATGATAGCGTTAACAACAGTAAGATAACCGTGAAATGCTATGTTTCAACACTACACAAAACTTTACATTTTTACGGGAAGTAACAATATAGATGATCAAATTAACACTAAAAACAGTTTGCGATGCCGAAGAAGCCACATTCCTTACGAACCCCAGAACGCAGCCCGCAGAGCAAATACGGCTCCTCCATCTCGTGCCCCTGAACGCAGCCCGCAGAGCAATCACGGCTTTACCAATGGCTCCTCTATTATCCACATTTTTTCGCTTGTATGCACAAATTGATTATCATCAGCGAAAGGTACAAGTTATGCTCTTTTAGAGTCTTCAGACAGGTCGTTCGTTAATACGCTCAAATAGGCCGCCCTTTGGGACACTATAATTTATTATGATTCAAATAATTTGGTTTCTCCTTTTTTTGCTAGCAAGATTTTAAGCAGTCTCAGAAATTCTTTTACCCTTAGTTATGGTAGCTTAGGGAATCTTCAAGTTTGTTGAATGCAACAGAAAAGTCGTAGAAAATTCCTACTCCCACTTCAAGCATATTTTAGGCATTGAGTAAACCTCTCGTACCCCTAAGCCACTCGAGTACTCTAACTCTAAACTGGTAAGGGTTGACGGTACTAATTATGGCTAATATAGCACTTATTCTTCACACTGTTATTCTTTTAAAAACCAACACGTCTGGACTTCAGCCATTCCCCTATCTCTTTACAAGAACAAAGTATTGTTTGTTAGGTGCTAGAAATGATGTCCACTACATCCATGGATGCACACTACTTTGAAATCACCCGTGCCCCTCAGTTTTGTCTGCGTTACATGCTCCCAAGAATATTATAAGTTAACGCAGTGATAAAATATTATAGCACACAGTGGCAAAGCGCAAAATCTCGCCCCCCCCCCCCGCAAAAAAAATTTTTGCCTTCCCCCCCCCCTCTCTGCCTATCGCCACAGTGAATTAAATATTCAATTAGGGAAAATGTCTGTTCAATTCCAAAATATGGCAAATTTTTTCTAAAAACTAACTATTTTTATTATATCGCATCGACCAGTGCATGTTCACGTGAAATTATGTTTCTTTCGAAGTCAAGAACGCCACCTCTAGTCTTGTAATATGTACACATTCGTGTTCCCTCTGTAGTCCTCGAACTGAAGGCACGCATTCTGCAAAGTTGTTAGTCGTACAGTAAAACAGTACAACTCGTTTCAGCGAAATTTGACGTCGCAGTTCGCAATAATATTTTGTTTTAAGCAAGTCCAGAAGAGGCTTGAAGTCATTCTTGTATTATTTTGCATTTTAAAAACGAACACTCAGTTTGGGGCTGGGGGCCCCCGTCAGGGGGGAGGGCCGAGACCCCCTCCACTACGTCACTGCTAGCACAGATAGTTTACTCAATTAAAGCCACACGAGGCTTTGTCGTTGTTGTGTAGTTTTGAGGGTATGACACAACCTTAATTATGCAAGAGGTAACTGTAGAGCGCTGATTGGCAGAGCGAGAGGAACAGATAGAATTAGCGCTGTAATCTCAAGATCGGATTCAGTTAACGCAGCTTGTAGATGGGAGGAACATCGTAACACACGATTACGTGGAAATCCGCAAAAAATAGGCTAAGCTAATATTAACGTAGGCGTGGATTATCTGTGTTATCTTTATCTGTGCTGTAAGCAGTTGCAAGTATAAGCTTATAAAATGTAGATGAGCAGTCAGATTTGACAATACATTTTAATCGTTTAGAAGTTACAATTTTTTAACGGTCTACTAGCTTCAAATTTCATGCTCAATTGCATGGCGCGAGTTGGCGAGTCGCTTACGTACAGACGCGGATTTAAGGTTCAAAAAGTGGTCAGCATACGTTATTGCAGGGGCCTCGGGGCCCCTGGGTTCAAATCCCAGGTTCAAATCCCGGAATGGGCAACAATTTTGGGAGGCTAATTTGTGTATATAAAAATTAAAATGACTAGCCAATTACGAGCTTTCGTAATTTAAATAAGATTATAAAAGAGAATTCAACGCATCCAACGTTAAATTGGAGTTACTCGAGGTTGAATGTAAAATGTGGTTGCAGTATAGCATCACGCGGTACCAGAGCCACTATGAGTATTCGTAGACTCTGGACCATACCCCCCTGGGGTCATTCAATTCTCACACCTGTATGCAAATTACTTCTCTCAAATTTCGTGTCTATTTAGCTCAGCGGTTAGAGCATCAGCCGCGAAAGTTGGGGACCCGGGTTCAAATCCCGGAATGGGCAACAATTTTGGGAGGCTAATTTGTGTACATAAAAATAAAATAAAAAAACTTGGTGTGTGTTTGTTTTTTTGTATGTGTGTTTGCGCGCGCTCTACAAGCCAAACGCCTGCTTCGAGTGGGATGAAATTTTCAGGGTGTCTACTTTTGTTCTCAACTTAGACCCCCTGCGTTTTTCAAGAAAATCCTCCACACCCTTCACTTTCAAAGCAGAAAAAAGGGCAAAATCCGACAATTGGGCATGTTTGGAAAAGTACGGAAATTTATTTAAAAGTGCGTGTTTTTTCAAATGTTCCCAATTTCGATTTGCCTTTAGAAACCATCGAAACCAAATCGAAACATCACACCAGATTTTTCCCAATAAAAACCAACCCAATAAAACCCAATAAAAACCCTTGGGCATGAGTTACATCTATGTATTAACATGCACATTGCTTTATGACCTCAAAATGATCATATTTCCGCTTCCCTACAGCTCGGACAGAAGCAAAGAAAGGCCAGAATCGTTTAAAATTTCAAGTGATAAGAATTTTCGAAAAAGCATTGGTCCGGCTTGCTACTCCATGATTTAGGCTTCTTGCCTCAATCTTTTTATGCGCTAAATACAAATCGCTACGCTCATCTTCAACGCAACACAAATTGCGTTCGCCCTAGTTATTAATCAATTCCTTGGAATCTTACTTTTCTGGTTAGAAATTATTGGTCATTTGTACTTCGATAAAAATATTAAATTTTAAATGAAATAACATCTCGTCAACAGCGGGCATCGTTTCGTCCACTATGTCTAAACACTTCTTATTATCTTTATTCGTGTTTCCATTATAATGCACTTTCAGGATAGCATGATAATAATTAATTATCGAGGGCTTGAAATTTTAAATAATTTCTTTTACAATGAGTCTTTGAAGGCAAGCCCGAGTTCGTTACATTAGACGAACTTTGAAAGATAAAAAGAATGACAAGGTTTTAGTTTTTTAGTTTTTTTTTTTTTTTAATTATCACAAAGCCATAAAGGCTTATCTGTGAATTACAATTTCACTATACATACATAAAAATAAACAAACGGTATCAAACCAAAAATCGCTTCATTTTCTAACAAAATTGAAAGAAATAATGATAAAAATATATAATAATAATAATACTATAAATTATACAGATAGTTCTTCGCAGGTAACACAAATTATGCTAGAAACGGTGAGTCAGTTGAGCACTTCCGTACAGCCAACATCTGATATTACGCTTCAATGAATTGAAAGAGTTTAATCCAATTAATTGTTGTGGGAACGCATTGAACAACGTAGGCACGGCTACAGCCAACTGTCTTAGTCCGTATTTATTATTGCTAGTGGGAACTTTGAATGTAATTTTTTGTTGTAGGCGAGTATTTACATCATGTACATTTACGATTTTGTAATCTTTTGAAAAATAATAACATAAAATAAATCTGTACAGAAACAATTGTTTAAAAGAGAACACGTTCGTGTACTGAAACAAGTCAATGATGTCAGTGCCATTTTTGAGTATATGATATGGGACAACATTCTTAATTACTTTGTTTTGAATGGAAATAAATGGAATTGAACTCCTAGACGCAGCCCGCAGAGCAATCACTTCACCTCCATGAGCTTTGAAAGCTAACGCGATTACCTGGTTCATAGCTAAACCAACACCTGTGACATTTTTATGATTGGATAAAGATGCACATAATAACGTGCGTCAATATTATGCTTGGCAAGAAAGCAAGAAAGAAATTCGTATTTCTTAGAGCTCGAAATGAATAAATGGCCAATATAAACCTGGAAACTATTATTTTTTCAAACTCTTAAAATGATTGTTTCCATAAAGGCGATCTTCTTCGAGTTTGCAACAGGATATGCATCCAGCAGAGCATATCCGGCACCTCCACGCTTCACTAATATGTCATGGTAGGGATGCGAACCTGAAAAATTTCCATTCGAACTGAGATAGGAATCCGGGACGCCGAACCCAGCTATTCTTTTGGTGTGCTTTGACTTAATAATAAAATAAACGGACGCGCTTCGTTTTTTAACTGTGGGAATCCTATGTGGTAAGTTTTGATTATACCTGAACTTGTATGAGTTTCAGAACATTCATATTTATGTGTGTCTGACTACCTTTGATTCATTTTAAGAAATCTTTTGAATCTTAGCCCCGCCCTCAGTTGTCAAAATTGGCTGGTTATCTTTTATATGAACAGTACATTTAATTGAGGTCAAGACATCTGATCGTGTGTAAATATAATATGTAAAGAGCCGCTGTCTAATAAGCTATTTTATTAAAGGGGCTGTGAAGCGGGAAATTTAAATTTGCACACAGGTTACAAACCATAACACCAATAGAAAATGGACCTTTAAAAATAAATCGCCGAATTAGGCGATTTTACAAAAATTATTTCAGTTTTCAGCGATCGGGCGCTGCGAAAATGTAACGAATGGGGAATTACTTATGCGCCAATCTGTCGTCTTTTCTCTCTGTCTAACAATTCCTGCTCGCTCTCCTCGCAAGCCCCGCGCTGCCGTCCAGTCTGCAGGCAGCACGAGGCTGCTCACTTCCCCTCCAATGGTGCAGCACTGATTATTGTTTCTTCGAATTGGCGCTCGCCTAGGGTTTATGCTTCGATCATTACTGTTTATGTTATTATGGCAATAATGTTGTCACTAGTCAGAATTAAGAATTGCTATTAGAAAATGTTTACGAGATCTATACTGCAATCTATGACCATCTTTGTTAGCATAAATTGTTTGGGACGGGTTCGATAGCGTATGATTTTTTTTAGGCTTGTGGGATGTAACTAGCATGATATGGTGGCGTAATATGTTCAACGAATCAGTTGACAAAATAATGTTCTCAAATGTATGGTGGTCAGTTATGCAAACGTTATCGCCTGTTACTATTTTCACGGCACCCAGCTATTTCATTGCAGCAAACACTCTCGGCGTCCGTATGCATAACATTACATTCACTGCACTTACACCAATTGCTTGATTCGCTCCTATCACAAGGATTTTCAATTGTCTCGTTTTGCGACGTTTCTATTGCTGTTAATTCCTCCTCGGTATATTCTGTCTCAAACTCGAACCCAGCGAGAGCCATCGAACAAAAGCATGAGGAAATTATAGCGGGTCACTATCAGCTACGTACAAAATATGCACTTGTGTGGTAGTGTCAGATGAGATCACTGTTTTTTCCTGCCGAGATTTGTCGACCGATCGAGCATGGGAGAGCGCGTGCTGGCTCGAGTCCAATTTATAGTAGTATCTTTGCTCGAGTCTCACAAAACCTATACCCACTCCGTCGATTCTCCCTTCGGAGCCGATCCGCTACCGGTGGCTGGCCGCCTGCCAACCGCTGCAGCGACCAACGCGGCCGCGGTAAGGATAATTGCAACACCCGAATTACACACCTTCAGTAATTAATTTGCTGAGGCTAAACGGTTGCTCCAATTATAACATTCAAAATATCTCCAGGTAGAAGAAAGATGGACGAGTATGGCACTAGGTTTGATTATTTTTTCTGATAATTAGTTTTCCTAGGCTCCAGGGGTCGAAAATGCTCACCATGTTATTTCTTATGGGAGATTTTTTGCTTGGCGCCTAGGCCGAAAAACACGGAAATCGGCAATTTTTGCTGGGGACCGCGCTAGGGCAAAGCATTTTTTTGCCTCTCAAAATTCCTAACTTGGTGGTCTTTATCGATAATATAAATTTGGATCAGCGGGTAAGACCCCCTTTAAGCTATTATATTTTATAAAAGCAGACAGAATCAAATCTGTATCTCAAAATGAATTGAACTTTAGCCCTATGTGACTGAACGTTTTCCCTAGGGTTTGGCGAGCGTTTGCCGTAAGCGTGACAGTTATGACCACTTTCCCAGCTTATAGGCTAAACACGACAAGTATTCATACGAAGAGACAGCAAGCGAAATTCACCTGCCGGGATAATTACTGTGACAACTCGAATCTCAGTAGGCGATAAGGTGTTTGCAATTGTTTCAGAATACGATACGCCTGGCTAGAACCAAGATAAACAATATGATCCTTAACTGTAGGACTGCTATTACATTTAGTAAAACTCAGGCTCGGCACTCGTTTTCAAAAAAGCTTCTCTTAGCAGGGTTTTAAAGGCGAAGATAAGTCTTACTGGTTAACTTGTAAACTTTTAAAGCTGTTAACAGCCTTTTGGGTAATTACTAATAGGCTACTAATGTAATGCAATTTAATTCAAATTTATGGTTTGTAATAAACTTGACGACTAAAAGTGGATGGCTTTCTTGTAAGCCATTACTGACATTGACAAGACCGTAAATAAGTCAATGACGAATGTTTTTTTATCTTGACCATTATTTACATCATTAGTAAATTAATGAAACGGAACAATCGAGAAATGTGATACAACTAAATTTAGTATATCCAAAAATAATGAACTTATTGGATGGGTGTTTCGATTAGATATCTATGGCTACACTGGCATTGTGCTTTCTGTTTACAATATTAGCAAATTCCTGGTGTGATTCATACCCTACGACCTCGAGGCAAGGCTGGGACATGGGACATGGGGGCAGGGTCCACGTTAGGCAGGGCGCGATGGGACAAGGTGGGTTCTTGGCACGCTGCAAGCACAGCCATGGTGTGATTCATACCCCACGACCTCCAGGCAAGGCTGGGACATGGGACATGGGGGCAGGGTCCACGTCAGGCAGGGCGCGATGGGACAGGGTGGGTTCTTGGTACGCTGCAAGCACAGCCATGGTGTGATTCATACCCCACGACCTCCAGGCAAGGCTGGGACATGGGACATGGGGGCAGGGTCCACGTTAGGCAGGGCGCGATGGGACAGGGTGGGTTCTTGGCACGCTGCAAGCACAGCCATGATGTGATTCATACCCCACGACCTCCAGGCAAGGCTGGGACATGGGGGCAGGGTCCACGTTAGGCAGGGCGCGATGGGACAGGGTGGGTTCTTGGCACGCAGCAAGCACAGCCATGGTGTGATTCAAACCCCACGACCTCCAGGCAAGGCTGGGACATGGGACATGGGGGCAGGGTCCACGTTAGGCAGGGCGCGATGGGACAGGGTGGCTTCTTGGCACGCTGCAAGCACAGCCATGGTGTGATTCAAACCCCACGACCTCCAGGCAAGGCTGGGACATGGGACATGGGGGCAGGGTCCACGTTAGGCAGGGCGCGATGGGACAGGGTGGCTTCTTGGCACGCCACAAGTCTAGCTCACCAGGCAAGGCTCCAGGAAAGGCTGATAAGAAGGGTTTATAAAACGGTGTTGATTTTTTGTCCTTTGATAACGCTTGAGAATGTTTAAAAGGATAAGGAGTTTGAATGACAGTGCTTGTCGTCTGAGAGGTACAGACGAGTGACTTTCGTTTGCTAGTTATTTTCTGCCGGGCCGGAAAGCCAAGTTCTAGGACCATGACGCTTTCCCCCCAGGCTCGTACGGGACCGATGTGCCTGCCCTCTAGCTACAGTCTGTGGGTGTATTTTGGATTTGAAATATTATTTCATAATTGACTAACTTGTTTCCTTTTCTGATGTTTTTCATGCTCCATGAAATAATATTGATATTTGGTTTATAGAAATAAACGTAATAACGCATAAATATTATGGGAACCGCGGAGATTTTTCTGCAACTAAAAATGTTTTAATTTATTTTGGTAAAAACAATACCTCGTCGGTAGCGATTAATAATATGCACTTAATACACAGCACATTTAAAGGGAATTTTGACTGTAATATATTGTTTTGTTACGTTTTATTGTTGCGTATTGTATTGTATTATATTTGACGAAAAACATGCTACGGCCAATCGTGAAAATAAACTACTAAAGAAAATTAAATTTAAAACAATTTATAACTCATCTGTTGCTGCCTTCATTAAGTTACAAGTAGTTACAAGTAACCTATCGTAACAAATAAACAAACATTTAAAGTTACAAATCTCACGGCTTTTGACAAATAGCTGATCTTCTTCTTGCTTATAGTAATAACCAATTAGAGAAGACGCCACGTTATTATGAATCCCTTTCTCAGAACCCATCGTGTCGAAAAACGAGTTGATGCCTTTGTTGATGTTTCCCTCCACCCCATCCCAATCATAATTTCCTTACAAAAAACAAAAAACTTGATCTTCACAACAAAGAAGGTAAACCTATTATATTTCATGATTCTGACAACGTAAGCAATAGTGATGTGTAAATACTGTATTGTGTTATTCTTTACCAAAGAAAGGAAACAAAAGATTAGTTGCGAACTTTGGGTGTGAACATTTTACCCAATACTTTCACAATGTTGTCTCAATTTTCAACAACATGTTTCTAATTCTACCATGGAACCAAACGAAAGCTTTCTGTTCAATACCTTTATCTACTCCAAGCAATTACTTGCTCCCGAGCCGACAGTAAAAAAGTGTTGCATGGATTACTTAAAAGGGCTTTGAAGTGCTAAACCAAAAATTTTCTTTCGATAAAGACTTCATAGCTAGGAATTATTAGAGTGAGAAATATTAAGAGGTTAGAAAAAAATCGACCAACAACAAGAAGCACAAAACTGACGAAAGTGTTTTCTTGGGTCAAGTTCAATTGAAAAACAATCCCCATTATAACAAGGGTCTCTTTTTTTACCCATGGTACCTACCTAGGTATAAGGAATGATTTGAAAACTTACTAGGGCTTCGCGAACGCAATTTGTGTTGCGTTGAAGATGAGCGTAGGTAGCGGTTTGTGTATAGCGGATTAAAAGGTGCAGACAGCAGTCACAAGAAAGCCATGGAGCACCAAACCTGACCATTGCCTTCTCGAAAATTCTAATCACTTGAAAATGTATACGGATTCTGACGTTCCTTTGTTTCTCTTCGAGGTCAACAAAGCTGGTAACCAAGGAAACGAAGGAAACCGGACTCGTATTGAATCAGCAGTCAAATCACGAAAAAAACACCACAAAAATGCTAATAAAAACCAATTGGAAAAACCTACCGAACTAAGATTTGCAGGCATGATAAATATGTATAAGGTCAACATGTTTAGAAGTTTTGGTGAAGTTATGTTCAGAACTTTGAAAGTTACAGGGGTTCACAATTCTGAAAAAATCGAAAAATTTCGTAAAAATTGATCTATAAAATATTTACTGAACCGATCTTGTTCAAAAACGCAGGGGGTCTAAGTTGAGAACAGAGGTAGATACTCAGAAATTTTCATCAATGTCGGTTGAGGCGTTTGGTCTGTAGAGCGCGCACAAACACACAAAAAAAAAAAAAAAAAAACATACACAAGTGACTTTTTTCTGGGGTAAGTGAAATTGAAGATTTCGCTCCGCTCGCTCCGCTCGCTACGCTCATCAATTAAATTCATGTGTGACATTTGTTGATATTTTTTCTTCAAAATGATACAAAGAACACATCGAAGCAACCTTTGGTTAAGTGACAGCTGCAAGTGAACTTAAGCAATGTTAGCTCGTTTCAGCAAATTCCCATATCAACCCCAATACAGCTGCTACGCCCTTAGCCTGACAACTCAATTATTTTCTTAAAAATGCAATAATATGCTAATACCACAAAAGTGTACGGATTTATTATTTTCTTGTGGATCCTAAAGCAAAATACCCGTTTACTGTCCCTTTACGAAGCAACAAGTCCATATTACAGACTCTTTAACATTGCAGCCTGTCAGAATACTCCCACTACACCATTCCATCTTGCGGTCATGTTGGGAGGGGGGCGTCTCAGCCAACGTCCAGAGATAATATTTGCCCAGGGGACGACATCGAGCTAATGAACGCCCAGGAGAGCGCGTCTTCGTCCGAATTGTTTTAGCACCGACGTGACTCCCCAAATGCCATGCTCGTCTCATCTGTCACTGCAAAGGGCGTGGGAGGGGCTTATATCATTTGCCGGCATTCGTTTCTCTAATGTCAGTGTTTTGCAACGTTCGTCGCAGAGTAGTCATTGAGGTAAACTAGGATTAATTTGAGTGTACCAGAGCACAGCCTTATAACGGAGATTACATCGGCTCGTATGGCCGTTACGTTGCTATAGAAGGCTGTGAGAACATGAACCATAAACACATTATTCTGTTGGAGCATCTGTGAATTGATGGGTGGTTGTCAGTGAACATGAAAAAAGTGGGGGTAGAGTTAAGGCCGAACTTGCGGGCCATGGACATCATTTTTCAATTGCTTTACTACCGTTTGGTGTAAACTTCTGTTGGCTCGATCGATATTTCGTCCATTTTCTGGAACTAGTTCACCGAATGTAAACTAAACATTTAAGAAAACCGAGAAACTTTGCATCATAACTTTGTTGCATCAAACATTTATCTATGCCAGGATTATTTTACTGATGACGAACTATGTGAACCATGTAATTCATATAATTCATGGGTTTATGTATAAATCGACAAACCATCTTGTATTTCAAGGTAAATAAAAAATGAAACATTTGCATAAACAAACTGTTCCGACAGATCGTCTACCTACAGTGTCTATAGTACGTCTCACGTTTTCAGCAGCAAAACGGTCTTCTACAATGTTGTAGCAAATAATATATAAGGTATATGCCAAATGCCCTGAGGCGCTGACAAAAGACCTGATACGTACGATATACGGTTGGTGGAATTGGATGATGATTATGATAATGATGAGAAAGTCGCCCAAACCCAAATAACTTCCGTGTATAAATAAGCACAAGATTGGAGAGTCAGATTGGGGCTAATGCTTATCCACTTGTCATCTCCAACGGTCGCCACAAGTTTCCGAAATTTAGTCGATGGCAATGCCCATCTGAAGACCTTGAAGAATGCGAACTTATGAGAAAATATACAGGCTTAATATATCAGCAATCATTGATTAATTACTTATATAGCAGTAGTGTTGACAAGGCAGTTAAAAAAAACAGAACCATAAAGATACAATACACAATGAAATACAAAACGGTATTTGAATTGCAATCGCCTATTGGATAAATCACCAAGTTGAAACTCGATCAAGGTCAAACAAGTTCAGTCCCACAAAGTTTGAATAATATGTTGAAGCACTGTTTTCCTCCCTGTTAGTTGAGGTCGAATCGTAGAAACTATCTAAAGTAAACAACATCTTATCAGGACTCAGTCCCAGAATTTCATTTTGGCATCCCAGCATTCATGGTGCTACCTTGCAGGGTCGCCGTCTGCCTATAAAGCTGTACTCTGCCTACAGGGAACCAACTCAAAATGAGTATATGGCTGGCTGTATGGAGGTAATTTGTGGTATGGACCCTTTGCATTGTAAGGATGTAAACTATAGTTTTTAATTCAAGTTTGGTGCATTTAGATTTTGGGTTAGCTGTGCTTTCAGGTGGGCAGGAAAACTGGATGTGGAAGCTTTATGAAGTATTTAGATCCACACATTGCAATGAACTTGCGATAAAGGAATCTACATATGGTATTGTTCATTGATCAAACTTTAAACATATTAATCATGTCGTGTTGAGTGTCCAGCACAGAGGCGACGGCGAGTGTCCGGTCCTTTGCGGGGAGCGAAACAAGCACCCTGTCACGGAAAGTCCTTCACAGAGGCGACGGCGAGTGTCCGCTCCTTTGAGGGGAGCGACACAAGGACCCTGTCACGGAATGTCCAGCACAGAGGCGACGGCGAGCGTCCGCTCCTTTGCGGGGAGCGAAACAAGCACCCTGTCACGGAATGTCCAGCACAGAGGCGACGGCGAGTGTCCGCTCCTTTGCGGGGAGCGAAACAAGCACCCTGTCACGGAATGTTCAGCACAGAGGCGACGTCGAGTGTCCGCTCCTTTGCGGGGAGCGAAACAAGCACCCTGTCATGGAATGTCCAGCACAGAGGCGACGGCGAGCGTCCGCTCCTTTGCGGGGAGCGAAGCAAGCACCCTGTCACGGAATGTTCAGCACAGAGGCGACGTCGAGTGTCCGCTCCTTTGTAGACATCGAAACAAGCATATTGAGATTCGAGACTAATAACGGAAACTATTGTTGTGTTTATAGGAGTTAAAGTTTTCGTTGTTTTAATTTTTCAATTACAGGTGCCACTTAAATATGCTAACTGACAAATACTGCAACAAAATGTCACCTCTTATAACATGTATAATATTTGCAATACCTGTGCGATCAATCACATTATCGGCAGCTCGAGTTCTATGTACTCAGCTCTTGTCGCTTCAACTAGATAAGTACCGGGATATCGGTACACTGGTTTGTTGCGTAGGACATCGATATGACGTGAGCTAGTTTTTTCGACCACATGTCACTGTTTGATGCCGCTCTCAAAGAATCGAGCTATCAGTAGACACATAATCACATGCCAGCAAACGATAGATGTGTTCTACGTCTACGTACATTGTTCGCTGATAGAATTTGAATTGGATGTCTTTTAATCATTGCCAGTTTTGTTTAAGAGTGCTCCAGTCAATTAATCCGTTCACACCCACCACCACGGAAACGTTGAATGCAGAGGTCCACGCGAAAGGAAAAATGAATCCCTAAAAGTTATTTAGTCTTTAATTTCAATGTATCAGTAGATGAAAGAAGAGTATATCTTTGGTCTTGCGATCTTCTTAATTTGATTTTTGATGAGCGTAGCGAGCGAAGCGGAATCATCAATTTCACTACTGCTAAAAAAAGCACTTGTGTATTTTGTTTGTTTGTTTGTTTGTTTGTTTGTATGTGTGTTTGGGCCAAACGCCTGCGTCGATTGGGATGGAATTTTCAGGGTGTCTACTTTTGTTCACAACTTAGACCCCCTGCGTTTTTCAAGAAAATCCTCCTTACCTCTTCCCTTCAAAGCAGAAAAAATAGCAATATTCGGCAATTGAGAAAGTTTGGTAAAGTACGGAAATTGATTTAAAAGTGCGTATTGTTTTAAAATTTTCACAATTTCGATTGTTGTCTTTAGAAACCATCGTAACCAAATTGAAACATCATACCAGATCTTTTGACTTGAAGTTGACTTCAAGATTTGACAGATATTAGACATTTTGTCAATTTCTTGCATGCAAGTTTTTGAAAAAAAGTCCGCGGCAGAAATATATCACCAAACTTAATAAAAACCCTTGGGCATGAGTTACATCTATGTATTTATGTGCACATTGCTCAATGATCTCAAAATGAGCATATTTCCGCTACCCGACAGCTCGGACAGAAACAAAGAAAGGTCAGAATCGTTTACATTTTCAAGTGATCAAAATTTTTGAGAAAGCAATTGTCCGGCTTGACGCTCCATGAATTTCACAGGCTTTTTACCTCAATCTTTTTATGCGCTATATACAAACCGCTACGTTCATCTTCAACGCAACACAAATTGCGTTCGCGATGCCCTAGTTACAAAAATGTATATGGTACACCCTTTCAAAAATAGCCTAAATAAGCTCTAAGCATCGACTGTAAATCGAGATGCATTCGTTCTGTATTTGTTTGTACAGTTGTGCTGTATGTTTTACTGCTGCTGTGCGCGCACTCTTTCGCTATGCAGTTTTTTTCAGAGATTTTGGAGCAAATTTAGACCCTCATTTTTCCGTTCGCGTTAGGGTCTGCACCAGTAAATTGTTGGACTGAAATAGTTACTTTATCAAAAAATGTTCTGCATATTTGGCGATCCTTTCTGTTTTGCGTGCAAACGAAATTCTGGGTACCATTACACAAACACTTTCAAATATACCTAATTATGGTTAATATCATTACGAAATTTGTATTAGGCAGCATATAAGTTCTTTTACCTAAACCTTCTGACTGCAGTAAATAGGTACATGTTGTGACGTCTGAACAACAACATTTGAAGATATCGATTTTCGTTACACATTTTGGAAGAAAGTCAATGCTCTGCTATGAAAACACACCATTTCAAAAGAACAGCTGAATTTTCATTGAACAAACGACAAAATTCGGCTTTCAATTCATTGACACACACATAACAACCCACACACACCCACACACACACACACACACACACCCACACCACACACACACACACACACACACACACACACACACACACACACACACACACACACACACAGTTATTCTATTGTTTCATCTTTAGCTTGCTGAATCTCAGACAAAATTATAGCGACATGACTAAATAACGCGTGTGTTTTAGTAGTCGAAAATAGTACCACTTAATGCTTAATATATATATATATATATATATATATATATATATATATATATATATATATATATAATAATATATATATATATATATATATATATATATATATATATATATATATATATATATATATATATATATATATATATATATATATATATATATATATATATATATATATATATATATATATATATATATATATATATATATATATATATATATATATATATATATATATATATATATATATATATATATATATATATTGCTTTTCAATCACATTTCAATTAAATATAACAAAACTACGGTAATCAGCCTGAAACTGAGAACCTAAAGAGTATGATACTCTTTAGGTTCTCAGTCTCAGGCATACTCAGTTTGCCCACCTGTGTGACAGCTGTCTCACAAGCCTGCGTTGCAATTCATGTTGGGAGAAACAGCTTTAAAGAGCAGACTCTCAGTCTAGCACATTGGTACTCAACCCTTTTTCGCCCAGGGCCAAATAAAGGAACTTATAAAGGAACTAAAGGTATTTTGACGTAAAACTCGCGATTTGCGAGATAAGGCTTTGTGTAACTTGTGGGTATGGAACGCATTCTGGGAACTCGTACTTGCTTGTACTTGATAAATGAAAATTGAAATTGCTTTCAACACAATTGGGGGGGTTTAGGGATTCAATACCAAAAAATATTGAATTAGAGCACTTTTATGTGGCAAATCGATTCATTTCAGAGAGTTTCAAGCTTCAAAATACCTTGAAATTACGCACTTGTTAAAAGGAGGTTCAATCAAATCAATGGATTCTCCAGGGCGAATTGCATATTAAATCAGCATTTCAAATTTAATCAAAATCTTTTAGTTGGCTGCAAAAATATGAGGGCCGGGTCGCATGTTGAGTAGGACTGGTCTAGCACCATGGTTAGCTAGAAAGCGAAACCAGTCGAAGTAGCTCGAGCTGAGCTGAGTTTTCTTTGACTTTCCACTCGCGTAAGTGTGTTTGACAAGATCACCTCGTATTAACGATGTCGTCGCAGCGGGCGTCCCATGTGCAGCTGGCTGGGTAATTTCGGAGAACGCTGCTCTTTGAGCTCCGTTCAGCTGTATGTTTTCTTTCCTTCGGTCCGACGATCATGTCAAACGAAATTTTTCGGTAATATTGGATTAAAGCGGATAGATAAATTGCTGGACAACGAAATTAGGGATTAAATTCCTAAGAATTCCTGAAATTCTTCTCGTTTCAAAGTTTCCATCAAGAAATAGTTTTACGAAACGAATTTTATGAGTGAGCATCGAATGCAAAGTGTGACAGTCTGTTCTTCAAATGTTTCTTATAGACGAACTAGTACACTTAAAGAAAATAACCAAAACAATTTTTGTAGACATCATGAGCATAATTTTCCATCTTGCCAATTCATTATTAGAATGCATGAATCCATTACCTGAACCTCTTAAGTTATTTAATTTAGAAAATTTATATCCGCATAATATACAAGAGGCACAGGAGCCACTCGATTCCCACCTGTATATGTAATGCGTGATGTATTATATTTAATATTTAGCAATTTTTATCCTGCCAATTTACTAAGGGTATCCTTCAAGCAAAACATATACGAACAATAAATTATCTTACCTACCATCTGAAGTCCAGAATATTTTTCATCTAGGTAAAAAAAATAACACTGTGCGTTATAGGTTTGCCACTTCCACCTCTCTAGCTCCGAATGAGAAAAAAGTAAACATACCATGATAAATGCATGTCTCTAGAAAAGTCACTATCCAGATCCCATTCATTTATCAACATTTGTTATCGTACTTTTTTCCAAAAGCAAAATAAAACATGTTTACATTTAATTTCCTTGAACACAAAACTGGCGAAAATGATTATAAAAGAAAATGAGAACTCTGCGTTCAGGATCTATGTGGCCACCAAGGATCGAACATGCAACCTCCTAAATTTTAGACAGGTGTAGCTTTATCACTTTCAGGATAAGCGGTCATCAGGACTCGGACCTGCGGCCTCCTGATTACAAGATATCAGAAATGCCTGTCATAAGGATCACACTAGGAACCCTATCGAGTCCAAAACAGCTGCCCCAGAATCAATGGATCTTCCTGAATGTATACGGCACTCCAAGTTCACAGCTCATAACTTTCCATTAACGTCGCATGAACAAACTTAAGACAACCCACCATCTCAATTATCTCGTTTCTTAGACAAACCGAAAGTCTTTAATTCATGAAAAAGGTTTACCGAAACTTGTGCTCCACTTCACATCCTGAAACTCATATCAGTCCACCACGACGCCATATTCCTTATTACTGACGGAACAAATCCGGCGGGTAAATATGCAGATGGCGGGGCTCGGGTCGTTTCTTATCCTTGGCCATTTGCTTTTTGACCAGGTCATTCGGAGTGTCGTTGTCTTGCTGGGTCTCGAACTGGGACTGCGCGCTGAGCATCTGACCGGGGCGCTCGAACGGGTCACAGAACTCCGAAGCGGCGCCGATGTTGTATTCCGGCGTCTGTTTTCCGTCGGTAACGCCGTTGTTCGGAAAGTTCTGATATGAATTCATGATGATGTTGCCTTGGGTTAAGTTTAGTCTTTCCAACAAGTCGGTTTGGAGAAAGGTGTTTATAAATCAGTTCGGAACTTGCTGGCCTTGAATGTTTTAATCCAGATGACCTTGGTTGTGAACTATATAGCAGTGTACAGTTCTGAAAAATTTGACCGTGTAGCGGTTCGTCTCAGGGACGATATACTGGCCTTGGTTCTTCTGACCTAGAAGATCTGGTTCATATATTATGGTATCTATACTTTAGATATACCAGGCGGGAGGTGTGGTAGGTCCTTCGTTGAGGCACGGCTTATCTTTGAAAGATTGGACGGGTTTGAGGAGTTGGTGACAAACGATGGCTGTTGTTGGCGATCTGGGTTTCTTGCTCGAGTATTTGCTTGATGAAGACTACCAAGACGGTGAGGAGGAGCAGGCCAAGGAAGAGGAGGATGCAGTACGGCCAGTTATCTAACGGAAACTCGAACGCTGTGGATGAAATAAGGGGTTTGTTATACTCAAATCCAAATATGATTCATCTAATATGTTCTTATATGTTTATCTAACGGAAACTCGAACACTGTGGATGAAATAAGGGTTTTTATACCCAAATCCAAATATGTTTCTTCTAATATGTTCTAATATGTTTATCTAACGGAAACTCTAACACTGTGGATGAAATAAGGGTTTTGTGGTACTCAAATCCAAATGTGTTTCTTCTAATATGTTCTAATATGTTTATCTAACGGAAACTCGAACACTGTGGATGAAATAAGGGGTTTGTTATACTCAAATCCAAACATGTTTCTTCTAATTCATTCACTAAACCAGTTAATGGTCTAACTGTTTTAAAATAATCACTATCACATCTGGGAATAAGAAATTTGTTCCGAATTTAGTTTTATTAAGTACAAGAGATATTTAAAATATTTTAAAATAAGTTTTTTCCGCATAATTCACATACCTTGCATATTTTTCCGTTAGATTTTCCATTTTTTTTGCACAAGCGGCTTTTTTCTGACCTTCCCGCAAAATTTAGAATTTGGTTCTGTCGCGTAGAAACAGGGACAACGAAGGTTAGATTTTAAGCAATTTCGCTAAAAGTACTATACCAAGAATGAATTACTGTTGGTGCGAATCTTTATAACACATTATTGTGGATGGCGTTTTCCTTGAAGCCATTGCATAGTCTATCTTTTCCACATAAGTTTGCAATGCAATAGGTAACCTGCTTCAACGTTATCCAAAATCTCACTCACTTACGAAGATTGCGTAGCCGACAGCGGCGAGATGCACAGTTTCAAGGGTCACCCTCTTTTTCCAGCAAATTTCATATGCCGTTGTGCAATTTAACAATAAAATCTTATAGGAAATTCACATTTCACAAAAGAAAAAGCGAAAGTACATAATAATAATAATAATAATAATAATAATAATTTTTATTGTCAATAGATTGATCAAATACATGATATTATGACAGTCAATTTTCTAGCCTAATATACCTATATTATAGCCTAATGGATACATTAATTGTTGCAACATTTAAACTAAGAATTTAAAAACTGGTCAACGGAATAAAAACATTTTTCAGTTAGGAACTGTTTGACTTTGTTTTTAAAGGTAGTGCCAGTTTGTACTTTAATATGATGAGGTAGTTTGTTATAAAATTTTATGCCCATAGACATTGGGCCGTGTGACCATTTATTTACTTTACATAAGTCAGTGCGAATATTTGATTTATATCTTACATTGTGGTTGTGAATGTTATCTGCTTTTAACAATTTGTTGTCATGTTGTATAAAAAATATAATTGTACAATAAATGTAAAGACATGGTAGAGTTAAGATATTAAGATCAATAAAATGTTGCTTACAGGAGTCCTTATAGAATACTTCGGCACAGGGATTTCGACTTGCTTTCATCATAGCTCTAATAGTTTTTTTCTGAATGGTAAAAAGTCTCTTCGTGTGGGGGGACCAACCCCACAAAATTAAACCATAGCTTAAGATAGATTGAATGTGAGAGTAGTATACCATCTTAACGTAGTTTATAGATAAGAGATTCATTAACTTTTTAATTAAATAGCAGTTAGATGCAGCTTTATTACAGATCATTTCAATATGGATTCTCCAGCTCAGTTTGCTGTCCACTATCAGGCCAAGAAAAGTTGTGGTCTCTATTACCTCGACACTTTTTTTATTTAGTCTGATCAGTGGACTGACGATGGTATCATTGTCATCTTGAAAAGCCATGTATTTAGTTTTATTTTGATTTAGAATAAGACTGTTCGAATGGCACCATTCCTGCAACTGAGATATTGCCAGGTTTGAGTCTTTGGTTAGCATTTTAGCGTTACGTGCCGTGATCAGGTGCGTGGTGTCATCTGCGAATAGTGTCAATCTACCCATCGTTACGCTCTCCGGCATATCGTTTACGAATAGTATAAATAACAGCGGAGCAATAACCGAGCCTTGGGGTAGTCCTATGTTGGTTGTCATAATGTTTGATTTGAACTCCGTGCCCTGGCTATTTATAACGACAACCTGTCTGCGGTTAGACAGGTATGAAGCGATTAATTTATTTGCTGTTCCGCCTATTCCAAGTGTTACTAATTTACGTAATAATGCTTCGTGACGTACCGAGTCAAACGCTTTTTCAAAATCGTAGAAAACACCAGATACATGAAGCTTATGGTACCTCAAATACCTGTATACCTCCAGTGAATCCCTAAAAAAAACTTACGTCACCCGCATTTCCTGAAGTCCAATCCCTAAAACTAGGGCGAACGCAATTTGTGTTGCGTTGAAGATGAGCGTAGCGGTTTGTTAATAGCGCATAAAAAGATTGAGGCAAAAAGCCTAAATCATGGAGCAGCAAGCCGGACCATAGCTTTTTCGAAAATTCTGATCACTAGAAATTGAAGCGATTCTGGCCTTTCTTTGTTTCTGTCCGAGCTGTAGGGTAGCGGAAATATGCTCATTTTGAGGTCATAAAGAAATGTGCATGTTAATACATAGATGTAACTCATGCCCAAGGGTTTTTATTGCGTTTCATTGGGTTGGTTTTTATTGGGAAAAATCTGGTGTGATGTTTCGATTTGGTTTCGATGGTTTCTAAAGGCAAATCGAAATTGGGAACATTTGAAAAAAATACGCACTTAAAAATAAATTTCCGTACTTTTCCAAACATGCCCAATTGTCGAATTTTGCTCTTTTTTCTGCTTTGAAAGTGAAGGGTGTGGAATATTTTCTTGAAAAACGCAGGGGGTCTAAGTTGAGAGCAAAAGTAGACACCCTGAAAATTTCATCCCACTCGAAGGAGGCGTTTGGCCTGTAGAGCGCGCGCAAACACACATACAAACAAACACACACCAATTGTTTTTTTTAGCAGTAGTGAAATTGATGATTTCGCTTCGCTCGCTCCGCTCGCTACGCTCATCAAAAACGTTGTCGCTCCTGTGAGGCCTTCCATCCATAGTTTGTTTCTTGTGTCTCGGACCACGAGGGCGGCCCCCAGGCGGTTTACCGGCCCTTCGGGCGCCTTATATTCGCGGTACCATTTAGAAAAGCCCGTTTGAAGTAAAATAAGAACCAACTAAAATGCTTTTTTTTATGTAAGTAAGGGAAGGCTTAATTTAAATATAATACTCAACAATCTTTTCCTCGAATAGTTTTATTATTTTCCCCTGTTTGAGTTTCAATATTCTTATCAACATTCTCATAATTACAAATTGGAATTGGCTGAAAGCGTTCCGGCTATCCCCTCACCAACTTAAGCTGTTGGAAAAACTAAATCTTAGATGTCATCACACATGGACTTGCTCTGCTGATCATCGTTTTTTGCGACATCTTTAATTTGTGTAGGGGGCGTTGGGGGTTGTGTTCTGCTTCCGTCGGCACGCCACTGCTGCCAAATGTCATTTTGCGTGGTACGTACTTTTAAAAAGAAGCCCCGCGGCGCAAAGATAAACAACGCTGGGGTAAATTCCCCTCAATCATGGCAAGTTTTCTTTTCCGAAAATTTCTAGCATGAAAGTGCCATTGCGTTGGAGGTGAAAATAGCCCAGGCATGGTCAAAAAACAAAAAAAAAAGATATTATGAAAATACCGGAGGCAACAATATGAAATGTGATGACGTTAAGTTTTTTTTTTTTTCATATACGTTATGAATGAAACATTCTGGTCTGTGAGACAACATCGAAATTGCCGTTCAAAACTAAACAAGTTGGAGTACAATATATATTTTTTTATTAAATTTGCACGGACACTTTTTTGATATCAGAACAGACGCAAAAGATCCAGTCCAGTTCAATATTTAATACATTTTTATTTCCACTAAAAGAACATTATGTTACACGGAATTGTCATCATTTACATATTGTGTCTGCAATAAATTCTATAAAATGGGCTATGATCAATTGGTTTACATGGAAAAAGAACTATTGCTGAGAAAATTTAGTCTCATTGTTACACTTTTTCATGTTTAATACGTTATCGCCTTTGTTTTAAAAAACAAGCTTTTTCAGGCTTGTTATCAAATGCTGACAAGAAAAAGTTTCATAAAAGTCAGTAATATTTAAATCTGTAGGTTCATACCAAGTTCCCTCTGAGGAATATGGGAGATGAGGGAGACAGACAGGCAATTGTTTAATCATTATTTTCGCTTTATCTTTTTCACAGTGCATCAAGTAGCCTTTGTTGTGTAAAAGCACGAGAACTCCACAACACGTGATAATCTAAAGGTTATGCAATCCACTTCATAATCTTCACCAGCGTCAACATATATTGCAGTAGGTTTGAGGTAAACTCACTATTCTCAGGTGAATTCGGGACTTAAATGTTTAAATTTTATCCAAACAGACTCAACAAATGAAGTGCCTTATAGTGGTTAGGTTTATTATTGATGAGCGTAGCGAGCGAAGCGAGCGGAGCGAAATCTTCAATTTCACTTACCCCAGAAAAAAGTCACTTGTGTATTTTATTATTATGTACACAAATTAGCCTCCCAAAAGTGTTGTCCATTCCGGGATTTGAACCCGGGTCCCCAACTTTCGCGGCTGGTGCTCTAACCGCTGAGCTAAATGGCCATTAAATTTGGGAGAAGTAATTTGCATACAGGGTGAGAATTGAATGTCCCCAGGGGGGTATGGTCCAGAGTCTACGAATACTCATAGTGGCTCTGGTACCGCGTGATGCTATACTGCAACCACATTTTACATTCAACCTCGAGTAACTCCAAATTAACGTTGGATGCGTTGAATTCTCTTTTAATCTTATTTAAATTACGAAAGCTCGTAATTGGCTATTCATTTTATTATTATGTAGACAAATTAGCCTCCCAAAAGTGTTGTCCATTCCGGGATTTGAACCCGGGTCCCCAAATTTCGCGGCTGGTGCTCTAACCGCTGAGCTAAATGGCCATTAAATTTGGGAGAAGTAATTTGCATACAGGGTGAGAATTGAATGTCCCCAGGGGGGTATGGTCCAGAGTCTACGAATACTCATAGTGGCTCTGGTACCGCGTGATGCTATACTGCAACCACATTTTACATTCAACCTCGAGTAACTCCAAATTAACGTTGGATGCGTTGAATTCTCTTTTAATCTTATTTAAATTACGAAAGCTCGTAATTGGCTATTCATTTTATTATTATGTACACAAATTAGCCTCCCAAAAGTGTTGTCCATTCCGGGATTTGAACCCGGGTCCCCAACTTTCGCGGCTGGTGCTCTAACCGCTGAGCTAAATGGCCATTAAATTTGGGAGAAGTAATTTGCATACAGGGTGAGAATTGAATGTCCCCAGGGGGGTATGGTCCCCCCTATGTTTTTTTTTTTTTTTTTGTGTTTGTGCGCGCTCTACAGACCAAACGCCTGAACCGATATGGATGAAAATTTCCGAGCACCTACCTCTGTTCTCAACTAAGACCCCCTGCGTTTTTGGAAAAGATCGGTTCAGTAAATTTTTTATAAATAAATTTTTACGAAATTTTTCGATTTTTTCAGAATTTTGAACCCCTGTAAATTTCAAAGTTTTGAACATAACTTCACCAAAACTTCTAAACATGTTGACCTTATACATATTTATCATGCCTGCAAATCTTAGTTCGGTAGGTTTTTCCAATTGGTTTTTATTAGCACTTTTGTGGTGTTTTTTTCGTGATTTGACGGCTGATTTAATACGAGTCCGGTTTCCTTCGTTTCCTTGGTTACCAGCTTTGTTGACCTCGAAGAGAAACAAAGTAACGTCAGAATCCGTATACATTTTCAAGTGATCAGAATTTTTGAGAAGGCAATGGTCAGGTTTGGTGCTCCATGGTTTTCTTGTGACTGCTGCCTGCACATTTTAATCCGTTATACACAAACCGCTACCTACGCTCATCTTCAACGCAACACAAATTGCGTTCGCGAAGCCCTAGTATGAATGTATTTGAACCACTTGGCTATTCAAGGGATATTTTTTTATACTTGAAAATAATATCAATACCATATAATCAGTTCTAGTTTTGGAGTTGACTTTAAATTTCCCATCAAACGGACCAATTGTGCTTGCAGCGTTCAGTATAAAGTCACAGTGTGAACAGTGCGAGTACGAGATAGAAAATGTGAATTAGAGAGAAAGAACACACAATCACACACAAACACAAACTCGATCGTCCGCACGAGCAAAGGTAAATGAAAAACAATATGGCTGATTACGACGCCCAAGTCCATTCGCAATGTGATCCACTTGGTGACGTAGCGATTTAATCTCGTTGACTCATCTCATGCGTTAGGTTTGGATCGGATGACCAAAGTTCGAAATATATAGCTGATGTTGGGGGTGTTTCGAATTATTGTAACTCTGAATGGGTACTCTTTTGTTTGTGCGTGTCATATGGAAAGAAACACTGCAGTCTTCACAATACAATCGTGTTAGCCATGATCACTGTACCACAGCCTGGTGGACTTCGATGTTGAAGTGTCATTTGACTCTTTAACATTCTGTAAAGAGTAAAATGGTATACAGTGGTAATAATAAATACAATTTTTAATGGTAATGACAAATACTTAACCATACAGCTATTTATGTACTCTTTTGTGATTTTTGTATGGTACTCTTTACCAGTGCCGTATTTACCACTAGGCAAAGTAGGCTATCGCCTAGGGGCGCCGAGGCTTTAGGGGCGCCGGCCGCAGGCCGGTGGCAATTCCCCTATATTGCTTTTCTTTTGTTTTAAACATTGTGAATTGCGATGTCATTTTGTTTAGTCAACATCGCATCATATAAGCAACAATACATCTGAATTCGTAGTTACCTGTATGAAAGGCATTTGCAGCCGGGAGATACGGACTGAAAGGTATTTTGAACTCATTTAACGATAGGATTTAAATAATATACAATTGCGAATTCAGCTACCAAATTGGTAAAATGGCTAATTCCACACCTGGACCTATTAATAGCTTTTTCCTGTGTCAAATGTTGGGGAAAACATTGAGCATGGAGCACTCCAGTGCGCCTTCGTTAGCGCTGCTAGCAAGCTGAGTCACCCTGCGCGATTTTCGGGCATTTTCTTTATTTGTGCATTTGAAAGTTGCGAAAGTAAAACAATTAGCGATACTAGTGCTAGAAAAAAGTTGAGCGGAGCTCAAAACCAAAAAATCTCTAAAGAGCGCGACATAAGTCAGCCAGATCATGCCCAGCAGCAAGCAAAATGCAGGTAAAATCGAAATGTTATTATTGTTTACATCTTATATTTGGGGTTACTTTAGAATACCTACAAAATAAAGGTGCCTATTAAGTACTAGGGCGAACGCAATTTGTGTTGCGTTGAAGATGAGCGTAGCGGTTTGTTTATAGCGCATAAAAAGATACAGGCAAAAAGCCTAAATCATGGAGCAGCAAGCCGGACCATTGCTTTTTCGAAAATTCTGATCACTTGAAATTGTAAACGATTCTGGCCTTTCTTTGCTTCTGTCCGAGCTGTAGGGTAGCGGAAATATGCTAATTTTGAGGTCATAAAGCAATGTGCATGTTAATACATAGATGTAACTCATGCCTAAGGGTTTTTATTGGGATTTATTGGGTTGGTTTTTATTGGAAAAATCTGGTGTGATGTTTCAATTTAGTTTCGATGGTTTCTAAAGGCAAATCGAAATTGGGAACATTTGAAAAAAATACGCACTTTTAAATAAATTTCCGTACTTTTCCAAACATGCCCAATTGTCGAATTTTGCTCTTTTTTCTGCTTTGAAAGTGAAGGGTGTGGAGGATTTTCTTGAAAAACGCAGGGGGTCTAAGTTGAGAACAAAAGTAGAAACCCTGAAAATTTCATCCCACTCGAAGCAGGCGTTTGGCCTGTAGAGCGCGCGCAAACACACATACAAAAAAACAAACAAACAAACAAACACACACCAAGTGTTTTTTTTAGCAGTAGTGAAATTGAAGATTTCGCTTCGCTCGCTTCGCTCGCTTCGCTCGCTACGCTCATCAAAAAATTCTATACCAATTACCAGTCCGTTGTATAATTTCACTTATACGAAATTGACGCATCTTTAAAAATTGGTTCCTTATGGCTTGTCATGATTAGCATTATGGTTAGCATTGGCAGCTTGTAGGGGCGCCACGGAAAAACTGCCTACTGGCGCACATTGTCTAAGTCCGGCCCTGCTCTTAACTCTATGATATGAGATCCCCAGAAAGTGGCACACTCAAATTAATTCTAGTGTACTGAGCAATACTCAACAGTCGTTACGATGGTGATTTCTTATTTAATTTATTTTATCAATAATTCATAAAAATAAATTGAGTGTACAATGATTTAGAGTTAAAAATTTTACGAATTTTGGAAAGTTAAGAATTTGGTGTACCTCAGAGATAGGAAAACAGGAAGATTTGAAGGGAAACAGGCTGGATAACTGGGCTTAAAATGTAAAAGAGTTTATTGTTACCGGAAACTGGAGTGAGTACCATATTTCAGTTTGACCGGATGACAGGAAGTGGGTTAATTAGCCGTAGCAAGATTTGGCCAGCTGGCCGGCTGGCTGCCACAAAATCAAAGTTAATATTAGAAAGGACTAAAAAAGATTCCCACACATTGCAAACGGAAAGTCGATTTTGAACTGGACTAGTTGGACAACTTTACTTAATTAATTCTTATGTGTTTTTAGCGAATTATTATATCTATATATATATTTTTGCAATTTTTGGGGACTTGTACAAACTCTTACTGTACATAGTCAGTAATTATAGGAACCGCGCAAAGGCCCTACATTCACGAGACGTGATTTAAATATTTTATTGCTTAAACTGGAGTTAAAAATTTGTCCAGCCAATCAAATTCGATTTTCATTGATTTCGTATGGCTATCACCATGATAGAAACAAATTAACCCCCGGGGTTATGATAATATTTAATGGTAATGTTAATAACTCGTTTTAAATACGTATTTTCAGACTTACGGTATTGCAATGTTTCGTTATTGGTTTCACCTTGCAAAATTTGTGTGATGCCCATGTTCCCTTTTTTTCCCCCGCAAGTATTTAAAAGAATGCGTCTAGAACTTCAGCTCGTGTTTTAAAATATTGACTCGAGACTTTTGTGTCTTACTTGAAGCATTTTAATTTTTAATAGTTTGATCGGCACAACTTGTAGCTGACGTGCCGCAAGAAAAAATCTGCTTATGCTCATATGATATTTTCTTTTGTTTTGTCGGTTTCACATTTTACTCTCGTCTGGAAACCACTCGTAGTTTTATTTTGCACTCGAGACAAGCGAGATACAAATCCTTAAAAACTCAACAAGCGAACAGTGTTTTCTCCAATAGCTAGCGTTGAAAACTCGGTGTAAATCTTCCCAGTTCTGCAACAATTTATCTCATTGCTAACATTCAACAAACGCCGTAACTCCGAGCTAACGGACCGTTAAATTAGCAATCAGCTGGTAAAATGGCTCAACATGCTACGATGAAATTTTCAAATCCACAATGACCTACATAAAATAGATAAATATAAGAAAACAATAAACATTCACACTCCCTGCACTTTCTACAGTATTTTGCTTAAGAGGCTAGACATACATCGCTGCCAGATGCGAGCAGCTGAGAGATGGCACGAATGCAGTTTCTCACGAGTTTGCGCTTTTTTACTAAACCGTGAGAGATAAACTATTAAAGTAAGCTAGGAAGTTGTAGATAAAGAATCAATCTTTGTCGGTAACGGACCCTTTTTCTCAATTTTAATCTCCTTAATCTCTTAATCAATTGTCGAAAAAGCGCCAAAAAGGAGCAAAATACAAGATTTTCAGAAGTGGTTTCGGCCCTTTTAGACCCAAAAAATGGAAAAACGGGTCCGTTACCGACACAGATTAATCTGTATCTACAACTTCCTCGCTTACATCAATAGTTTATCTCTTACGGTTGAGTAGAAGGAGCATTCTCGTGAGACTCTGCATTCGCGCTATCTCGAAACTGTGAGCAGCTGGGATCGAGGTAGTCTGTAACCTTAACGCGAAAACATTTGCTCCATTTGAGGAAATACGTCAAGAGCAAGTTTATGCTCGGGTGCAGTAATGCTTGGTTGAGTGCAACGGCAAAATGCACTAAAAAGTGCAAATGCATCGGTGTGCATAGTCTGATAAGCCAGAGCGTTCAGTTCGTTTAGACCGAGCACACAGGCGACGGCGAGTGTCCTAATTTTGTTGTCAACTTAGCTAAAGTAGCTTCATAGATTTTTATAACGAATCAAAATTTAGGAAAATTTCATATTGTTGAAAATTTGTTCTTTGATAATAATTTTCAGTTTTCATACGAAAGAAAATGAACTTCATTGTAATGCAGATTTCCTTCGGCCATTGCCAAAGATGTAGTTTATTTTTACACAAGAACATAATATACTGTGAGCGATGTTTTTTCCGCTCATCTTCAACGAGCAAACATTGCGTTCGCGAAACCCTTGTGTTAGCAAATTCAAACATTCTTTTGCGCAACTAAAATGATTAATGCAGGGTCCATTCACCGAACAGCGGAATGCAATATCAATCAATATGTGACAATTCTCTTATCTTTTAGCATATCGTACAATAGAAGCACCAATTTACAATACAATATACAATTTACATTACATTTATACAATGTACACTGTACAGATGTACAATATATACATTACATACAATGTACAATGCACAATACTAGGAAACGCTGCCAAATGTTCGCGTTGAAGATGAGCGTATATGTTTGTAGAAGATAAGTTGAATGCAGAACATCGTTAACAGCCGATTTGTTAATTAGTTTTTCACACACACAAAGAAACAATACGTTTTTGGGAAAATTTGGATCAAATACGTACTTTTAGTTAAATTCCTGTAGTTTTTCAAATTTTCCCAATTTCAAATATTGATATTTTTTCTACTTTGAGGGGAAGTGGTATGGATGAATATCTTGCAATACGCAGGGGTTCTAAGTTAAGAAAAAAAGTAGACACCCTGAAAATTTCATCACAACCGACGCAAAACTCTCAAAATATAAGAAGATTAATGAATGTCTGAATGTCAGAAAATAGATCGACATTTGCACTACGAAATGTAAATTCAGTGAATAATGGGAACTGATGGCTCAGCTGAAGCAGACAAGAAGAGAACCAGTGAAATCAAACAAATACAGAAACTATGTGAAATTTAAAGGATATAGATAGGTCTGCCATAAAATGATTGAATGGCTATATTATGAATAGAAGTTAGCCGACTGGCACTTTTTTTATCACACGACCTCCCGTGATGATAATAATAATAACAATACGACACGAGGCAATGTTCAGCCTTGAGGTATTCAAAGCTTCAAAATTAAAAGGTTGATAAAAAAAATAGAAGGAATTATCAAGTGACCATTGTGATACTTTTAAAAGCAAGCGATAAATAATATGTGCTATTTCAAATCTAGTGCTAAAGATAGGATAGAGTAGACAAGAGTCTATATGAAAATAAAATAATAAGTAAGTAAGCAATTAAAATAGAATTGTTGAAATGAAAAGGATAGTGGGCATAATTACAAAGCGAGTGCCCAAAATAAAAGTATGTTATTCATGATAACAAAAATACGTCAATGACCTCGAACCACGGTCCAACATAACCTACAATCGCCTAGGCTCGACAATAGTCCCGGCCCGAGCAGTGTCCTTCACCATGTCTTCCAGTGTGCCTGTGTTGCTGCTAGTGCTGCTGAGTCGAAACTGTCTCGCGACGGGGGAAACGCCATCAACGGTATCGCCCACCGAACAGGGTGAGATGAAAAGGTCTACTGGAGATGGGTATTCAAGAACAACACAGGAGCTGAAAATAAACCCGTCATCGTCAGTGAAGGCAACGGTTTTAACGCCAGCCGAAAACAGTGAAAAGTCTGAAATCACAGAGGCTGAAGAAACAGCATCGTCTTTACAAACAGTACGAACGCTTGGGAAACGTTCCGTTCACAATGACACCGGTAGATGGCAGACGCTGAATGAAGTTCTCATAACGTTAAGAATACTGAATACTACGAAAAACGTTCCTTTTAACTCCACACTTATCGAATTGAGCGCCATTTTCGCACGGTTGGTTACTGTAAGTCATCTGCCGAAAAACGACAGTGAAGATGGTACAGTGTGTGATTTAGAATCGTTCATCGACTCCATAGTCGGCCGCTTATGCGATTCAGCTTCGAGAGAATCTAATGGTAACTTGATTGTACACACGTTGTCGTCTGAAGCCACGTTGCTTCTTAAAGATAGTCCGAACGAATACGATTTCCTTTTAGGATATCAAATCTACTCGGACGCGAACTTCATATTATCTTCTTCTTACGATTCGGTAGGATGGACTGCTTACATAGTTTACTCGGAAAACGTCAGCAACCTCAGACTGCTTCCTGATACGAAGTTCCCAATAACTAGGTGGCAGTGCGTGGACGTGCATTCATATTCATTTTATTTAAAGGAACTTGACTCGAAGACACTCTCATTTTATCGAACAAATATTTTTCACTGGACTGTTACTAAAAGTACAAATACAAAACACGGCTGTGCTTTCTGGCGTTACGTGGGGGGTAACTACTGGGAAACAGATTCATGCTTTGTAGTGGAGTCGGAGAATAACGTTTACTGCTTTTGTGAAGCGTTGCGCTGGGATTACGCAACGTACATTTTGTATGAGTATGAGGAGGATATAGAGACGACTATTCAAGTTAACCCGAGCTTATTTCCAGATGCCAATGCTGAATGTGAAGTTTCTGATTTGAGGGGAAAAAAACAGTGTTTAGATTATTTAGTTGATACTGAACGCAGCACAAAATCTTTTGCGGAATATATTGTCCAGTTGGGTGATGTGATGCGTTTTGACTATGCTGCTTTGATAAAAACATTCGATGACAAGGTTCTCAAAGACATAGGTACGATCTTAGACGAAGCTGAGCCTGAAGAAGGAAGAAATACGAGTGGAATAAGAATCAACGAACTTGCATATTTTGTTATTAACTTGGACAACTACACTGAACCACCTATTGGCTTCGGAATAAATAAAAACGATAATTCAACTTCTGGGATAGAATATTTTAGGATGGAAGATATTAAAATCTACAAACTATTCTCGATTCAAGTAAACTATGCAATTCTGTTTTCAGAATCAGTTGTACTTCAGAACTCTAGGTACGCGTTCCTTCTTTACCCACCGAACAAGTTTTTCAAGCCGGCGGCTGTCATTGACGGACATCACTTGGTCACAATGCGCGTCCTGGACGTCGTAATAAGCCCCAACGGTGAAAACAATACGGATCAGTTCGTGCACATGTTTTTAGGGGACACAGGTCGTTCTATAGGCTGCGCTTTTTGGAGCATGTCCTTGGACGATTGGACTTCAGCCGGCTGCCACCCAAACCCCGCCCTCCACGAAGGCGTGTGCACGTGCACAATGACATTGTCTCCCAGCTTCGAAGAGTCACCGACGAGAGGCCAGTTCATCGTCTTCACGTTTGGTGTTACACTACTACCTGAAAACCACGTTTTGGATGATCCCAAACCTGATGATAGTCAACTGCGAGCGGAGGTGGCATTATATCAAATGCATCAGTTATGTGACAGGGATGACTTTGAAAGCATAGAAACCATCAATATGTTAATCAAGCTTTTGCGGTTTGCAACAAATAATAAAGGACTCACAAAAGCAGAAATCAATCACGTGGTAACAAACTCTACGCAAATAATTCTTTACAAAACGTTGCAAACAGATATATTCGAAAACAAATTAAACGATTTCATTGCTATCAGATCATATAAAAACATCGATCAATCAACAGACGATGTATATTTAGAAGCATTTGCTTGCGGTCTTTACAGCAGAGAATGCAGATCCTATGATTATTCAAATAAAAAATTTGACACGGAGAAAGGATTCAGCAATGACACTGCTTTTGCATTTCGCGTGTCTTCTTCGGTACGGGATGAAAATATATGGTACGGATTCCTTATTTATCCCTACCGCGTGATGCTCCAGCCAGTTCCTCGCATGAATGGCAAGAAAGTGGACAGTTTTCGGGTGGTACACATTGTTTTGGATTATTTACCCAGCGATCGCCAGAAGGGTGAGGAACAGTTCATGGAGTTCTACATGGAGCATCCAAACTTTCTGATTATCGGGTGCGGCTTTTGGAGCCCTGCGCGAGCAGATTGGACGTCTCATGGCTGCAACGTCTTCAACATTAACTCGGTCGACGTATGCAACTGCAGCATAACGGCAAACTTACCGGAGTCGCTTGACGGAGGTCAGTTCATCGTCTACAGCTATTCGACACTCATCTTTGACGATGACATCTTCGAGTCAGTGGCGTCATCCACCGAGTCAAAATTCATCTTAACGCAAGGAGCTGCCTTGATTAAAAACGCAACGCAATTATTAGCTAATGATGATGCAACTTTGGGCACAAAAGTTATATTCACCTATAATCAAATATTATTAAACGTTGGAGATGTTTATAAAAGCCAGGAGATACTTCAAGCAGTTTTAGATGACTTAGGGAAGGCGTTTGAACGTTTTTACGTTGACCCTTTAGTCCCCGTAAACTTTATTTACAACATACCGACATCTTGGAGCATCAAGAATGCTGAGTTGGCCAGCGAATTATTTTCAAACGCCGTTATGTCGTCTGGCGCTATTGGTGGTGAGTCCTCGCAAAATTCAGACTTGGCCTTTGCAGTGATGGGACATTTAAATGAACCGGTCGATTTTAAGTCTCGTGGAATGTTGCGCGGGATTCAGATTCCAAAATCAACCGGCATCGGAGAAATCATATTAAACATTAATGGCACCAACGATTTAACAGCAATGAATCCGCAATTTGCCTGTTTTATAACGTGTTCGGAATTGCTTAATTACAACAGATTCATTTTTGCCACCTATCCCACTAACTTGTCACCGTATCCGTATTCGATGACCAACTATCCCGTGTTTAATTCCAGACAAGTTGACATTTATTTAGATACAGGTAACGATGTCCTTAAGCAAGAATACAAAAAAGCTGCTAGTTGTGACATGGATATTCACGTGTACTTTCAGCCAACGGATAACCCGAAGAGCTATATCAAGATTGCATGCGCGACATGGAATGAACACTTAAATGGCTGGACAGAAGATCTATGCAAACCTGAACTAAATATGGTTTTGTTTGAAGTTGTTTCATGTATTTGCAAAATACAACAGCGCAACGTTACGCGGATTATGATGTATGAGTACACAGAGTTAGTCAACTTTTCTCTACTCGAACTCTTGGATGGCCCAAGAGTGGTCTTCCTCATCGGAGCTTCGTTCTCTCTCGTGGGGTTCATTGTTATTGCGATGACAGCTGTTCTGTTCCCAACCTGGCGGGAGGAACTTAGCAACAAAATTTTTTTGCATCTCGTGATTTCATCGTTCTTATACCTTTCTGTATCGATGTTTCGTGAAACTCATCTAATCTTCGCGGAGTTGAAACGTCTAGACGGGAGGTTGGTGGCATTTACTGCGATCTTTCATTACACCCGACTTGTACACCATTGCTGGGGGCTGGCAATGTCCGCGCTACAGTACAAGAAATTTTCAAGCGTGGCAGGAGCTACGACTGCACATCTGCAGCTCAAGATCGGACTACTTGCCTGGGGATTCCCGCTGGTTCCGGTGCTCGCCTTGCTCTCGTGGGACCAGAGGGCACACTTCTGCGCTCCAAACAAACTCACACACATTATTTTATATTTGTTACCAGTTGTTGTAATCATCACTCTGAATTTCGGGCTGCTGATTGCGACTATTCGCAATATGACCAACGGATGCGGATGCTGGAACGACGACGAACTTCAAAAACACGGTGGTTCAAATAAGGACGTTTTTAAAAGGCAATTCAAGCAATCTGTGATGATGATCTTTCTCTTTGGCATCCCCACGGTGTTCGAGATGTTTAACGACATCATTTCCCATAGTGTCACGATGGATTACATCGACAAAATCTTGAATCCGATTCAAGGGTTTGTAATGTTCCTCTTTTTTGTGGTTATGAACGACAAAACCAGAAATCTCTGGAGTAGTGTAGTTTTTGGAGAGGCGCAACAGGTCAATTTCCCACCAACAGTGAAGAAAATTGTTTTTAAACCCAAGGTTCCTAAGAGAGTTAACAAACGTATTAAAAACCCATCGGTTTTTGATCCGAATGCTATTCCATCTACGAGTGCGAAGCCTAAAATCCCGATTGCTACGAGCGTGGCACCAGAAATCAAAATCATTAAAAGCGACGAGTCAGGGTTTGCATTGAAATACCTGGTGCAACGAGATGAAACAGCGGCGAGCGGCGCAGACTCTTGTGCCGAAGAGGAATGCGATAATTGCGACACTGATAAGGAGCATGAAAGTTTGAACGCCACTTGTGACATCACAACCTTACGTCTAGAGGCAGGAATGAGTGCAGAGAACGACGAAAGGTCAATTATCAATTGCGCCTCTGAAAATATCAATATGCAACGTTATTCGAAAGTCGTTGTGAAATTAATATCAGATCTAACACAAGTGTTGTTGGAAATGGGACGAAGTTATGGTGTGGAGGCTTCTGCTGACAATTTTGAGCAGATATTGTTCAAAAGTGTGGACAAATGCCTAGGACAATTAGGCATCGCAGAAGATGACATAATGTTCGTGGTGACTGCAAGATCCAATGAGGAGATGGGTTACGAAGTGAATGAATGATGACATTCCCTGCAGAGTCAACAAATTTGTGGGTATTGTGCTAGGAAGTGGTTTAGGGCCGCACATATGTGACAAGCCTACTTGGTGAGGGTGGTTATTCGTTTTACCAGTGGAACTTTTTTGTTATGCAAGAGATGAACTTGCTGGAGTGGACTTCAGCTGAAAGTAGTGATGCTTGATGCTACAATATTCTATGAAATGATTTCAACTAAAAATCTTATTTTAATATGGAAATAATATGGAAATAAGTCACATAACAAAAAATAAACCAATAAAACAATATCATATTGATAGAAAATCACATTGGGTCAGGTGTTGAATGTGCCGTTTCGCAGTTTTATGAATTATTGCTGTAGAGTTTGTGACACATCTTTCGTGAATTTTTAATGTTTTCATTTTCTTCCACCAGTGTTGGTAACCTAACCTCACCTTGGAACAACGTAGCATAACTATTAGCTATCATTTTTGTGTGTGAAATTAATGTTTGTAATTTAACTGTGAGAATTTTTTAAGTTTCAAATTAAAGTGTGTTATCTTATATTTATGTTTGAAATTTAGTGTTGAGAAATGTGTTCCTGCGATCTGCTCCATTAATAATTTGCGTTTACTTGTTTTGTTTAAACATATACATTTCCTATTTATTTTGTGAGCTGGCTGTTACAAAATAAACATGCCAATTTATTTTTAATAAAGATACAAAACGAAAAGCAACACAAAATTATAGAATGATATAATTTTTTTTTGAAATACCCAAATAACTGGATTTTTGACAAATCTAGCGAGATCGATTAAAAATGCTGACTGCTGTTGGTTGGATTTCTCTTGGCATGAGGTCTTTTGCGACTTGTCATTGTCAGGGAGATGGAAAAACCTTCTGAAAAGTGATTCTAAAACTGTATACAAACACCGTGCATTAGCAGCAGTGGACTTTTAGCCGCGAAGAAGCGTGCAGATATGCGAACTGAACCGAAGGTTTGCCGTAGATATGGACGAAACCTATCCCTTGAATGCAGTCTTTCGTATTTCTCTGGATTGGTGCTTTGACCAGCAAGCGAAGGATGAAAGGAAAGCTTATCCGGAGAAAAGTTTGTGCGGGGCCGCTAAATTCCGTTTCGAAACTAGTAGGCGCTAATGCTAAATTTCCACCATGATTGGTAAGCATACTAGGAGCTTCAAATCGCAGTACGTAATTGATAAACTGGCCATGCTGCTAGGGCGCTTAGTCGTGGGGCCAGCTGGGACTCGCGTTCGATTCACCGTAGCGCCGGATATGGTGTTATTTCGAAAAACGATTTGACGATTCACTGAAATTTGTTGTTCCGAACAAATTACAGTACTTTGTCAATTTGTGTTCCCTAGGTAATTTTTGTAAGTCCGGCTCGGAACAATTTGCCCAAAAAGCCAATCTTCATGTGGGGAATTTAACATTGCGTCTAAGAGGCACGAACCGGAATGGCACAACCGCACCGGATATATTTTTTAAACTCTAGATATGTATAGATAATGCGTGATAGCGATTTTATTATGAGGAGAGCAATCCTCTAATCGAATGCATTTACCTTGAGAAGGAGATTACTTTAGAAAAATTTGAAACCCTATACAGTTCCCATTGTGATGCATAGTTAGAAGTTATTTGATGGTGGGTCGGGGTCTAGTAATTTTCGCAGACTTTAATTGATTTATGAAAAAATTGATAAATTATTTGATTTCGGAAACAAGCTGTGGGTCCTTTGTGGACCATCAATACAATTGACGCTTTAGACGGCTTAGACTCATTTCTGTTCACCGCCGCACGATATGCGTTTACAACATTGAAGGTATGTACACAACTGTAAATGCCAATAGTGAACTAAAAAGAATTTACTAGCTTTTGAGTCACATTGATGTAGTTGTCAACGGTTGTTTTAGCTCGAAAATGGACTACATGCGACCTGAATGCATTTTCGCACAAAGCCAAATTTCTAGCGGTTGTATTTGCACTTGTTGAGCTCACACGAATACATTATCACATGCAGTTGTACTAGAGGATGGTACTGTAATTTTTTTCACGGTGAGTGAAGAGATCTCAAAGTATGTAAGTAACTTGTTACAATGTCTTATTAGACAAAACAATAAACATAAAATTCACTTAAAATGTGTTATTATAATATGATAAATTATTCAAATGGCAGAGAGTTTTGCTGCAAAACACGAACTCGACGAAACTCGTCTGCCGGACACTAGAGTGGCGAGAAAGAAAATTATGCCTGGCGAGACTACGAGGGACGAGAATCCCGAAGCAGCAATAGACCGATTTAGAAAATCTTTCTACGAAATCACTGCCACAGCCGAACAGTAGATTTCAAGACGTTTTGAGCAATCGAGGAATGTCTTGAAAGATTTGTCCATACTGTCGGAGGAGAAAATAACCGTATTCAACAGAGGTATTGAATTATTATAATAAATTATCATTGTTGAACTTTCGTTAAAAAATTTTGATGGCTTATAAAGTAATTTATATTTCAAGTAAATTTGACTATACCCGAAGAGGTATTTCACAATGTGTGCTTATGGTTGAAAGGGATAGACCCGATTATTCTCAAGAACGAGTGCACCATGCTAGCCCGAAACGGGGACACGATAAAAAAAACGCACGTGAAATCAAATCCCTCGTTATTGCTTCAACAAGATCCGTTACCGTCATTGTTTACTCTAGACGATGAGGATGAATCTGAATGTCAATCAACTTGCGGTGTTCGATGTTCCTCTGATATTTCAGACAAGGTAAATTACTTGAACGTAGGGTTGACACGATTAAATAATATTACCTATTGAAGACATCAACACATCCCATGTTTGCAATTTAATAACTACATTGCTTTTAGGAGGACGAACCACCGCAGACTACAAACTTGACCGCTCTTGATGCCTTGAATTTGCTGAGTGTCTTCGGATTACAAACGAAATTTCCTTACTTGTATACTCTGCACAAATCAGCCCTAACCATCCCTTCTTCATCTGCTTCCGCAGAAAGAACGTTTTCAAAGTTAAAGCTCATCAAAACAAGGCTGCATTCTACGATGGTAGAAGTACGGCTGCAAGATTTAATGATTCTGGCTTGTGAGCAGGACATCGTCGTTGACTTAGATTTAGCTGTTGATAGGTTTGCTGCTACTTCAAAAATATACTCAAGATATTTGAGGTTTCATGAGCGATATCAACAAAATGGGACACACTTGGTGTTTCGTAATATTTGTTTGCTCGAATTTTTTCTTGGTATTATGTCCAGACTTCATTGTTTTAACCAAAGAAAGTACGTACTTATTTTTGTGAGCACATTGGTCTTAATGAAAAGTATGGATATATTTTACTATTCAAGGCATGGCAAATGCATAATGTAATGCGATATCAATTTAGATGATACTAAAACAAAACTCAAATCAAAAAGATACAATGTTTTAGGGATGTTAATATACGTATAGAGTAGTGAACTGAGATTATATTTATTCAAAAGTCAAAATAATAAGAAAATACACGCGTTTCTCTCTATAAAAAAAACTTAAACAATGTTGACAAACTACCTATCCCCAAGCAAAAACAGTAGTAAAATGAGTGGATTTCCTATAATGAGCATGCATAGGTATACAAATAATTATCACAGGGAAGGTGCCTACAGCCCTCTATACTTTGTATTCTGTTTATTTTTGTATTACTGATACTATAATGGCAAGTGCACGAAATGAAATTTCGGTTTTTGGCGAAATGATTCACAAAAAAAAACATACCTATATTTAACGGGCCAGGGTGGGTGGGTGGGTGTGTCTTAAAAACCTACTCGCGCCACCTGGCTGATGACCTCAGCACGCCACTGATTAGACGTTAGCAGACTGGCATTTTTTTTATCACACGCCCTCCAGTGATGATAATAATAAGAACAATACGACGGCAATGTTCAGCCTTGAGGTATTCAAAGCTTCAAAATTTTCAATTATCTTCAATTATCAACTTCAATTATCAAGTGACCATTGTGAAAGCAAGAGATAAATAATATGTACTATTGCAAAACTAGTAGACATGAGTCTAAATGAAAATGAAATAACTAGGGCGAACGCAATTTATGTTGCGTTGCAGATGAGCGTAGCGGTTTGTATATAGCGCATAAAAAGATTGAGACAAAAAGCATATAAGAATCATGGATCAGCAAGCCGGACCATTGCTTTCTCAAAAATTCTGATCACTTGAAAATGTAAACGATTCTGACCTTTCTTTGTTTCTGTCCGAGCTGTCGGGTAGCGGAAATATGCTCACTTTGAGGTAATTGAGCAATGTGCATGTAAATACATAAATATAACTCATGTCCAATGGTTTTCATAAGGCTGGAGATATATTTCTGCCGCGGACTTACTTTCATGAACATGCATGCACGAAATTTAAAAAGTTTCTAATATCTGTCAAGTCTTGAAGTCCAGTTCAAAAATTCTGGTGTGATGTTTCGATTTGGTTTCTATGGTTACTAAAGACAACAATCGAAATTGGGAAAATGTTTAAACAATACGCACTTTAAAATAAATTTCCGTACTTTACCAAACTTTCTCAATTGCCGAATATTGCTATTTTTTCTGCTTTGAAGGGAAGAGGTATGGAGGATATTCTTGAAAAACGCAGGGGGTCTAGGTTGAGAACAAAAGTAGACACCCTGAAAATTTCATCGCAATCGACGCAAGCGTTTGGCCTGTTGAGCGCGCGCAAACAAACACAAACGAACAAACAAACAAAAAAAAACACACACACAAGTGCTTTTTTTAACAGTAGAGAAATTGATGATTCCGCTCCGCTCGCTTCGCTCGCTACGATCATCATTGAGTAAGTTAGCAATTAAAATAGAATTGTTGAAATGATAAGGATAGTGGGCATAATAACACTGCATGTGCCCAAAATAAAGTATGTTATTAATGATAACAAAAATACGTCAATGAGCTCGAGCCACGGTCCAACCTAACCTACAATCGCCTAGGCTCGACAATAGTCCCGGCCCGAGCAGTGTCCTTCACCATGTCTTCGAGTGTGCCTGTGTTGCTGCTAGTGCTGCTGAGTCGAAACTGTCTCGCGACGGGGGAAACGCCATCAACGGTATCGCCCACCGAACAGGGTGTGATGAAAAGGTCTACTGGAAATGGGTGTTCAAGAACAACACAGGAACTGAAAATAACCCCGTCATCGTCAGTGAAGGCAACGGTTTTAACGCCAGCAGAAAACAGTGACAAGTCTGAAATCACAGAGGCTGAAGAAACAGCATCGTCTTTACAAACAGAACGAACGCTTGGGAAACGTTCAGTTCACAATGTCACCAGTAGATGGCAGACGCTGAATGAAGTTCTCATAGCGTTAAGAGTACTGAATTCTACGAAAAACGTTCCTTTTAACTCCTCACTTATCGAATTGAGCTCCATTTTCGAACGGTTGTTTGCTGTAAGTCATCTGCCGAAAAACGACAGTGAAGATGGTACAGTGTGTGATTTAGAATCGTTCATCGACTCCATAGTCGGCCGCTTATGCGATTCAGCTTCGACAGAATCTAATGGTAGCTTGATTGTACACACATTGTCGTCTGAAGCCACATTGCTTCTTAAAGATAGTCCGAACGAATACGATTTCCTTTTAGGATATCAAATCTACTCGGACGCGAACTTCATATTATCTTCTTCTTACGATTCGGTAGGATGGACTGCTTACATAGTTTACTCCGAAAACGTAAGCAACCTCAAACCGCTTCCTGATACGAAGTTCCCAATAACTAGGTGGCAATGCGTGGACGTGCATTCATATTCACTTAATTTAAAGGAACTTGACTCGAAGAATCACCCTTTTCATCGAAAAACTATTTTTCACTGGACTGCTACTAAAAGTACAAATACAAAACACGGTTGTGCTTTCTGGCGTTACGTGGGGGGTATCTACTGGGAAACAGATCCATGCTTTGTAGTGGAGTCGGAGAATAACGTTTACTGCTTTTGTGAAGCGTTGCGCTGGGATTACGCAACGTACATTTTGTACGAGTATGAGGAGGATATAGAGACGACTATTCAAATTAACCCGAGCTTATTTCCAGATGCCAATGCAGGATGTGCAGTTTCTGATTTAAGGGGGAAAAAACAGTGTTTAGATTATTTAGTTGATAATGTACGCAGCACAAAATCTGTTGGGGAATACATTGTCCAGTTGAGTGTTGTGATGCGTTTTGACTATTCTGCTTTGATAAAAGCATTCGATGAAAAGGTTCTCAGAGACATAGGAACGATCTTAGACGAAGCTGAGCCTGAAGAAGGAAGAAATACGAGTGGAATAAGAATCAACGAACTTGCATATTTTGTTATTAACTTGGACAACTACACTGAACCACCTATTGGCTTCGGAATAAATAAAAACGACAATTCAACTTCTGGGATAAAGTATTTTAGGATGGCAGAAGATATTGCAATCTGCAAACTATTTTCGATTCAAGCCGAATTTGCACTTCTGTTTTCAGAATCAGTTGTACTCCAGAACTCTAGGTATGCGTTCCTTCTTTACCCCCCGAACAAGTTTTTCAAGCCGGCGGCTGTCATTGACGGACATCACTTGGTCACAATGCGCGTTCTGGACGTCGTAATGAGCGCCAACGGTGAAAACAATACGGATCAGTTCGTGCACATGTTTTTAGAGGACACAGGTCGTTCTATTGGCTGCGCTTTTTGGAGCATGTCCTTGGACGATTGGACTTCAGCCGGCTGCTACCCAAACCCTGCCCTCCACGAAGGCGTGTGCACGTGTACAATGACATTGTCTCCCAGCTTCGAGGAGTCACCGTCGAGAGGCCAATTCATCGTCTACACCTATGGTGTAACACTACTACTTAAAAACCACATTTTGGATGATCCCAAATCTGTTGATAGTCAACTGCGAGCGGAGGTTGCATTATTTCAAATTCATCAGTTATGTGACAATAGATACTTTGAAAGCATAGAAACCATCAATCTGTTAATCCAGCTTTTGCGGGCTGCAACAGAAAATAAAGAACTCACAAAAACAGAAATCAATCATGTGATAACAAACTCTACGGAAATAATTAGTTACACAATGTTGCAAACAGATATATTCGAAAACAAATTAAACGATTTCATTGCTATCAGGTCATATGGAAACGTCGATCTATTAACAGACGATGTATATTTAGCAGCATTTGCTTGCGGTCTTTACAGCAGAGAATGCAGATCATATGATTATTCAAATAAAAAATTTGACACGGAGAAAGGATTCAGCAATGGCACTGCTTTTGCATTTCGCGTGTCTTCTTCGGTACGGGATGAAAACATATGGTACGGATTCCTTCTTTATCCCTACCGCGTGATGCTCCAGCCAGTTCCTCGCATAATTGGCAGGAAAGTGGACAGTTTTCGGGTGATACACGTTTTTTTGGAATCTTTACCCAGCGTTCGCCAGAAGGGTAAGGAACAGTTCATGGAGTTCTACATGGAGCATCCAAACTTTCTGAAAATCGGGTGCGGCTTTTGGAGCCCTGCGCGCGCTGATTGGACGTCTCATGGCTGCAACGTCTTCAACATCAACTTGGTAGACGTTTGCAACTGCAGCATAACGGCCAACTTACCGGAGTCACTTTACGGAGGTCAGTTCATCGTCTACAGCTATTCGACACTCATCTTTGACAATAGCATCTTCGAGTCAGTGGCGTCATCCACCGATTCCAAATTCATCTTAACGCAAGGAGCTGCATTAATTAAAAACGCATCGCAGTTATTAGGTATTGATGATGCAACTTTGGGCACAAAAGTTATATTCACCTTTAACCAAATATTATTAAACGTTGGAGATGTTAATAAAAGCCAGGAGATACTACAAGCTGTTTTAGATGACTTAGGGAAGGCATTTGAACGCTTTTATGTTGATCCGTGGGTCCCGGTACACTTTATTTACAACATACCGACATCTTGGAGCATCAAGAATGCTGAGTTGGCCAGCGAATTATTCTCAAACGCCGTTATGTCGTCTGGCGCTATTGGTGGTGAGTCTTCGCAGAATTCAGACTTGGCCTTTGCTGTGATCGGACATTTAAATGCACCGGTCGATTTGAAGTCTCGTGGAATGTTGCGCGGGATTCAGATACCAAAATCAACCGGCATCGGAGAAATCATATCAAACATTAATGGCACCAACGATTTAACAGCAATGAATCCGCAATTTGCCTGTTTTATAACGTGTTCGGAATTGCTTAATTACAACAGATTCATTTTTGCCGCCTATCCCACTAACTTGTCACCGTATCCATATTTGATGACCAACTATCCCGTGTTCAATTCCAGACAAGTTGACATTTATTTAGACTCAGGTAACGATGTACTTAAGCAAGAATACAAAAAAGCTGCTAGTTGTGACATAGATATTCACGTGTACTTTCAGCCAACGGATAACCCGAAGAGCTATATCAAGATTGCATGCGCAACATGGAATGAAAACTTAAATGGCTGGACAGAAGATCTATGCAAACCTGAACTAAATATGGTTTTGTTTGAAGTTGTTACATGTATTTGCAAAATACAACAACGCAACGTTACGCGGATTATGATGTATGAGTACACAGAGTTAGTCAACTTTTCTCTCCTCGAACTCTTGGATGGCCCAAGAGTGGTCTTCCTCATCGGAGCTTCGTTCTCTCTCGTGGGGTTCATTGTTATTGCGATGACAGCTTTTTTGTTCCCAGCCTGGAGGGAGGAACTTAGCAACAAAATTTTTTTGCATCTTGTGGTTTCAACGTTCTTATATCTTTCTGTATCGATGTTTCGTGAAACTCATCTAATCTTCGCGGAGTTGAAACGTCTAGACGGGAGGTTGGTAGCATTTACTGCGTTCTTTCATTACACCCGACTTGTACACCATTGCTGGGGGCTGGCAATGTCCGCGCTACAGTACAAGAAATTTTCAAGCGTGGCAGGAGCTACGACTTCACATCTGCAGCTCAAGATCGGACTACTGGCCTGGGGAGTCCCGCTGGCTCCGGTGCTCGCCTTGCTCTCGTGGGACCAGAGGGCACACTTCTGCGCTCCAAACAAACTCACACACACTATTTTATATTTGTTACCAGTTGTTGTAATCATTACTCTGAATTTCGGGCTGCTGATTGCGACTATACGCAATATGACCAACGGATGCGGATGCTGGAACGACGACGAACTTCAAAAACACGGTGGTTCAAATAAGGACGTTTTTAAAAGGCAATTCAAGCAATCTGTGATGATGATCTTTCTCTTTGGCATCCCCACGGTGTTCGAGATGTTTAACGACATCATTTCCCACAGTGTCACGATGGATTACATTGACAAAATCTTGAATCCGATCCAAGGGTTTGTAATGTTTCTCTTTTTTGTCGTTATGAACGACAAAACTAGAAATCTCTGGAGTAGTGGTTTTTTTGGAGAGGCGCAACAAGTCAATTTCCCACCAACAGTGAAGAAAATTGTTTTTAAACACAAGATTCCTAAGAGAGTTAATAAACGTATTAAAAACCCATCGGTTTTTGATCCGAATGCTATTCCATCTACGAGTGCGAAGCCTAAAATCCCGATTGCTACGAGCGTGGCACCAGAAATCAAAATCATTAAAAGCGACGAGTCAGGGTTTGCATTGAAATACCTGGTGCAACGAGATGAAACAGCGGCGAGCGGCGCAGACTTTTGTGCCGAAGAGGAAGGCGATAATGGCGACACTGATAAGGAGCATGACAGTTTGAACGCCACTTGTGACATCACAACCCTACGCCTAGAGGCAGGAATGAGTGCAGAGATCGATGAAAGGTTAATGATCAATTGCCCCTCTGAAAATTTAAATTTGCAACGTTATTCGAAAGACGTTGTGAAATCAATATCAGTTCTGACACAAGCGTTGTTGAAAATGGGACGAAGTAAAGGTGTGGAGGCATGTGCTGATAATTTAGATCACATATTGTGCAAAAGTGTGGACAAATGCCTAGGACAATTAGGATTTGCAGAAGACGGCATTGCGTCAGTGGTGACTGCAAGATCTGATGTTGAGGTGATGGGTAACGAAGTGAATGAATGATAACCGTTCCAGAGTCAACAAATTTGTGGGTATTGTAGTGGTTAAGGCCCGCACATTTCTTACAACGACAAGCCTACTTGGTGAGTGTACTTTGTTATACGTTTAACCAGGCTTAGTGCCTTTTTTTGTAATGCCAGAGATGAACTTGCTCGAGCGGACTTCAGCTGAAATAGTGATAGTAAAAAATTCTTTATAAATAAATATTCTATAAACAACTCCAAGATTGTCATATGAATAGAAAATAACATTGGGTCAGATGTCGAATGTTTGCCGTTTCGCAGTTTTATGAATTATTGCTGTAGAGTTTGTTTCACATCTTTTGTGAATTTTTAATGTTTTCGTTTTCTTCCACCAGTTTTGGTATTTTAACATGGGGAAACATGGCACAGCGCAGCATAACTTTAAGCTATCATTTATGTGCGTGAAAGTAATGTTTGTAATTTAACTGTGTGAAATTTTTAAGTTTCAAATTAAATTGTGTTATATTTGAGTTTGAAATTTAAGTGTTGAGAAATGTGTTTATGCGATCTGCTCCATTAATAATTTGCGTTTACTTTTTTTGTTTAAACATACACATTTCCTACTTATTTTGTGTGCTGGCCGTTACAAAAAAACATGTCAATAAACTTTTAATAAAGATATACATCGAAAAACAACACAAAATTATATAATAACAGAAAATTTTGAAATACACAAATAACCGGATTTTTTCCAAATCTAGCGAGATCGATTAAAAATGCTGACTGCTATTGGTTGGATTTCTCCAGGCCTGAGATCTTTTGCGACTTGTCATTGTCAGGGCGATGGAAAACCCTTTTGACAAGTGATTCGAAAACTGTATACAAACTATCGTTCCTTAATAATAACAGTTTTTATTCCAGTAGAAACATTTACTATGTTATTGAACAAGTCAGTAGTGGGTTTCAGGCGCAAACGAACGTGTTGAAATGCGAACCGTAGGTATTCCGTAGACATGGACGAAACCTATCCCTTGAATGCAGTCTTTCGTATTTCTCTGGATTGGTGCTTTGACCAGCAAGCGAAGGATGAAAGGAAAGCGGAGCTGGAGTAATGTTTGCGCCGGGCCGCTAAATTCTGTTTCGTATCTAGTTGGCGCCAATGCGAAATTTCCACCATGAGTGCTAAGCATACTAGGAGCTTCAAATTGCAGCACATAGGTGATATGCTGGCCATGCTGCTAGGGCGCGTAGTCGTGGGGCCAGCTGGGACTCGCGTTCGATTCACCGTAGCACCGGATTTTTTTTTTTTTTTTTCGAAAAACGATTTGACGTATTCGTTAACATTTCTTTGTGTTCCTACGGACTTTATCGTATGTTTGTCGGGCGTATATACTGATTTTTTTTGCCCTGAACAAATTACGGTACGTTGTTGATTTCTGTACCGTAGGTAGTTTGCCCAAAAAGCCAATCTTCATGTGGGGTATTTAACATTGCGTCTAAGAGGCACAAAACGGAATAACACAACTGGACCGGATATAATTTTTTAATTCTAGATTTGTGTAGATAATGCGTGATAGCGATTTTATTATGAGTGGAGCTTAAAACCTCTATTCGAATACATTTCCTTTGAGAAAAATCTAAAACTCTATGCAACCCCCATTGTGATGCATAGCTAAAAGTTATTACATGGCGGGTCGGGGTCTTGCCATTTTCGTAGCTTTTTATTGATTGATGAAAAAACTGCATACATTATTTAATTTCGAAAACAAGCTGTGGGTCCTTTGTGGACCGTCTATACAAATGACGCTTTAGACGGCTTAGACTCCTTTTAGGTCACCGCCGCACGATATGCGTTTACAACATTGTAGGTATGTGCACAACTGTAAATGCCAATAGTGAACTAAAAATAATTTACTAGCTTTTGAGTCACATTGATGTTGATGTCAACGGTTGTTTTAGCTCGAAAATGGACTAGATGCGACCTGAATGCATTTTCGCACAAAGCCAAATTTCTAGCGGTTGCATTTGCACTTCATGAGCTCATACGAATACATTATCACACACAGCTGCTGTACTAGAGTATAATACTGTAATTTTTTTCACGGTGAGTGAAGAGACCACAAAGAATGTATGTAACTTGTTACAATGTTTTATTATACAAAACAATTAACATAAAACTCACTTAAATGTATGAGTATGCTACATTGTTCAAACAAATGTATTGTTAAGCAACAATAATTAATAAATCATTACAAACAAATTTGATGCGAAAATAATATATATAGTGGTGTAAGTTAACAGTTAGAAAAAAATATAATATGAGAGAAACACACTGCACAAGCTGCTCAATGTGCAGTGGGACATTTCATAGATTTTCCCTCTCTGCTTAAAGGACCATTTACCTCTTTGATTTAACTTTTTTCATCGATTAGGATGATTTAATAACGGCATTAGAACAGTGAAAAAGCTTCTTGAGTCTACGGCCATCCGTACCGAAGTTCCCAAAGTCCACGTTATTCGGCCTAGGTGCCTAGAAAACCAACTCCCGTAAGGAATAACCCATAGCGCTTTTTAGACCCCTAGCACCTAGACAAACCTCTTGTCAGATAACATTCAAATAATTTGAGCATAGTCCACCATCCATCCTCTGTGTTGAAAGAATTCGGCTCTTAGATATGATCATCCATTTAGCCATGGCAAGCGAATTTTAGCAGGTATGTAATTAGAATGTTGCATATTTCTCGTGCAGTGCCGCTCTGAGCGTACCGCGCCGAGCCGTAGCGGCAGCGAAAGCGTTCGGAAGGAGATTCTATAGGGAGGGGATAGAGTCGATGTACAAAGGTCGTATTTCGAAACCTACTGAAGCTTCTGAGCAGTATTGACTACTGAGAACCATTCCGAAACCTATCACAGTGACCTTTAGAGCCAGCTCACCTGCTGAACTCTACTGAGCTCAGTACTGCGCAGAAGCTTCAGCAGGTTTCGGAATAATGTGGCGATTCTGGTTTCCTCACCTGTCCTGCGTGGGGGCGCAGCTGGGAGAGGGAACAGACTTGTGAATCGCTCGGCGACCTAGGGATGACACAGGGAAGAGGGTTCTCCTCACACGCACAACACAGACGTCCTGCACTATGTGGATCCCGTTTATTTGACAGTACAAAGCTACGCTCCCCAACACGTGTCTCGCACCGTGTGCCGGCCGGCCGATCGTGACGGGTTACCCTACTGGAGGTACAACTTAGGAAACGCTGGACTTACCCGGAGCTACTGGCACAGTAAACGACACGGGGCGGCAAACTCGCGAAGTCGTGGGCGCTCGAAGCACCCGTCCGATGGTTGAGCTGCAAGAAGGGTCTTGTTCGTTCCGTGGTCGCGAGTTGAGAGAGTCCGCGGTCCCGCTGAGCGCATGAAGGTGGAAATGCGTGCTCAGCGGGATCTACTCCTTGCCACCTAGGCAACCCATGGTGTTTTGGTGTTAGGCGGGTTGCCTAGGCGACCCGGTCTTCTAGCGCCAAATGAAACGACGGGGACGAATTAGTCCCCATCGTAACAATGAGACCAAACAGAATCGTACCTATCTCGCAGATCGCGCCGCGCGAGAAACTAGAAATCTTAGATGATTTATTTCGAATCCATATTTTTAGAATTTTTTTTTTAAATACGTACATTCTTTTCATATAATAATAGTTACGAATCGATGGTAAAAATTAATTTCAAGAGGTAAATGGTCCTTTAACGAGAAAAAACGTAAATATCCTTCAGAATTTGGTTTACTGACAGCAGCATATTAAAATAAGTAGTCCGTGCTAATTTTGTGCTAATTCTGTGCTTTTGTCACGTCGTCCAAGTCATCGAGGGCTCCGAACGCAAACCTAATTATTTTCGTAAAAATTCTAGAGATCGGTATTGTCATGCCTAATTAGAGAGTCGTGACTCATGTCAACAACAGACAAAAAAGTTTTGCCGGGAAAGTTGCAAAAAACTGAAAAATGTTAATTGAGAGCCTCCAGTTTGATATAAATTATTTTAAACAAAACTCTCGAAATGATTATCAGATGAATAATTCTTATGTGAATTTCGAAATAGATTGACATTTTGAAAACCGCAGAAAGTTAATTATGTCGATAATGGGAACTGGTGGCCCACTTGCAACTGTCGGTCAGTATGGGAACCAGTGACATCAAGAATATACAGAACAGAATCAACATTAAATTTAAAAGGGAAATTGAGAGATTGACCAAAACGGTTGCAGCGGCTCATTTGTGATTTAATGCTTGCTTACTGGCCCATTTCAAACACGTGACCTTCGGTGATACTGATAATAATGATTACAATACGACGCAAGGCAATGTTCAACTATGTGGTATTTTCAAAGGCTCAAAATAAAAATGTAGTTACTCAAATTGCAATAACAAGTGACTATAGTCATAGTTTTCAAAGGAAAAGATAAATATTATTTAATTACGTAATTAACAGATAACAGTTGGTATATTATTGAAAGTAAGGGCAATTATTAGAGTGACAAAAAACATATAGGTTCAATGATACTAAAACACACCAATGAGCTCGAGCCACGGGCCAACATAACCAACAATCGACTAGGCTTGGCAATTGTCACGGCCCAAGCAGTGTCCTTCACCATGTCTTTCAGTGTGCCTGTGTTGCTGCTAGTGATGCTGAGTCGAAACTGTCTCGCGACGGGAGAGACGCCATCAACGATTTCGCCCACCGTACAGGATGAGAATGAGATGCAAAGGTCTACTGGATATGAGAATTCAAGAACAACGCAGGAATTCAAATCGAACAAGTTGTCGTCAGTAAAGGCAACAGTTTCAACGCAAGCAGTAATCAGAGACAAGTCTGAAGTCACAGAGGCTGAAGGATCAGCATCGTCTCTACAAAAGGTACGAATGCTTGGGAAACGTTCAGTTCACAATGACACCGGTAGATGGCAGACGCTGAATGAGGTTCTCAATGATGCTAGACTACTGGATTCTAAGACCGACGTTCCTTTTAACTCCACTCTTATCGAATTGAGCGCAATCTTCGAACGGTTGGTTGCTGTAAGTCATCTGCCGAAAAACGACAGTGAAGATGGTACAGTGTGTGATTTAGAATCGTTCATCGACTCCATAGTCGGCCGCTTATGCGATTCAGTTTCTAACGAATCCAATGGAAACTTACTTGAGCACTCTTTGTCGTCTGAAGCCACGTTGCTTCTTAAAGATAGTCCAGAAGAATACAATTTCCTTCTGGGTTACGAAGTCTACTCGGTCAATGGCTTCATATTAGCTTCTACCTACGATCCGGATCAATGGACTGCTTACATAGTTTACTCGGAAAACGTGAGCAATCTAAGACCACTTCCCGATACGAAGTTCCCAATTACGAGGTGGCAGTGCGTGGACGTACACTCATTTTCCTCTTCTTTAAAGCAACGTGACTTAAAAACCACCTATGTTTATCAAAAAACTATTTTCCACTGGACTGCTTCTAAAAGTACAAACTCAAAACACGGTTGTGCTTTCTGGCGTTACCTAAAGGGTGTCTACTGGGAATCAGATAATTGCTTTGTAGCGAAGTCGAAGGATAACGTAATCTGCTTTTGTGACGCGATTCAAACGGATTACGCCACATACATTTTGTACGAGTATGAGGAGGACATAGAGCCGACTATTCGAGTTTACCCGAGCGTATTGCCAGATACCAATGCAGGATGTGCAGATTCTGATATAAAGAAAAACAAAAAGTGTTTAGATGACATAATTGATAATGTAAGCAGTTCAAAATCAGGTGTTGAATATATTGTCCAGTTGAGTGCTGTGCTGCGTTCTGACTATGCCGTTTTGATAAACACATTCGATGACAAAGTTCTTAAAGACATAGGAACGATCCTGAACGAAGCTCAGCCAGAAGAAGGAAGACATACGAGTGGAATAAGAATAAACGAACTTGCAAGTTTTGTTATCAACTTGATCAACTACACCACAGATAACTACTCTAAACCACCGATTGGTTTCGGAATTTACAAACACGATCATTCAACTTCTGGGATAGAGATTTTTAGGATGGCACAAGAAATAAAAATCTACAAACTGTTTTCGATTCAAATAGACTTTGCAATTCTGTTTTCAGAATCAGTTGTACTTCAGAACTCTAGGTACGCGTTCCTTCTTTACCCTCCGAACAAGTTTTTCAAGCCGGCGGCTGTCATTGACGGACATCACTTGGTCACAATGCGCGTCCTGGACGTCGTAATGAGCCCCAACGGTGAAGACAATACAGATCAGTTCGTGCACATGTTTTTAGGGGACGCAGGTCGTTCTATTGGCTGCGCTTTTTGGAGCATGTCCTTGGACGATTGGACTTCAGCCGGCTGCTACCCAAACCCTGCCCTCCACGAAGGCGTGTGCACGTGCACAATGACATTGTCTCCCAGCTTCGAGGAGTCACCGACGAGAGGCCAGTTCATCGTCTACACGTTTGGTGTGACCCCGCTGCTTGAAAACGTTATGTTGGTCGATACCACACCTGTGGATAGTCAACTGCAAGCAGAGGTTTCTATCTATGAGCTGCATCAGTTAAGTGACAATTTTGACATTGATAAAAATGAAAGTATTCATTTTATAATCCTGCTCTTGCGGCTGGCCACAAATAATAACGGACTCGCGATAGAAGAAATCAATCAAACCATTAGAGACTCGGTGGCAATCTTTATCTCCTACATTTGCAATTTTAAACCAGATATATATGACAACAAATTAAACGATTTTATTGTCATCTCTACGTGTAACGTCAAGTTAAAATCATCTGATAATGATCATTTATCAGCATTTTCTTGCGGTCTATATAGTAGAGAATGCAGATCTTATTTTTATTCAAACAACCAATTTGACACTGAGAAAGGATTCGGAAATGAATCTGCTTTTGCATTCCGTGTGTCTCCTTCGGTAATGGATGATAACATACATTACGCATGCATTATTTATCCCTCCCGTGTGATGCTCCAGCAGGTTCCTCTCAGAAATGGTAAGAAAGTGGACAGCTTTCGAGTGATACACGTTATTTTGAATTCTGCACTTAGGAATGGTCAGACAGGTGAGGAACAGTTCATAGAGTTCTATCTGGAGCATCCCAACTTTTTGAAAATCGGGTGCGGCTTCTGGAGCCCTGCACGCGCTGATTGGACGTCTCAGGGCTGCAACGTCTTCAACATCAACTCGGTTGACGTATGCAACTGCAGCATAACGGCCAACTTACCGGAGTCGCTTGACGGAGGTCAGTTCATCGTCTACAGCTATTCGACACTCATCTTTGACAATAGCATCTTCGAGTCAGTGGCGTCATCCACCGATTCCAAATTCATCTTAACGCAAGGAGCTGCATTGATTAAAAACGCTTCGCAATTGTTAGCTAATGATGATGCAACTTTGGCCACAAAAGTTATATTCACTTATAACCAAATATTATTATACGTTGGAGATGTTTATAAAAGCCAGGAGATACTTCAAGAAGTTTTAGATGACTTGGGGAAGGCGTTTGGTCGCTTTTATGTTGATCCGTGGGTCCCGGAAAACTTTATTTACAACATGCCGACATCTTGGAGCATCAAGAATGCTGAGTTGGCCAGCGAATTATTCTCGAACGCTGTTCTATCGTCTGGCGCTATTGGTGGTGAGTCCTCGCAGGATTCAGACATGGCCTTTGCTGTGATCGGGCATTTGAATGAACCGGTCGATATGATGTTACGTGGATTTTTGCGCGGGATTCAGATTCCAAAATCAACCGGCATAGGAGAAATCATATCAAACATTAATGGCTCCAACGATTTGACAGCAATGAATCCTCAATTTGCCTGTTTTATAACGTGTTCGGAATTGCTTAATTACAACAGATTCATATTTGCCGCTTATCCCACAAACCTGTCACCTTATCCGTATTCGATGACCAACTATCCCGTGTTCAATTCCAGACAAGTTGACATTTATTTAGACACAGGAAACGATATCATTAAGAAAGAATACAAAAAAGCTGCTGGCTGTGACTTGGATATTCACGTGTACTTCCAGCCAACGGAGAACCCGAAGAGCTATATCAAGATTGCTTGCGCGACATGGCATGAACACATAAATAGCTGGACCGACGATGTATGCAAACCTGAATTAAATATTGATTTGTATCAAGTTGTTTCATGTATTTGCAAAATACAACAACGCAACGTTACGCGGATTATGATGTATGAGTACACAGAGTTAGTAAACTTTTCTCTCCTCGAACTTTTGGATGGCCCAAGAGTGGTCTTCCTCATCGGAGCTTCGTTCTCTTTGGTGGGGTTCATTGTTATTGCTATGACAGCCTTTTTGTTCCCACCTTGGAGGGAGGAACTTAGCAACAAAATCTTTTTGAATCTCGTGATTTCATCGTTCCTATATCTTTCTGTATCGCTGTTTCGAGAAACTCATCTAATCTTCGCTGAGCTAAAACGGCTAGACTGGAGGTTGGTGGCATTTACTGCATTGTTTCATTACACCCGACTTGTACACCATTGCTGGGGGCTGGCAATGTCCGCGCTTCAGTACAAGAAATTTTCAAGCCTGGCAGGAGCTACGACTTCACATCTGCATCTCAAGATCGGACTACTGGCCTGGGGAGTCCCGCTGGTTCCGGTTCTTACCTTGCTCTCGTGGGACCAGAGAGCGCACTTTTGCGCTCCAAACAAACTCACACACATTGTGTTATATTTGGTACCTGTTGTTGCTATCATCACTCTGAATTTCGGGCTGCTGATTGCGACAATACGCAATATGGCTAGCGGATGCGGATGCTGGAACGACGTCGATCTAAAGAAACACGGTGGTTCAAATAAGGACGTTTTAAAAAGGCAGTTAAAACAAACGGTAATGATGATCTTTCTCTTTGGCATCCCCACGGTGTTCGAGATGTTCAACGACATCATTTCCCACAGTGTCGCAATGGATTACATCGACAAAATCTTGAATCCGATTCAAGGGTTTGTAATGTTCCTCTTTTTTGTCGTTATGAACGACAAAACCAGAAATCTCTGGATTAGTGTAGTTTTTGGAGAGGCGCAACAGGTCGTTCACCCACCAAAAGTGAAGAAAATTGTTTTTAAACCCAAGGTTCCTAAAAAAGTAAATAAACGTATTGAAAGCACAACGGCTCTTTTTTTGAATGCCATACCAAATTCGAGCGCCACTCCCGAGATGCAGATCTTTACGAGCGTGGCACCAGAAATCAAAATCATTACAAGCGACGAGTCAGGGTTTGAATTGAAATACCTGGTGCAACGAGATGACACAGCGGCGAGCGGCGCAGACTCTTGTGCCGAAGAGGAAGGCGATAATGGCGACACTGATAAGGAGCGTGAAAGTTTGAATGCAACTTGTGACATCACAACCTTACATCTAGAGGCAGGAATGAGTGCAGAGAACGATGAAAGACCCAATTTTAATTGCCCCTCTGAAAAACCTAATATGCAACGTTATTCGAAAGAAGTTGAGAAAGGAATAACATATCTTACACAAGTGTTTTTTAAAATGGGACGAAGTAAAGGTGTGGAGGCATGTGCTGACAAATTTCAGCACATATTGTGCAAAAGTGTGGACAAGTGCCTAGGACAATTAGGCATCGCAGAAAACGGCATTGAGTTTGTGGGTATTGCAAGATCGGATGATGAGGAGATGGGTTAGAAGTAAATGAATGAAAAGAGTAAAAAATATGTTGATGTGTTTTGGATGTGGTTTTGGCCCGCACCTCTAATACAAGCGTACTTGGGGATTATAAATCTTCCTGTATATAGCTGCTGTGAACTAACTTTTTTGGTCTTACAAGAGATTAACTTGCAAAAATAAATGTCTAGAGATCTATGAAATGATTAGAAAAAAAATTGTTTTATATCTAAATTACAAGATGTTATAATAAAATTAAATTACAAAAAAATGTTATAATAAGACATAATTATACAAAATCACATTGAGTAAGGCGTTGTATGTGCCGTTTTGCAGGCTTAGGACCATAGCTTTAGAGTTTGTGACTTATCATTTGTGATGCACTTTTTTTTTCAGAGAATAGTAAATTTTTATCGTTGTTAACCTAGTCTTCTCATAACATGGCATAACTTAAAATCGTTATTTTAGTGTTTTTTATTAGTGTTTGAAATTTTAGTGTGTGAAATTTGTGTATTTAAATGTTTAGTGTGTGAGACGTATGTGTTGTGAAGTTGCCCTAATAATCTTTTGCGTTTACATTTTTTGTTTGAATACTATACACTCAATATTTTTTGTGTGCCGGTAATTTAAAGAAACGCGTATGGCAATATGTTATTGTTTACAGTGGCGTAGTCCAGGGTATAGATACACACGTACACGGCGTTTACTCACCTTTTATTTTCAAAATTAGCGTTTACCCACCTTTATTTAAATTCAATAGGCTGGTATACGCTGGTACCTAAGCGAAGTTTTAGCTTTTTAATGTCTAACTTTTGCGAGTTTCCATATTTGTTCTTTGTTTCACACTCTTTATACCCATTCACCCTATCTGACTCATTTCCCACCCACCCAAAGCACACCCATTTACCTGTTATGCGCAAATCGAGATAGACGTAGACATGTTTTAGTGAAACCCAAGCGAAGTTAGTCAAAGTCGAAGAAGTTTGATATGTGAAAATACTGTGTGTTGGAAAACGACGAAAATTAAATGTGTAAATAAGAATTCAGTAACTGATAAGAACCCCCCCCCCCCTTACCCAAGTTGACGAAAACAATTCGCGACAAACCTTTAGTTTCAGCACTCCATCACTGATTGTTATTTTTTTATTATTGTTATTTTGTTTAAGGCGCTTCATCCTAAAGGGTCATTTTGCACCTGATAAAATTTTCGAAAGAAATAAAAAGTAGAAATTTCTAGAATGAGACAAAAAAGGCTCACTACGTCAAAAAAACAACAAACAACGAACAGCAATAATTATAAACACGATAACCGTAATGGCTAGATATTCTTCAAAATTTGTGTTGCTTTTAAAAACTTGAATAGTAGATCGAATTGTTGGAGATCGTCAACTAAAGTACTTTGCTGATGGTGCCTTCGATCGAGAGGCTCATTCGCTCTCCTCTGTGTTTCTGACATTTAATAATATTAATAATTTTTAATATTATAATATGTATAATATTCGATAATTATAGTAATATATATATTGATCTTTTATTGTCTTTTACTATTAACATAGGTACAGACATTTATAACTTTAGGCCAACACAATCTACTGAAGCCGGCCAGCCACGCCTGACGCTTCTTGTCTCTTTTACACTTCTTCTATCTTTCATTCGTTAATTTCGCTTTCTTCTTCCTCTTCTTCTTCTTCTTCTTCTTCTTCTTCAAGTTGAACAATCATCCCCCACAACTTCTTCTCGTTCCACAATTCCTCTTTCTCCACTTCCTTCCAGTCGATACTTCTCTCCTCTAAATCGTCTTTAATCATTCCAATCCATTTCAATCTTGGTCTTCCCACCCTTCTTCGACTCCCAACAGTTGCTTCAAACTCCCTCTTTATATTATAGTAATATGAAACAAAAATAAAACACAAAAAAAATAATAGTAGGTACCTGACATTTTTGGGGAAAAAAATGATTTGCGGTAAATGTTTGCGAGATCGGTTACTAATACGCCCACCTTCCATCTCAACCTCACCCTCGCATTTTCCATTTCCTGGACACGAGACATAAATCTGCGATAACGTTAGTATAGAGATTAAGAGACGATGTCTTGCCATCTCGGTAATTATAGATGACTGCTAATGGCTGGATTTCTCGTGGCATGATCTCTTTTGCGACTGGTCTAGAGTCGCATTTTAGCGTATATGGACAATACCAAAAAATGTCATCACAATTCACAGTGGCGTAACGAGGGTCCAAGCCTACACGGAAGTATATACAAAAAAAATATATGGAACATAATTGGAAGGTTCTAATTTAAAAAAAAAACATATAAGTTTCTTATAAGATATATTTATATTCATTTATATATACATATATATATATATATATATATATATATATATATATATATATATATATATATATATATATATATATATATATATATTCTTTTTTCCGTATATATTTTTTCTATATGCATAATATCATATAATATGTTCGTATATGCTTTTTTCGTGTTGGAGCCTTCCCACGTCAAGAGGAGGCCCACTGGTTAAGCATGAGTATTTGTATTTATAATGCAAAATAATTTTAAGAATGTCTTCAAGCTTATCCTTGATTTGCTCCAAACAAAATATTATCTTGAACTGCGACATACCTACATTTTTTCTGAAATGAGTTACTGTTGTATTTACTGTATGACTATAACTACTTCGCAGAATACAAAATACAAAGTCATCAAGTATAGTAACATGGCTCGACTGCTGTCTTGGGTGCTAAAGAACCAAAGTTTTTCTGGGAAATGTAATGCTCTACATGCAATAGCAAAATGGCCAGAACTAATTATGGGTTTTTAGAGAAAATGACCATATTCTAGACTTAATTTTTTTCTAATTCAATTCTTACCATGCTCAGGGTGTAGGGGAACCCACACGCATTTTTTGCGAGGGCCCCTGGATTTTGGGCTACGCAACTGACAATTCGCCCTTTTAGCCATTCACAACTGACACTCCTGATGATAAAACACTTCGGCGTTCTTGTGTGGCAAAAAACACAGCTCAAAATCCTCTTCTGAGTAAGATGACCCATGATCATTGTCCTGTATGAGTACAGTAATTGCCTATCCTGAAGCTATTGCATGTTTGAAGTTGTATTGCATGTTTCTCTCATATAGGGCTTCTTTTCTGATATATTCTGGTATTTTATCTGGTATATTCGTCAATCAATTGTAACATGACAATCGTATTATGCTATTGACAATATTGATTCATATAATGTTTGCTATAAGATAAGAGTACTGTCACTCCGTAGTTTTGTTAATGGACCTTGCATTAATCATTCTAATTGCCAGTTCTATCTGTGGTTTCAATTTTTGCCAACAAAAAATCACTCGTATATAATATGTGACCCGACAGTAACTAATTCCACTGTGCTGATTTTTCACCAACACTCGCAAATGGATTCCTCAATTGGCTGCAATTTTACTCTCTAACAAACTTCCAACATATTTAATGAGTTTATAGTTTATCCGTTTTGTGAAAACTTTTGAAACGCTATTTTATTGATGCATTTATGCTACCAACTGTTACGTTTATTGATGTCTACACGAAAACTGTAGATACATCACCCCATTGATGGCATTTTCTTGAATTAATCCACTCTATTATCAGCCTCTGGACCAACAGCAGCTCGCTCAATCACCCTTCATCACCGCCTTCTAAAGTACAGTCAACTTCAACCACCGATCTTGATCTAATTGGGACATTTTCAAACTAGCGTGGTTTTTGCAGCGCTGCACGTTTACTAATTAGCGGAATCAACTGTTGCTCGCGTTTCCCGCCATTAGTCTCTCTCAGATCGGATGTTTCGTAATCAGCTCAATCGCAAAGGCACCGACCCAGTAAGTGTAGCCATAATCGACATAAAGCATTACTGTCTTATATGGTGGATTGTGCGACTTATACCTTAGGCCGGTAAATAAATCTTGACCATGGGCCCATGGTGGGCATGGCCTCCCGTCCCAATCGGAAGTCGAGATTTTTAATTAGTAGTTTACCTGTTATATCGCTGCACTTTTGCGGGAATAGTTCGGGTCAGTTCGGGCCCCGAGACGAAAAAGCAACATGGCGATTGGCGACATTGGCTCATACAAAACTTCAAACATTTTTGTTGAAATCATTCATGCGCAATTTTTTTCGTTTAGCAACCAAGGAACACAGTTTTATTTATTGCCATACATATACTTTTCATCGAGATAATTAACTATATCCAATTATATTTATTCATACCCTGACTATTTCCGTTTACATTTTTTGCCGTCATGTTGCCTTGAGGATTCAGATCCACTCGGAGCTCGCACTTTTCCGCCACTAGTGCAGCGGTCTCGTGGGGAAACTACAAACTAAACAGGTGTAATATAACAGTAGGCCATGCCTTGACAGTAAAGACTTATAACAAAGAGGCGTGGAGAAAGTATGACCGAGGAAATCTCTTTCCCCCCTCCCCCCGCCAATAATCGCATGTCTAAGAAAAATCTCGGTTTCGAAAATGTGTCGGTTATTTCGATAGAAGAGTAGCCACTAGTATATTTCTGGCACATAGCATGGACAATTAAGATATTAGTTGCTTTGAAAGTTTTAACATTGAGTTTTCCAGTTATAATTATCTATATATGGCCTGTGTAGCGAATGTGTAAAGTTATCGACTTATTCAGTATTGAAGTTATCAGTACTGCAGTGCATCCAATTGAAATAAGCAGCCAACTTTCAGCTACCAATCGATATATTTTTACATAATTGCTACCCTGGAAACATTTTCCCAAAGCAAAAAAAAACTTTAAACTTGACAAACAGAAATATATCTATCAGGAAAATGGAAAATCTATCAGGAAAAGGCTTCCAAAAAGAAAAATCTTGAAGGCGGTATAGACAATATTGACAAATGCCCTGACATTGCACCATGGTCGAACGCCGCTGAACTAAATTGCAATATGTACGTCCGTAGCACACAGCGACAAACATGTGCATTAGGTAGAGATTTTAATTAATTCCAGACGCGCAGGTAATTCGGAACCCGTACACGCGACACCTCTTTTGTTTACCAGCCGCGTATAAAGTACACCACTATCTATAGTACCCTTCGCAATGTAATTCTATCCCATCCCGGAGAGCCGCGTCGATTCGTACTAATCTTATCGCGGCCAGGATTGATTAGTGCTGATTGCCGAGCCTCGTAATCAGTTCCACACGGTTCGAGTTTGGAAATGCAAGCCATTTGAAGGGACTGAGCCTAGGCTGATGACCGTTTCGCTCAATGCAGAGTAGCGGACACTCGCCATCGCCTCTGTGCTGGACATTCCGTGAAATGGTGCTTGTTTCGCTCCCCGCAAAGGAGCGGACACTCGCCGTCGCCTCTGTGCTGGACATTCCGTGACAGGGTGCTTGTTTCGCTCCCCGCAAAGGAGCGGACACTCGCCGTCGCCTCTGTGCTGGACATTCCGTGAAATGGTGCTTGTTTCGCTCCCCGCAAAGGAGCGGACACTCGCCGTCGCCTCTGTGCTGGACATTCCGTGACAGGGTGCTTGTTTCGCTCCCCGCAAAGGAGCGGACACTCGCCGTCGCCTCTGTGCTGGACATTCCGTTACATGGTGCTTGTTTCGCTCCCCGCAAAGGAGCGAACACTCGCCGTCGCCTCTGTGCTGGACATTCCGTGAAATGGTGCTTGTTTCGCTCCCCGCAAAGGAGCGGACACTCGCCGTCGCCTCTGTGCTGGACATTCCGTGACAGGGTGCTTGTTTCGCTCCCCGCAAAGGAGCGGACACTCGCCGTCGCCTCTGAGCTGGACATTCCGTGACAGGGTGCTTGTTTCGCTCCCCGCAAAGGAGCGGACACTCGCCGTCGCCTCTGAGCTGGACATTCCGTGACAGGGTGCTTGTTTCACCCCGCGCAAAGAGAGGACACTCGCCGTTGCAGGTGTTTTTTTTTCAGAATGGAAAGTATGGAAGTATGAAAGATTTATAACAAGAAATTAATTGCGTTTACATTTAGCAGTTTATTGTGTGAAAACGGCACGGAAAATATTTAAAGGTGAACCAAATATTATGGTGGACGTCTATCTACTGAATTAGCAATGAAATAAACCAAGCGGTCCTAAACGGGCTCGTCCACGTAGTGGTCTGTCATGCTAGCCCTTAAACCACAGGATGACGAGCGGTATACCCTTGATAGACTTGGTTCACCGATCTGTTCACACTTACGTGGATGCGCGGCCGTAGCTGGCCGAAAATGATGCCAAAATGCGGTCATTTTGCAGGTTACTAGTACCACATCGAGATATGGGGCATTGTAAGATGCTCTTCCAATAGGTTTCACTCATAGAATTGGGGACAAGGGAGGCAATTTGAACTAAGATGTGTTTACTATTGTTTAGTGGTTTACTGTTGACTGGACTACGTTTTGTTAGTTTTGATTGTAAGTCAGGTTGGGGTGGGGTTCAGATTAGTTAAATATATCATTCCGTTAGTTAGGTTAAGATAAAGACCATTTAAAATCATTTGTTAAAAACTTTATGACCATGGTTTTCTGTGTGTGTAAGTGCAAATGAAGAGAATGCTGGCTTTTCTTTTCCCCAACCAACCAAAGAGCAAATACAATCAGTTATAATATATAATCAGAATCTTTAATTAAGTGTGCTTATTGATATTTACATGTCAATTCTCAAATCTCTAACAACCCATAAGTCATTTTGTTACAAATTGGGAGGAAATAATTGAGTGGAAACAGGATTAAATTGCTCTTCTCTGGCTGGACCCTACTATAGATACTTCCTTGTGGGTGCCAAGCTTGGTCTCCCAACTCTGTTACACATAGCAGTCCTGTCTATGCATATACCGGCTTGAGGTATAGCTCCTAATAATTAATCTAGAGCGATCCTTGTACGAAAGTTACGGGGCACAAGTTTGCTACATATTCAAGTTTGAAGCATTTTTTTTCGAAAATTTACGGCTTTAGAGTTCCGGTGGGAGAGGCAAGCTATAGACGAATTTCTCAAGTTTTAAATTGTACGAGCAGTTTGAAGGAAAATTGATAATTTGAAGCCAGTTACCTTGTGCGTATTTTGTGAGTTGACAATGGTGATTATTAATTAAGCCCGTATTGGAATGTCGTCGTAAAATAATCGAATTGATAAAACAAATGTTTAAGGTGACAGGTCTAAGCACACTGCTACTTTATCGATAAAGGTAAACTCTTACTGCTTTCCGCAGAAACTAGAAGATACCAAGAAACAGAAGTAAGTAGGAATATTATACAATATAAGCACATTGAAAAGTCAATTTGCAAATACAATTTCGGTATCTATGAAATTCTGACAAAATAAACATTGCTACACATTGAAGAGAGAGAAAAGAAGTTACATTATTAAAACGAAATCCAGAAATCACGACAGCAAATACTCCGCATTTACTGCGCAGTATCATACAGAGGGAGAGAGGGAGAGAGAACCAAATTATAATTGGATAAAACCAGATCCTTAAATTAATTACCATCATTTGACTAATTAGTGAAGAATGTGCATTTTGTCAAAGTTTTCGGGTCTTGCTTGTCGGTAACATGAGATGCCTCAGGCGGTTGATATTATGTCCCATTCTCGACACCGAACGGATCCCCACAACCATGCGGTTGGTTTGTGAACTAACTTTGTACGTTTGAAATTCATCGTAACACGAGACGCAAAATAGTTGATGAATCATTCCATTGCATATACTCTTTGAAGTGACTTTAAAGGTGATTTGACGGGGGTTTCGCTTCAGTGTTTGAAAATCAGAGATTTCCACAACCTTGCGGTAGATTTGTGAACTAACGTTGTACGTTTGAAATTCGTCGTAATATGAGACGCAAAATGGAGTTGATGAATCGTTTCATTGCATAGACTCTCTGCGGTTACTTCTTAGGTTATTGTACGGGGGTTTTGCTTCAGTGTTTGAAAAGTAGAGATTTCCACAAATTGACCATGTCTGGTTTGTGTTTAAAAATGTCGTTCTGCTTCTCTCTCTCTGTGATCTATGGATATTCATGTGAAACTTCCTTGCTTGCGGAATTAAAGGACGGCCGGTCGATCGTTCACAAATCCATTGGTGTGGTCGCTTCAAAGTTTGGAAGTTAGTAGAGGTTCCATACAAAGGGTCAATTACAAAATTATGTGAGTAAACTCAGAATTCAATTGAAACAAAAGTTGAGTAACCCTGAAAGAAGCAACGTTAACAATGGATGTTTGGTAAAGATATGTATTGCATTTATTGGTTACCTTAAACGTTGAAGTACAAAGACGAAACATGTACAGGGCATGCAAGTAATTGAAATACCCACGAAAATCTGTATTTTTGTTTAAATTCAGTAGTTTTTATTGATGATCGTAGCAAGCGAAGCGAAATTTTCAATTTCACTAACTGCCAAAAAGAACACTTGTGTGTGTTTGTTTGTTTGTTAGTGTGCTTGTTTGTATGTATGTTTGCGCGTGCTCTACAGACAAACGCCTGCTTCGATAGCGATTAAATGTTCAGGGTGTCTACTTTTATTTTCAACTAATACCCAGAACTAAGACTAGAAAATTCTCCACACCCATCCCCTTTATATCAGAAAGAAGCATTATTCGAATTTGGGAAAATTAGGAAAAATACGGAAATTTGTCAACAATTGTGTATTGTTTTAAATTTTCCCAAAAATTCACAAAAAGCTTCGCCCATCTTCAACGCGAACACTTTGGCATCGTTTCCTAGTTTCATTGAAATATACAGGGTGCACTTAATCGAAATATTTCAACTTTTTATGTCAAATAGTATTTTCATTCTCCATTATTCCATCCAGTATCCAAAGTTAAGAGTACGGCTTAAAATATTACTAAGATACTGATTTCTGTAAACTTGACAAAAGTTCCCTTAACGCAGCCCGCAGATCATAATCGGCACCTCCACGCATGAAATTAAAAAACTACACAGCATTATAATTTACTCAAAATTAATTAGAGCCAGTTCCATAAAAAGAATCAAGAACGACAAAAACTATTATTTTCAGCATCCTCCATTACAACTGACCCTAAATAATAAATCCGTCTACTTCCAAATTGTTGTAACCCCTAGACGCAACCCGCAGAGCAAACTTGGCAATTCCAATAACCCAAAAACCACAACCACCAAAACGACAGTAGCATTTCATACACACACTAACTCCAGTCTAAATCCACTGAACATCTGAGCTTGACCCATAATTTCTGCATAGTAGTCCTTGATGAATTTAACCGACAATTAAGACCTCTTTGGGTAAAATAAACTAGTTCTTGCTACACATAATGGAGACCCTACGGCAGCTTAAGTTGAACTCTATGTAGCAATTGTACAAAGCCCAAAGCTGCTCACATGAGTATCTAGATAATAAGTCGCCCCTGAATGAGGTTAGAGTAGTTGTATTGTAGTTCCTAGCATGGCAGTCTCAAGCTAGTAAAACTTGCCCTATTATTATATTCTACGAACAATATATCATCGCAATATGTGCAATATTATCATTTCATGTTTGTCTTTGGCAAGGAATTTATCAAACTCGTTGGAAAACTTTGATGAAAAGTATACATAAATTATTCATAGGCGTTTCAAAGTAAATGCGACTGTGGTCTGAAAAACAAACAATGATATTTTTTTTACAGTTCGATTTTGTCTGGAAATCGATTTTCTCGGGTCAGTATTAAATTGTGGCTTTAGGTTTTCTCACGACTAGAAAAATTGTATGGCTTAAAATCCAGTGTAAACTCTGTCTTCAATTATTAAGTTCACTGCGAGAATTGCATACACAGATGATCGATGATGATTTTCAGTATCTCGCGATTGAAAATATTTTGTCTTGACACTAACCATAAATTAGTGGATTTTTTTTGTACAAAGCTCATGATGGATTTGCTATGAGCTCTTACAGACTGAATATCTTTAGATAGGGCTAAACAATTTCAAACTAAATTACTGTCTTCCTCGTCCAAATTCTGTATTAAAAAGTACGTCAGCCGTTCTTGAGTGTTTAACTGAGAGATGAATATTTTACCAAGGTTAATTTACAACTTCAATACACCTTTTTCATTCTAGATCCAGAAAATGGCTGTTTGGACTAAGAGCTAGGCGTCAAAAGTTCCAATTTTATTGTTTTATGCGTATAAATACGTACTTATACCGTTATACGTATAACTCATAAAGACTTAAATATCAACTTCAGATTCAAAAAGATCAGGAAACACCCGATACTGCCACCATTTCGACGACCTTGACATTTAACAACCTTAGTTCAAAGCACATCATAACATTGAGATTCTGACGACCTAAAAATCAATTCCCTTCTTTGCAAAACGTCCCCATACCCCCCCCCCCCCCCTTCTCACAACAATCGAGTAGGTTACGTGCCGGCACCGGGTTTTACCTCCTCACTTTTAGGCTAGGTTAGGTTATCAACATCCTATCGTCAAAGGACACATCCGTTCACCACCCACAACATGCGTACATGCGTACATGCACACGCTAAAATGCACACGCACGTGTGCATAACTGCGTGATGTTTCGTGAAAAAATATTGACAAATTTCGGCTGTACAGTCTGGAGAAATTTTTCGGGAATTTTTAACTTTTTTTTAAAACTTGCAATAGTTTAAAAACCATGAGGTCGATTTTGCTGAAAAGATCACAGGGTCTCAGCTAAAACCTATAGCGAAGGACCTCTGCAAATTTTATCAAAATTGGTTTAGCCATTTGGCTAGCAGACCGCGAACAATCACACAATCACACAATCACACACACAAACGAAAAAAAAAGCATAAGTGTTTTTTTTTTGGCTAGTGAAATAGAAGATTTTGCTCCGCTCGCTTCGCCCGCTGCACTCATCAATTAGTATCAGATTGTCTGTAAACTATGCAGTAGTTAAAAAGCTAACTGGTTGCTAGCCATGTTGAACTGCTCACAGTAAAGTCGTACTTTCATTTCTAGAGTGGAAATGAAGTATTGTATAAAAGAAACCACATTTTTCACTTTGTGTAAGGACACGAACTTTGTCACATGCTTTCGGAAGACACACAATCTCAAGCGAATCGGAAGTGGCTGCCTTAGGGTGATAGCGCCGGTACAGGTAGGCGAGGGGTGGCCGCTGATTCGATTCATATTTCATACACATGCCCTCGGCAGTCTTCTCTGAGAATTGAATTGAGCGTTTGGAAAGCTGGCTCCGTAGGACGGTAAGTGGCAATATCGGAAAGCTCTGCGGAAAAGAGAAATGAGAATCCGTACGGGAATTGATTGGGTACATAGAGACCATGTATCAATATCACGTGAAACGATCAGACTTTCAGTCTGTATCGTAAGCAATCTGTAGGTATCATTGTTATTTCAATGACTTTTAAAGAGTTCACGTGAAAATCACTTATTATCACTTGAAAATCACTTGAAACGATCAGTTTACTTTCAGTCTGTATCATAAGCAATCTTTGAGGTTTAAGGTTAACGGGTAATTTCATTGTATTTAAAAGAGTAGATATTATATTGGTATGTCATTATGTGGCTTAGCAGTGGAAGGTTGGTCTAAAATATCCACGATGCTAAATGCGAATTTCTATTTGTGAACGGTGTTATAGTTTAATTTTATGTTATACCATAAGATTATATCGTATGATATATCGTAGGATTTCTTTAAAGCATCCCAGTTTAAATGAAAATTGTATTATTTTGACACTTTTCTAAGAGCGGCAGGTAATTTGTTAAAAGCTTAGCTAGAAATATATAAATATTTTTTTATTTAATTAAGACAAAAATTTTCAAAGATGTATGGTTTTGTGCTCAAACACAATTTTTTTGGTAAAAGCAAACATATAATTGACAATAATACTTTTGAAAGTTTACCTAATACTGTAAAAGCGAGGACCTGGAAGGCAAAAACTGGATCGTGGGTGTTGGCAGGGCTCAATTCGTCATGTTGGTTTCAGAGCATGAAGTGGTTCATTTTTTTCATCCTCCTCTCATTTTTAGTAAGCAGGGCGGCTCATACATGCACAAAGGTGTGTGTGTGTGTGTGTGTGAGTGATGTTGAGTGTGTTTAAAGGCTGTAGGGTACATGATGCTCTTTTTTAGGTCGGAATGTAATCATGTGGAAGTAGTTTGCCACGACCTCCAGGCAAGGCTGGGACATGGGACATGGGGGCAGGGTCCACGTAAGGCAGGGCGCGATGGGACAGGGTGGGTTCTTGGCACGCTGCAAGCACAGCCATGGTGTGATTCAAACCCCACGACCTCCAGGCAAGGCTGGGACTTGGGACATGGGGGCAGGGTCCACGTTAGGCAGGGCGCGATGGGACAGGGTGGGTTCTTGGCACGCTGCAAGCACAGCCATGGTGTGATTCATACCCCACGACCTCCAGGCAAGGCTGGTACATCAAAACGGGGCATGTGGACAGGGTCCACGTTAGGTCCAAGACTGGTGGAACAGCGTGTGGCCCCCAGGCAAGTTGTCAACATCTGTGTACTTACCATACAACGGGTTCGCTGTATGCTGGGAAATGTGATGATATTTTATATATTTAATAAAGAAACAAGTATTTTTATATCAACTGTTGTGCAGTGATAGCCAGATACCCGTTCCTGCCTTTTACCATGGTAGTATGAAGAAAATAACTTTACAATTTCAGCCGCTCGAACTCATGTAAATTCTTAGCTCATTTCCCGGTCTCGCCCAAACGCGTCCAGCGACTTTCGCCTGGCGCTGAAAGTAATCTGTGTCATAAAGCCGCATGTGGTCCAATGGAAAACAAGAAAATCACATTTTTCCCGGCTTTTCCCCTCGCGTTTGTCGATGCCCTTGAGTTGCATTGACATTGACCCATAAGGGGTGTTGACGTGTTGGTCTACTCTCAACAACGAAGCAGCACAATCAGCTTCAGCTACATATTATTTTTACAATTTGAACGATTGAAAATGGAAAATACATATACAATATATGCTTATTTAGATTCTTCTGCGCTTGGTTCGGTTTAAAATTACAGAATATGAGCGAAGCTAAACGGTTAAGGTGAGCTCACATTAGCGTTTGCAAACACATTTATACAGATGTGACGAACCTTATCGGAATTCCAATCTATTTCGAAAGGCAGTTAGTAGTACACTTGTCCATGCAATCTGCACTCACGGATTGATTCGGCACTAAGTTTGCGTTTCATGTTGAAGTGCACATTGATAAATACCAGCGTTGTGTTAGGAAAGAAGTGAGATTGACCAGAAGCAATCGTTCTGATTAGAGAGATCGTTACCCCATCGATTTGTAATGTTAAATGACGCAGTGACATTTTGTCTCTTGGTGACGGTGAATGATATAGGGAGATAACGAGGACGATGGGCACCTGTTACGTTGGGATTCCTCCACTAAATGGGACGAGTGGTTACAATCTATATAGCAAATATGGGTGAAACTGTTGTAACGATTTCTCAATCCCTTTCGCTTGTACCTGCGTTGCATTTTCGTCGACCTTGTATTCCCGTCGACCTTGTATTGCCGTCGACCTTGTATTGCCGTCGACCTTGTATTGCCTTCGACCTTGTATTGCTGTCGACCTTGTATTGCCGTCGACATTGTATCGCCTTCGACCTTGTATTGCCTTCGACCTTGTATTGCCGTCGACATTGTATGGCCTTCGACCTTGTATTGCCGTCGACCTTGTACTGCCTTCGACCTTGTATTGCCTTCGACCTTGTATTGCTGTCGACCTTGTATTGCCGTCGACATTGTATTGCCTTCGACATAGTATTGCCGTCGACCTTGTATTGCCGTCGACCTTGTATTACCTTGAGAAGGAAGAGTTGCTGCGTTTCTGCAATCTTGAGACCAGCTATACTTGTGTTGGTAAGAGATACATATTACAAAGCCTTTTGAAGGAAAAGTCACTTTATCGGTTGAAAAATACTTATTAAAACCAAACTGATTTATTTTAAGTAGTGTTAAGGCATGCAGTGCATGAATCTCCATATTATATCAATGTATTGATCAACCATGGAAAAAATAAACAAATACGAAATAATTGTGCATGAGCAACGGTCCTCATCTGGCGTTAGTAGGCTAAAAAAGGAGAACGAGAAATCCAGTGGCTCGTATTAGCCATACTGCAGTAAAGGGGACAACCTGTTTAGCAATAATTGAAAATAGGATTCCTCCACTAATCCATGGTGTCGAGAGGTTGGTAAGCAAGACGAGTCCACTTCATACCCCCCTCGCCTCTCTAGCCCCAAACAGATCCTTGTCGCGCCAAACAGAACATGGGTAGCGATTGTGTACAAATATATCGATCGATACAGCTAAGAGCAACCGATCGATAGCTTAACATTGCCTGCTTATTTCAATGGGCCGTGCTATAGATAAACATCGATAACTCGGCGATAACTTTAGACAATCGCAACCCAGGCTAAACAGTTTGTTTTTTGTGATTTTACGAAGATGTGTAGATCCTCTTCGTATTCGTGGCACCAAAGATGCTGTGCCTATGTGCCTAGTCCATGGGTAACATAGATCCCGAATCAAGCGTGCACTATGTCTTCCAGAAGTGAGCTTTTTTCGGAAAAGTATACTTATAGAGTCGTGTAAGCCTTACCTTACCACCGCCTGGTGGACTCTATACTCTATGAAATGAGATCTCCAAAAAGTTGCAAATTAAAATCTGTTTAATTCCTCGAAGATTTTTAAGGCATTATCAGAAAATGAAATTTGTGAAAACAATTTATTTTAGAGGATGAGGGTGGCTTGACTTGCTGGTTACAGAGATTTGATTTGGTTGACAACTATTGTGATTGGTATAAGGAGTGAGGAGGTAGGGAAGCGGATTACCACTCTAATCCCTGGCGCTCTATAATCTAAGAAGCGGTCAGGGCTAGTAGCCATAAAACCGCAAAATGGAAAATAAAATTCAAATTCCCTAACGGATTGCCATGTCCTGAATAAAATTGAATTGCATAATATACATCTATTTTTTAATTTAATTTATTATTCCAGTCTTTAAACCACGATGCAGTAAGTTGCGGTGGAATTTATGTCAAGCTTTTTTTAAGGAAATAATAATATCTGTCAGTTGAAAGTCTTTGGAAATATCTGAGACTGCTGAGAAATGGCAAAATAAACTCCTTAATTGCACGTTCGAACAATGTGAATCACAATGCTTGCGTTTCTAAAGAAAGTGCTGTATTGCATATTGTGCGGGTGCTCCTCAAGAAACGCCGCTGTATATACAGTAATAAACGAGTTGTGATGGCAGCCCGTCTTTTATGCCAACCACCAGTGGCGAACCGTCAGTCAGAACCAACGATGTTTTCGGGAAAACTTCCCTAAACCGCCCTGACATGCCTCACAAACACAAGCTTGTTTTCATTACAAAAAGGTTGGTTCAATAACTGATTGCGTTTATTTGAAGCAATGAATAAACACATACCCATGTCAATAAAACACTGTCACGGAATGTCCAGCACAGAGGCAACGGCGAGTTTCTGCTCCTTTGCGGGCAGCGAAACAAGCACCCTGTCACGGAATGTCCAGCACAGAGGCGACGGCGAGAGTCCGCTCCTTTGCGGGGAGCGAAACAAGCGCCCTGTCACGGAATGTCCAGCACAGAGGCGACGGCGAGTGTCCGCTCCTTTGCGGGGAGCGAAACAAGCGCCCTGTCACGGAATGTCCAGCACAGAGGCGACGGCGAGTGTCCGCTCCTTTGCGGGGAGCGAAACAAGCACCCTGTCTCGGAATGTCCAGCACAGAGGCGACGGCGAGTGTCCGCTCCTTTGCGGGGAGCGAAACAATCACCCTGTCACGGAATGTCCATCACAGAGGCGACGGCGAGTGTCCGCTCCTTTGCGGGGAGCGAAACAAGCGCCCTGTCACGGAATATCCAGCACAGAGCGACGGCGAGTGTCCGCTCCTTTGCGGGGAGCGAAACAAGCGCCCTGTCACGGAATGTTGGCTATTTTGCGCATAGTATCGAGATAACTTCAAATCTGCATAATGCATAAAGCGACTAGTATCGTGATTTTTCTTAGCGCCTCCACTGGCAAGATAATCTTTCTTCCCTGGATAATAGCGTAATGTGCCAAATTTTATCGACTCTATACACACATATAGAGCATGTCATAAAAAGTTTTATTACTTTCCTAGCTCCCCAACGCTTGTGAACACCACTTAAAAAGCTCAGGACTCACTTTGTATACAGGCCAACAGAATAGGTGTGCGTGGAATCGATCAATTCTTGGTCTATGGTCAGATGTTTCAAGAAATTTCTGAGCGGCGACAGACAAACAATTGCGGTGTATTTAGGAATACTTTCTTTTTAGTTTCGTGGCGGCTTCGGTAATGATAACGAGTGGTTAGTGACATAGTGGGTCGTAATATTCAGGTAAACTTTCATTATTATTAGCGGTATATGATGATGCCCCTAGCCAAGGAACGTAGACCCGTGTCCCTTTGACACAATATGTTGGCGCTGTCCCAGTGGCTATGGTTTGTGTAGTGGGTGGCTTTTTAAAATACTACGGTTCGTCTAGATTTTAAGAGATTAAAGAGTGTATAACAGCTGACGACACGCAGCCTACTCATATTCAACAACACCGACAGCACCAAGGGCCGGCCACTGCTTAAGCCGTGTCTGAATCGGCTGTTTCGTGCGGTCTCGCATACTCGTTCTTGACAAATGACGTAGCAAGTCCTGTCCGAATTGCAAAACCACTGAGACCAAGACCGCATAGCAGAGCGAGTATGCGAGACTTGGACGATGCAGTCTCGCAGACTTGGTCTCGGTGACTCGCCTGTTATCAAATGGCGGTCGGAACCGTAATTAAGTCAGGTATCAGAAGTTAACTGTACGAATATGAAACAAATGAAGTCACCGAGACCAAATCGCGAGACCAAGACCAAATCGCGAGACCGAGACCGAATCAATTCAGACACGTCCTTAGTCTTGTCCTTTTGACACACTGTGTAGGCGCTGTTGTGCATATAGTCTTTTTTCTTTGGCCAAGAGCAAGACAGCATTAAGCTAGCCTATCGTATGTTATTATTTTAAGGGAGCTGAGGCTGCCAGCAGCTGGCGCATAGAATACTGTACAAGATTTATTTGACCTTGAATTATCTAATATGTTCGTTTGATTAAGAAGTGCATATTTATGTTGATATGTATAAAGATGTCTATTGCGTATTCATGCAAAGTGCTATTAAAGGTATACAATTGAACAAAAAGTTACATTAAATTTAGGTGGAAATTTTAAAAAGAGTAGGGAAAGTGAAAGTAGATTGTAAAAAGCGCAAGTTGACAGTCTATATTTCGTTGGCCCACGGGTTTGGATATTGCAAATACTGTCGTGTTAGTTTGCCTAACTTGTGCCCCATTACAGAGTTCCAATAAAATATCTGTAAAAGTTTGACCTTTCCACAGCTGAAATGACCTTACCAACCCGTTCCGACCAGTTAAATATTGAAATGTTTGCTCACTTTGAAACCGTGGAAGAACTGAACTGAAAAACGTAGGCAAACAGAGTAGAATGTGTCAAATGGCTTTTGTAAGTATTTATTGCGCATTTATAGATAATTAAATACTGAATGCACTGTGACAGCTATAGTGGTGGTGTAGATCAAGTATAAATATGGAAGAAGACGCAACAGAATGATGCAAAACAAGAAGAAAGGTTGGGGAGTTATCATTCAATACTCAGTTCAAAATATTTACTTTGAAAACAAGTCGCAGAGCTACGAGAAGTAAAGGTTTGAGACATTTCAAATTTTTTTTTCTTTCTTGATTGGCATAGAGTGGACTATAAATGTGCGTTCTCAGTTATGAATAGATATCGGTAAATTATAACTGTTTTTATTAAGAAGAAAATCAAAACGACCGTATTGGCACCAGCCTCTTGCCACAACGAATCAACTTCTGCAGCGAAACGCAATAGGCACTCACAATTCACAAACAAACACAGTCGCCACTCAGCGAAGCAAACCTATCGCCTACACACCACACAAGAGCACCGTTATCATTCGCGACGTACACGACCCCTCCCCCCTTCCGCCACCTAACCTGGACGTCGCCCACCCCTCAGCGTCGGCGTCGGCGTCGGCGTCGGCGTCGCCTATAAGAGGCAGCGCGGCCGACAGGCTTGAAGCACTCGTCGTCAGATCACCGTCGAGTCATCATCAGGCACCTACTCGAAAGGGGACGACATCGGACTAGACACCACTGCCACTCTACGAGCGTCTACTAGCCACCGGCGCCGACTTCGAGATACAAGCGCCACAAGCGTCCAGCCACTATGAACTACCTGATGCTGGGACTTGCTCTGGCCTTTGCTTCGGCATACGCCCTACCACCTTCGGTAAGCTAATATTTCAGTATCAGCCCCATCATGGTATATCAAACACTGGATATGCAGGATGTCTTCAAAGTTCCGTGGCTGCTTAAATTAAGACGAACAGGCAGTTGTAATCGCCTCTGTGCTGCAAATTCCGCGACAGGGCGCTTGTTAAGCTCCACGCAAAGGAGCGGACACTCGCCGTCGCCTCTGTGCTGAACATTCCGTGACAGGGTGCTTGTTTCGCTCCCCGCAAAGGAGCGGTCACTCGCCGTCGCCTCTATGCTGGGCATTCCGTGACAGGGTGCTTGTTTCGCTCCCCGCAAAGGAGCGGACACTCGCCGTCGCCTCTGTGCTCGACATTCCGTGACAGTGTGCTTGTTTCGCTCCCCGCAAAGGACCGGACACTCGCCGTCGCCTCTGTGCTGGGAATTTCTGAAAGGACGCTTGATTTTCTCCACATAACCACAGACCTAACCTCCTTATCACATCTGAGTGGCACGTTCAGGTTTTAGGGTGTTTTCGCGATCGTTTAAGAGTAATTTAGAGCTTTCGTTGCTGGCGCCAATTGAAACTGATTGCCGAGCTGCAACGTTGTCGAAAATCTTCTGGCGAAATGGGAATTCAATTATTTTATAGAGAGCCGAAACGTTTCTCGAGAAGGCGAAATGTTGTTATTATTGGCCCGGTATTGCGGTGGTGTTACCAAGGTCACACCTTTGCGCGGTACGGCTGGCATCGTGTGTCCAGGATATAGATAGCACTTTGATATCGAGATCAATGATATTTGATGAACGTGAATGACTTACGATCACCTGAGGTGGAAAACCTATCGAATAACGTAAATTATATAGGAATTGTGGAAAGTGAATTTCCGAACTCGTAATGAAAATCATGTATATTATTTAAGTTCATGTTTCGCCGCTTTTATGTCAAGCAATCAGTGTCGATCTTTCAAATAGTTCTTGGAATTGCTAAGTAAACTTCATTATGACAAAGCTTGACACATTTTTCAACCTGGATCTTTGGATGCTAATCACGTTCGGCAGCAAAAGCAAGCGGGATTCAATTTTCAAAAGATATCAAGCACAAAATTTCCGCCTACCTCCCCCTCCACCCCCAATCCCGTGCTTCTTAATACGCATAACCTCGCGCACCGAAATTTGATTAAATTTTCACATTCGGCACCGTGCACCCTTTTCCCTAATTTCCATCACGATTTTCCGCGCGGCCACTTCGCGGAAAACCTCCCAGCCTCGCCGGTAGTCAAGGGCCTCCACGTCGCGTAATTGGTCCGTGAGCCATCCACTGTTTGACGACGAGTGACTAACACAAAGCCGACTAATTGCTGTTTAACGACGCAATGGCTTAGCGGCGTCCGTAATTACATGACCGGATTCACGGGTCTCATTGTTTCACCTCGCGCGGGATTCATGTCAAAATTATACGACGAATTACATGGCACAGAGAGAAATTGGAATTTGTTCGTTATGCATGATCCTGGCTGTGAAAAACAATTCTGCAATAGCTTTCGCATAGTAAAAATAACAAGAGTTTGTTTTTCTTTGCTGAGATGGCTTTAACTGGCCAAATCTCTCGTGGCATTGGCTCTATTGGGATTGGTTGTGATTGGTTAGTGTCAAAATGACACGACGAATTACATGGTAGAGAGAGAAATTGGATTTTGTTCATTTTTCATGATCCTGGATTTGAAAAACAAATCTGCAATAGCTTTGGCATAGGAAACATGACACAAGTTAGTATATTTCTTGGTGTATTTCGAACTCAGTTTAGAGCTACGTTTTGTTGCTTCAACGGCATTTTATTTTATTTTTTGCATTTCACCAAATTCCCAAATGCTTCCCAATTTCTTCCTAAATCGGGAAATCATTTAAAATAAACCGCGAGTCGAAACTGTTAGTGAAAAGCACCGAAGCTATGCCATCGACTGGATTTCAACGGTGTTTAGTAAAACTTCGCTTAGCGAGATTTAAACGGTGTTGGTGAAATAGCCTTGAGATGGCTTTAACCGGCCAAACCTCTTGTGACAATGGGTCTATTGAGTTTGTTCGGTTTTCGCACAATTGCACATGGCCAATGGCAGCCTGTGAATGATTGCATCAACATGCCATTTTAGCCATTTATTCTGTGGTTATTTGGTCAGTACATTCGATATAAAACACTTCGGCGTTCTCATAGCGTGAGAAACATCCAAGCCAATATCCTTTCAGACACCAATTTACCATGATCAATTATTTTAGGTTGAAAGCTGTCAAATTTCAGTCAGTTTCACCCAGAAATAAACACCCGAATCGTGTTTTCGATATTCCCAGCAATTGCAGGTTTGTTTTTAAGACGGTTTAGGTTAAAACGTTGCGTATAGCGAATCGGATGTGTGGCTGTACGGTAACGAATCGTTTGTGTATTAAACAGTGATTTCTGATTGAGCAAGCCTTTCAAACATGGAAGAATATTCCACAAGATGCATTTTCAAGGTAGTGTCCTCCTAGCCAGGGACGGACTGGCAGCTGGGTGCGTGAGTGCCGGGCTTTTGGCATTCCGAGCCTCTAACTGTCTTTTAAAATACTAATATCCAAATAATAATTAAAAATATCTGTATTGTTTATATTATGAAATTTATATTGTGTTTATATTGTGAATTGCAATCAAAATAAGATCAATATCAGGATTGTTGGCTCTTACTAGGCGTGTTGAAGGGAACGACTCTTGTCTGTTAAATTAGCTAATCGTAATTCTATACCCTTTCTTATGCTATTGCCTCGCCGCCGATGCCGCCGCTTTTTGACTATGAGGTTCAAAAATGTACTATGTTTTGTTTTGACTCGGGTCAATAATTCCGCGCACAATTAACTATAAGTACCTACCTACATCAAGTTCAAAATAATGCGCGATACCCTGGCCCTTGTCTAATGTCTGCAGTCGAAGATCACTACCCGCGAAGGCAATACTTACTTGTCATTTGAGGGCAAAGAGTGGGTGTGTGCTAAATCAATTAACCAGCATTTCGAAGCCCTCAAGGTAAGATCCGCACGTTTTATACGTGGTGAGGGATTAATTGACATGACAGTCTAGGTACTTCAATTAACATTTAACGATTATTCGAGCACAATTCGGATTGGAACAAGTAGAATATTAAACTGCAGAAAGAGCTAAGATCTTCAGCTGAATAAAAAGGACAAACGAATTGAAATGTTGGTTTCTTGGTTCATCAACTCATTCCTGCGAGATGCGCGAATGATAGAGATACATCGAGCATGGAGCCTGATTCTGAATTCAGAATTCCCCATAATTTACATGGAATTTATTCCTCTGTGGCATAATGTGGCACAATTACTTATGCCACAGAATCTCATGCCCATTTTATACCCCACCTTCGCTTGCACGCTGCAGTGATCAGGGGCGTTATCTTATACTAATGCTGAACATTAGGATATACTATATTGAAGTAAAAACTGCAACATTTGTTTAAAAAATGCGTATTATTGGAGGGTGAGGCTGCTCCTGCCATAAAGCCTGTATGCGTTATAAAATTGAGGGCCTAAATTTTGTGCATCACCCCTGTTTTTTCGAGCCCATGCCAATAGCATGATTGCCTTGTCGATTAAACGATTAGTTGATGGTGACACAGCTAAGAAGCTTACCTGAGTTTTAGGCATGCTATGAATAAAGTTGCTTTTTTATGTAGAAACGGGATATTGACGTTTCCGTCCCAGAAAATTTCAATTCCGTGCTTTTTCTTTTGATGATAAAATCAATACGCATTGAGTAAATTTGAGTATAAAATTTACGATTCCACAACGAAGGAATTCCACAATCTCAGTCGCCAATCACACAAATCACCATTCACCAACTAAATGTGTTAACAGGATACTAAAAAATGAATATTTGGTTTTGACTTTGGTATGTCATCTCATGGCTATATATAAGTCAGCGCAGGGACATTGTAAATTATTAGCACATTGTAGATTCATAGATTGCTGCTGACATCTGGATGTGCGATAAATTGTATAGATCCTCGTGAAAATTGCACGACGAATTACAGGTAAGAGAGAAACAGAAAGTGCTCATTACTTAGCGTAAGTCAGGTTCTTCGACAGTTGCACTTAAAGACTCGGGGTTTTAGCTCCGTGATTTTGCAGGGCAGGTTACGGATCATCAAGCAACTCGAGTTAATTTCTGATTCGATTGATACACTATAAATGGGTTGGTGTAACGAGTACCTTAACTGTAAAACAGAGGCAGAGTTTATGGACGACAGTAAATATTGTTCACTATGTCTGTCGCGATGTGGTCTAAAACTACGATGCTTTGGTACGAAATCCTTGACCATTACCTAATTGCATATTAAGTCATGACGAGCAAACTAAGTTATAAACTGGGATTGGGAAAGAACTGGGAGTTGGACCAATTCTTTACTGTCATTTTAGTTTATACGACAGTCATTGCAGTGTTTATAATAACCACTAGAGTGAAGTGGTAAGTAATTCAATTTAAAGTTTTTTCAATAAAACTTTCGACACAATTATCCTTCGCTAAACAAAGATAAAGACGGACTTTTCTGGTTTTGACAATGTACAAAATTGCTCGGAGATCTTGGGAGAGACTCCGACAATCACAATTTACAGGCAGGACACGAGAAGTCTTATTCAATTAGGAGTGATTTATATCCCACGACCTCCAGGCAAGGCTGGGACATGAGACATGGGGGCAGGGTCCACGTTAGGCAGGGCGCGATGGGACAGGGTGGGTACTTGGCACGCTGCAAGCACGGCCATGGTGTGATTCATACCCCACGACCTCCAGGCAAGGCTGGGACATTGGACATGGGGGCAGGGTCCACGTTAAGCAGGGCGCGATGGGACAGGGTGGGTACTTGGCACGCTGCAAGCACGGCCATGGTGTGATTCATACCCCACGACCTCCAGGCAAGGCTGGGACATGGGATATGGTGGCAGGGTCCACGTTAGGCAGGGCGCGATGGGACAGGGTGGGTTCTTGGCACGCTGCAAGCACACCAATGGTGTGATTCATACCCCACGGCCTCCAGGCAAGGCTGGGACATGGGACATGGGGGCAGGGTCCACGTTAGGCAGGGCGCGATGGGACAGGGTGGGTTCTTGGCACGCTGCAAGCACAGCCATGGTGTGATTCATACCCCACGACCTCCAGGCAAGGCTGGGACATGGGACATGGGGGCAGGGTCCACGTTAGGCAGGGTGCGATGGAACAGGGTGAGCCTCAATAAAATAGTGATACCATGATTATGATTCTACGCGTATGAGGCTGATCGAGCTCATTGGCAGTGGCACGGCGTGATACATGCCATAACCTGGTATGAATGTCAAGTGCTCATTTGATTTATAACCGTGAGCTTGAGAAGAAATGCATACCAAGTGTTCTAGGGTCGGGGCGGCTGGAGTCGCCGAGAAAATATTCACCCTGCTCCTTTTTCTGGACAATAGAATAGATACACTCATTTCTAGCACTTCTCTGTTACTCTGCACCTGTATTTAAAAAATATTGGAGAATGTAACGCATCTAATGTGGGGTTTTCAAAGCATATTATGAATTGTGCACTCAGAAGTGATATGTTTTTATTTTCTCCACCCCGAGAAAAAAGAGTGTACGACGATTCGCCAGCGGACGATTCGCCAGGCTACTTTTATGAGCAGAGGGGGTGGGTAATCGCTGGGGCCGACGCGGCTACCTGAGACGCCAGCGCGGTAATGACATGTCCTCTTGCCAAGGGGATAAGAACGCCCCATAGGTACCAAGTCAAAAGTTACAGGAATCACTATGCGGAAGCTTTATTCTGCCCAAGGGGGATGTTTATAGCCTCGTCAATGTCATACTGTGTCATCTATTCTGTTCGGCTGCGTGTGTGAGATTCCATGTCTTTTGTTGTCCCTACTTTGAAAACAGTGTGGCAACAGGTATAGGTTCTAATAACAATAGACAATAGGCTTTGCGTTCAATTTACAGTCACGACCTTCAACGAGACGAATAATTTTCCAATCGCGTAATTACAAAATGTGCGAACGCTAACAATAAACAAATTCGGGAATGACGAACGCTTCATACACAAAGTCAACTTTGTACAATGTGCAAATATGCACAATGTAAGCGTCAATTGTCTTGAACTCCCACGAGCAGACGATTGTTTCCCAGCTGATGTTTGAAGTGAATGCGGAATGCTAGACAACAGGCGAGTGTCAAATAAGTGTCACAAATTCGAATGTCAGAGAGCGGTAGGTGATCATTTTATTAACACAATGTTATCTCACAAAATGGCAGCACACAATATTATCAAATTCGTTTGTCACGTATGGTTGCGGAAACATATATTGTGAATTGTGATACCAACGTCATAGTAAAGTTCTTCTTTCCATGAATAGATTACGCGCCACGCATAGTAAACGGATAGTTGCTATTTATCCTCATTAATTTTGAGGTAGGACCATAAGCAACGATTAGTTTATTATTGTCAGTCTGTTGGCAAAAGATATGGATCTGAATTTACCAACCAACTTGTTGAATCTCACTCATTAAGGACCTAGACTACCTCGCTGCCAGATGCGAGCAGCTGCGAGATAGCGCGAATGCAGTCTCACGAGTATGCGCTTTTTTACTAAACCGCAAAAGATAAACTATTGAAGTAAGCAAGGGAGTTGTAGATAAAGGATCAATCTGTGTCGGTAACGGACCCGTTTTCCTTTTTTTGGGTCTTAAAGGGCCGAAACCACTTTTTAAAATGTTGGATATTTCTCTTTTTTGCGCTTTGTCGTAAATCGATAAAGAGATGAAGGAGATTAAAATTGAGAAAAAGGCTTTGTTACCGACACAGATTGATTTTTTTAAATCTACAACTCCCTTGTTTACTCCAATAGTTTATCTCTTGCGGTTTAGTAAAAAAGCGCATACTCGTGAGACTCTGCATTCGCGCTATCTCGTAGCTGCGAGCAGCTGGCAGCGTTTTAGTCTAGCGCCTTAAAAGGAACAAAGTACTCAGTACCCTGAGTGTAGGAAATGGCCAACAGGCTGGAACCCCACTGTCATTCGTACAGTTCATTCATTTGAGGAGATTACGATCCATGTGCTACTTACCATTAGTATTATTAGGTCGCTTACCAAAGACCAATAGCGCAACTATAGGTTCTTGATGAGGTTAGGTTATAATATCTCGGCATAAACTGGATTACTGGAATTCGATGATACCACAAAGCAGTAGCAGTCATGTTAGATGCTGCATGCTCTGTAATTTTGTCTGCATGAAGCCAAAACTTTTGTTGCGTACACCACGATTGGAATGTCGTGTTATTAAACAAGAATAAATCAGAGTGATAATTAATGCTGAAATAAAGTTACTTCTAAATGCATTGTTAACTAGGCTTTAACAATGACCAAAACAGCACTTACCTAATCTGCGTATGGGTCTCGATGTGGTCTTGAAAGTCACTGTGGTATCCATGGTATCCAACACTACGTTATAAATTAACTCGCATGTCGAAAATGAAATTATCCTAATTACACAACGCACGGAAACGCATCACGAATGAATTTCATATCCATTACGGTTGTAATAAGTTCAATTCAATACGTCGATTTTATTTTATGAAAAAGCACTCGAAATCGCTATTGCGATAATTATTAATGCATATTATGCAATTATGGTAATTTCGTCACAGCGGTATACTCCAAAGCCACTTCTAAAATCATACTGCATTTACGATAAATACCTATGGGTGAATGGCAATTGCACTTGGCCAGTAATCAAATGATGTGAAATATATGCATGAATCAAGTTAATGTAATGCAAGCAGTGTTTGACAAATTAACTACGACTGAAGGTATGTTCGATGGTGTTCACTCAAATTGTCACTTTGACCCTCAACTAATAACGAAGCTGCTCGTATATCCTCGGTTAACTCCGCCGTATAAACTAAAATCCGTTCAAATTGTATGCAAGGACTCATGTCTGCTTGTCCTATCTTCAGCACTAGTTTTGAAGAAAAAAACGAATTCAAACTGGGGTCTGAATGATAAATACCAGTGGCGTAACTACCGTAGGGAGGACCGGGGCAACGGCCCCGGACCCCAGAGGTTTTTCCAACTAAGGGGGGGCCCACGAGCCGAAGGCTCAGGGGCCCACCGGCTGACCAAAATAATGTAATATGGCTACTCCAGTCTCGACTCACGTCGATTTAATCATTGCTTTGCGTTACCATTAGAACTGATAGTCTGTTATGGTTTACTACATCTAATGCATGACCAAACGTTATTTATGTAACGATCAGCTGTTACTCACTACGTTAAACTGGACAATATACGCAAACAACACAATTTCCACCGCAAAAGTATGAATGCATAATTATTTTAACGAAAAATGTTGTTTTTCAATAATGCACCAATTGCTAATAGCCAGTTTTCCAGATTGCATGCACTAATGAGCTTTTCGTGCCATAATAGAGGAACAGTGAATATTAACAATAATTTTAAAAAACGAACTCTGCTGCTCACTCTCTTTTTATTAGAATTGTGCAGTTTTTATACGAAATCAAACCAACGTCATTTCAATTGGAACTTCTTATATCCTTCAACGAGGCAATATACGATTTAAACGAGGATTAGAATAGATCCAAAGCGACAATAGATGATTTAAACGTGGATTCTGTTTGCGGCGTTATTCTGCATGAAATTTGTATTCGCAGCAAACAGATTGGTACGCTCATCTTCAACGCAAAAAATTGCTAAAGCAAAGCCAGAGGTATTTCCAACCAACAGATTTCGACTTACAAACGTTTTATTTTAAGTACAAACTTAATAATACGTGCAAGCCCCCTGAAAATAAGTTATTTTTTATGAAAAAGGTATTAGATAGTATCAGTAAAACAACACTGGTAAAAATGTCAACACATAATTTTCATCAAGAGGAATCTCAGCATAATAATGGGTTCATAACCGATCATAATTTCCACTCGAATATATTTGATAATATGATGGACACAAACCTATTTCACGGTCCCTATTTCACATTGGCCAAATAAGCATTACGCATTAACACAAACTAGCTACACCAACATTGAACTGTTTGTTCGAGTAGGCCTCTCGTTCGAATTCTACCGTATTATCAACTAGTGCCATCTGTTGCGACAGTGTCATGTTCATGATTTCCAGCTTGCCGAGCAACTAGGTTCAGTTGAAAGGACACTGTTTTGAGAGAAAAGCAACTGCTGCCAGCGGGTTCACAATATCACATGTTCTAGAATAGATCGGAGAATGAGCTATAACCACAATTGTCCCAAATTTAATGAGGTCCCTTCCCTTCTGCATGACATTTGAAACAGGAGCTAATAAATTGGCAGGCTATCCAAATGGAACCAATGCTCGTCGTCGGCATTGACGATTTTCCGAAGGTCGCTAGGTTTGGAACTCTCTGAGCCTGAACGGTAGAAGACTTTCTATATAGAAAACCATGCTACTGAAATATCACCCTGTGCAATTTATGTGTAATATACTAGGGCGAACGCAATTTGTGTTGCGTTGAAGATGAGCGTAGTGGTTTGTATTTTGCGCATTAAAAGATTGAGACAAAAGCATTTGAAAATCATGGAGCAACTAGCCGGACCATTGCTTTCTCAAAAATTCTTATCACTTGAAAATGTAAACGATTTTGACCTTTCTTTGTTTCTGTCCGAGCTGTCGGGTAGCGGAAATATGCTCATTTTGAGATCATTGAGCATTGTGCATGTTAATACATAGATGTAACTCATGCCCAAGGGTTTTATTTGGTTTTATTGGTTTGGTTTTTATTGGGAAAAATCTGGTGTGATGTTTTGATTTGGTTTTGATGGTTTCTAAAGGCAAATCGAAATTGGGAACATTTGAAAAAAATACGCACTTTTAAATAAATTTCCGTACTTTTCCAAACTTGCCCAATTGTCGAATTTTGCTCTTTTTTCTGCTTTGAAAGTGAAGGGTGTAAAGGATTTTCTTGAAAAAACGCAGGGGGTCTAAGTTGAGAACAAAAGTAGACACCCTGAAAATTTCATCCCTCTTGAAGCAGGCGTTTGGCCTGTAGAGCGCGCGCAAACACACATACAAACACACACCAAGTGTTTTTTTAGCAGTAGTGAAATTGATGATTTCGCTTCGCTCGCTTCGCTCGCTACGCTCATCAATAAAAATATTTTCTGCTGGTAAGGCTGCATTGCAGCGAAGAAATTTGAAATAAATCAAAAGAATCGCTAATAAACAGATGACTATGTGAAAATTTGAATCAAATTGAATAATGTGTATCTAAGATAGAGAAGATGCTTCATTTTATCATTCGTCTTAGAATCTAGAGATTGTAGTATCGTTTTATTTTTGTGAAAATCCAATTTACTTTTCTTATCCAGTACTATACGATTGTATACCATTCTAAGGTAGGTACTTGTAAACATCTCGTTCCTGCAAAACCAAAAAAAAATCATTTCGAAGCACAATTATTTTATTCTTTGTATTTTTAACATGTTTTAAAACTAAGAAAATCTGCATTTCAAACTGCAGAGGATCTTGGAATATCTGAAGTAGATTGGAGATTAAAACACCTAAACCCTACATACTTTTTTACTACATAAAATACCAAATAACTTATAATTTCTAAAACATTTCTACTTTCTTACCATTCCTTCATAATAAAATATAAAACATATCAACTGATATTGGACTCTTCCAGTTTCTCTTCCAGTTTTTAACCCAAAAATTCAACTTTTTCCTTTCCTTATTTTCAAACCAGTCTTTTTGGTAAGGTTATTTAATAACTGCACACCAAATAATGCTTTTCTAGCGTGCGTTTCTTTAAACGTCCCACTACTAATAAATGCCCCAGATTGTCAGCCCAGATATTTTTTGCAACACATTATTGGAAATCTAAAAGTAACCCAATGCGACAGTCATTGCTAAAAAAATACCTCAGTCTACTCAATAAAATAAGAAGGATGGCTTCGTAAAGGTTTACCTTTACCAAATTATTCTCTGAAAGCTCTCGTAGAGTTTTGTTTCCTACCCTTTTCATATGATGTAAGAGTGTTTCCTTGTTTTGTTTAGTGGTATCCAAATTGTAAATGTTCTTTCCTGATGGAAGAGTTTAAGAGTTCCGTAGAGTCACTCAAATATATCTGCTGCGGTGTATTTTTTTAAAATAAAATTTGGCTCTTCTATCTGTGATTTGGTTTTACGTGGCAGATGACATTGCTTTTCGTTTCCAGTGTAAAGAAAAAGAGAAAAATTGTGTTTTCAACAATTCTTGTTTGCTGTTTGAGCTGTTTGCTAAAAATGTGCAAAATCTCTCAACTAAGGGTGTAAAGTTTTTCAAATCTAGCCATAGAGTCGTATTTTTACTGCTTTCTTAAATAATAACATAATTTATACATATTTTAGGAAAAATAGACACGGGTCTGTATATTATAAAGAAATTGAATACGATGCCAGAGGGATCGATGAGGATTTATAAGTTAGTTTAATTATGTCCTCATGAATCGATAAATCGATATAATTTACATATGGCACGGTAAAGTGAGATTAAAAAACTGAATTAAAAAAATAAGGTATCCATTTGTATTTTGTAGCTTCGAATAAAACTTGCAGAAAAATGGGCAACAACAAAAAATATTTATTAGGAATAAAAATTTAATTCTCCCTCTTTTGGCTCGCATTTTATTTTGTTAGCAATTACTCTCAATTGTGGTCTCTTCCATCACCATTATTTAAAAATTTTGAAGATGCTTAGCATCATCCTGCCAGAGATTTTAGCCTCTATTTTAAGTTAATGGCCACAGATCACTAAATTTGTAAGAGGAGCCCTTATAGGGTCAAGGGTCAAACTTTTCCTTTCAAACACTCGTTATTCCGTCAAAGCCATTTTTCCTCAAGGATAAACAAGGGGGTTCCTTTAAGAGGGACGTCGAGTTTGCATAATCCAGTCATGCATTCCCTGGAGACATGCTTGAGATGTAGCGGGTACTATCATCATTAGATTTTTGTACAGCCATTTTGCTGCAGTGAAGGGCTGTCTTCCCTGTTCGAGATGCAAAATGCTAAGTCAATGCCGTCAAGATGATACTAATGAATAATTCAATATCCTCTCTTTTGTTTATGATTACTTTTTAATGTTGATAATGTTGCTTTAATTTAGGTTTCATAACAGTTCTACACTAAGTTGTAATAAAATTCATCCATGGCAGGCATTTACAATTATACAGTAATTAGTCTTCGCCTTAAATTATTTAATGAGTGACAATTCCATTTATTAAGCAGCAGGAATCATTACATCTGTTTATATTTACTATAGAAAACTATGGAAATATTTACAAACAAATTACCAAAAGTAACCATTTCGAATTTTCTAAAATTTCGTTTGGATGGAAAAAAAATCCAATCATGTTTCATGGCTTCAATCACCGCGTTAATCAAAAACCAGTTACGAAAATATCGTTTTAAGATGCAAGGCTAAAATACCAATTTGACGGATCTAGCCATTTCTTTACCACCTGATCTTCATTGGAAGTGAAAAAACAGGGGGGGAGGGAGCGAGGGTCCCTCACAGATACGTCTTGAGAACCGGTCGCTGTGAAAAGGTTTTCAATTTTCTCTGGTTTCTCGTTCCCTTTCCCCCATCAGTTCGCCATTAGGGAGAACGGTATAGATCAGAGTAATGAATTGGTATATACATGAGCTCTATAAAAGGGGAAGTAATCGTAAGAGAGGGAGAGAGAGAGAGAGAGAGAGAGAGAGAGAGAGAGAGAGAGAGAGAGAGAGAGAGAGAGAGAGAGAGAGAGAGAGAGAGAGAGAGAGAGAGAGAGAGAGAGAGAGAGAGAGAGAGAGAGAGAGAGAGAGAGAGAGAGAGAATGCAGAATGAGAAAGATAGAGGGTGGTTGGGGAGAGGGGGTGGGGTGTACTTCTCCAGGTCATGTATAGATTCTTTAGGCCTGCTGTCACAAGATTAGCTCTTGTGGCTTCTTGAGATGTGATTTCATCTTAATTTCATCGACTATCGATAGATTTTAAATGAATCCTGCAAGCAAGTATGATTGATGGAGTTTAGAAATGAGCGTCTAGAAGACTTGAGACATACAATACAGAAGACGCATCCTTTCTTAAGAAAAACAGCCTGGTAATGCAATCATGTAACCTTTTCTCATTAACCAGTGGCAACGGGATACTCCAGATACTTTTTTATATCTACCTCGGAATTTATAAGGGTTAAAAATAGTACAATTTGAAAGCTTTCTGCATTTACTTGCAAAGTTACCAGAAAAGTAACAGAAGCATATATCCAGTCGTACCAACAGTGATGTGGTTTCATAGAAGTTCATGGTTTTGGTATATTTTGTTGGCTAAAATGCTTTCACATCATTTTGAAGGATTTAGACGGAGCTCAGTTGAGAGAAATGCCAGAATTTCGAAGAAGCATATTATGCGATCTGTTAAAAGAAAGTCAAGATGATAGAGATATACGTGAGGGAGGGGGAAGGGGCAGTGTTTGGCCCTTTTGACCAGAGCTATTACACGTTCAACAAGCATATCATATTGGTTTTAAACGGAATTGCGTTGTGCATAAATTTCCATCTCAAGCCAATCAAAATCAAATTGCTCCCAAGTTCTAGGTCTTGAGTAGGGATGATAAAAAAACTATTTCAAACTGGGATTTGAATGCTAAATCAAAAGTCCCACTGGTTTCCCGACGTTTCGTAACATATACTAGTTACTTTATCAAGGGTGAAAGCTTTTTCAAAACTAGTGCTTAAGTGAGGATATAGTAGACATGAGTCTAAGAAAATTAGTAGGGATGCTCTTTGGGTGACTCTCCTGGAAATTTCCTACTCACGAGGAGACCCTGTTTTGTCAAGGTCACAACGGGAAAATAAAGTTCTAGCTGCCTTTTGTCGTCGAGGGTAAATTGGTAGATTGTTGGTAGAAACGTATATATTTTTTACCAAAATAGCCTTCGCAATAAAAGTCTTTCTCATTTCTTGTATGGATCAAAAATGTTTAAATCAAATTGAATCGACATGAATACGATAAGAAATACGTCAATTAAGTTCACTTGCAGAGTTTTTCTGAAGTGGCGTTTGAATCACAAGCACCTTGGTTTGTGAAGGCAAACAATTTCTTTTTACAAAAACACCGCCAGGAATTTTGCTGTTACTTTATCGATATAACCATTCTTCTGTTAGCTGCGAAAATTGACGAGCAAATACCTGAAGGGGCACGAGGTCAACAGATATTTTCTTTGCACGGAGGTTTTGTTTACTTTCGCCAACAGTCTTGTTTACTTAGGAAGGAAAATTAAAGTCCCACAGGCCTTTCTAAAAATTCTTATTTAAAAACGTTTTCTTGGCTGAATATCAATACATAGAATAGATAAATGTTGTAAGACGTTTTCATAGTGAAGTTTAGGCGTAGAGGCACTTTTACTATTTTTTTATAACTCTGTACTAAAACCGATTTTTAAAAATTTTCGCCACAATATGCATTTCGATTACTTTGATCTGTTTCAATAGCAAACGTCACAATCTAGTGCGTTATAAGCTATTCTCAATCCGATCTGACATTGCTTTCAATATAAAAAATGCAAAATTAGTGAATTGACCATCCAGTCCAGACAAGAGCATGGCTGGATATTGCACTTCAAAGCACAAATCAATTTTTTTCGATAATTTCCGCCTGTATTTCTTAAAGAATAGCTGACTTAACTTAGATGCAGAGTGGAAACTTGTGAAATTGTACTTGGTTGTGGCTATTGAAATCATATCTTACGAGATATTTACGAATAGACAGTTTCGTGGCAGCTGTTACAAAAACAAAATTACCACTCAACTTTATGAGACGTCAAAATGCAGTATAAATTGCAACACTTTAAAGCGTGGAGATGCACCTTTGCAATTAGGGGCTCTATACGTGATTTGCTACAAACCTAAACCGTATCCGGAACCTTTATGTCAGTTCCGGTAGCAGACATCACGACCTTGTGCAAATTGCGCTACTTTAATTCCGACTCGACATCTCTTTAAACATATAAAATGCTAAATAGTTCGATTTACCACCGAGACAAGGCAAGAGTAGGCTGGATCCTTCACGTCAACGCAACAAATAAAATTTGCCAATACTTTCCTCCTGAACTTCTCAACGTAAAGCAGCTTGATCCTAAATACCGAGCTGGAGCGTGCGAAATTGTTTCTGCTAGTTATGAAGGAAATAAAAGGAAATATACAATTTCATAACAACATCTGCACTCAAGGAAATAAATTGAAATCTCATACATCAATTGCTATAATTTCAAAGTACCAGCGACTAAAGTTTATGACCAGACATGCTAGTTTAGGAAAACAGACAATTTTCATAGAAGCAGTGAAGCAGTGAAGCAGTAGAAGCAGTTTCCATAGAAGCAGTAGAATTAACAGTCATAACAGTTCAAGCCAGATTTAATCACGATATTCAAAATGTGTTTGAAAACGACGTAATGTTGTATTCATTTCTTGAAAATACTTCGTGGAAAAAGACACGATAGTTTCCCTGCAATTCGATAATGTATGTAGACTCTGTTTTGTTAACAGCTTGCCAGACAAGGTAACATTTCACCTAGCCAGGAAATTCAATGTTCTTTTCCGTTTTCACGCGCTGTATTGAATATTTCGTTTTAAATCTCACAAATATTATGCATTTACATTCATGTCCATTGATATTTAAGCTTTAAGCACAAATGTTAAGCCTAAATGGGCTTCCTGAAATGACACTTGTTAGATAAGTTGAATGCAATCAAAATAACGCATTTTTTGAAGAAAAGGCAAGAAATTTTGGACGTTTTTCTCCTTTCTTGAATGTAATTTTTCGCGTGGGGAAGGGGGGGGGGGAGCTGAGAGGGTTGAGTTGTACAGGGGGGGGGGCAGTTTTCATTGACCACTTGCATGAGTGAAGAATTTTAATTGCTATATTTTTTTCCACAATTAGAGCCACGATCTGAAAGTACAAACATGCCCTCGCTCACTCTTCAAGAACTCGCTACGCTCATAAAAAATGGAGAATGAAAATTAATATGTCTCTAGATCGAGGACTTTACGATTACGATTCTAATCATCATGAAGTTGCGAAGCCACTCTTCAGAGAGGAAAAATAACAATGTAAAGATACTTCTTGAGTAGTGGAGGTGCCGGGCTGCTCTGCGGGCTGCATCTAGGAGTGTGTGCAAATCAGGATTCAACTCTAGGCTAATCGGTACCTCCACTGCCGTCACAGATGCGACCTTTGCTATTTTGCAGTTTATGACTTAACCGTGAGAGATAAGCTAATAAAGTAAGCGAGGGAGTTGTAGATAAAGAATCAATCTGTGTCGGTAACGGAGCCGTTTTCGTAATATTAATCTCCTGCGTTTCTTTATCGATTCACAAAAAATCGCAAAAAAGAGAAAATACAACATTTCAAGAAGCGGTGTTGGCCATTTTAGACCCAAAAAAAAAAGAAAAACGTCTCCGTTTCCGACACATATTGACTCTTAATCTACAACTCCTCCGAGTACTTTATTAGGTTATCTCTTACGGTTTAGTCAAAGAGCGCATAATAGCAAAGGTCTGAATCTGTTAAGACTCAAATCACCTTGCGAAACAATGGAGTTACACTATTTAGGTTCTGAGAACAGGGGATTCCGTTTTATTTGCCACAGCTTTTCTAATATTTACGCTTCAAAGTGTTTCAGTTTTACTCGCCATAATATATACAAGACTACCCAACTTCCAAATTAATGGGTATCTAAATGATACTTCAATTAGCTTTCGGCGATGGAAGTATCTTCTATTCAATATGAACTGAAATTCAATCTGAAATACTACTACGACATTACCGTCTAGCATCTTTTAAGTGGAGAATGACAATCTTTTTAGAAGGCTTTGTGCAAGTGTGTACCTTCAATAAAAATTTGGCTACATCAAAAACCACAGCGCAGTTTTTTCACAAATTTTAACAGTATTGTTTACATTTCAGTTACATATTCAGTTACCTATCGGGAAACATTGTGAAAACAGACAATTAAAAATAACACGTTATCGATAACATCCCACTTTCCTCCATCAATAAAAACACACACAAAGCGTAAAACCGTGGGAATTTCGTGCACGAAAAAAACACAATGCCGACATATTTACATCACCGTATCATTTCAATATTCGAATTGATGCTCACTGGAGTGTAAAAAAATTCCACATGATTCGTTGCATGATATTGGATCACACGATAATTTATTGCTTTATAATGTTATAGGTATCAACGATGCGCCTATTGAATGACAATTCGGTGCCGCTTTTCAGAAAGTCTCCCTGCATTTTCCGGCATTTTCCGGCCCATTTTCACGACGCTTTGTCATCGCTTTCTATGCTAAACGGTATCGTCATGCGAAAAGGGAAACCCTATTCGCTTTATTCACTTTGATGATACGTTAGCCAATAATGTTAGTGCTGTCTGCTTGAAATACAAATCGCGAAATATTCTTATTATTTGCCATGTACTCTATGGATGATATTCCTGTGTCCATAATATTTAGGCATTTATTTGGTCTGTGGCCCAATTTTTGTATTCTTATTTTATTATTATATTTTTAAATCGGCATGTCAGAGGAAGAATGCCTGGATAAAGTCACATACAAATAGGCGTAATAGTAGAGAAATGTCCGGACTTCATTTCATAAGGACTTCATTTCATAAGGACTTCATTTCATAAGGACTTCATTTCATAAGGACTTCATTTCATAAGGACTTCATTTCATAAGGAGTTCATTACAAAAGAATTCAACTTGAGTAAGCTGGAGCAAACCTGAGTGATCTTACTAGAACGAACTGATACTATCAGTGTGATACCAAAATATCACCTCCTTTGTTTGCTTTTAGTGGGATAATAACAGTGATACTTTTTAAGCATTCACAACCCAGTTTGCTACCGTTTTTTCAAAACTAAAACTAAAGATAGGACAAGTAAACGTGAGCGAAAGAAAATTTAGTAATTTGGCTAGGCGTAAAGTTGGAAGTACCCTGTGTTATCAATTATTTTCGATTCTGTAATGAAGACTGCAAGCATGGTAAAAATAATACTAGCTTTGCCATAGATTTTGCTATAGAATTCTGCCTGTAATTCTAACAGATGAATAAACGATATGGAAAAAAAGAAAATCTACGATCATAAACCGTTATCTTTTTACCTAAGAATTTAGACTTGAAATCGTGCCTAGTAGAACTGGGTGAGGTGGGAAGGGGGGGGGGGGGGAAGAGTGACATTTTTGGCCATTGCCATTCAGTAAATTGATAGAAAAATGCCGATAGGTCAATCAAGTTTTGGTATTGCAGTATTGCAGTGACATATGAGTGACAGTACACGAGTAATTAGTTTTATCCAGTTCACTTACAGCTGCTTATTCATGTATCTCATGCATTATTCTATGAGCGATGGCAAATTATTGTGCCAATCATTATTAGCCATTATAATATTAATTACCGGCATGTTAATTGCTCTCACGGATGATCGAGTTAAATAGGATGCATGCTTTAATGTGAAATAAAATTACAAATTTCCGTTTGAATTTAGAATTCAAAGTTAATGTGACGAGAGAGTAATATGATTGCAATATAATTAGAAATGCAAGTAAAGTGATTTTATTTCTGAAATTAATATTTCGTACACATTAAATTGAAAGTAGCTACTTTTAATGTCATTGATAGTAGTAAGAGGAAATTACGACCGGAACGTGTAAATTCATTTACCCCTGTCTATGAAAGACGTTATTCAAACATGAATGTTATTCTATTGAGATGTTATATAAACGTCCTCGTTAAATTAAATTAGCCCATTATAATATTATCAATTATTAGTTAGGTAATATCATGTAATGATCAAAAGGCAATAAATGTACAATATTATTGCCATTATTATTATTATTAATATTATTATTCATTTTCTATAATACTTGTTAACATTTATTGTTTGTTATTGATGATTTGCAAATAATTATGAGCAAGGTTCTACTTCGTATTGGCTTTAGTACATACTATAGTGGTATACTAATTGCCTATCCCGTACCGGAGCAGGGAGAGCTGGCACGGCATACTAGTTTCCTATCCCGTACCGGAGCAGGGAGAGCTGGCACGGCATACTAAATGCATATCCCGTACCGGAGCAGTGAGAGCTGGCACGGCACACTAGTTTCCTATCCCGTACCGGAGTAGGGAGAGCTGGCACGGCATACTAAATGCATATCCCGTACCGGAGCAGTGAGAGCTGGCACGGCATACTAGTTGCCTATCCCGTACCGGAGCAGTGAGAGCTAGCACGGCATACTAGTTGCCTATCCCGTACCGAAGCAGTGAGAGCTGGCACGGCATACTAGTTGCCTATCCTGTACCGGAGCAGTGAGAGCTGGCACGGCATACTAGTTGTATATTCGAGCGGAGCATGGATCGAACCTAAAGGGATGCGAGCACCTTTTGTTTCAGCAATTCCAAAGCGATGGTGCCGTAGGTACTACTCTATATTATTAAAAGAAGAACCGAGGATTCTCGAGAGACTAATTTATTCCCCTCCTTTCGCTACAAAAACTATAATGCCGATGTTATGTAATGCGGGGCGAGTATTTGTCTAGAATCAGAAATGCTGATGGAATGCATGGGCCTGTCCTATATATTCGAATAACCCGAAGCATTATGACCCATATTGCATGCGTGCAACAGAACTATGAAGACTGTAGATGGAGACGTAAAAGAAAGCAGTGCCTGATTGAAGATACCTTACACATATATTTTTTGAGAATTTTTCCATTTCCTGACCATCCTTCTATAGCTACATTTGGCCCACCGCTTGATCGACAAAAGCAATTGGAAAAAAGGCCCTGGTTTTATCCGCGGGTGGAATTGGGGGAGGGGGTAGCCAATGTGTGACAGTTAGTGACAGTGGGTGGGGGGAAGGGGGAGGGGTGGTTGGACATTTGTGGTTTCACAATTTGTTGTTAGGCAAAAGCAGTAAAAAAATTTTTTTTCCAGAAGTAACTGTTGTTACATAGTAAGTTTCAACCTTATGTTCTGTTGAATCATGCTTTGCTTGTTTGGTGAAACTTACAGTTTTCTGTTTATTGTTCACAGTTTAGTACAGCTCACGCCACCAATTGGACTAGAATTATGATTTTCGTAAATTTTGTACGCAGCTACAAAATCAGGATACTTTTTTTATCGGTCTTCGATTGAAAGGGAATTTAAGAAGGGGGTTGCCAATAATGGGTGGGGGTAAGGGTTTAGATATGTTGTGATTTGTCTGTATTTGACGTCAGAAATGAACATTTTCTATAAGTTAACGTATTTGCATGAACGGAAATTGCCTACATCGAGTGGGTCTTGTCAAACATTGTAGGTAGGTACCTAAAGTGTGCTTTAAGTTAGGATTGAAGCGCCCAGGGGCAATGAGCAGGTAGAATAACAACGTAGAATACCGGTTTGCTGTTGACATCCGAATGTTAGACGTTCCATAGTATTGACTAATGAAAAATCTTGCTTGGACGCAAAGAATGTGAACCAAATCGCCAAAAGGCCAAAGGTCAAAGGTCAAAAGCCAAAAGGCCAAGGGTTCGTAGGTGTTTGTAGGACTGGCATAAGAATGGAAATTAGCAAACTTTGTTGAAGAATCCAATAACTGATGCCTAAACGACCTGTTAGCTATAACTGAAAACTCCTTTTCTCTGGTTAGGACCGACTGGACTTACAGATCACCACAGAGACGATAGCTTTTGATTAATATATTGTTTTTTAAAGTTATGTTGATTGATTTTTTTGCGAAAAAAACTAATTTCAAGTCAGACTGATCGTGAAAAAATAAAAATATGAGAACGTTCAATCATAACCGTATTAATTGAAGTGACATCAACCTAGAAGTGAGACCACAGAATAAATTGGCAGATGTTTTAAAACCCGCAATCAAGGATGCTGGTGAATTGAAGCGCCAACTTTTCATCGAAAGCACGTACATTTTACGCTTCGCAAATCTTTGTCATTCGTGCGAAACTCAACGAACGAGCGATTGATTCAAATGTCAACGAGAAGAAAGTGATGAAGCTATCTAGCTTTTAGGCTTCTAGCTTATTTTACATAACTTTTCTTAAGACTAAAAGTGGACACATGCTCTACTCACTTGTGCAATTATTGCGATGAAATTGCGAAAAGCTGGCTTCTGAGTTCTGGGGCGATTCACGGATTTTAACTAAAATCTGTTTGGTCTATAAATCTATGTCTTGAGTCTGCGATGCTGAGCAGTTTCCTCTTATTCGCACGATGTAATGAGGAAAAAGATTTTGACCTATCGATCAAGAGATTTCATCATACGTTTGATAATTTGTCTTGTCACTTTCTTAATTAAGTCACATTTTTGGCTAATTTTAATGGAAGTACTTTTAACAAAAGTCTGTCAGATCAGTTTAATTGTGTAAAAATAACAGGGCTCAGTTTCTTACTATAATACTAACAAGGGCTTCGCGATGCAATACGTGTTGCGTTAAAGATGAGCGTAGCTGTTGGGGGTTAAGAAAACGGTAAACCAGTACGCCGCTAACAATTTAGGCAATAAGTGAATAACTCTTTATTTTAAATTTGAGGAAATCAACATTCAAAACAAGTTTGATTTAATTTCGTATCAAAACGGTAACATTTTACTAAAAATATGTGAAAACTTGTAAAAAGGGAATAAAAGATCATGCAGACTTTAGAAAGTGCTTGGGCGCAACATTACTATCAGAATCGGCAATATCAGCAGTTCTTATCTGTATTCATCCCAAGGGTATGGCAAGAAATCTTTTAAACAAATTGAAATTCACCGACTGAAAAACTTGGTTAGCACTACTTTAACTAAACAGGTAAATTTGCAATTTCTTGGGCCTAGCCACATATTTGATCGAAATTTGTTAATGCATCGTTATTTTTTATCAATTAGCGAATTTCGTTAAAACATTTGGCTAGGCCCAAGCAGTTGCAAAATTTCACCTGCTTAGTTAAAGTAGTAATAACCGGAAGTTTTACAGTCGGTGAATTTAAATTCATGGCATGACTTATAGCCTCTTGTCGGAGATTTACTTCTCGAGCCAATGCTCATGGGCCCCTCTGACTGGAAAATCATTTTGGGCCGTGGTGCTGCTGAAACAACTGAACTTACGGTATTTCGCTACCGGGGAGTTGGTATTAAGACAAATGCACTGACATCAGGGGACCTAGACCAATTTGCACTTGCTACAGAGACAACAGCGATATCTTGGCGCTCAAATCGAAGTCCATGTAGAAAAAACGATATGTAGCTAATATTCTAATGCACCGTTTTTTCTCCGCTTGCAGAATGAAGAGTACCGGAACCGGAAGTACTCTAGCGAGGCGGCGGGAAGTGACGTCGACACCAACGAGGTCAGGCAGCTGGATGCGATCGGTAAGACTGGAAGTGCGCATGTGTTGAAAACAAACAGGGAGAATCCCCTGATTGTGTGTCGTCATCTAATTAAAATGGACGCTTTTTAAATATCGCTGTTGATTCATTTTTTTTAATATTTTTAAATTACGAAAGCTCGTAATTGGCTATTCATTTTATTATTATGTACACAAATTAGCCTCCCAAAAGTCTTGTCCATTCCGGGATTTGAACCCGGGTCCCCAACTTTCGCGGCTGGTGCTCTAACCAGCTGAGCTAAATGGCCATTAAATTTGGGAGAAGTAATTTAATGGCCATTTAGCTCAGCTGGTTAGAGCACCAGCCGCGAAAGTTTGGGACCCGGGTTTAAATCCCGGAATGGACAAGACTTTTGGGAGGCTAATTTGTGTACATTATAATAAAATCGCTATTGATTGTCCATACCCCCCTGGGGACATTCAATTCTCACCCTGTATGCAAATTACTTCTCCCAAATTTAATGGCCATTTAGCTCAGCTGGTTAGAGCACCAGCCGCGAAAGTTGGGGACCCGGGTTCAAATCCCGGAATTGACAAGACTTTTGGGAGGCTAATTTGTGTACATTATAATAAAATCGCTATTGATTGATAATCAGGTTTTAAATCATCAATAAAAGAACACCAAAAGTCAATTATATGATCTGCTTTTTGCATGGTAACACTTTAACACGCTAAATTGCTTCATATTATAAATAGTTTTGTCCCTTTCACAATGTATACCTACCTAACTATGTGGTTAAATTACTAACTGGTTTGTTGGAATAAAGATGCCTGGACCTGTTGCTTCTTTCCCCCTGGAAGAACTATACCGTACGCCTTATTTCATTATTGGAAGTCGCCGGTCACAGAATGGAATCAAACTGGTTCAAACTAGGAAATTAAGTTTGTGTTTCTAAGCTATCTGAAAATGTTTGATCTGGCCTGCATACAGCATTTCCACTAATAAGTTTCTCTTTAAGTTTCACAACCATTTGCGGTGTAATTACTGACCTGAACTTTATAATAATTGTTTGATTAGTACCAAGTCTGGCTACCAGGGCCCTGTGCCACAAAGCAGCTGGGTAGTGAAACAAACAAGGTTGAGCTGGTTATAACCATGGGTTAATTAATTTAGGATCAATCGAATTTCAAGTTTTAGCCAAAATAATCCCTGAGTCATCTACGAAATTTGAACACAGCTGGGATAGGAAGTGATTCCTTCTTTGCTGGCTGGCGAAAAATAGAGAGTTTGTCAAAAAATTTTGATGAAAATTTAGATCGTGTGAAAAAAATAAGAGCAAATTTGAAATTATATATTTTCTATTTAGTCCCTCAAGTTCAAATGTAATGATATAAATATAATACATATTTTGGATAAATGTAATTTTTACGTTCAATCTCTCAGAGAATCTCTCAGAGAATAGTCTCAGGGAATTATTTTTTCTTCGAAATTTTTTTTTTAAATATATATTTTCCCCGATGAAGGGCATGTCATGTTCGGTTGATATCTTCCCCAACCGTTGTGGACATGACATTCGGAAACGATTCAATCGAATTACGTTATTTTCAGTATCATATTTCCCATACCGTATACATACTCTAAAAACACTATGTGGTATATTGTTTGAAACAATTTTCAAAGCATGTTTTTAACAACCATTTATATGTTTCGTCATTCGACATGGTACAAAACATGACACGTTCTGTCGACTCATGTTATCGCGACAAAAGCTGGGTGGAAACTTTGCCGGAAAATTCGTGCCGAGGAAAATTAATTTTCCGTGACGCCCAGAGGCTAGATCCGGGCACGTGACTCCTACCACTGAGAGGGTAGTGCCGAGCGCGCTTCAAAAAAAATCCTTTCACAAAAACATATCAACACAATTTTGTAATTTTCCTAGCCTGAGCCTAGAATCTACAATGTATACATGTGACTTTATATATTTGTCAATTTTTGCATCAAAGTTCTTAATTTGTTTTAAAATACTACCTGTAACTCTCATACCTATCAAACATTTCATTATATTTCATTCTGATTGGAAATGGAACGAAAAACTGCCATACAGTCAGTTTTTCTGAATTAAATCTTTCCTCGACAGTGTAAAAAAAACGCCGCGAGCAGCTATGCTCAATTACACTTGATAAACCATACCAATTGTATAGCAAAACAACCATTTGCAACTAAAATATACTACAAATTCCCTGCACAGGAGATTACTTTTTAAGGAGATTACTTTTTTCTCTGTCTGCTATCAGGTATAAATAAGAACGTACCGCCATTTTATAACCTAGATGTTTTTGACACATCAACACCACATTGACACAACACAAGCTATACGAAACTGTCAAACTGCCATACCACTATAAGCTGTCAAACGTTAATTTAGAAAAACAGTAGATTTGGCATTTACAGCCAAGATTATACATTTTCAGAGAGCTTAGGGGAAAAGTTATGATCCAGGTGCGGATACCAGAGCTATAATCTGTGAACCGCAATTTTCAGCCACAATTATACAAATATGCGACCAACTAAGAGGTAAAGGAAGCAACAGGTGAAGTCTTAGCTGCTCTTTGTAGAGCATTGTGACTTGCGAGACAGTCACAAGCGGCTGAACTCCCACGCGTCTCTCTTTTTACTTCGTAATATGACAGAAAGTGGCTGCCACAAGCCACATTTTGCTGCAGATGGCAAAGCGAAACATACAGTGCTTATTGAGTATATAGGTATTGAAATCGTGCTGCTTCGGAAAATGTATAATTTAGGTGCATTTATCTCTATTGTATTTAGGCTTTTCCAGTATATACCATGTGTTAGCTGTATCATAATGAGATTTCGTAGAGATTCAAAGGTCAGACATATCTAGTTGATACGATAGAGTGGTTGAGAGTAGAGTGGGGATGAAGCCCAGGGCTCATTCCCCAAGAACCAAGTGAATTGAGTAGTAAATGTTAACACCGAGACTATAGAACGGAGACAGAACTAAATTGGGAGCCTTTAGCCTTTACGCAGGTGCATAGTACGACATAATCTGGAAACAAATCGCTTTAGGGTATTTGAGTGCATGAACCCTTGCGTTATTTTAAGTAATTTGTATTTTATTTGTGCTTTTACTCGCTTGTAAAAATCGAGTTTCTGTTGTTTTCTTCGTTTTGTCTGGATGTTACGAGTAGCCAGTCAACGTAGATCAACTCGTAGTCATACGACATTCCGTGACAGGGGGCTTTTTGTATGAAAAATGGTAGACTTCTTTGATTTCATTGCCGGATTTATTGACCAAAAATCTATGTTTTGAAACGACTGGTTCACCCAAAGATACATTCGTGACAGCCAGTCGTTTGCGATATGGGTATCATCAAGTTTTATACCCTTACTGCATCAAAGGGGAGAGGGAGAGGGGTTGTCAATCGCATCAATTCATAGCCAGTGGATTTTATCATAGCGTTCACCTTTGATCACTAGGCTAGTATCAGGGGAATAGCAGTGATCGATCTAGGCATCGTCTCCATACGCAGCTTCAGTCATTCCCTATGCTGTGTGATCACTGATCGTTATATCTTATTGTAATTATCCAGTATCATTTATTTTAAATATTGAATGCTATTTGACAATCCTTGACCATTTTTGAGTCCTAGAATTAATTTATCAGATATAAAAATTGTATCCATTTACGGTGCAGTCGATTTTCAGCAGCACTAACAAACTGAAATTGCGTTGAAAGCAGTGCTATGTGCTCACATTTTACTTTGATACCATTCGATTAGTTATCATATTATCACACTATGATTCATCTCGATTGCTCAATGGGTAATTGGCAAACTGATAAACCGAACGTATTCGGCATCTACAAGATCTCATCTCAACACTGGCTAGTAACCTGTTGGCATAGCATTACAACATTGGAATCCCCTAGAGAACAAAAACTATTGTCACCTGTACCTTACGTCTAGAATGATAAATGCGTTCACTACACAATAGATTTACATTGTTACTCTGTTTATGCCAACAATATGTACTAATGTTGTAAGCACTGTTGTACCTATAACATACCACATGGGAAGTCATGAAAAATTACGAAATATTAATATTAACACTGTTTGCTTTGCGACATTTTTACCATCGATGCCAGTTTCCAAAATCTTATGTGAACAGTTTTAAGTCCTCCAAATCTTCAACTGTTTGAAAGAAGCATTGCATTTAGATCCTTAAAAGTTTAAATTTTTCAAAGTTGGCTTATCTGAAGTGGTTGGAAGTTTTTCCAAAAACGCTTTTAACTGATGAAACACCTTAACTTCCGGGAAAGGGGGTATCCCAGTGTATAAGTGAGTAAATGACAATGCAAATTTCTAGCCCAATTATTTCAACAGTGTCGCATTATACACCCGTGGTAGCTACATGAACTAAGGAAACAGGGATGTGTTCTCTGTTTCTGTGGCAGAACAACAACAAGTATAAGTAATTGGATGTTACATTAAAAATCGATTCATAATTAATACTGGAATGTTTTGGAGGGAAGCCTTCCTTTTGCAGTGCTATAATAAAGATAACAACTTCACGCTTGATTTCTATAATTATGACGTGATTAAAGACAAATCAACTTTCTTAACCGCAGACTTCATGAATAGTTAACTGTAGCGCCTCCCGCGGCGAGTTCTCCAATTATGCTAAGGGGCTCTTAGCCCCACACTCTATATCGCAAGATTTTATAGAACTTGATGATGAAGGAAAGTTCTGCTATAGAGTAATAAAATGGCTTGGTGAGAGATGCAAAGGATTCAAATCGGAACTTTTATTGGTGTGTGTGTATTAGCATTAAGCTGTAACTATTTTTTTGATAAAGAGAGGGAACAGTCTAGACATTTTAAAATGAAGGAAACGGTAGATGCCTGCACTCTGAGAGAGAGGGGGACTTCCAAGAATGATTGAAAGCTCTAATTCGATGTTATTATTTTAATGGTCAACATTGTATGCGCAGTCGTGGGGATGGTTTTGGTTGGATGAGGGCATTTAGTCAAAACAACAAGCATATGACATGTAAATTATGGAATACCATATATTTTGGTATCAATTAGTGATAATGATGATGATATAATTTATTTTATTCAACATTTTCCCGAGCTGACGCTTAAGGTATTATCACACGAACGTTAAAATCTAATGACTGATTGTAATAATTTTTCTCTGTGATAATTAGTGTACCTGGATACCTACATGAATTAATATTAATATTCGAAATAAAGCTTCAATTAATTGAATATGTCAACTTTTTCTGGTAGAGACGACGGTGAAATATCAAATTTCGGCCGCATTATGCAACTCAATTCACTTGCACTGTTATAGAGTTAGCCCAACAACAATATTAACTATGTATACAGTTCAACTATGGAGCATCCATATTAGTATACCTAGATGAAGCAGCGAATACAGTCTGGCACAGCTGTACCATAACGACCAATCTTTTCACGTGGCACGTACTCGTTCAACGGGCTGGGTATGTCATGCAAACAGCGTAAATATTCGAAGACTTCATACAGACTGAATATACGAGCGTCCCAAGCATGTGCAATACACATCAAGCAACAATATCCATTGTTACTTGTTGATCCATGCAAGAACAACAATGTTGATTTTGGCTGAAACGTTTTCGCCAACGGACGTCCAACGGAAAAAAACGGTACTAAAATAAAAGATTTAAATATTGATGGTGTTTGAAAATCAACGGAATTGATATATTAATTAGATTGATGAATTGGATGATGGAATTATAGGAGCTTGTGGATTTGTGTGCTTTTGATAGCTCTGTGAGGATAAGTTGATAGATTTTGTTGTATTTTAAAACGCAGTGTTTTGACAGCCGGCGTTTTAGCAAATAATTGGTAGGTGCAAATAGTGGGATTAAATGAAAGGATAATGATGAGTAATCATATCAGGTTTATAGTCAATTTTGCATTTTACAGTCTTTTATGTATACCTAGGAAATCGGATCAATAACATATAATTTCGGTGATTACTTGCAGAAAAGAATATCATGTCTATAATATTTTCGCTTATCTTTTTAAAATGTAAAATCATAATGTCTTCATTGGATGATAACAATGATATTTAAAAATATTTATATATTATCCAATGATATTATTTAATATAACTATGTTACTTTATAATATATATATATATATATATATATATATATATATATATATATATATATATATAACTGTATTTAACTGTATTTATATGTCAAACTATATAAAACTACCACACAAGTGGTTGAGTAAGGAAATGGAAATGAAAGGAGGAAAATTAGTAATAGGTTTACCATTCCAGTGCAACGTTACCATTATTAGGTGGTTGGGTGGAAGGGGGGTAAAGATTCTGAATTTACGTCAGAATTATGGTAAAGGGCGGGTGGGGAGGGGTTTAAGAAGGGGGTTGGGAGAAGGGGATGAAATTTTGTATTTCCATTCGCAATCGTATACCAAATATTTTTGTCATGTAGGTACACGTATTGATTCTAAGAATGTTCATGCAAAATACATTTCGTTCGATATGCTTTTCGTCCATCGGATAAGACCTTGTAAGCAGCTGAAATGTTATCATTTCTATCAAATTGACGGATTTTCGCGAACCACATTCGCCGCCAAATTGATAAACTCAAATGTATGGGTATGATGGGAAATTATGAAGACTGTCTCTTTGAGTAATTTCCTAACATAACTGGCATTGTCGTCATAAGTATATTGTCGTCAACGTATAAGTATAGAAATTCTCAAATTTATTGGATCCATGACTCCCTTAACCGGGGAACGAATTTTTACGGCTCTCTTGTGCTCACGAGTTTTACAATGCAACCTGTACTTATCTTCACGTTTTCGCAAGTTGCCTGTGCAATTATTGATACATCTTAAGTGGTCGACTCAAAGTATATTAAAACACATTTCTGGATAGGTATCTATAATCTGACAAGACAAGGATTTTTGTCAAGTGTATAAACACAGGGAATAAGTATTATTTCTATACAGAAAAATTGCGATGCTAGAACTCTTGTGAAAATTCTGCGACGCCCCGGGAGCCTCAACTCACAGTTTGTGAACTACTGTAATAGGGGATGGAAATTATTTAGGTAGAGGAAGTAGAATATGTAATGCCTTGCCAATATAAAGTCGCCTATATAAGCTGTTTCTGGAGGTTATAGACTTAGCTGTTTTAATAGTAAACTTAATGATCCTTCTGGGTCGGTTAAAGATATCGAGTGGGATTTGGTTAACAGAGCAACAGGGAATTGATAATTTCAAACAAATCCTTTTTAAATTATTCGTTCCCCGAACCCAGATATCGTGATGATCAAAAAACCATTAAGATAATTCCTAAATTAATTCTGAATTCCTGGATTCTATCTGAAATAGATCACTAATTAGAAATTGAACACACAAAAGCTGACTTCTTCATTATTCTATCTGTTACTGTTCTTACATATTATATTACGTAACGTTATAAACACTATCTTGGACTTTATCTTTACTTTGTGAATAATTACTATCTCTAGATATTGTGATCTTCAAGTTCTGTTCGTATTGTGAATCTTAACCTCTATATTATTTATATGTGTTTTCTAACAAAACCCGTGTTTTCTTCTCTGTGAACTATGCTTTCAACATTCCGAGAAGTGAAAAAGAAAATACGTTACGTACCAGTGTACCGTCTTGTGCAATTTTCAAGGTAAGACATCATTTTTGTTATTTTTGCATACAAATTCAGGGGATATTTTATTCCCCAGTCGTAACTGTTCACCCGTGTCGTTTCTGCTTCTTTGTGTTCTGTAAATATACATTGTTTATGTTTACTATGCACAACACAAATTATGATGTATGTTTTTTCTAATGCACAAAATATTTCAAAATGCCAAAAAGAGGCTAATTTACATAACAAAAAATTACACAATTTAACAATAATTCATACTTACAAAACAAACATAATTACAATAAGTACACAACTTTTTCTTAATGCATTGCAGAATGAAGTTCCAATACCTTATACTGTCTATACCTTATACTGTCTGTACCTAAGTTTGTCTTCTAAGATGAAAATCGTTGAAAAGCAAACTTTCCGGTTCATTGTTTGCTATTTTTGGCAATATAAAATACAGGACCTACTTAAAAGTTTAATAAACTCTTTGCGATAACATGTTGCTTTTTTTATTTCTTATGAGCATGTTATTCAAATAAAAGAGACTTCTTTATAGGTTCCTGCTTGCTACATAAAAAAGGAGCGGCCACTCGCAGTGGCATGAAATAATTCTGAGTCTTCAATGCAGTCTTTCTTATCATTTAATCAATAAACCTGAGACCAAGGCTTGAAAAAAGTAAATGTTTGTGTCTCATCTATTATTTACAATGCATCATTGGTGTTTTATTCAATTCAACTGTGAACTGATAGAGGGATAGACGAAATTAATTAACATTACTCAAAAATTTTATCAAGTTAATTGAATAATTAAACAGAGCCCACCAAAAGGCAACAAGTTAATTGTTTCCAAATACGACAATGATATTATTTGCAAATGTAAAGCCAGCTTCGTTTTCGCCAGCTCCATTCGTACGGAAAGGAAATCTCGGAAAAGCGGCTTTTCACCATCGATAATGAGATTTCCGTTTGTGATTCGAGGAAATTTCAGGGACTAATGGCCTCTGAAATTACGACACAAACGGTTGGTTCGAAGAATGCGGATTAGATCTTGAGATTGGGCAAGAAATAACTTTATCACTGGCTGGATTATGATGGCTTGATGTTCGATTTTATTTAGATTAGGTGGGCTAAGTGAGTTTTGAAATACTCGAAAGTAATTTAACAATTTACACAAAGTATTTTTACACTTAATTTACACAAATAATTTAACTTTCTCGCCCAAATGCCCATATACCAAAATGCCCAAATGCCAAAATGCCCAAAATGCCAAATGCCCGAATAACCCAAATGCACCGCAAATAAATCGCGAAACTAGACATATTCTCAACAATTTATAATACCCATATAACTATTCCCTGATGTTGACAATATGTTCACGATAAGTTCAAGATGATTCAAGTTTTGCAGCCTTTGGTAAGCCCCGCCTTGTGCTGGACAACAGCATGGGCTGTAAGCTTTGAATTGTTTGGCAAGCCCCGCCTTGTGCTGGACTACAGCATGGGTGGTAAGCTTTGAAACGTTTGACAAGCCATGCCTTGGGCTAGACAACAGCATGGGCTGTAAGCTTTGAAACGTTTGGCAAGCCATGCCTGGGCTGGACAACAGCATGAGCTGTATGCTTTGAAACGTTTGGCAAGCCATGCCTTGGGCTGGACAACAGCATGAGCTGTATGCTTTGAAACGTTTGGCAAGCCATGCCTTGGGCTGGACAACAGCATGGGCTGTTAGCTTTGAAACGTTTGGCAAGCCATGCCTTGGGCTGGGCAACAATATGAGCTATGCCTTTTAAAGTTTGAGAAGCTGGCTGGACCACAGCATGGGCTGTAACATGCTCAGCTGTACCTGCACGTGGAATTGCTTTTTTGAGCGTCGAAAAATCTTTCCGCAAGTGAGCCAAGACAAAAATTGGCTTTGCGAGACAGCGAAAATTACAATGCGATGCTTGTCCGAGATATAGATGTGTTTTCTAATACACAAAATAAATGCGATAACATTTGAAACCATTGCTTTGTGTAGGCACTTATATTTAGAGTGTACTGTAGAATAAAATATACGTTTATTAATGAAATATTTTATTTTGTAAGCCAATTAGGAATGACACTGTTTTCACGTTGAGCCATATTAAAAGATTGCAGCCATTTTAAAGCTTTTTTACAGGTATGTACCTAGATTGCAAGACCGAAGTGATATTATTTTCAATTTAACAAGAAGTCTGCCAGTTTCCTCCAGGCTTCACTCTCAGCTAGGTTTAGAGATTAGGATGAGATAGGGAAATGGGAAAACAATTTTCTTGATCAAGGCGAAGGTATTCAGATCTGTTGTAGGGTGAAAAAAATTAATTGATAAAGTTTGTGAACGAATTTGGCGAGTGATTGGTTCTATCGATTTTTGCGAATTTTCTTGAGCTGGAGGCTGGAATTCTATGGTAGGTATACCTATAGTCTATAGTCATTGGATTTGTTTTGTTGTATTTGATTTCCCCCTTGCTTAAGATCAGAGCCGCAAAACTTTTTTGGCGATAGCCAATCGTAGATTTTGTGAAAATACGTTCCATTTCTTGCTGGGCTCGGGAAGGCATAGAAAAACATATAAACATTTTGGGGATAGGCCAATTGAATAGAACTATATAGTGGCTATCGTAGGTAAGAGTCGTGTAAGGAATTTTTTTGCGAGATTTTCTGAACTCGTTTGAAAATAAATACTATTGCAATCATATTGGTATATCAATACTTCCAAAGGACATATTTCAAGCAATCATACGATAAACTATTTTAACGGTCTTGTCCCAGGCTAGTATCGCATCCAAATAGATCACCAGGCTGCCAACACATAATATTATTAAACAATAAGAATGTTTTAAATCAATATAATTTTGTGTCAATTGCAAGAATAAATGAGTTAACAAATTTGCATTGAATTGATCTAACAGCAGATTTTGTTTAATGAATTTGTGTTAGGTTATTCAATTGCTTGGCAATACTGTCCGATCGAGCTTTTTATCCTAATTTAGTTTTGACTTCCACCGATCATACATAATGAATCTCTGTAAACATTTTATTTTACCAACCAAATTTTACCATATAGTTGCCTACAGTGGCCATACAGTGTACCTTAACCTAAAACTCACTTTACACAACAAACAAATCAACGCTTTGACTGTACCCAACCTCATCAGAATTACCTCTGTCGATAAAATGAACGTATAGCTTGTAAACAGAACGTGCGAGAAGCGCGATCGTAGCGGTCTGATTACATTAAAAGTATTGGAACCAATTAAAACCCCTGATTGTGCCATTGATTTCGTTGTGAATGACGAGATGATTGCACAGCATTGAGTCTCTACTAAACTTTGCGGTACATTTCCTAACGAATACGCGAGGGACTAGGCAGACTTATAAACTTTTGAGTGCATTTATTATTCTTGCTAGAGTACGACTCTGACAACATAAAAGAAAACTCTCAATAACTATGTGAGGAGCCTGTTTGTGTAACATGCATGTTGGAGGAGGTTTGAAAAGTTTGTTTGAAGTACGTCCAGTGAGATTATTAAACTGTATTGTTATGTTCATCGATTAGGCACTTTTGAAAAAATTGGAATCCGAGTGTAGAGATTTTCCCTACTATAAGCGATTAAATAAAACATATGAAAGTTCTTTTATGGATGTGAAGTAAGTTTTTGAACTTGGCTTTCACGTGCATTCAGCATTGCTAATGAACACTTTTACACTTTTTACTACGATTTGAAGGAAAATAAATAAGCGGGATTTGAATGCAAAATGAAATCAATCGAAAGTTACAAAGGCGAAAAAACTTTGGGGGAAAAGATTGGGTTAATACTTATGGCATTCCAGCCCCCAACCATATAAGCGTCACAGTTGTAAGGTAATTTCCGGTACTCCTTAGGTACTTTCAAAAGAAGCATCCGGAAAGTTCTCTGAGAAGTAATAGACTCCCTCCAACTGATATAATTTCAGTTTCACCAATGACACTACAATCTATTATAGTTCGAATTTGTGCGAAAGCTAGAGGTCATTGCATGAAGGATATAATACTGCGCCTACATACAAATCAAAACTTAATTTTAATCTCAATAATATAGAAACTAACTATTGAGACCAGCACCTATGCATATCCCCAAATTTATTTTAGCTTAACTTGCCCAATTTGGTCCGGTTACTTTTGTTTTTTCTAGATTATTACACAGAAAAGTAAATCAAAGCACAAAATTACCAGCAGCTACATTAACTTATATCAAGGACAAAAAGTTAAGGCTAAAACATCCGGCTAGAAAGCCAATAAAGGCTACCACTACTTGATAACCTTGTGCTTTCTCTGGCTACAATTAACTGCCAACCTTGCACTTTCCCTGGCTACAATTAACTGCCAACCTTGCACTTTCTCTGGATACAATGAACTGCGAACCTTGCACATTCTCTGGCCACAAATAACTGCCAACCTTGCACTTTCTCTGGCTACAATTAACTGCCAACCTTGCACTTTCTCTGACTACAATTAACTGCCAACCGTGCACTTTCTCTGGCTACAATTAACTGCCAACCTTGCACTTTCTCTGGCTACAATTAACAGACAACTTTGCACTTTCTCTGGCTACAATTAACTGCCAACCTTGCACTTTCTCTGACTACAATTAACTGCCAACCGTGCACTTTCTCTGGCTACAATTAACTGCCAACCTTGCACTTTCTCTGACTACAATTAACTGCCAACCGTGCACTTTCTCTGGCTACAATTAACTGTCAACCTTGCACTTTCTCTGGCTACAATTAACAGACAACTTTGCACTTTCTCTGGCTACAATTAACTGCCAACCTTGCACTTTCTCTGACTACAATTAACTGCCAACCGTGCACTTTCTCTGGCTACAATTAACTGCCAACCTTGCACTTTCTCTGGCTACAATTAACAGACAACTTTGCACTTTCTCAGGGTACGAGACTGCGCGATCGCCCTGGGACTGGCAGACCAGCGCAGTCGAGCTGCGCAAACGTCTGCTGCTGCGCGCGCTGCTAGACCGCATGGCGCAGCGACATGATGCTGTTAGCATGATGCTGAAGAGACAGATGAGCGGAAAAATGGCGGGGAGCCTGGACCCGCTAGGGACTGGCAACACTGTTGGAAATGCGAATGGGATTGGGGGAGGGAGCTTACTGCGAAATGTTGGTGCACTTGGGGGAGGGAACTTACTTCGGAATGTGGATGGACTAGGGGGTGGGAACTTAGTTCGTAATGTGGATGGACTTGGGGGTGGGAACTTAGTTCGGAATGTAGATGGACTTGGGGGTGGGAACTTACTTCGGAACGTGGATGGACTTGGGGGTGGGAACTTACTTCGGAATGTAGATGGACTTGGGGGTGGGAACTTACTTCGGAACGTGGATGGACTTGGTGGTGGGAACGTACTTTGGAATGTGGATGGACTTGGGGGTGGGAACATACTTCGGAATGTGGATGGACTTGGGGGAGGGAACTTACTTCGGAATGTGGATGGGTTAGGTGGTGGGAACTTACTTCGGAATGTGGATGGACTTGGGGGTGGGAACGTACTTCGGAATGTGGATGGACTTGGGGGTGGGAACTTACTTCGGAATGTGGATGCACTTGGCGGAGGGAACTTACTTCGGAATGTGGATGGACTTGGGGGAGGGAATTTACTTCGGAATGTGGACGGACTTGGCGATGGGAACTTACTTCGGAATGTGGATGGACTTGGCGAAGGGAACTTAGTTAGGAATGTGGATGGCCTTGGGGGTGGGAACTTACTTCGGGATGTAGATGGACTTGGGGGAGGGAATTTACTTCGGAATGTAGACGGACTTGGCGGAGGGAACTTACTTCGGAATGTGGATGGGCTTGGTGGAGGGAACTTAGTTCGTTCCATCGAGAACTTTCCTTTATATTACGAAAGTGAAAGCGGCGACGAAGACGAAAACTAATCTGATGATACAAATTCCGCAATTTGGACGATTTTGGAGGTGAAAAAGTTCCGTTGGGCAAGAGATTCCGCTGGACGTAAACTGAGAAAGAAATGGTTGAAACCTTTAATTTTGATGTTTTGAATTGCTGCATCGGTTTTGATGAGAATGTGGCGTTTGCTTCAACCGTGTCATAGCTGATGCCATACGCAATTGGTCACCTTCTTCAGTTTTTCGTTGCCGAAATTTGTACTGCCATTTTCCTTTCACAAATGCAAATAGACAGTTGGTGCTTTTGTTCATATACACAATATAAATTTAAAAAAAGAGCTAGAAAATAATATCTCCAAAAGCGAAAAGCTGAATAAGCGAGCTTCACGGAAATACAGGGTATATAATAAAGGTGGCATGGGAGTTGTATTCGAACATCTTTAGATGCATCGAAGTTGAGCACGGTTTTCAGTGTGGCCCATTAAAATCCCGGAGGTCTGCTATTATGTTTTTTGCATCGTAGAGGCATCCAGGAAAATATGGTTTTTCTAAAAGTGTCACTGAAGACTTGGTTCTTGTCATGCTCAGCATTATATACTACACTTACCTAAGTTGATCTCTAATAAATGAAACCTCATGCCTGTATAAGTATGTTTCAAAGCCATTAAAATTTCAGGAGAATTCTCATGTGAAAAAAAAGCTTCAACATATCCTCAGCTTATTCTTGAAAGCTGTAGAATTGAATTTCAGAGTAAAAGGGAACAAAGTAATCGCTATAACATAATTCATATTTTTAATGTATCTTTACAAGTTACAATTTACATCCATAACTATGAGAACTAGGGTTCGGTATAAAATGAATGCCAGAAACGCCATGTCCAAATGAAATTATAAAATGTTCTCATTGGCATTACCACATTGATATACAATTGTGATCCAGTGAGATTAACTATTCACAAACCATATTATATGTTGTCGGTGTGTTCTAGCAAGGAAATAAAACAAAATTATTTATTGAATGCATTTGTTTGGTTGATTAATTTATATCTATGTGAGTAAAACAAAAAATTGTACCAATTATATGTATATTATATTATATTATAGTTTACGTAATACATGGGCATATTTTAATATGTGACGTCACTATTTAAATGCCGAATATTCTCCGGAATATCTCGATTGCGTTTCGTAATATTCTCCCTTGTTTCAGGCAATTGTTTCCGGGCTCATCAATAAATTATATGATATGCAGCCTTATTTTAATTTTGAAAAAACGACTGTGCGCGCAGCATATTCATAAATTTAGAGAGGTCAAATATTTTGATTAAATTTATTTCTGCCTAAACTGTTTCAACTGCATATTTTTGTGTCATATTTTCTTTGTTTTTATTTCTTTGTGACCTCAAGGATGTTAATATAATTTCCAAAACTCGGCACAAGAACGCAAATGGTATCCATGATTTTTTTTTAATTTTACCGTTGGGTTTATATTTATAACCCTGTAATGATTCTACTTAGTTACTATAAACTAGCCTTATCAAACTAGCCATAGAAACTAACTTATAAGTTAGTTTCTATGGCTAGTTTGATTAATATAAATCAAAATGGTTGCATTCCCTGAAATCAGAAAATACCCCGAGGGTTAAGTCGTAACTCTTCTTTGTGGATCTGGGCCCTGAAGAGTAAAATATCAAATTACAGATGAGCGTAAATTATGGTATCGCAATATTTGACAATAGGCGACATACGAAACACTACGCCAGTTGACAATTGATGGCATATGGCAATATTTACCACCTGCAGGTGGAGGCAACCTCCTGCGTCGGATGGACAACGTCGCAGGTGAACGTCTGCTGCGGCAGGTGCGAAGGCCAGGGCTGGATTCGCTGTCCGGGGGTGGATTCGGCGTCTCTAAGCGCATGGACTCGCTCAGGTATACGGAAGGTGCAATTGCATTCACTGCAGTGCAGTCTGGCGTAATATGTTTGGTACTTATTCTAACAGTTTGTTTTTGTTGTGGTTCTTATATAAAAAAATTCCATCTTATACTGTGTTGAGTGTAGGTCACGTGCCATAATTACTTGATCCTCTTATTTTTTATTTGGAGACAAATTTGAGTGATCTTTTACCAATATTCGTGATTTTCATTGAGGGTAACTTAAATTAATAATTTATCATCCCTTATCACAGATACTATCTCAAAATGGTTTACGAATCTCTAGGTTAATGAATAAGAAGTTACGATGAGAATTAGTATATGTTATCTTTAATGAAAATCGTGAAAATTGGTAAAAAAATAACTCAAATTTGTCTCCATATGTTAATTAAGAGGACCAAGTAGGTCATGGATCGAGAAGCGTCACATATGCTTGATTTAACCATATTCCTAAAATTTGTGAAGTTTCTTGCAGAAATGTTAACAAGGCCTTTGCAAAAAGTTTAATGAAAATTATATTAATCTTTGTAAATTCTGAATGCAGATATGATTACAAAACTGCTTTTTTTACTTGCTGAAAAATGCAGGTTTCAGTCTAGAACACTCACAGTTATTAAAACTCACAAAAACAACAATAAAACATTATTTTTCTTTTGGTCTAATGAAATTGAAGATTTTGCTTTGCTCCCTTACGCCGTTATATAGGCTATGATACCTAATTGCAAATATCCAATTTTTCAATTATAAAAAATCAAACTGTTGCTATTGCAATATAATGGAACAATTGCTCTTTATTAGATTGTTTTATACCTTGTGGTAGTTTTTAGCTTTGCCTACTGCATGTTCATTCATTTATAATGTCAATTCAAGATTGGAATTCTCTGATTTTATTTACCACGATACAGCAATAATAATTCGAACAAATTATTGAAGATTAAAAGCAGCATCTACAGCTGAAACTGGGATATATCTGCGACGCTAACCTTTCCCTCAATAGACTGTCCTTTCACACAAGAAAACAAAATGCTCCAACCAATGAAACCTAATTACATACTAAAAACATTTTCTGCTTTTTTCCAGCGGCAAGGGTTTTGGCGAACAGAAACGTAACTTCGACGAAATCGACCGCAGCGGTTTCAACAGCTTCGCAAAGAAGAACTTCGACGAAATTGATAGGAACGGATTCAACGGTTTTGTGAAGAAGAACTTCGACGAGATCGACAGGAGCGGATTCAATGGATTCGTCAAAAAGAACTTCGACGAGATCGACCGCAGCGGTTTCGATAGTTTTGTCAAGCGAAATTTCGACGAAATTGATCGAGTAGGTTTCAGTAATTTCTTAAAGCGTAGCATCCCTGAACTGCTAACTCGATACTATCAATCAAAAGATGCCAATTAGCTAGACGCTTAGTCTGTGTAAAGATTAAGAAAAGGATTGAATAAAGCCAGATATTAAAGTTTGGTTTTTCATAAAAAATATATATTTATTTTCCCTGTAGATATAATAATAATATGTGTATATTTTTTGAATATTTCTGGAGCAGATTAGTTTAAATATCGGGTGGTCCTTTGTCCAAAATTAATTTGATTTACTTCAATTGGAAATCAATGTTACGTGCAATTTTTTATATTGTTGTCATTAAATTTGGTAAGAGCGTTAGTAATGTTCGAGATTAATTATTAACTTATGAATGTTAAGAATGATGCACGTTTATTAAAATATTTTGAGGGTGTAAGTCTTTCAAAGTTTGCAGATTATTTCAAGCCACTATGATTGTAATTGTATATAATATCGGTACAAAGAAGTGAGTTTTAACAGTAAATCATTCGTACTTGTGGAAAGCTGCTTGCGGCGTTATTGAGTGCATAAAAATTTGTTTTTATTAATAACTTTCTTCATAACTACACGTGTCTACATACCTACATGTAATTTAGGAAACAGTGGATGTGTTTACCTATCCAAGACTTGAAAGCATCCCTATTTTTATTTGCAAATACGTATAGGTATTTCGCCATAAATTGTTGTTCAACTCTACGTGTAATTAAACGCTGGCTAAGATATTGACATAGTTGTCGTTCAGTAGTAAATTGATTTTAAATCAAACGATGAAACTGCATATTGATTTAAAATGGAAGAGTGCATATCACTATTTATTTAGCTAAAATGCTGTGGTGATGCTACGCCATATAAAAGAAATAAAAATTGCAGACAGCTACTATATTTATGAAGATTTTTTATGCTTTGTGATTATTTTGATTTAAGAAAATGTTTATATTGCATTGCCAACCATTATACCCATACGCCTACTGTCACAAATGAAGTATGATTGATTCGAATTGTAATGAAATCAAAAGTTAATTTAAGTGTTAAGTAAAGTTAAATTATTGTGTACTACTTCTGGTGTAGTGAAGAAGTAGTCAAAATTAGTAGGTACCTATATTCTAAAAATAAATCAATAGGTTTGCTTTAAGTAAATTGCATTCAGATATTCTTAAGATACTTTGCAGCTCCCGTAAGATTCAAAACAGAGGCGACGGCGAGTGTCCGCTCCTTTGCGGGGAGCGAAACAAGCACCCTGTTACGAAAAGTCCAGCACAGAGGCGACGGCGAGTGTCCGCTCCTTTGCGGGGAGCGAAACAAGCACCCAGTCACGGAATGTCCAGCACAGAGGCGACGGCGAGTGCCGTTTCTTTTCCTGGGACCAAAAAAGGTGGCTTTGCTATTGAGTGAAAAGAAAGTAAACTTCCAAAATCCATTATCTATTTCCTTAAATGCATCACCCAGTATATTTGCAACCTCATCCAACCACAATCTCAATAAGACATGTGTATGTCTACTTATAAATTGGTATCTTCGATGTCGGGCTTGAAGAAATTGACGTAGTAACCTACCTCTAATTTGCAGATCGTTTTCTCAGAGACAGATCACTTTGTTGCATTATACACAGTTTTAGAATAAAATAGGGGTAAAAACTAAAAACACATGTAAATCATACACATCATTACAACAGCTGTTGTTGTACACGAAAAGAACAGTTTTACTTCCTTCTAATTTACATCTAGAAATATAAAATTATCTCTAAAATCACTACGTAGTTCTATATTATCTTGAATATATTATACAAAAAGGTAATGTTGTGCCTTTTTTTGCCAAATTATTTCTGTTTTGAAACTTGGACCTAACAATTAATGCTACGTTTAGTGCTGGGAAACATGGTGTTCGCAAGTTCGCTATGGGACCGCCTGGGCCCCAACTCACGAACGAGGGGTGGCTGAAGTAGTTGAGGGAAGGTCGCGGTAAGGATTAAACTAATTCTAGAACCTGCTCTGTTTAGTTGTCCCAATGCAACTCGGGGACGGAGATTATTCTCTTACCACTGACTATACACCTCTTCTCTGGCACTAGAGCTACCGCGATGTGAGGAACTGGCAACTACCATCCATCCTGTTCATACCGTACCATCCTGTTCCATGATGTTGTACCCATGGACCGGGGGTTTGGAGGGCGCAGCCCCCCAATTATAGAATCATGTTGTTGCATCATGTTTTTTATATTATTTGGTTCTTGCAAGCTCCCACAAATAAGGGCTTGTGGGGGTTAGCGGAACATTTAGTGGGGTTGTCGTGGGGTTTTGGGGGCGTATCAGGGAATGTTGTGGATGCAGTCTGTTGTTTGCTGGTGGGTTTGTGGACCGGGGGGTTGGGGGGCGTAGCCCCTCAATCTGGGGATCTCTTTGTGAAGCCAGTGGTGCTATTTGTTCAGTGGAGCCGGAGGCTAGCGAGCGCCCCTCAAGTATGGTTCGCGGAGGTTAGCGAGGAAGTTCGTGGTTAACTTAGAGGGTTTTTGGGGACGCAACCCTCCACACCAGAGAAAATTTGTAGGTCAGAAGTGATGCGGTTAATTGCCCCGACACTCACCGTTCGCGCTCCGGCCTATACTGCTTTTTATAGATTTATACATTCAAATTAGACGCAAAATTATGACGAGACTAAATGTTTTATCACATGTTTTGTCACCGAAAACTATTCTTTATTTATACCAAATATCAGCTCGATCGGAATAGGTACTGGCATTGGATGTTTAGCAGTCGGCAGTCCCAAGATGGCTGCCTTCTTGTTTATCGTACAAGAAATAAACGTTAATACAATAAAGGATTGACAAAAAAGCTAAATGATTCGGGATTCCTCCCATGGTGATCCACCGATTTAGCCACCTGATATTGTGACATCGGCAAGCTTAACAATCTGTATCTGTTAATGGATTTTCGTTAATTGACGATTTCGGTCATTCTATTACTCAAGTGAAGTTAATCGTCCCCGCAGCAGTCATGCATGCTCACTCACTGACTCACCCCCTCCCTCGCAGCCCGCTCTAACCCTATCAATCTCTGGCCATCGGACCCTGTGGTGCCCTTGACCCCAGCATTGTACCTTGGTGCAATGCCACTGCAACATGTTGTTTGAACAAACCTCAATCACTGCAACCACGTGGTCCTGCTTATCTAAAACCTGCTACACTAGCTAGCCGAACCTGAAGGCTATACACAGGTTTCGGTACCACAGGCATCGGCGCAATGGTTTCTGGCAAGTGATGCAGATTGCAGAGGCCCTTTGAAAGAGCCCCAACGACTGACAATACCTGCCGTGGGAGACTCGATATCGTGTCACCACAAGCTGTTAATGAGATCGCAGCTACGGGTTTCGACATGAAATTCAGGACCATAATTAGGCATAGTTTAATAATCGATAAAAGAAACTAAATTAATTTTATTCGTATTCGGTGTGCAGCTGGCTCCTAGAAGAAGACATGTAACAACTTCAAATTTTTTGACAGTGAATTATTTGTTACACAGTTGGAAATACGCAATTTACAAACTGAGTTTAGTGTATAAAATCTTTTTATTCTTCTGTGTATTTTCATTTTTTCTTTATAATCATTTTGTAAAGATCGGAGAATAACAAGAAGGTCACTTTCAGTGGCGTAGCGTGAATATGATGCGCCCCCCCCCCCCCGCAAAAGTTTTGACGCTGCCCCCCAGGGTTGGATAGGGGGAAAAACCGACCCGGGCAATTCAGAAAAAAGACAGGCCAAGAAAATTCGTTTCGTCTCCAGAAATTTTCCGAGGGCAGTCAGGGCAATCCCTAAAACAACGTCTCCGCGGGGTCTGCGGGGGCGGTCGCTACGCCTCTTGTCACTTTCCAAGTAACAAAAAGGTTAAGCGAATTCCATACGACAAAGTGCTAACATAAAATTTTATCCTTTTCAAAAGTTAATAATTTAAAAAAAAACCAAACTAAAAATGGAATATTTTGCAAAATGTTTTTGCTATTTCCGTATTTGTCCGAAAATATCCTTTACATATTTTCCGGCCGCCGGCGCTAGGCTGGCTGACTGGGCTGGCAAATCTTTTGCCAGCTAATTAACCCACTTTCTTTCATCCAATCGAGCTGAAATTTGGTATGTTTACGGTTAATTAGCAATTTATATTTGGTATCTTTTACGTTTTAACTAATACAAGATAATTTCGAAATTCATTGGACATATCGGGCGCGGCTGGATTTAAATCTTGGTACATGAGTTGGCAAAGAGATGTCGCAGTCGGTACACAACAAAGAACAAAATCTGCACTTTGCAGAAAGCCAGTTCCGCAAGCGTGCTGAGTGGCTTTATTTTCTTGAAAGTTCCTTTTGCCTTTAACAATCTCTTACTGGAAGATAAAATGGAAAAGAATTCTTTGAAAGAGGATGATAACAGGTAATACTCGTGGTAATTCGTTCCAATTCTCTTCCTTGTGTCAAACTTAAACCCAAAACCCACATGTGGTTTCTTAACCCCAAAATGTGACACCTGTAGCATTGCCTCTAGCATGCCTAGCCTGTGGTTCAGATCTGGTTCAGATTGATACCTACCTTTGTGTCAATCTGTTTTATTAATCTGTATTATCAATCTGTATTACATATACATCTGTTTTTTTTGTAAGTATGGAAAATATAAAGTGATTTTATTTATTTTTGAAATCCCCCTGAAACATTTTGCGTATTTTTTTTGGGCTTGGCTTGCATACTCTGCTCTAACACCACTTGCACTCCAAGAATGTGCCATTGAATTCATTACCTAATATTAAATTTTGATGTGTGAAGTTAAATGTTGTAAAAATTAACCGGAGTTAAAAGGTACATCCTTCGTGCTGCTCTCTCACCCTCGCTCTCCCTGATTTTTGAAAAGCAGTCCTCCTCTCAAGCGACTGAAAACGGAAGCCGTAGAAAACTCTGCTTCAATGAACTGTGGAGTGCAAGAAGATGCTGATCAGACCATGGCATTTGCTGATGAAATGTGGCCTGGTAAAGAAGAGCATGATGCAAAAGAGAGTCAATCAACAAATCAGGAACTGAAAACTACCCTTTGGCTCAAGAAGCCAGGAGGTTTGCGAATTCACCTGATGTCTGGTGTGACAGTATTGTCATTACGAAAAAAGGAGGTAGGCTTGCAGTTAAGACTTTGTTGCACAAATGGCCCACTGCTATTTATGTTGATACCAGGTTAATTTTCTTATTTTCAAACAGTTTATTTTGCCACTATAGATTGTGTTCTTTCTATCCTAGGGTTCAAGCTTGCAAAATCGCTAAATTGAGAATATGTTGTAATAATTTGATAATTTAATATTGAATGTTGTAATAATTCCCCCCCCCCCCCCCTTCCCCCAGATACCCAGTCCTGCGTTTATTGCGAGCCAACTCCCAGAAACCTACCGTCTTGAAGCCTTGTGTCTCAAGACCGTGAGAATCACCATTACAGGTCAGTCAGCCGTGAAAAGCTACCAGGCTACTCCATTCCCAAACTGAATTTGGTCACCCATCCACCGACTATCTCCAGCAGTGTTGCTTAACTTAGTCTCTGGTCCAACAGACCTGGTGGAATTGTTGTCTCGCTGCCCGTATCTCCGTGAGCTGAGACTTAAAATGCGTACGTTGCATCGCGATGTCTGTCAGATCATTGGCGACAAACTCACCGATCTCACGACTCTCGCATTGCAACTCTGTGCCGACTCCGGGGATGGACCAAAGCTCGTTCTGCGCGGGTGCAAAAGGTGATTAGACTTAGACTTTGGGCTGGGGTGACCAGACTTCCCGGTTGTCTCAGGACAGTCCTGGTTGTACTTGACCCGGTGTCCCTTGAGCCACTACCCGGGACGCCTAAATGCCTGGTTTTTCTTTCCAGTCGGTTTTCCAGTCGTTCTGCGCAGGTGCAAATGGTGATTGAAAATGGTTCAAATGGAAACATAAATCATATATATATACAAGCAACAGTGAAGGCAAAATAACCCTCCAAAACATTCAGCTGCTGAATTCTCCCTGACTAAAGAATAGCTTGTTAAAATAAAAGCTGGAAACTCTAGAAAATAGATTATCTAGTAAACTCTACGGAAGACTTCCACTAATCTAGATAAACTAATATGAGATTAGCGTTGGCTTTGATTAGAATTTTATTGGCAACAAAATAGTCGTTAATGAAAGTAGAGTTGACCATCGACTCTCCTTCCTATATTCCGAGCACAGTTTTATACGACAATGTAGGTATTCAATTATGTCAAGGGCACTGAAAATATAAGCTCAACCCCAACTATTTTGGAAACAAAAACCAAGTTAAAATTAGCTTAAAAATAGACAATGAAAATTTGATAAACCTGAACCTACCATAACCTTGCTAGGTATGTCAACTTGACCACTAGCTGAGAGATCAATTAGTTACATGCTTTGCTTGGTTGTCAACAAAATCTAAATGATAACAAGATTTCTTGCTTTTGTTTGTCCTAGATATCGTTTACTATATACATGTGAGCCTATTGTGACGTCACAACGGAAACCGAATTCTAGTTGGTAACTACATTGCACCTTGTTACGAACTGGACTAGGTACCAAACATACCTACATATATTTAGGATATTTACCTTTCATTCTTGTGCCCTTATCTCTTTCAATCATGATAGAACTCTTAAACTATTTCACAAAAATTAAATGAGAGTCTCAAGTTGAAAAGAAAATTGGACTGCTGGAATGTGAGCGCGACATCCATGGTTCAAATTTGAACACCGAAACTCTGGCGCCAGTGCTGCCATCTCTTGGGCGTCGCGGCTCCCAATGGTGCAAAATCGTCATTAATAGTTTCCTAGTCCTCTTCTGACCGCCCGCTGCTCCCTGCCACTCGAGCGCCGGTTATCGCTGCCCATTTTGTTTCCAGGCTTACCACTCTGCGTCTCCAACAAATTGGCAAGATGACTCGATCGCACGACATCGTCCGTGAATTATCGAGCTCGATTTGCAATCTGAAATCCTCGCACTTGGCTATCATAGGCTCGGACCAAGGTCAGTGTGTTTTACGGTACTCCGTTTACCTTCCCTTCCGCCCTCAATGCCCGGCTCATTGAGCTGGGCACTTTGCCACCTCATATCGATACCCCCATTGCAAAACCTTGTACCTAACTGCAAAAGTAAAATGTTAGAAGCCAGGAGAAAAAGCTTTCAAAATATTACTTGTGGAGATTTAAAAAATAATGTATATATGCTTTCAGACTGCAGTAAAATGTAATCTTTAGAAAATTCATTCGAGTTCTTGGTTTTGCGGGTGGCAAAATGATTATTTTCTTAATTTTATGACACTGAGTGTTTTTTACTCAAAATGCTTAATACGAGGTTTTGCAAAATAAGGGTATCGATATGGACTTGCACGGAACCAGGGGCGCCAGAACCGGGGGGGGGGGGGGGGCAGAGGGGGCACGTGCCCCCGCTAGACATGTCCTGGGGGGGCAATACTATCAATGTGCCCCCCCCCCCCCCCCCCGCCCCCCCCGCTACCAAAACGGTTACGATACTGTTCTTCATTTTGCAAATACATGGTGGAACACTTAAAACAAACAAAAATGTTTTCTTTGAGAGATGGTCTATTATGGGTGCACCCTGAGGTGGTCTCGCCGACGTCCCCATATCCTACTAAGGAAGGCCGCTGCACCTCATTAGCCACCAAAGCGCGCTGGGCTAGCCTAATACCTCGTTCACTCTACAGACTTGATAAAGATCAACTCTCTACGCCATCAAAGATGGCGTTGATTGGGTTTCCACAACTCAGTTATCTATTTGATCGTGATGAAATCATTCGGCAATCGCCGTGAACGCTCGGAAGAGTTCGTGATTATTTCAAAATCCGCCACCCGAAACGTTGCAACATTAACCTGGGAGCGTGTTCCGTGTGCCATGAGCTCGGTAATAAAGTGAGGTTAGAATCGTCGTGATTTCCGGTTGTGTTCGTTTCCCGAGCATATTCCGAACTTGTCCGAATGACTTGATCATGATCAAATAAGGAATCAAGTGTGAACACCAACTGATTTTTGAAACCCAATCAACGCCATATTTGATCGAGTTGAGGACTTGATCATGATCAACTCGTGTAGTGTGAACGAGGTATAACGTTAAAATTGAAATCTCAGCAGTATGGATGTTACTTCTTTCGCCATTTCCTAAACACTTGTGAAAACAAATGGATTCGTCCTGTCCCCAAAAGAGCAGTTCGAACCTATGACTATTCAGAGTCAGTCGCAATCACATTTTGATACTAGAGCTTTTCTTCAGTCTACTTTTATCGTGTCGAGTGTGTGTGTGTGGGAATCGTGTCTATATTTATCGTGTTATATTTATTTTCATGTATATTTTGTACATTTTTGTGTGTTTTTTGTGCCTTGTATTTTTTATTTTATTGTATGTGGCCATGTGGAAACGAAAACAGGCAACGTTAAACACTTTCTTTAAAAAACGTACTGCACCCACACCTGAGTCGAATCCAGCGATAATATTCTAATCGGATATTACACTTTTATCTCTCACGGTTTAGTAAAAAAGCGCATACTCGTGAGTCTCTGCATTCGCGCTATCTCGCAGCTGCTCGCATCTGGCAGCAAGGTAGTCTGTCCCCTTAAGCACTACTTTAAATAAAAAATAAAAAAACTAATTCAAACTGGGGTTTGTTTAATGCTAAATAAAAGTCTCACTGGTTTACCGACGCTTCGTACCGTGCCTAGTTACTTCTCAAGGGTGGTAGCTCAGCTGTCACCCTTGAGATGGTAACTATTTACTAGTATATGTTCTGTTAGGTATGAGATTTTATGAACCAGTTTTGGAATCATAGGCTTCAAAATAATGGAATTGAAGCCATTTTTATCGAGCATTTTTGCTTAAATTAGTCTCTGGTCCAACAGATCTGATGGAATTGTTGTCTCGCTGCCCGTATCTCCGTGAGCTGAGACTCAAAATGGATTCGTTGCATCGCGATGTCTGTCAGATCATTGGCGACAAACTCTCCGATCTGATGAAGATCGCCTTGCAGCTCTGTGCCGACACGGGCGATGGACTCCAGCTCGTTCTGCGCGGGTGCAAAAGGTGATTTGTCGTCGGGCCTTTAGACTACAGGGGAATTACTTATACTTTGCGGAACTTTAAGATTTAAGTGAGCTGTTTACGCTAAGATTTCGTTCTGTAATTCGCCCCCAGGTCTGTAAGTCTATAGCTTGTCTGATCTGCCATTACTTCAACAAAAATTGCCTCAAAGCGTAATCCCACATAACACATTAGAGTTGAGTTTTGAAAAATGTACCAATTCAGCTGCATTAAATTTACACATTTCATATATAGGTATATTCCTTTCTCGTTTTAATAAATAATAAGTTTAAGCATTCTTAACCCAGTTAAATATCTTTTTTTTTTAACTATTTCTGAAGTTAAGGCAAGCAGACGTGAGTTTTAGAAATTGAATGCCAGCTAGCTGTAGGAATAGGATCCGTTTAAATTACTTGCAATGTTTTATTTCCAGGCTGACCAGTCTGGATTTGCAGCACGGAGGCGGTGCAACCGTTTCATATGACTTCGTCCGTGACCTACCGAGCTCGATTCGAAGTCTCAATGCATTGCACTTGTCGTTTGCACTATCCGACGAAGGTCAGCACGGGTGCTTCTGGCCCCGAAACCGTACCTTTTCAAACACTTATGTTTTGATTTCATTTTACATTTCATTTGGATTGCTTGGAATAATTTTACAGCTTCATTTTTAAATGTTATAGATATAAACGTGATCATATTTATGTTATAAATATGTGCATAGACTATGCATACCAAGATACCTAGCTCTGTATTATTTCCCCACTTAAAACTTAAAACTGGTTTTTGGCTTTTTGGCTGAGTTGAGGGGGACCAGTTGAGAATGCTCTGCCTATATATATTTTGGCTCAGTTTAAAAAAGCCTATAGATATTGGACCATTGGATGAGTTGAAAGGGGTGTCAGTTGTAGCTTGTAGGGTCTCCGGCTGTTTCGTGCTGTTTCCAAGGTGTCTGTTCCAAAACCTAACCTAACTTCGGTTTTGTGTCATGCCGGTGCCTGCGAAATTCTTTGTTAAAGCCTAAACCAACTGCCCAGAGCAGACTAGCAGTGTTTTCGTATCGATGAAGGGTTTTATGTCAACGACAAGAAGTTACTTAAGTATGTGCAAATTATGTTACTGTTGAGTTGAACATGCCCAAAAAGACACCATCGATAAACATTGCTAATAGGCTATAAGAATAAAACAGCAGATGTAGGGGCATCAAGTCTGAAGAGGTACTCTTATATGAGAATGAGAATACCTACTTTCAGACATACTTTTTCAAAAGTAGGTTCCAGATTAACTGTGTCCAAACTGATTCAACCTTCAGAAGCTCGTGCAACGTAAAAACGACAAAATTACTTGACTTTTTCCATAACACCGCCATAACACTGAAATTAGGAAATTCGAAAACGAAATTTGCCAAAATATAACGCCAGAAAAAACGCCCCTAACTATGGGGTATTGAATTTTTACATGCATGTTGAGAGATATGTGGTTATGACCATTTTTATGGTTTTTAAGTTTTGAGAGTCATGGTATGAGTCACGGTATGATGGTGGTTTCACGGTATTTGCTGTTTTTGGATGGAATCTTAGCTCTAAAGAGGATTCATTTGACGGAATTTGCTCCTCTCTCTTCAGGGTGAGACTTTGTTAAAAATGTCAACACTCTAAAATTAACATGTGAGATTCTTTTCTCTTTTTCTTTCCAGAAGTCACGCTGCTTGTCTCGAAATGTCCCGACATTGAGAATTTGGCCATCAACGTGGGCTGCCACACTTTCACAGAGAACACGATGATATCGCTGTCACGGCTGCATAAACTTGAGACACTTAGACTCGTTCTTAATGAAAACGCCCCGGCACTTGCTTTATTGTGAGCATTGAAGCATTGCTGAGCATTGCCGAGCATTGCTGAAACTTGATGAAATGTGTACTAAGTTCTTTGTGCCACACCTGCTTCACCCTCTGTTACAAGCCCTAACTTAACTTGAAACAAAATTTACTAAGATGAAGGGTTTTTATTTTCCATGACAGAAACAAAAATTAATTGTGTCCGCAAACAGCATTTATGCTTCGACCATTGTTGGCCGGGATACGCAACTAGCTCAGTGCTCTATGTATCCCATGCAACGTTAAAGTATAGGTCTTGCCTACTGTGACCGTCTGTCAGATCTACTCTTTACTGAAGACAATGTCGTTATGTATTGCTTTTTGAAAGTGGAACAGCAAACAGCAAACAGCACAAACCTACCTAAACCTATACCTATTCACTTAACTTCTAGTTCATTCTGAATAAGTAAATTGAATTAAAGTAGTTGCTAAATAATCCCCTGGTGTGTTTGTTTTAATGTTTATCCACTTTTAAGATGACGTGAAACCAACACACATCAATTGCAGTTAGAGCTGGCACGGCATACTAGTTGCCTATCCCGATCCGGAGCAGTGAGAGCTGGCATGGCATACTGATTGCCTATTCCATACTGGAGCAGTGATTGAAGAGTTATATGCAGCTCTCGAGGACGTAACTTGGGGAAAGGCAACTAGCATTGCCTGTCCTGTACCGGAGCAGTGAGAGCTGGTACGGCATACTAGTTGCCTATCTCGTACCGGTGCAGTGAGAGCTGGCACGGCATACTAGTTGCCTATCCCATACCGGAGCAGTGAGAGCTGGCACGGCATACTCGTTGCCTATCCCGTACCGGAGCAGTGAGAGCTGGCAGGGCATGCTAGTTGCCCATCCCGTACCGTAGCAGTGATCGAAGAATTATGTGCAACTCTAGAGGACAAAATCTATGGCATTGAAAGGTGATAAAATAAAATAAAATATAAATTGATTGGTTTTCAGCCGTCTGAAGGAGATCGCTGCTCTGAAGATCTTGCAACTTTCGGGCATCAAGATTACAAACGCGGAGATGTCGCAGATTCGCAGCAGTTTGCCGGGAGTAACAGTCACTTGGTGAGGCAATTCGCACGCTCAGCACTCAGGTTTTAAACAATTTAGAAAGTTAATGCATGACTACGGTTCTAGAGTCAACCACTTAACTATGCGGGCAAATTATTGCCGTGAGAGTTGCATTGTAAATATTTTTCCACATGATAGATTGACTCTGGAATTGTAATCGTTGATTACAATGGGTAGTGAGGTAGAAAGAATTAAAGAAAATTACTACAGGCACAGATAAAAACACCAAGATTATCCACTTTGGGCAAAGTGACTGCGCGAAAGCCCTCGCTATGCAAGATTCCCGGCACTTTACTCGCCTACAAGCAATAATTATTGCTCCGGCTGTCGATGGATGGAATCTCTGTTTAAAATAATTTTGATTCGTGTCTGCTGTCTGATCATTAGCACTAGTTTTTAAAACAACCGTTTGAAACTGGGTTTTGAATACTAATTAAAGTATCGCTGATTGCCTGACCATATTATGCTAGTTTCTTCCTCAAGGGTGATAGCTCTACTGAAGTTGAGGATCATTTTTTTAAACTTATATTTCTCTATCTTTCTCTCACAATATGTTGAATCACATCATGACTAAACCTTATGACATGTACCTACAAGGTAAATAAATGAGAATACTCAGAGGAGAACGTGCTGCTTTTTCTGTTACGTTTGGGGAAATATTCATTACAATACCAATGCGGTCTAATACGAGTTCTCTCACTTGCATAATTTTTTGCTGACTGGACTTTCCTCTCTATAAACTAACAGCAAACTTGCGATTTTTTTGTAAGCTTCAAGGGCAAGAAGAAATCCAAAGCGAGGTCCAGGTCGAAAAGGGAGCGAAGCGAAAGTGGAGGCAAACAGGAAACAAACAGCAAATTGGAAATCAAAAAGATTGAGATTTAGAAGAAAGAATCGAAACATAAAGGATTGGAAGAGGAAGGAAACTACAAATTTGAAATCGGAACATATGAGATTAAGGACGAATTGAGTTAGATTGGATCATAGAGACTAGAGATCGAAACAACAATCATAATTTGTGATAATTCTATTCTACTAGATCAATTCCAGAGATAATTTTAGAAATAAGCCATAGTCCGGGGGGCTGTCATGTAACTTTGTGATTTCAAAACGATTCGTTTTCAATATCACTGCCTATGGTTTAACATGGGCAGTGATTTGAAATCGAATGATTTCGAGCCAAATTGTTATATGATCGCTACCCAGGCCTTAGTGTGTTCAACAATTTTCAGTTAACCCCTTTGTAAGAATTGTAAGCGCTAGTTACGAGGGAAAATGAGCGTTGGCATCTCTACTAGTTGTGACTTACGCAGTGCCAATGTAGGCTGTAGCTTCTATTCTCAACTAACAAAACCACAGATATATTCTAGATAGAGATAACCCATGCCTACTCTAACAATGGCCACCTACTCAATCTCTAGCCTGGCCTGTCACTTTGCATGGTTTTAGGCATTTCTCTCAACTATAAGCAAAACATTTGTTTGTGCCAGAAAGTTGTGTGAAGGCTACTTCATTTTTATATTTTCTTATTTACTTCTATTGATCTACTGAGAACAGTTTTCTTGTTTTTCATATCTCGATTAGAATTAAACAATTATAATGTTTTATAAGAATGTTCATGTCTGAATATCAAGATTGCATAACTGAATTTGGATGCAATTTAAATTAAGGCAACCTACAGGGTACCTACAGCAAGGTGATATGGATAGCCATTGTAATATTATTATTTATTCATTATTAGTGTGAGCCGCAGTACGCAATCAAGTAGGTAGAATAAGTCAGAGTGAACTGCAGTGTGGTTTTTTTGTCATCCAGTCTGTACTGTGTACAGATTAGTCATTCATTTTATTCAGATACCTACACAGGTTCTTCAATTTTGTTGTAAACATTTTCCTATTGTGGGATTTTAACCCACCTTTAAAACAATTTGCCAAATGTGAGTTACCTCAAGCTATTACTTATTTGACCATTTAGTCCTATCTAGTCAAAATACTTTACAAAAGAGTAAATAAACACATGCAAGCACATTTCACATCCCGTCGAGGTGTATCGATTTCGCCTAGCCAATGTGACAATGTCGTGTCCATGACGTCATTGACTTGGCCCTGAATCGCGACCTTGTCATTATAAATTGGGTCGTGGAGTTTTGCAAACAGAAAGCAACTGGCAAAAAAAAAATTCATCATAACATTCAAATTATAATTAATTAGAAATAATGAATTAGATTAATTAGATTATTAATTAGAATTGTTTTCAAGAGGATGGATTGGTTCAAGAGGTGAGGTGTTCAAGAGCTGAGGTTCAAGGCTAGCTACGAGTGGGTGAGTCCTTGATGTATTTGTATTTGTATGTATTTGCCTTTGACAAGTAAACGTTCCATTCCGTGCTCCATTTCGTGCTCCATTTCACGTCGAGGAGCGTGGCTTTGCATCTCCCATGAGGACCCACATGACATGAGATAAGAGTTTCAAAACTGCCCATGGAGCCTTTTGTCTGGCTCAGGACATGGCTTGTAAGTTTTGAAAGTTTTGTAGTTTTGACTAGCAGTAGCAGGTCCTTGGGGAAGATGCAAATCCACCCTTCTTCTTAACGTTAAATGTAGTTTAGTTGAGCGGGAAGCATCACTCAACACATCACATAATAAATTTTATGAATGGAATGAGTCACAAAATCGAGAAACTAAAATGTAAGTGGGAGTTAGCAGCATACCATGGCCGAAAATCATTAAAAGCGCTCGGGAACATTCCAGAGACTTGGTTTTGTTATGAGGAATTGAGTTCAATATACCATGTGTCCACATTCAGTAGCCATGTGTCGACTTTCTTAGCCTACGAATCGACAAAATAGTTTTTTACAGACAAACTATTATTGGCGACAGCCGAAAACAAGCTTTCAAATTACGTAACAGAATCAATCTGTGAAAAAGCCCCGGGTTTTACAAGTTTTATGCAGTCAAAATAACGTGGCTCTAATTCACTTTGTGTGGTTGTAAATTGTATTGTATCATAATATTTATATTATAACATAAATAATGATAAACGGTATGATTTGTCAATACAACATTAATAATAACCATGTTATTTTGACTGCAAAAAGATGCTCCCGTGTAAACGGGACTTTATGTTTCGGCTCCCCAAAAACTTAGAAAAATGTTCAAAAATATTTAAAATTATATTTTACAGTTATTCTGAATTTTCAGCAAGCCTTATCATTGCACGAAAATGACTTGTACATTATTTGAACGCCTGAATAATTTCTAAACTATTTTGTTTTTGGCTGTAACTAAATACTTAATATATGTACCTTTTTGCAAAACGAAATGGGCCATAAGATTCTTTACGACGTCAAAGTGTAGAACCATTAAGGTAGTCGTAGCTACGAAATAGTCATACACAAAAAAACTATTGCATAAGGGCTGATTTCAGAAGACTGAAAAAACAATTTGGAATTCATTTGAACAATTTTCAAAGTCTTAATTCAGTCTTTACGTGAAATTAATTGCTTGTGTAGTGTTTGTTAGAATCAATCACTTACAGGGGCAAATAGTTGCCATAAGAAAAGTATTGCGATTATTTTGCCCACATAAGTTATTTACTCTGGTACTGTAGTCGTCCGATCTCCTTGCAAATTTAGCCAGGCTGTCGCGCTAGCGATAGGATAATGTGCTGCAAGAACTTTACTATAAAAACTTACTTACTGTGGCATTGTTGCTGCTGTTGTACACTTGCAAGCTAAATTGTATGGTACAGTGATATCAAACTAAATTTGTAATACAGTGAAATAAAAACATTTTTATTACTATTATATGAAATATATAATTCTGATTTAACATTTGCCTGTGTATCAATTATTTGTAATTTTTTTAAACTTGTATGGTATTAAAATATATTTCTTTATAAGATAAAAGTATTTCCCCACACTGATGCTAATGCGAAAAGATGCCCCTCCACCGGGCTCAAAGCAGGGACCTTTCGCACCGAAACGCCGAGTCTTTCCTTGGAGCCACGGTGCCCTTGGAAATCTCAGGTACGAAATACCCATAGGTCGAACCTTAGCGTAACCTTGTCACTAGCGACTCAAGTAAAACATTTACCCACGTATTTTCATTCGTCGCTACGTAGCAAGTGCGTAGCGAGCTGGCCTCTCAACGCAGAGGTACCGAGATCAAATCCGGCCGAGTTTTGCGTTTTTGTCATTGTAAAGTCTTATTAGAAAAGACAAAAACATCTGCTCGAATTGCTCAAGTGCCTGGGTCTCCACATAGCACCGAAGCCCCCGAAGGGGCACGGTGAAGTCAGGCTGCGTCCGTCACCACCCACCGAAGCACCCCCGTAGGGCCTCGGTGGAATTAGGGTGAACAACACGGCAAGCGCTGAGGGACGAGACTCTCAAGAGTCTGTCAAAAATCTTCGCCTGTGCCGGGAATCGAACCCCAGGCATCCCGGTCGCGCTACCAATTCGCTTCCGAGATGCGCACTTTCCTCTGAGCCACCCGAGCAGATGACAATCTTAAAAAAAATCTTCCTTATGAATTATACAGGCGAGGAAGTTCATCGCATGGCTGATAGAGTGCGCTACGAGCAGAGTAAGTTCATCGCATGGCTGATAGAGTGCGCTACGAGCAGAGTAAGTTCATCGCATGGCTGATAGAGTGCAGTGCAGGGACACGGAGGCGAGATTCAAATCGTATGCTGCTTTCACTTGGCTGTGTGTGATAGGTCCGGAAGTGCCGGATCGGTGGAGGTGCCGACCTAGAAGTGTTCTTCGGTCACGTCTTGCTTCGGAGGAGGCGGCGAAGGTGTCGGTTGTACTCAACTGCTGGAGTCTCGGTTCTCTTAACACTAAAAGCTATTCCCTGAACTCGAGGAGCTATCCGCTGTACACAGGGAGTTATTGAGAATTGAACATTTTGGCTACAGATGCTTACTACTCTAAGATTTGCTCTTTATTGTTTGTGACTTTTCGCCATGTAAAGGGTGTAGGTACTTAGGGGGAGGATTTCTCAGGGAGTCCAATGCAATGCATCCAGTGCATGGGGTTCAACTACCTTTAGTTCAAAGTATGGGCGAATCTTCATGAATCATGAAATACAACGGATATTTTTCGATTTGAAGAGCGAAAATTCGAGCCACTGTTTTCAACGCGCAAAGGATGTTTGTAAGGGTAGAATTTCATGGGGAGTCCAATGCACACAGTTATTTCCATCTAATTGCAAAATTATGCGAGTTATTCAAGATTTAAACTTAGACTAGAACTTTAGATTTGAACTAGCGGTCAAAGTATTAAAGTTGCGTCAAATCTGAGTAACCCATCGTGTTCAGGGTGGTCGACTACCCCTTAGGCCAAAGTATGGGCATATCTTCAAAAATCGAGAAAAACCGTGATGTATACATCACGTTTTTTTCCGATATTTAAAGGTCAAAATTCTCAACTGTTTAGTTTCACCGTATGAGGGGTGTCCTTAGGGGTAGAATTTCACGGGGAGTCCAATGCACCCATCAGTTTCCTTCTTAAGTCAAAACTTTGGGAGATATTCACGAACTAAAGTTAAAAATGTAAGAATTTCGACCTACCACTTTTGACCAACAAGAGATGAAAATAGGGGTAGAATTTCATGAAGAGTCAAATGAACAGATCGGTTTTCTTCTCAACGCAAAACTGTGAAAGTTATTAACGATTGAATGTCAAAAATCGATCTAGCGGCTAAAGTATGTAAGTTGCGTAAAGTCTGATTTTACCATTGGAATGAGGATTGTCAACTACCCATTAAAGGAAAATTTTGTATGTTTTTTAGAAGTTCACGTCAATATTTTCTGCAAAGTTTTTTTGGAAAATAAATTATTTTAATAGGGGTAGAAATTTATGAGAAGGCCAAAAAACACCCCAGTTTCTAAGTCAAGTTAAAATTAAGAGAGTTATGAGCACCCTTAAGCTCCCTTCGGCAACGCATAGCATATAGGCAACCCATGCTACGTAGCTGCACTGCGGGACAGTCTGTCTACAGGGATGAGGCCTATTGATTTACCAAGTGAGGTTACCATACGTACTCTAAGCCATTACCTCGGGGGTAGTTTCGTTGATGACTGCATTGCATCTGAATGGTTTTAAAATATTTATTCCAGAATGAACCGCCTTTTCGAACCCTGATTCGTGAATCTTTGCCCCTGTCATCTTTTGAAAGTATCTCTATGATTTTTTAGTTTTCAGATTTTTTAGTTCTAATGCTCAACATGAGCGTATCTAAATTACAGATGGGAATGGTTCCTTAATCGAGTCTGAAATAAATTACAGCATAAATATTACGACTGATGACGCGGCAACGTTTGCCCCGCATTATTCCATCGGCCGAAGATCCGAAGTAGAGCCGGGAAACTGCATCGGGTATGTACTACAATTGTCACCAACAAAGTACATTGGATCGCTGCAATAGCCGCCAGTGGCTTAGCAACTTCTCAAATAATGCAAGAATCAGACAAACAGCTAGCCTCGTGGAGTTTGACCCTCATTCCAGTAAGAGACATAAGTAAGGCTCACAAGTCAGACGTCAGACGTCAAGTCATAAGTCAGACATAAGAGTAAGGCTCATATTCATTCGACATTCAACGCAAATCAGTTCACTCTTGAATCTACATCTTATCTTACGTACAGTTTCACACTGTTTATTTACATTATGATATATATATATATATATATATTTTTTATTAATTTACATAATGATAATAGTTTATTCGTTTCTTGTCTGTGGAATTTCTGCACGAGAGATCCACAAAAATGCCAACAGACCTCGCTGAAAGAACCCCACCTTAGCACAGCGAGTTGCCAAACCACTAGCGGCTGACGTTCCCGCCACCGGGGTTTCGATAGCAAGTTAAATGAGGCTAGAAATCGATTAGAATCGAAGCCCTGGCCACCAAACCTCGCACTCGTTATGCCGACGCAGCACAGTCTCAAACACGGCTTCGACATCGAGTTACTCAAGCGCGGAGAACGTTTTGCCGCTCGTCGAGGCTGTCGGGTTTGATCTTCCGAGGCGGGAAACCCTCTAGGCCATTTCGTCTACATCATCCCCGTAGTCTCAGGGATGGCAAAGACCTGGGATATTCTTATGAAACCCAGCCAGATAGGTATTTCAAAAGTCCTGCTAGATTTACTGATCGTTTCCTGTTTGAAGTATTGAAGGTCATCAACGTTTCCGTCGAGATCATACTAATTTTAACTACTTTCTTGGGATTTTTAATCGTGCTCGGTTACAAAATACTGCATTCGGTACGCCGAGCGTGACATCACAGTCCAAATATCAGCGCACTCCCCGGGCCAGTTGGAAAGTAAAAAAAAAACAGTATTGGGTTTTTGAAAACCGTTTGTCATGGTGGGTTAACACAGAAAACCCTATGGGTTTTAGTGGTTACCTCATGCCTAGCTACAGAAAATCACCCCTTTATGTAGTAGATATTGCATAAGGTATCTACAGAGAACATCAGTAGCTCTAGCCCAAACTAAACTTGATACGTAGGCAGGCATGTATTTCTGAGTTACTTTTATTTTTCTATTGCTGGTGATGAAATGAGAAACAAGTCTTGTAAGCTTTTAAAACTCTTATTCTACATTGCGTTTAAGGACACAGTAACTAAGCACTTGAAAAAAACGTACTAGGTGCAGTACACAATCGATATCCAAATTAAACTTGATGATCAGGTAGGCAGGTAGGTATCCAAGTTACTTTTGCACACCTGTGATTTTGGTAATGTTTCAACTTAGTCCTTACAGCATTAACAAGAAAAGATTTGGTAGCACCAGAGAAATGTATATTGCAATAGTCATGTAGGTAATAATTACAATCGATCAGTCTTAGTACTTGTTGATGCCGAACAACCTAACCCGGTCCAGTGCAGGCAGCTTCGGGATCACAACCAGCAGCATCGACGTAAAGTTGACCAGGAAATGAGACGTGTCGTGATGAGTGTAACGACCTGTCACGATGCAGCTGCAAGAGAGGGAGATGTATTGTAATCATAGCAGACAACTTTCATAATACAATGGGCCAAAAAAATAGTTCTCTCAGCGTTCTTTCTAAAGTTTGTACCTAAGTGGCATGTCCGATATGGCCCCGAGTTTCTTATGATATTTTAAATTGAGACCAAATTCTGAATGATTACGTCCTCTTTTTTTTTATGTAGAACAGGAATTTTTAGTAATACAGGAACAGAGGTAGGTATTAATAATTTTCCAGGAATCTACAAAAGGGTTCCTTCAACTTAGGGGTTTTATTGATTTGTTGATGTTTTGGTACGACAAATTCCCCTACAGTATGATTTTTCTGGAGATATGAATAAGAACCGGTAAAGAATCCAAGACTAGTTATTTTTACGGAATGGGAAATATTTTTAGAACCCAAACCAGAATCAGAGCTTGAAAATGTCAGTAACCGGTACCTACGGGAACGGTTCAAGGCGTTTTCAAGGCGTTTTCAGTTGGTATGCTCTGAAAGCACTAGATAATCTGACCTGTGATGTCATTCTCGCTTCTAGATTTGCTGTCAGAGCGGTCTGAACCGAACGCGCACAGGTCACTCAGCTCAGATTTGCCAGATTTGGGTGCTGGTCGGCCAAAATTCTCAGAGCAAGAAAAAGCAATCTGATAGAGCGAGCAACCTTACCAACTGAACATTCAAAGTCCACTCTGGCGCAAATGGGTTTGACCAACCTAACACATGACTTGCTCTCAGAGCACTCTATAGCAACCATCTGAAATCGCCATCAGAAAGGTTTGGCTTTATAGTTACCTACCTACAGGCAGAAAAATGCCAAGAAAGAGGGTGTTTGGCAGGCAATGAATACCTACTTACAGTATAATTGGAACTGCTGTAAGCATTTTTCTTGTAGGCGTAAACTGAATGCCGTTGTCGATCTGCTCCCAATGCGTTAGTTTGCGACTGACTCCTTGGTCCTGTGGAATCCATGGCGCTCCTTTGATTATGTGAAGGAAAAACAGATGCACCTGCAAAAAGTCACATAGATAAGACCAGGTTATACCTACACTGACTTGTATTGGCATCTATTTTTGGCACTTTACGTTAATTCACTAAAATTACCAACCATGTTGTGAATCAGATTTGTCAGCGTCCAAGCCATCGGCACGGTCAGTATCGGAATACACAGAATAATAAGGTGAAGGACAAGAAGACTCAAGGCGTATGCAACCCAAAGCCCTCTGCTTCTAAGCCATGATGTATTGGGGTTAGAATCTCCGTGACCACCCACCAACATGTTGTTCGATCTGAAAATGAATGTAATTTTATAGGTTAAGTTAGTTGCAGGTGTCCTAACACATGGTCATAGAATGAAATTTAAACTCACATAAGTCGTACAAAGATGAAGCTTTCGAAAATATCACATTTTTGTTGAGATTATTTCTTAGAAATAACCATAATCCTTAATTGATGAAATAGCCCTATTTTAGGTCCAGTATTGTCACATTCCCTAATCTCTGCGACTGTATTTAAAAACGTCAAACTTCAAAGCAGTTTGTTCCGATTTTCAGCACTAGAGGCAGGCTCTGCGTTCACAGTTGGCATGAAGAAGTGGCGGCAAAATTCTTTGTCCTTTTATGGTGCAAGATTTTCCACTTACCACAGTGCCAAGATGTCAACAAAAGTGGAAAATTGACAATAAACCGCGTTTTTAAATTATTAACCTTACTCATACCAACTGTTCGACCAGTGGGAAAATCACAGCAGATTGCTGCTGCAATCAGAGGCGTAGCGTGAATATGAAGCGCCCCCCCCCCCCCCCCCCCCGCAAAAGTTTTTATGGTGCCCCCTTGGATAGGGGAAAAGACCGGCCCGGGGCAATCCCTAAAAAAAAACGTCTCCCGAACCGAGGGCAATCCCTCAAAACACATATTTGCGCCCCCTGCACCCCTCGGCGCCCACCAACCATCGGCGCCCCCCCCCCCGCGCCGCGGGGTTTGCGGGGGCGGTCGCTACACCTCTGGCTGCATTCCATGTCACGGTGCCTTTGGAAAGGGAAATCTTCCAGTTTTCGAATGAGACGCTCCCAAGAAGAAACTCTTTCTTCACATTGATCCCTGGCTGAGCAACGACTGAGCCAATTGGAGCAAATTAGATCAAATTCTCATCGTTTTCCTCGCCTTCTCTATATTGACAGTACACCAATTTTAAACACTTGAAATACTATAATTGGCGTCCCTCATACACTAACATTTTAACTGCACCTTGCGTCAATTCAATCGATTTATGTTTCGGCCTGAATGTTTAAAGTTAAATAACGACTCCGATTTCTCCGATTTTTCAGTCAATGATGAATAATATTTTTCAATACATGTATATATAATATGCATATGTATATATTTTAACATTACACAATATATGCAATACATTACACTAACAGTTTTCATATATCACCATAGTAATATTATTATATTTATATTATATATTATAATGTAAACTCAGTAACAGCTTACACCTGCTTCTCTCTCTATATATGTATACATGGTATGGGTTCACACGAGAATCATTCATTCATTTTTATATACAGCAACATTTAAGCTATCATGTTGATAGCATCAGCTAAGACTATATTTATAATAAGTTGACCAATAGAGCAACTCCGTAGATTTGTGTATATATATATATATATATATATATATGTATATATATATATATATATATATATATATATATATATATGTGTATATATATATATATATATATATGTGTATATATATATATATATATATATATATATATATATATATATATATATATATATATATATATATATATATATATATATATATATATATATATATATATATATATATATATATATATATATGTATATATATATATATATATATATATATATATATATATATATTATATAATAATATTATTTACATTACATTGATTGCAAAGCCACTTTATAACTAGCATTTATTTGGTAGGTACCTAGGTATCACCTAGGTAAATGTTTTCTTAAATAACCTGGCGTAATTTGTTTTCGTACTGATATGAAGATGTGTCAGTTTTGGCAACTTCTTTGACAACTTCTTTTTCTTTTTGAAACCGTTTTTACACCGAACGCACAATAAAATTCCTCTAGAAAGACTTTCGTACATCTGTTCTTCATACTGTTATAATATGTATGTCACTGTCGCGATTCTCGAAGTTTGATAATAAGGTATTTCGTGTCAGTTTAAAAAGTGCACTACTTACTTAATATGGACGATTAGAACACTCATTATTCTGTTAAACACCACGTTACACAAGTGTGTTTTGCATCCGGTACTCACTTACAATAATAATTATATATAAAACGTAAATTATTGCGAAGCTTCAGTTCTTTCATGCCAAAAAAAAGTAATAAAATTGGCCACACCACATTAGATTCCTTTGTTAACTTATACATATAATATATCCCCCGACTGTCCGTTAAGACGTCTTCACTGTCGTTAGTCTTAACGTGTCCGTTAAGACAGCGTAACAATTCGTTAGATAATTGTGCCCGTTTCGCCGAAGAATGCACCAGTGATTAAATAAATAATCAACGTGGCTTATGAACATTTTGAATTAATTAGCTATGTCATAATCGAACGAAAAAGCACAGGCTTGGAGTTAGTGGTTAAAATTATATTGCAACAACAACTATCGTTTTTTTTCCAAGCGTCTTATTAATTAGGTTAGCTAATTAGATCTACAGATAGACGAATGAAGTACAATGAGGACTTACGTATAGTACCTATCTATTTAAATACCCACCAAAAAAATTGTGCAAATCTTCACATTGCTATTAGTTCCTGTTTTGCAAGAAGCTAGTGGTTCATCAGAAAGTATCTTCGTAAATTCGTATCAGTTTCCATTTTAAAAGTCCAGCAGATTTCGAAATAGAACTTTCTTCAATATGCCAAGAAATGTCCATCTAGATAATAGGAACGGCGTGAAAATATAGCAACTTAGCAAAAACACGAAACTCGATAACTTTCATTGATCAACAAACAATTTTCTATGCATTTCTGGAAAAAAAATTAAGCTCTGTCATAAATGCTTTTATCAATGATAAAGTTACGCAATCAAAATAACTGAATCTAAAGGGAAACTAGACTAGTTATATTTTGCCACTTAAAAATATATTCCGGTTAAAATAAAAAAATTAGATACATATTGACTGGTGACCATTAGCTGGGAATTGTAAATCAGGCAAATCCAATAAATAAATTTAAACGATTTCAATTCGTCCCATTAGGTACCTAACTTTCGATACCAAATTTAATTACTTCACCACCCTTATTTTCGCTACCCAACAAAGGTAGAAAACACACCAACCATTTGGCAGATGGCCAGGCTCACCAACGTTTAATCATTAATCAATTAGTACTCAATCTTTGATTATCATTTATTTTGGCGACTGGAGAATTGATTTCACTAACAATTACTAATCAGTAACAAAGATTTAGCCAGCTTCCGTGCAAATGGTCATGATGCCACCATTTTATTTACCTTGAGATTCCTGTATACAAGAAACGATACAATTTTGACAGTATTTTCGCAATGATCTCTTTATCGGGATGCAAAATGTTGCACGTAAGGTATGTTTAGCTGAAAATTAAATATCCACTTGTGTATGACGCGAATGTAAACCAAGAAACTCAAGATACCAAATTGGACCAAACACATACTTATCTTCTAAAAACTAAAGAAACGGTTTCTTCAAAGTTGTGGCAGCATAAAAACGCAACACTAGAAGCACTGAACCACACTGCACGGCACTGATCACCTTGCATGACCTTCACCGAAGTTTGCCTTTCAGCCGCAAATGTCGCGTGTGTTTCGCCCCGCAAAGGATCCTGGTGAACGCCTGTCGGAACTCTGGACTGAAGATGGTGTAGATGATGGGGTTGAGAGTCGAGTTGAAGTAGCCGAGCCAGAGGAAGAAGGAGGCCATCACGTCGTTGATGGGACAAGCGTCCCCACAGAGGGGCATCAACAACGCCATGATGAAGAACGGGAGCCAGCACACCACGAATGCGCCTATGAGAAGGATAGATTATAGAGCATATTACCAGAAATCTAATTACCCGGAAGCATACCAAGGCTATTTACAAGCCTATTTACATGGACAGTCGAAAAATGACTTTTTTCTACTCTAAAAATCTAAAACAAATTGTGGCACTATTTTTATATTGACCATCAAATACGAATTATCCCCCTGGTTCGATTGTTATTTGATTATTTGCGATATTATATACAAAATATATATTTTTTAACACGTCAAGAACAAATTCATTTGGTACTTAAGGAGACAGTATTCCATTTGGTACTTAAGGCTGCCAGATGCGAGCAGCTGCGAGATAGCGCGAATGCAGTCTCACGAGTATGCCCTTTTTTACTAAACTGTAAGTAATAAACTATTGAAGTAAGGGAGAAAGTTGTAGATAAAGAATCAATCTGTGTCGGTAACAGACCCGTTTTTCCATTTTTTGGGTCTAAAAGGGCTGAAACCGTTTCCAAAAATGTAGCATTTTGCTCGTTTTGTGAATCGATAAAGAGATAAAGGAGATTCAAATTGAGAAAAAGAGTCCGTTACCGACACAGATTGATTCTTTATCTACAACTTCCTCGCGTACTTCAATAGTTTATCTCTCACTATTTAGTAAAAAAGCGCATACTCGTGAGACTCTGCATTCGCGCTATCTCGCAGCTGCTCGCATCTGGCAGCGAGGTAGTCTAGCCGCTTAAAAGGTTAAGGTAGAGAAGGACATTGTTACTGTTTTTGCAGATATACAGGGACGCAATGGATGGTTTGGAAGCGAAGCTGGAAAAACAGCGTTTTTCACACAGCTTTGGTGTCTCTTCCAACATTGGGGTTGTTCAACGGTAAACTTTAAGAAATCAGCTCTTTAGTGACTCACAGTTCGAGTTTCTCTCTTAAATTTTGTGCCAGTTCATTTTTATCCTGCTGTATGATTAACACATGAGAGTCCACTTCAACCCGTGCCCTAAAAATCTCCTGTACTCTCTAGAATTGGGGTTCCTACTCGAGTCTTGTTCCATACTCCAGATCTTGTTCTAGGTCTAGATTACAGCACATAACTTTTTTATTAAAACTGTTCCAGTCTGTGTTCTGTAGGTTACTGTAGACGTATAGGTTACCGATACGCATAATCGTAGAAACGTTCGCAGTAAAAATACACTCATTTATTTCCAAGACACCGCACTTAGATTGTTATGGATCTCGATTGATAGCAACCAAAATGGAAGTGCTTGACAAATGCATCAGCTATAGCATACGATCAAGACCTTTAGCCCTAGAACGAACAAAATACAGATATTGCATGAGGCAACTGTGGATTTTTGATATTCAACACTACCAAAAAGGAAACAACAGAACAGATTAAAAGGGGGACTAGGTTATTATAAACTACACGCAAAAATAGTATTTTCTTAATTATTATTTTAAAGGATGAAGCTTGTTGAGCCAAAAAATTAATTTATATGTAGACTAGAATGCTAAATGCTAGACGGGAAATGCCTATAATTTGCGGAAATGATTTATGTGTATTCATTGTTAAAGTATTTTGTGGATTCGGTTAGTCCATGTCGAAATCAGCCTGCAACTCGGGCAAGCGCTCAACTTCAAGAATACACCCTACGGAACTCTTGCTACTTTTTATCTTCGAAGCTAGAATTGCAAATTTGATTGAATTGAAGGGATCGCTATCGGCAAAATGGTATAATTTCTGGGTCAACGCTTTACAAAACAGTTCTTTGTGAAAACAGAAAAGGCTGCTGAAAATTAGTAATCACGATGAAGAAAGTGTATAATTTTTAAATGGCATTAGCTGAAACTCGAAAAATATACTTTTCTATTAAAGCGGAAAGTTTTAAATTGTATCCACCAATCTCTGCTGAAGAGAAAAATGAACCACATCTAGCAAACATTGTCATGGCCAGAAAATGCGCTTTGAGGGGCAAGCCGAGTAAAACTCGTCTTCTCTGGTTGCGACCGGCTATAGTGAAGAAGCCGAGGAACTAGAGACGGCTTTTCATTGCGCCTTATCCATGTTCCGGCTCATGAATAACCCAATAATAAATCAATGGAATTCATTGGCCAGTGGCCAAGTGGAACAGATGTGGCATATTGGATTGCTTCTTTGAAATCCAATTCTGTTAGTACCTTATTCGCAGAGAATCGATACGTTTTGGTTCGTTTTTCGAGAAGCGTCTTGGTTGAAATAAAGATACAGTGACGATTTTAGATTTATTTTATTACCGAAAAAGCCAGTCGCGAAATTTGGGTGACGCACGGTCAATCTGCCCCAGTTGTTCAATGTCTATTTATGGAATAGTGAAATGGACCCTTAGTTGAGCTTTTATCATTTTTTAAACTGATTTTCTTAGCAGCGTTGCGATCGTTTTCAAAAGCCAAAATCTTTTATCTAACCACAACTTTTACGAATACCTGTACCAAACACTCATATCTTCCAAAAAATTGTATACAGACAAACTATTAGTGATAGCCCCACCAAAATAGCTTACCTCCTTGGTAATATATGACTATGAGGCACCCAAGTAAAGTATGAATAATTTTTGAGAAATGATTAGTTTTGCTAAACAATGTCGGTAACTACGGAAAACGATGTAAATATGAAACTAAAATTTTAATCTTAAGTTACCATAGCTGTTACCAACGTTATTACGGGCTTGTTTTACAATATCTTTAAACTCTGGGTTACGCGTCTAGCCCTCAGATGAATTCCACTGCATCCTATTGGCGGTTGCCTTGACAAATAACTTAACTCCTACTTTCTCTCCAGGTTTAGGCAATTGTAAAATCGGCACCTAGGAAATCTAATTATAGCACAAAAAGAAAGCCTTTTCTATTACCTAGGAGGTGACCTTTTCTGGAGGGGCTATCACTAATGGTTAGCCTGTAAACAATTTTTTGGCATATATTAGTGGGCTGGGAATCATTCCACCTTAAAGATTGTCGCATTTGGCTGGTGACTTTGTGTGGTGTTGGTTGGTTTACCCGTGATGATGGCCAGCGTCTTGGCAGCCTTCCGCTCCCGCTTCGCCTCCAGACTCTCCTTCTTCTCCTTCGGCGTCTTCACCGCCCGCTCCTTGTGCGCGCTCTCCACCACGACCGGCTCCTTCTCCTTCAGCATCGTCACCTGGAGGAGCACAAGCACGCACAACTAGGACCGGTTTCGTAATCTGAGAGGTCAAGATCCTGGTCTTAGGTCATGTCCGAAATATGTTATGTCAATATTTAGGTCTTGGGCTGCGTCCGGAATCTGTGAGCTCAAGATCTAGTTCTTATGCTCTGTCCGAAAGCTGTTCGATCTAGGTCTAGATCTTAGGACAAATTTGAGATCTCTCAGGTAAAGATTTAAGTCCCACTCTGTTTTCGAAATCATTTAGGTCAAGATCTAGGTCGTTGGTCACGTCCAAACTATGTTAGGTCAATATCTGGATCTTGGATCGTGTCAAAAATCTGTTGGTCTAAATTAGGTCTTGGTGGCGCGTTCTAAATCTATTAGGTCAAGATCAAAGGTCTAATGCCTTGCCGTCCGAAATCTGTAAGGTTGAGACCAATTGGTCTTGCTGAAATGTTGCAGTGCGTTTCACAAAGCACTTCTATTGTTACAACTTAATTTTTATTAGGAAAAAACATGCATTTTAGAGATGCACACTTTATTCCATTGCAAGTCTTGAAAATTTCAGATAGACAGACAGATAGATAGACAGATAGACCGATAGGCCTTAAGTAAAATTTAATTGAAAAACATCCATAAATAGTAAGGACATAAAGAATCTGACCTTAAAAATAACATCGATATACATTTTTGAAATATCCTTTTGGGTGCAAAATCGAATGGCTTACCGTTTTACGAATATATGCAAAGCATCTTACCATTATGATAGGTTTTATATATAGGCAAAAATAAATGTGTTACATTGGTAGCAGCGGCAATTACAAATTGGTGTCAGCGGTGGGTTAAACAAAATTTGTATTGTTGTTCTTTGAAAACGTCGAGCTCGCAAGTACTCCGCAAGTACCGAATCTGCAAGTATCGTAGTACCGCGAGATCATATTTACTCTCCTGTGTATCAAGCAATCATTGAAGAGAAGCACACTATATGCCATTGCTAAGGTCGTGAATCGGACCTTAATCAATTTACCTTAGTAAAAATAATAGGAAAACTACCATAAGAAGTATGAACTTCAAGAACCAGACAATGAAAATAACTTTTATTTATTTTCTGAAATGCCTTGCGTTTTGTGGTTGAATCAACTCAAGTCTTCCTTTCAAGCACAACTTCGAAGGGATGAACATCGAATCGAAGATCGTACTACGCATCGTACTATTATGAATGGTAAAATCAATTGGCGAAAATGCAATTTAATCAAATACGTTACATTGGTGGCAGCGGACATTACAACTGGTATCTGCGGTGGGTTAAAAATATCATATTGTTATTTAAATTGTTCAAACACGTCGAGCCCGCAAGAAGAGAAGTAAAGTAACCAACATTGACCAACTCACCTTGTTTAGGTGGATAAACGATGAAATTAAATAACAGTTCCCAGATCCAAAAAAATTCGGAATCTTTGTTCAAAATTCAAATTGGCGGTTTAAAAAACCTTTCCCATGGGGGACAACAAATACCCCAACGCCTACAAACCTCGTCACTTTTATGGACATTCCTGCCATATGCTGAGATCACCATACCCTTGTACGAAGGCGCCACGCTCTGAGTAAACTAAATTATTGTATTTACTCGATGAATACTCAATGGCATACCGGCAAATTTGATTAACCTAACCACATACGGCGCGAAGAAGTCAACATTGAAAAACTGTTGCATGCAAAATATTACTTTTTTGATTCACAATTTTATTTATTTTTCACTTTAGCAGCGTATTTATACATTTTTGAATACTATTCGTTTTGTTGTATTATTTTCCTATTCTGTTTCTGAAAGACTTGATATGAAACGTTTGTCATATCTTTATGATCTACCTACTTTTGTAAATATTTATTCCACTGATGAGCCCATTTGGGCTTTATGGGTAACACTGTTCATACCTCAGGTACTGGTCCTGTTCCGAAACCTGCTGAAGCTACTGCGCACTACTGAGGTCAGTTGTGTTCGGCAGATCTGCGGGCTCTAATGGCCACTGCGATAGGTTTCGGAACGGATCTCAGTAAGATTTGTTACTGCGCAGTGGCTTCAGCAGGTTTCAGAATAGGACAAATGTAAAAAAATGAAAGAAAAATCGACAAAATCCGACCAACCTTGGACATGTCGCTCATATGACTCTGATGACTCGCCGATCCGTTATTCGTAGACGTCTTATCCGGCGATTCGTTCTGTGTCTGCTGAGACTGCTGCGCCTGCGTGCTGAGTGCGACGCCCTCCGAGATGGTCAACACTGTCGTCTCGACGGCTGCCTCGACGTCGCCGCCGTCAGGGGCGCCACTGGACGCCGCCTCCGCGTTGCCGCTAGTCTCCCCACTGAGACGCTCGTTGTTTTCCATGCACTGCGCAGAAGTTGTAGAGTCGAATTAACTCGAGATTATGTATCATCTTATTTTCAAACCGTGACGAAATTGCGGAATATTACTGGGATACCATATTTGGTGACCTTCTACACATTTTTAACATGCAACTTCACTTGAGTGATGAACCTAATTGATAAGGCATTTCTAGTGAATCTGAAAAATTTGTAACCGTGATAAAGTATTTTTCACGTTTAGGATGTGAGCGGTGTTTCCCTCTCAAAGAGCCTGCTGCTAGAAGATCCAAAGGAGTCAATATTTGCAGGCCGTCCCATCGTTCCGCTAAAGGTTTGAATGGTCTGAGAATCGAATGATTGGCAGCGCAATATCTGGAGTCTGTCTATACAATAATACTTTCCTACTTAACGTGAAAAATACTGTAGAGTCACAAAACAGCTAAAGTATATATTTTTTAACTATCCACTCTGACTCTCGATATAAATCCATAACAAGAGTACCTATCAGATCAAACAGCAAAAGCAGATTGGGTGAACATCTGCTCTACATTCTCAAAATAAAAACGTTAATTGAGTGAAACCGTTGGGAATTCCGTATAGGCATAATTTGAATGCTTATTTTTATTTGACAGCCCAAAAGAATTGTATTTATTATTAAACTTGTCATTCAACATTTGTTGAAGTCAGACTAGACACATTTACCAAACATAACTGCGGTTTAGTTCGTTACCCACCAGTCTTTGAAAATTGACGTAATTTGGAATCATGTCTAAATCAGAATGTAAAAAGTAGCATTATTGCAAACGTATACATTTCTAAACGTTAACTCGCACTTGGCACCTCCACTAACCATCTCCTCGTCGTAAGGCGCCTCCACCGAGGCAGTGGAATGCCCCTCAACGAGCACCAAAGACGACACCAACGCCTCGGCAGCCGACGACTTCTTGTTCGACTTCATCTTGCGGAAGCGTTTCTTCGAGAGGAAGCTCTTCATCGGGGGCCGCGCGGACTTCTCGCTGGGGGCGGTCTGGGGGCGGCGCGCCCGGTTTCGGTGGATGCGTTTGCGCGCAGTCTGGAAGATCTTCCAGTAGAGACAGAGGATCACCAGCAGCGGCACGTAGAACGTCGAACAGGTGGCGAAGATCTGCAAGGAATTTGGCATTCACAGTGTCTTCTTTGGAGATCCCCTTGTCCCATCCGGCGAAAGCGAGCCCGGATAGCTCAGTTGGTTGACAGGCAAGCAGGAGGTCCCGGATTCGTTTCCCGGTTCGGTTACACATTTTTCCTGCCTCGCCTCCCTTCCATTAACAATTAACTTTCCTTTAAAACTTTGAACGATCACTTATATTGACAATGTACACTCCATCCTGCGAGAGAACATGACACAGTTAGGGCCGATGTCTTGAAGATCATTGCAAATGTGACTACTAGCGCTGCAGGGGAAAGTTAATTCTCTCAACGGACAGACAGTGAAGTATATAATATGCCTGCCTGCATCCCTTGATGGTATTTGCATCCTGTAGGGACATGATGTGAAATCCTGAATAACGCCAGATGGCCGATTGCAGAGTCGACACTGAGTGCGCACTCACACTGAGTCCGCACTCAGTGCACACTAAGTTGGCATTTGCAATGATAAATTGTCCCCTCAGTGCGCACTGAGTGAAGTTTAAGACTTAGTGTGAGTGTACACTCAGTGACGATTCTGCAATCGGGTCCAACCCTCTGCTCTCTTCTACTGTCTTGTACTGTCTGTGTTCTTGTTCTGTGTGTGTGATATTGAAATGATAACTTCAACGATGTGGCCTTGAGAACTCGGCAACTTTTGGTCTGAAAGCCACTTTCTGGCGAACTGATCTGTCATCTTAATTGGAAATTGCAAAACCGGCTCTAAGTTATTGTTTTAGAATTTGCAAAGTAGTTACGTATATGATAATGTTACGTATATGTATACCGATAATGATACAAGCCCACTGTTGTACCTAGACGGGAAAAGTATTCAGGTGTTAAATGAAACAAAATTCCTTGGAATAATAATAGACAGCAAACTTAGATGGGAGGCGCACATCAATAAAACTGCCCTTTCGGTGGCATCAGGATGCTTTCTTGTGAAAAGAATAATGAAAACCTGTGACCATTCCTCGGCCAAAGCCGTATATTTTGCATATGTTCATTCAAAACTAGCCTATGGCATTGCCGTCTGGGGGTCATCGCCTCACGCCTCAAAGCTATTTACCCTTCAAAAGCGTGCAGTCAGGCACCTTGCCAATGTAAGCTTTGACCCTACCACACCTGGGGTTTACTATAAAGACTCGTGTAGGCCTCTTTTTCAAAAATACAAAATCTTACCATTGCCTTGCCTGTACATATTCAGTATTATTATATATGTGATAAAGAACAAACAAGTATCTGTAAGCGTGGAACCCCATGACTACATATTAAGAGGTAATAATGATATGTTTTTAATAGCTCCTAATGGTAATGATAAAAGTCCTGTCTCTTCAGGGGTCCGTATCTTTAATAAACTGCCTTATGTTTTAAAAACTAGGATAAAGAATGACGACTTCTCCACAAAACTCATGAGTTTTCTAATAAACAAATGTTTTTACTCTTTGCAGGAATATTTTAATCAATGACATGTATTATTGTATACTATATAATAAGATGACCAAACCAATATTACTTGATGTAATCAATCTGGTTAAAACAAATAAAAAAAAAAAAAAAAAAAAAAAAGTATCTGCCTGCCTGGCGAAGTGCTGCATGATACCTGATAGGCGACGTCCTGTGAAGGCAGACATCGCTGCTGCAGGTTGATCCTGTCCAGATACTCGGGGTCCTTCCATCCGAACTGTGGCGCCAGCGACACGACCACCGCCACTGACCAGATCATCACGATCATGCCGCCGATGCGGTTGATGTTGCGTGTGTGGATGTAGTCCACGTACGTCACCGCCCAGTATCTAGATGTAGAGGCACGAGTCACAATTTTTATTTTATTCTATTAGTACAGTTATTTTATTGCAAAGGATCGATCAAGTGAGAAGAGACGTCGAAGTCTGTGGAGAAATTTGGGAAGAAGTAAATATTACAGAAATATGGTGGAGTAGTAAGAAAAGGTGGATGGAGTTGGTCAAAAGAAACGAAATTTATGAAGAAATAAGTGATGAAAATATTAGTTAAAATGGTGTAGTGTAGTGCGGTTTTGCTCTGGTTTGAGTGACTTCACGGTCCTTTTTAGGACCTAAAGTCATTCAAACCAGAGCAAACCCGCACTACACTCCACCATCTAGCCACGGCTCTGAAACACTTTGCCATTAGTTAAAAATGTAAAAAAAGTGTGTATGTTAGCTCGAGTAGGTACATATTGCAAGGCATAGAGCTTGTATGTTAGTGTTTTATAACTTTCTACCTGTTAATGTTCATGAAAAAAAGAAATAAAGATGTAAAAAAAATATATTGATTAAGTAATCTTTTTTAAATCCACTTTAATACATTGTTTTTAACGTTTTCATGTAGGTATATGAGGCAAAGGCACGCAAAACATCGTCTTAAAATACGTTGTTGTAGTTATTATTGTAGATTTCACAAACTCGACGAAAGCACAGTCGAAAGTGTGAAAAACTTTATCACTATCAGCCTGTGGGGTCCGAGCCGGAAACGGAACAGGTATCTGAAATAACTGTTAGTGTTCATGGAACCGCAACCGTAATCGGAATCGGAACCGTACTAAAAATTTTCTTTTATAACTGAAACCGGAACCAGAACCGTTATTTGGTTTTAAAAGTGTTGTTACTTTGCACTGCAACTGCGGAATCGCAAACGTTAGTAAAAATGTTTGAAACTAGAGTCGGAACCGTTATTTGGTTTGAAAAAATAACGGTAAATTTGCGGAAAGTTTCGGTTAACTGAGAACTAAGAACTTCTTTGGGTCCTTCAGGTGACTCCTAAAATTCTGCTCGTTGTGTTGAATCACTATAAAACAACGGGAAATGCGCTCATAGCGTTCAAAGTCTTGTAAAGTGTTTAGGAATCTACACTTAGTTAGAAGGTCATTGAAGATCATGGCTAAAATTCCGTTTGTCTACCATAATAACATTAAATTGGGTCACAAGAGATTATAATTTACAGTGACGGCAGCGAACGATACGATATCGTTAATGAAGTATAGTAAAACTAAAACAACTATACAGTTTGAATTAAGATCGCCAAGATCACATGTTCCGTGTACCGACAAAGCCCAAGGTGAACATTAGATGGTTCCATCTTAACCTGGTCCGTTGTCTTCAAGTAATCCATTCCCCTTTGGGACCTTTCGGTTATCCAGTGCATCGACTACAAAACGTAGTCTCGGTACGATAATTACAAAGAGGGATTGGAGAAGGGGGGGGGGGGGGGGCAGGAAAGTCTAATGTTCTATTAATGATGCGCCTGAGGAATTTAGCCAGGAAGTTTGGTGAAGATCTCCTGACCGAGATAAGAAGTAGGGCTCTCTTGTTTATACGCTGTTCATTGAAGCGAACATTATGGTGGTGGGTGCAGGAATTTGGAAATAGTTATGGAGTTGGCGGTCTTACTTTGTTGGCCATCGAAACTTGTTTAGCAAGAGTTTTGGTGTAGGAGAGTATATAGAGTATCTATTAGAAGTCGTAGATAAATTTTGACTTTTCAGATTTTGCAAAATCGCGTGAGAAAAGAGGCTAAATTGTTTTGTTGCTATGTAGATCCATTGAATCACCAACAATCAAATGCGCACTCAGAAAACAAATATTTTAACGCTATATTTTGACTGATAATATAACAAAATACACTCCATGTTTACTCTGGGCTAGCTGCAAATTATGGTGGAATTGTGGTGAAATATATTTGCCTTTCGATAATAGAACAGATAATTGTCTAACTAAACTTTACTGATTTCGATTTTGATGTTGATAAAAGCGGATGGTTTCTTTTTTCTTCTTTGCTCACTGAAATGGTGAAGCATTTTGTTGATTTTATAAGTTTTCTCATATTATTTAAACTGAATTTGTGAAAACGCGATAGTTTGAGAGAAAGAGACAGAGTTTGTGTAAATATCAAGTAACAACTATATGAGCAATGAAGCCGTCTGTTGTTAGACGTCCCGGAATTTATGTGTCTGCGATACAATTTCGCTTTGTTCGTTTTTGTGTTCATCAAAAGGAATAGTTACACCAACTTTGACATGCTTGAAGTTGAGGAAACTAGTTGAGGAAACTGAATAGATTGAGACGTATCGTGTTCAATCTTTTGAAGTCATGGCTAACATACGATTTAAGGCCGTTCATTGATGGTTTTTGAGGTAAATTGAATTTATCATTATTTGGATTTCCAAGAGATATTTCGAGGTTCTGAGGTATTCAATTGGTTGTCAGAAGTGTGAGGTTTCCGTATACATTTGTTTCGTCGCGATCAGATAACGGGTGTGGCCTGGAAAGTGTATCTAGTAAGAGGTAAATTCTTAGCGGAATTGTCATCTTTCAATGTACTGGCAAAACAGGGTTGTCTTAAAACGCTTGTAAGTAATTGACGGGTGAATTTTTCGAAATGAAAATGGTTCAATTGGTTGCCAGGAGTGTGAAGATTCCGAATATATATGTTTCATAGCGATCCGACCAAAGGTGTGGCCTGGAAAGTGTATCCCGTACGAGGTAAAGGCAGAGGCCCGAGTTCACAGCTCAATGAACAGACTTAAAATCGGAATCAACTAAACAAATTGTATCTCAACTCGCAATGATATTATAATAAAGATTATAACGCCGATATTGCTACGAAGTTGAGGTAAACGCAAAGCATGCATTTTACCAAGTTAACCAAAACCAAGTATGTCAATCCTGAACGATCCTGACCTGACGAAACATAGTTACTTGTCTGTTATGTTATGCAATAAATAAAAGAAACAAAGTTTTACCGAAATTTCAAAACTTCAATATGTCACCGAAACCTCTAAGTTTAGAAGTTTGTATTTTCCCTTTTGATCCCGAACTGGTACGAGGTATATGACGAAGGATTATTAATTTACGATAAAGGGCAAAGTTAACAAAAGCTGACCTATCTATACTCCTTATCAATGTAGCATTTTACTTTACTGACCATTATTCTATTAAAGGAACGAACACGAACGCCAAGCAGGGTTTAGCCATGAGAAACTAATTCCATTGACAATCTATTACATAGCGTTTTTCACTTTTAGTAGGCGAACAGTGTTTTACTCTCAAAGAGGTGCCAACATTCGCAGGCCGTCCCATAAAGTGTTAAATGGTTTGAAGCATCGAATGATTAACAGCTCAATGTCTAGAGTCTACAAAACAAAACTTTCATTCTAAAAGTGCAAAATACTGTAGTCGGTTACACAGGGGTGAAACTAGAGGGAAGCAGGCATACCAGTGCTCTAGGGCCTCGTGCACAGAGGGGCTTCGCGGAGGCCAAAGTTGGTCCGAACAAAGAGACGAGGACATTTTTTTTTATAGAGAATGGTCTTGTACGATTTCCCAGTACAAGCTTTAAAAACACCCATTCCCTAAAAAAACGTCATCGACCTTCAATTTTAGGTTCAAATTTTACAAAATTGTTGCACTGGAGCTGGTATAGGGCGGCCTCGCATTATTTTTTTGCTTTTGAGTCTCCAATTTGAAGTTACGGCTCTGCTGTTTGAAACGCACCTGTCGACGGCAATGGCCACTAGATGCAAGATGGATGCTGTGCAGCAGAGGACGTCGCTACTGGTCCACATGTCACACAGCTCAGGACCCAGAATCCAGCCTTTAGAGATCTGCAACACGAGAGAGCGATGCCAATTAATGCACATTATTACCGCAGATGAAATTATCATGATTATCCACTCCTTTGTTAAAGGAGCTGGCCGATTTTCTATTTGAGTATATAATATGAGCCCTACAACTGCCAAGTGGTTCTAAGTTATTCATAGGTTTTGAAGGTTGACGTTTTTTACGATATTATAGTTATTCGAATTTTTTTACATCGAACAGTGGTGCAAGCCATTGTTAAATTTTTTGTTCCGCGCAAACCTACAGCACAAAGCACAAACATAAATTTTATACAATTTTTGAATTCGTTTCATATTAGTTGATTTGTCAATTAACTAACATCAGGCCGCGTAAAATCCGACTTGATTTGACTTGAACCAATTACAGTGACACTACGTTGGAATAAATCTATAAAAATTTTGGAGGTGAGAAATCGCTTTTAATGGTGGTTTTTCAACGATGACAACAGTTATTTACTCAATAAAATATCTTGCTAAAACTCCTGGTTAAAATGGCATGGTGACTGTGCCATTTACACGCTGGATAAGATTTCATTGAAAGATATCTAGAGAACTCGGCCTGGCCAACCTATCCACATACTAAAAACAAAATCTGTAAAAGGTGAGTCGCATAAAATAGTATTTTTCACAATTTCAATTCCGTGAAACTCAAATCTGCCCGCTCCTTTAACGATGGCTATGCGGTAGCATGCCAATATAACATAATCTTAGCTTGGCAAACCCATAGGCCCGAATGCAGAGTTGTCACTGAGTGCGCACTTACACTGAGTCCGAACCCAGTGCACACTTTAGTTGGCATTTGCAATGATAAATCGTTCCCTCAGAGCGCACTGAGTCCGAACCCAGTGCACACTTTAGTTGGCATTTGCAATGATAAATCGTTCCCTCAGTGCGCACTGAGTGCGGACTCAGTGTGAGTGTGCACTCAGTGTCGACTCTTCATTCTTAGCACCAGAAGATTTCCGGCATTCCCCTCACCAACAAGCTAGAATGTTTGCCCCGGCAACCGAAGGATAGAGCCACTGGGCTAGTTTTACGTTTCACTTGCTCTACCGATCATCGCTCTACTATTCTCTCTGTCGTTGTCTGGCAGGAGCACTCATCGCAAACCCACAGAGCACAAACTTAAATCAAATTTTCTCCCATAGCTGTCACCAAGTAAGGTTGGATTTCATCCAATTAGGTACTTGCCAATGTTAAAGTGGTTTCAAGAAATTTTGCAGGTATTCCGGAATTCCCTACACCTATGAGAACACTATACCTATGAGAACGTAATCAAAGGATTCCGTAAAAAGTTTTATTCGATTTCCTGATCATCGCTATGCTGTTCTCTCTCTCGCAAGTCTTGGTATGAATAATAAACACGTAACAGTAAATGAGTAAAACCAGAGACAAAAGATTTTACTTTGCCTTTTTCGTCAAATTTTTCCTCCATTCATGTTGTGAAATTTTCGAGGGCAGTGTGGTATTTTGAGGACTGAGGTGGGATTGGATATTAGTCGACTTGGCTAATGAACCAGACAACCCATGTCAAAAATTCACGTTAGCAATATCTGAAAACTCGTATCTCGGACTGCTTCCTACAAAAACATTAATGTTTCTCGCACAGTATTTCATTCACAAGTAGAAATATCTGTGGCAATGTCAAAGTTTTGGCAAATTTGGAACATCGTTTCTGGCGAGTTCACTGAAGTTGAGCAACATTAAGTTGAGTCAAGCGTTGGATGGCTGACCACAATCATCCAAATGGCCGTTTTTTTTGGAGAAAAAGAATGATGTCGAAAAAATTGGCCCTGTTGTTCACGCTGTCAACGCCATTGAAGCTGACACCATAGGGAAAGTAACTTTTATATTATATGTTATGAAACGTAGGGGAAGAAGCAAAATCTTTGTTTCCTATGAAAAAACCCAGTTTAAAATTGTTTAATTGGCTGTGAAACCAATAGCTAACATTGGGAAATCGATCGAAATACGAACGTTGGAACTCAACCCGCAGGGAACCAGGTTCCCCCATTACAACGCAATCCCCAAAACAACCCGGCTCCTCTATTTCAACGCAACCGCAAAACAACCCGGCTCCTCCATTTGAACGCAACCCGCAAAACAACCCGGCTCCTCCATTTGAACGCAACCCGCAAAACCACCCGGCTCTTTCATTTGAACGCAACCCACAAAACAGCCTGGCTCCTCCATTTGAACGCAACCCGCAAAACAACCCAGCATCTCCATTTGAACGCCACCCGCAAAACAACCCGGCTCCTCCATTTGAACGCCACCCGCAAAACAACCCGGCTCCTCCATTTAAACGCAACCCGCAAAACAACCCGGCTCCTTCATTTAAACGCAACCCACAAAACAGCCCGGCTCCTCCATTTGAACGCAACCCGCAAAACGACCCAGCATCTCCATTTGAACGAAACCCGCAAAACAACCCGGCTCCTCCATTTGAACGCCACCCGCAAAACAACCCGGCTCCTCCATTTAAACGCAACCCGCAAAACAGCCCGGCTCCTCCATTTGAACGCAACCCGCAAAACGACCCAGCATCTCCATTTGAACGAAACCCGCAAAACAACCCGGCTCCTCCATTTGAACGCCACCCGCAAAACAACCCGGCTCCTCCATTTGAACGCAACCCGCAAAACAACCCGGCTCCTCCATTTGAACGCAACCGCAAAACAACCCGGCTCCTCCATTTGAACGCAACCCGCAAAACCACCCGGCTCTTTCATTTGAACGCAACCCGCAAAACAACCCGGCTCCTCCATTTGAACGCAACCGCAAAACAACCCGGCTCCTCCATTTGAACGCAACCCGCAGAGCATTAGCGTAGTTTCAGTTAAAACGAATCAACAATCAACGAATTTCAGTTCTCTAACGAAACAACGAGGGCAAACCTATGGCCATTTTCAATCACACCAATTATGAACAGCTTGGGTTTCTAATGAACTTATCTGCCTTCATCCGACATCATTTGTGGAAAAAAACGAAACCACTCATAAACGCGTACATTTTTATTTTGATACACAGAGAGGTGTCAAAGATTGGAAAATACACCAATGATTTTCATCTTTAGTTGGTGACTTTTGAGTTGAACATGTATATACATTGTTTATTTTTAAACTAGGGATGAATACAAAATGTTAATTTTTCTGGTAATACATCAATTGAGGCCAAAGATGCAAAACCGACGATCTCCAAAAATTGGCATAATATGTTGCATACAATATTCGAAAGAGAATTATTTCCCCTGTATATGTTATTAATGGTTAGTGTTTCCAATATGGCACTCTCCACTCGAATTAAATGGGAGAAGTTCTGTGTTGGCTGCAAAAACAGATTTTCTCCGATGGTATACTGAGCCAAGGCCCTGGAATCTGAAAATTTGATTTGCAATTTACTCAGGAACACGACAAATTGAGATCGCCGGTTTTGAATCTATGGTCCTCATCGTTCCTTTAACTTTTACCCAGAACACACGCCATTTTGTGTAAATTTCCTTTCCAGCCCCCTTCACTAATTAATTAAATCCTTGATTCCAATTATATTCGACAGAATAGGGTGACGTCGGCCATGACTGTCACGATTGTCACTAAGCCTGGCGACGATGAAAACCGCGAGCAATCACCAGTCGTGACGTCCGAGTGCCACAATTCTGTCACGCGTGCAATTTTAATTATTGTTGTCACCGATGGAAATTTGCTGACATATTTAATTTCGATCATGTAAATCGTGCACTGGTGTGAATCGGTTTCTGCACGTGTCAACAAGTATTGCCTGACAGTTTTTGATAAAATCAATTGTGCATTTCGTGTTCTGTCTAGAACTCGTGAAAAGTTCTTGATAACTGCAAGTACAGCGTTTTTTAAAGCGCAATACGGCATAAATATATTGGGTCGTCATCAGGGAATGTACCTGGTGTTAACTGCGGTTACCAACTATGAAATGCTTTACAAAATAGGTCAAAGTGACAAGGGCTGTAGTTGCCTGCATTCAAAAGAAAAGTGCCACAGTTTTTGCGTTATTTCAGGCTCTTACATTAATTATATAATATTTTTGCAAAACTCAAGAAGATCCTTGGCACAGCTGTATACGCGGGTAGACAAAACTAAAAGAAATTACATCCTTTGTCAAGAAGCACAAAAATGTTTAGCTCAGTAACTAAACAAAATAGCACCACTCTCCTATGAAGCTTTATTACGAACACAACACAAAAGCTAGCCCATGTCGATTCTTCGCCTATTATTGTCCAAAAAGCATTTCGCGAATATTGGTTCCAAATCTAATAAAGATTTCTTCCCACACCAGCCCCCCCCCCCCCCCCCCAATCATCGGACACAGATGCTGGTCCCTCTAAATCCCACCCCGCAACCACCCAACCCCTATTCTACCCAAAATGTAATAATTCACAATGCTTTCCGATAGCTACCATTTCCTAAATCCGGTTACATCTAATGTTATTCCCGCGAAAAATTCGCTTCAATGGCTAAAGGGGTTAAGGGGGAAGGGGGGCTGGTGAAATTCGGTTACATACTCAACTCGAGCGGCTTCCACGTAGGAGACAGCTGGACATTTACAAGCTGAATTGCGTGTCAGATTTCCTGGTTCGCGGAAAATTAGATTTTCACTTGACAGTTTGGACGAGATTATAGTATGGCATCTTCGGTGCTTTTCTTTCTTTTTGACGCGAGGCGTTGTGAGAGATTGCGTCGGGTATGGGCAAATGGTCTGCTACTTGTTGAGGCAGTTCAGATCATGGAGGATCTCACAAAAATATACGTTATAGGCAATTGAAAGCTTGGGTGGAAAGGTATTTTTTTAAGTTTCTAACTTTTTATTTCAGTCGTCATGCTGGATGAGCATTTTTAAAAGGTTTTCTAAATTAACCGTCAAATGGTATTTATTCTTTGTTTTTCAGTACACGGCAGTATAAATATTATATTGCAAACATATTGTGTAAACAGACTAAGAAAGAAGACAAATAGAGCTTTTTTATGACAAATTGGCAACAGGTATAACGCACAGCGTTTACATGGTAGCGGCAGTGATAAACGATTCTGCGGTTTCCTTTCCATTTCAACGGTTTCAACGGTTTCAGTTAGCTACACATTACTGCGAGTCAGTAAACATGGACTTCGCGAACGCAATTTTTGTTGCGTTGAAGATGAGTGTAGCAGTTTACGGCGGAAAACACAGTGGAGGCTGAGAGTAAATAACTATTTGTTTGTAAAGAGTCAAGGAAGTCGTATTTAAAAACAAGTTTGAATTAAATCTGCTTGAAGATCGTAAAAATAGTTTACACGATATTTCAGAATGATATTAATTAAAAGAGAACGGAAAGTCGTGAAGACCTAAAAACTTCAGAAATAGTTGGTTTCATCACGTTTCAGTACTTAGTAAAGTTTTGTGAAGAAATATGGAAACTTTCACCTGTACGGCTTGAACAATTTTTTTTAGAATTTTCAATAGTTAAAACTACCCAGGCGATTTTGCTGGAAAAGACATAGAGTTTAAGTTAATACCTAGTGAAGGACCCCTGCAAGTTTTATAAAAATCGGTTCAGCCGTTTGGCCAGCAGACCGTGAACAAACACACACAAAAAAGAAACAAACGATCAAAAACACATCGAGATGCTTTTTTGGGAGGCCAGTGAAATTGGAGATTTCGCTCCACTCGCTTCGCTCGCCACGCTTATCGATACGTTCAACGAACAGCGGTTTCTTTTAATTTCAACGGTTCCTACGGTTCCAACAGTTTCAATGCACTACTTATTCTTCCAATCAATATAAACATAAAGCCAACTCATCACCTTGACGAAACACGGTTTATCTTCGATGTAACAAAGAAGCGCTAATTCGATCAGCTGAGGTGCGATTCACTCTCCGCTGACGCACAACGTGGAAACGACGGAAAAACATAGGTTGGGACTAAGAAATTCAATCATGGCAACCAAGAGATAATAAATAACAATGTTAACAGAAGGGCAACGATGGTTATATATATCTATAGTAGTGTATAAGCTCACACTATGTGATAAGGTTCATTGTATCGGGTTCGCGTATAAGATATTGGACTCTATGAAGACATTGGATGTATAATTGAATTAAGGATAAAGTTGAAGCGTATACAGTACGTTTAGTTCAAGAGGATACTAGTATTGTTTGACATCGTAAAGGCAAACAAAATATAAGCTGAGAGTAACCCCTTCATTAATACTCGTTAAACTTTATACGATAGAGTGCTCTACAAATATAATGGAATGGTAGTTTGGCGTTTAAAATGAAAGGTAACAAACGACTTAGTTGCTGTTCCTCTTCAGCTGTGGCAAGTGTATAGGTTAGCAAGCGATTGGCCTGCAAATTTGCCTACCGAGCAATAATTAAGAAATACTACTTTTTCTTTTATTTCAGTCGATCTCGGTTACCGGTTGTGAATATTCCTGTGAAGCCAGATAAACATACTGGAATGAGTCTTCATTGTTTCTGTTTGTATTCACGGAAGATTGGTGTAATATTCGAACCGTCTAGAAAAGTTAACAACTGCTTGGAGAGGACAAGAAAAAGTGGTCGCCGAACATTAAACAGAAGAAGGCTTGTTATTGCTATTGGTGTCACCCTGGCTGGCGTCGCTTGCTACGCTCATCAAAAACAATAAAATGTGACCATATTCAACATTGTTCGAAAAGAAGGTCAGCATTTTCCAAAAAATGTCGAATGATTCTTATAGAATTTTCCTTTTCACTGACTTCTTACGACGAACATGGTGTAGGGAGCAGATGTCGAAGAGCCTGCTCTGACGGAAAGAGTGTGAACTAGGTGGAAGACGGAGTATAAGGTAAGACCGGAGTGTGGAAGTAATTTAATTTGCTGGTCTCCCGGCAGAGTGCACGAGAATATCAGGAAACCTTGGTAGCAGAGAGGATCTCGTGGTGAAAGTTTTGCAGGCTTTTTTCTTTTTTCTTGTGCTGCGGTGTTTTTTTTGCTGTTGTTTGAGGCTTGTTTAGTGGGTTCGACAATTTCGCGGCTGGTTTTTCTGAAGTGTAGCACAGACTCTTGAGGATCGAAGGCAAAAAGTTGTTAAAGATAATTACTTTCCAAGTCGATCGACTTTTCACGTTAATTAGGGGAATGAAAGTTTGCTCTCAACCAGTACTTTTTTATGCCAAAGCGCAATTTCCACAAAATAAATTCATATATGCAATAAAATGTGAAATACACTAGTTACTATTTTGTGAATTTGAGTATACCAAGGAATATTTGAAATGTATCATAATTATAATAGGTATGTTTGGTTGTCAAGTAAATAACAAGATGCAATGTAGTTATTATCTGGAAATCGGTATCGTTGTGACGTCATCATAGGCAATCATGCAGTAAACGACACCTATCCAGGACAAACAAACGCAAGAAATCTAGTTTTCATCTAGATTTCGTGGACAACCAAACAGAGCTACTGTAACTTTCATAAAACGAATTTTCAAATCGTTATTAGGCATCTGAATCTCATAAATAATTGTATTTATATTTGACTTGTTGTTTTGATCAAATTTTATTTAAAATCATAACATAGAGACACTTAATTGTATTTTTAATAGTTTGGCTGTGAAGCCAAAGTTGAAATGTGACAAACTGTCTTAAAAAAATGTAAGATTTCTTTTTAATTCAATTCCATCTTTTATGCACGAGTGCAAAACTACGTATTCTTTAAAAATGACTGTAGCATCTCCAAAATAATAAAACAATATTGTGAAGATTGCTTCATTACTTGCTTTATTATATTAATTTTACTACCCTGTAGCCCAGGGTGGATTCACGAAAATTGTTTCACAATGTGCAAAAGAGTTACTGTGAAAATTATAAAGTTCATTGCGAAAACTTTATATGTAATATGTAATATGTAATTGGAATGTCTCCAGGTCTCATAGACATAATTAGAATATGCGTTCATCAGTAATCAGTAATTAGGCCTTATTAATTACTGGCAAAACTCTCTGCCCAGTTATTGGATGATTATTGAAATGACTCTTGTTTTGTTTTATCGTCCACACCTATAATATACAAGCTTCGTAAAAGTTAAAACGCTAGAAATGCAATTATTATAGATTTTGCGAAATGTATCGCAGAGCTATGTAGATAGTTTATTCGTATGGAGCAACAGCTAAGAGAGAGAAATTGGCGCCAGGCTGGTATTACTTCCCAAAATAGCGATAAAGGAGAACTGGTATTGCGATAATAATTGAACGAAACAATTAATTTGTAACTTATTATAACGGTCGAAGCTGCGTAACACGCAGAAGTGCCGATATCCCGTAATTGAATTCTCGTCTACTTCAGCTTATCTGTTTACGGGAATAAGGGACTCTGCTCTCAACATTTTCCGTAACTTATCTCGACATAGACAAGGAACATCCAAGCAGCCTATATCTGTGGGTATGATATTACCATCAACATGCCGAATCATTCGATGTGAGAAAAACAATTGTTTAATTATCATAAGTTGCAAAGAACTTATCACACTCTCGAAAACATGGATTAGTGCATAAGTCCTGATATTTGACTTGTATACCTTCGGAAAGGAGGTTGTACTGGTGGTCATTTTGGTACATTTTTATATCTGCTTTAGGTTTTCCATTCTACTTCGATAAACCAGGCACATCATTATTCTCATCTTAATCCCCTGTCATTCAACAACGCCAAAAGAAAAGTGCGGCGTTAAATGCAAATAAAACACGTGATCTTTTTCTCTCGGCAAGCAGAGTAAAAGTTTTTAGCCAGAAGTTTCGACAGAAAAGCAGGGTGAATATGGACAGAGTTTACAATTCACAATTCTCTCTCTTCCTATACCAAATTTAAGTCGCAAGGCTTAAACCACCTTATTACAGAGTGCTGATAAGATCATTAACATACAAATATCTGATTTTAAGCAACAGAGGAAAATTCATTACTTCAGAAATAGTGTTAAAAAACAAAGTTTTATGACATGTCATAACATCAGATTTTGCAGCAAAGTTAAAAGCAGCTGCTAAAAGAAAATACGTCGTCTGGGTCCCACATGTCTTTTCAGTAGTGCAGAGAATTTTCTTAACTATCAAGAACAAAAAAACACCGATTTGATGTCATCATTCACCACAAATGCTCTAGTTATCAAACCAATTTGATATGACCAGCTTCAAAAATGCAAGCGCAGTTTCAAGAGTTGGTTCCATTATAACCTCACTATCTCTATGTCATGTCCTACCCATCTACATTTAACTCATTTAACATTTTCATACAACACATTTTCACGTTGCTTTAAAAACTCACACGCCTATTTAAAAATAAAGTAACCGTCACAAAATGAAAGAAGTTAATTTTTCCGTCTAATTTCCCAACATGAAAGCGACCGTCCCTTAGAAATTATATTTCTCTTTCATCAAAAAGGCTCTTTGGTCTCCATTTGAACTGTTCGCCCCTTCAACCTCCGTAACAGATCGTAGATTAACTAAATTAAATGTCATTACGTCATAAGAAGGTATAATTTGCGAAAACTCAAGCGATGAATACGTCCCCTTATCTACATATCTCTTTCAACTGCTGCATTATAAATCCCTTTCACATTCCAATAAGGACGTGGGTAACGTGATAAAACCATGGAAAATCGCCCTTACTGCAACATACTTTCAAATATTATGCACCGTACTCTGCTACAGGGGTATAAGAATGTTCAAAAGGTAATGGCGTGGAAAATCATTTGACAGAATGCGGTACGACAACATTGGCTGGTGAAAATAAAAGAAGTAGAGCAAAAGTTTTATTGAATACGATATTATGACTCTTTACAGATGTGTTGGTGAAATGGGTAATTAGTTGGTACTCGGTGCAGTTTGAAGGGGGGGGGGGGGGTATTGCGGTTTGGTGTGGTGGGTTTGATTAGTGCTGTGTTTTAGTTGATTGTTTTGGTGCATGTTTATTTCAAATTTAACCGACTTTCGGTGGAATTAACCTTTGATGTTTTTACTATTATTAAAATGACAGCTAATTAAAAAAAGGGATATAAACTCTAAATTCCAAATGACGTTCCTCACCGTAAAGGCTTGTTTACAATCAGTATAGCCGTTTGAGCAGTAGCAATAATATTTGGTTGATGCATAAAACCCCTATTCCCTGAGCTGGACTACAGCAAACTGAACTTTAAGGGCCGGTAATCCAATGCCTTAACCCAGAGTTAGAGCCGGTTTTTCAGTGGCCTTTTAAGATACTAACGGTCCATTAGCAAGAAAATTAAAGGCTCTGATTGGAAGTTGCTAAGCAAATAACAAGTTAACAGAGCTTTAGATATTTAACGTGCCACTCAAAAAACAGGTCTTAAAGTAGGAGTTAAGTTATTTGTAATGGCAACCGCCAATAGGATGCCGTGGAATTAATCTGTTTCTGAGGGCTAAACGCTTAACCCAGAGTTAAAAACTATTGTAAAACCGGCCCAACTACAACTTTAACTTAACACTAGCAATATTTAAGACTACGCCAAATATTTTATGCAAGATTACTCTCAAAACTTATAACCAATCTGATTTATTAGCCAATATGTTGAATGTTTAACATGGCGGCAAAAGAATTAAATATGCAAAGGTATTTGATGGACTACACATTGTTTATCTTTCTTAATCTTCGGCTTTGGGGTTATGATGCCAAACTCTTCTACCTGGATAAAATTTGTGCCAAAGTTAGATAATTATTTTAAAGGTCACTTAACTTAAGGTATGAATTAACGTAAGGAATGCTGTCGCTAAAAGTTGTAAACTAGACTTTACTTACTACGCAAATTTAATAAATAATTTGATCATTATTATTTATGTATATTTTTTTATTCAGACGGTGTCGCCATAATGATTTAGATGTACTTGTGAAAAGTTTCCGAGTAGGTACAAAATGCATAATCTAATATATGAGCAAAAACCTACAGTTGACGTTTTTTTAACATAGATATTATGTAATTATTACAAATTCTATAACAATCTCCGATTTTTCCATCTTCACAAAATTTTGAATACCTATGTTGCAAAATGCTAATATTTTAAAAGATATTTCAATACAAATTACATCTTTCAAGCTCCCAGACACTTTATAATGTGTGTCTGGCAAGATTGAAACTAATTCGAAGTGAAATTGTAGAAAAATTGCTACACTGGATGTCAAATTGAAAAGAGCATAGAACCTTAATTCACTTTCTGACAAACTAGACAAGCTTAGTACTGTACGTAAAATTAATGACTAACATCAAGAAAATAGTTTTTGCAATTCCCTGATGACGAAAATATTCCTGAAATTTTACTCCAACTTATTTTACTTACTATTTTTTTCTGTGTTTTCATCCCAACTACAAAAGAAATGTCCTAATCTACTTTCTCCATCTTCCATCTTCTCTTCAACACATCTATTACCCATATTATAAATCTAGTTATACCGTAAAATAGCAAAATGTATTTTCAACATGCTTCGATTTAATGGTTAGTGGAAAGTCAGAGTGGAATTTAAAAAAATATATATTCAAAAAATTAAAGACACTAACAGTGTTTGGAAAACAGATCATAGAGAACGCACCTGTAGTTACAAAAAGTTGTGCGAACGTTATTACAAACGTTCGGTGGACGTCGTTAAGCTAGCAGGGGATAACTTGCGTTCAACGTTCACATTTGTTGAGCATTTTATTAGCATTTAGGTTCCCGAACGTTGGGTGCAAGTTATCCCCCGTAAGCTTTGCGACATCCACCGAACGTTAGTTTTGGCGGTTTTGTGTTACTTGGGTATAATTCACCTAATGTAGTTATGTAAGCTTCAAACTTTTTGGGAAAAGCTCGAATAGTTTCAATGTGTTTTTAAATTTAAAAAAGGAAAATGTTTTCAAGATTTGAAATGTTTTGTCTTCCTGTTTCCAATTCCGATAAAGTTTCCAAATGATACCTCCAATATTCATGAATAAGGTATCAACAAAAATCTATTAAACACACTGAAAGTTTAAACAAAATCAAATCTCAAAAAATTTTACATTAGTTCGTGCATTATTAAGAGAAGACTGCGACCCTTAGGCCATCTACAGAATTATATGTGGATCCTCTAAAGAAAGCAAAAATCGCGAAAGTGAAGAAACATTTTTTCCACAAACCAAAAATACACGTTCTCAAATAAATAAAATCAGACTTAGATAGCAAGAGAAAAAACGTATATACACTGCTAAAATTGAATAACATCTCTTGATTCCCAAGAGAGACAGAAGCTACAGCAGAGCCAAGAGAATATATTTTTCCTCGCAAAAAACCTCCTTGATCTTTCAAGATGATGAAAGCAAGCAAATAAATGAACCAATCAAGGATACACAAGCACAGTCAATCATATAGATATACCCAATTTTGCCAATCTGTCTTTTTCTATATTCCAAAGATGTTCGTCGATCGTAGCTCTTAACTTTTTTCTTTGAAGTGAGCCAAGACCGGATTTTTTTCTTGCTTACATAGCTCTTCTGAATGCTTGATTGAAAATAAATACCCAGAGTTTTATTTAATTTGCCCGGTTAGTTTATTATTCCGATTGATCAGAGAAATTTCAGATTCAAGATGAACTATACTGACCTACGATTGAATGTAACTGCGAAATGAGTCACGCTCTACTACCCAAAAAGGCAAAGAGTTTAAAGATGAAGGCAAATATATCCTCGGTCAAAATTGCGTAACCTCGTTTGGTAATTCAGAGATAATCAAAATTTCTTGCTTCGAGATGGCTGATAAACGGAAATTGATTGGTTATTTGCATTGTTTTTGCTTAAAAAATAGCACGTTATCTTGTTCACACAAAGATTTAATAAATATTACGAGTGATAAACTACAGAATAGGCGATTTAATCAATCACAGCAATTACAGAGGAATTGCTATATATTCCATACTATTAAACTTCTGACGGAGTTATAAACTTATGGCAAACTGTTGAATCGGGCCTTGTTATGTGAGTACATCTCATTCAAAATGGAGTATAACTCAGTTGTATCTCTAGAAGCAATGTACCTACGTATGCAAGTAGCTCGGAAAATTAGCCAGAAAAACTTAGGGATGATTTATGCAGTCTCGGCTGGCATTGATTACTCAAGACTTATTCAGTATTGGGCTGCTGGAACGCACATCTCTAAAACTGATGCAAATTATGAAAATGCTGTCAATAAGATATTTTTTAATCCATCTGAATCCATGACAATGAAATAAAAAATGTATTTTTCGTCACAACTCTTTTAAGCAGGTTCATTGAGCTGTGACCTCGGGCCGCTACCTTTACCTCGTACGGTATACACTTTCCCGGCCACACCTTTGGTGGATCGCGATAACACCAATATTATCAGAATCTTCAAACTTCAGGCAACAAATTGACACCGTTTGCATTTCGAAAAAATTAACCCGTCATTTAATTCCGAGAGTTTTAAATTAACCCTGTTGAGCCGGTTCATTGAATTGTGTGTTAAGGGTTAATTCCAGATAAGAATTTAGTATTTACCTCTTACTGGATACACTTTATATGCCACATCCGATATAGGATAATAAAGAAACTAATATCAACGGAATTCTCACACTTTTGTAAATCAATTGAATATCTCAGAATCTCAAAACATTTTCTAGAAATTCTAATAAAGCTTCATTCAATCAACCTTTTTGTATGTTAAGCAAACAGAAATCAAGTTAGATTAAGCGGTGTGATTTATTTTAAAGGAAACATATTTTCAGAACCCAGCCCACAATTAACCTAACAAAACAAGCTCAAGGGTTGTAGAATCTCCTTTCGGGAAGATCTGGGTGCAGTTTAAGAGACTAAGACCATTAAGAAATAATCTTGTTATAGACTCAAATAAAACTGTGGATCCTAGCTTTTCTTTGCGATTTAAAATCATATATAAACTTGGGTTTTTAATGCTAACAAAGTCTTACTGAGTTAATGACATTACGTAACTACGTATTTTTACTAGTGACTCATTCAAGCGGTAGTTATTCGTTATAATTGAAGTCCGTCTTGCCCTTCATTTCTAATTAAAGAAAAAGTATTTTTACTTTTCATATCTCGTTTCAGATGTAAATTTTAAGGCGAATTATGAATCCATTGAACAAGTTTTTGATTTTCTGACTCAATAATCTACAATATCTTAAGCTGAACTGTCAATGATCAATTATCTAGCTTTTTCAGTTGACTCGATTTTCTTTCAACTTATAAACGAAAGAGATGAGCTTTTATCGAGAGATAAATTGGGATACAGAGTTCGCTCAACGGTAATGTACGCTTTGAGAAATACATCTTTGAATGTAAGAGGCAGCTGATTGATAAGCTTTATCGCATATTTGTTCATGGAGACTCAATATTAATCTCCCTCACTTCACTTAACTCCAAGAGGGAGCAATTTATTCAAAACTTTACTTTTTTAAGTGAATTTATTTCAGTATCGCCATACCAGCAAGACCAAAAGTAAATTTACGAATAAAAACGTACAAAGAAATTAATGTTTAAGAATAATTTTCCAAAACATCCATCTATAAAATAGTTAGCTGGAAGTATCGCTAGTTCCCAGCAAGGTTTTTAAATAAGATAACATGAGGTTTAATTTTATCGGGGCGTAGTTAAATCAGTCGTTAAAATCTTAAAATATATAATTCATTGAACACATTCTTACATTTTTTATCCCTCAGAGATTTACTCACATGAACGTAACTGTGAATTTTGCCATTGAAACTGAAAAAAATACTTTATTTTTGTGCAGTTTTTGAACTTTTGGCTATTGCTATCAGCATTGAGTTCTCTTAAAGCAATCAACATTCCGTCTTAGGAAACGCTGAGAAAATATTCTAGCCTTTTTTGTGATATTCTAATATCGGCTTGGCGAAATTATTTAAAATTTTAATCAAATGCACTTCTAAAGCTACGGAAATCCTTGTCCTTGTTCAGTATTTTAATCCAAATCTGTATTATTTTAGCAAAAATTTGCCATACAAAGTGCTTGCTATCTGTTAAGTACGCACTTTGAAAAATATGCACACATTTACATCCAATTTGAATGGAGGACCAGCATTCGACCCCTGAGGCAGATACAAAGTCATCAATTCTTTTCAAAAAACGTAATGCTGCAACCAAGTACAAAAGAACCCTCACAAATTCCATTCAGAATTTCATAAATAAATTACAAACGCTCTACGTATACTAGAGCACTGCATATTATTACAAACCGTTTGCCATTGAAATGTATATTTAAATACGGATACTAGTTCATTAGCATCAAAATCGAGTCCAACACTCTGTTGATTCTAGACAAATAAGTTTTGGAAAATTAACGCATAATTGAATCAATCCTTTATAGTTCATGGTGTAGTATGTGTTGGTAAAACAGAGTTGGTGGTATTTGCATAATTTCACTGTACACATCATACTTTGTTTGGTTGTTGGCATAGTTACCCAACCTTAGGTAGAAATTAACATTAAACATTTGATGTTTCCGCCGATGACCGCTAGTATATGAGGTCCAACAATTAACTAATAGTGTGAAGCTTGATTAACTTTAAAGTTCGAGCTCACTGACAGACGTTTGGGTAATATAAAGGGACATTAAATTATACCCAAAGTCCAAATGAGAAACTGAATAAATTATCATATGATAAGAGTTTGAAACCTTATACAGAGGTAGGTTAATGCATAGTACAAAAGACCCAAAAATCTTTCAGGGTGATTAAGTAACGTTTTGGAGAGAAAAAAACAGGGCTGTATGGTATGTATAGCTTCTCCTGCCTGGACCAGCACCAAATGGACGATGGTGATGATTTTATAAAGATTAAAATGAACTTTCACGGGATATTTCCAAATACATCTCAGATAATTTTTTGTCTAGAGTGCCAGGATTCCGTGTTATAGGTTTCGTCGCGATACAATGAAAGGCGGTTAGTTCAATTTTGGGCGGGAAACCTGCAGAATGGAGAGTGAATATGGAGCCTTGAAAAATGATTGTGCTAACTTATGAGAATAAAAATAAGTTAACATAAAAATACAATACCATTTCGATAAAGCACACATATTCATGATGATAAAAATCCAGTGTTCATATTACCTACATTGATCAAAAGAGGAAGACATATAAACGATAAAACTCTTTTCCAATATGCATGAAATCAAAATTGAAATGGCATCCCATTCAAACCAGATTGAAGAAGTCATCAAAAACACATTTCCACAAATTCATGTTAGCTATTTACCTGTACACATTTGCTCCAACATATGCGGTGAGACAGGATGATCGAACGCCGCTATCACCGTAAAAGCATGGGACTTGATTTGGTCGCAGTTTACATTACACGAGCGCCAGCCATAGTTTATGACTACCGATGGAACAAAATCTACGTGCATTACTGATATTTACTGTTGTCACTAAACCATCCTGTACACCACAAGATTGATAAGGCAATCATAAATATTGAATTCCTGTCTAAACATAATAAAGTGAATGAAAGCCAGGAATCGAAAAATCTTCGATTCCAGAGTGAAACCATTGCCGACTGAAAAAAACTGAAATTCCTGCTACTAATAACTACCGCTGGAAAATATCTTCTTGTTTCTTAATCAAGTTCTGTAGGTATTCACGACACTTTTTTTCGGTGGTTTTCCTTGTGTATAAAATCCTAATCAAGTTTGGTCAGTAATGGATGCTTCAAATTTAATGGAAAGCCTATTTAGAAATATCTTAAAATTCAATTCGACAACACATTAAAAGCCGCAACTAAGAAGCACGTCACATGCAGAGCGTGCGATACTGCTAGTATATTTCAAATGAATATGTTTGTTTAGCAGGAAAACGCAATGTTTTGTTGGTGGACATAATTATGACCTGAGACGTCACCTGAGACGACTCCAGTTATAGTTTACTTATTTATCAAACGTAATTCTTATAGCAATTATGTGGGTAAATAAGAACATAAGAACAGAATTGCATTTAAGTGGGCATATCAGTGATTGACTCGGGAACTGTAGTCGTCCATACCATTTTACCTATCTAAGTCTTATACAATCAGAAAACAAGTGATATGGTTACATAACCACATACCCCATATTATAACCATATATGCCAAGTTTTTTAAGAGTGAACAGAGAGTTTTGCAAAGTTGACCGTTGGACTCACCTCGTAGACAGCCCCAAGAGGCATGACCAGGCATGCCACCATCAGATCAGCTACAGCCAACGAAACGATCAGGTAGTTGGCCACACTGTGCAGATTTCGCTCCAGAAGAATGGCAGCAATGACGAATACATTTCCTGAGAACAAAATAAAAGTGGATGCTGTACACGTCTTTCTCCTTTGAACACGTCGTTTTTTGAATATTGTTCACTAGTAGGGCAAAAGTGGCGTAAGTACATGTAAAATAGTGTATAGTTACTAAAAATATAAGAGAAAATATAAGACAATACTACTAGGAATGTGGAGTTCCATAGCGTACAAGAATTGTCATATATCATTCATATTATTATAATTTTTATCATTTTTATCATTTCTTATTGAAGTTTACGTAATTGCGTCAATATCAATTGCCATTAACACTATTTATTCGTTTTAACAGGATAGCGACTTTCAGCTTTTAACTTCGACTGTACAACTCCACCCTTCCACCCATTTGTCAATCTGTTTACAAGCCAACAGGCGACACTTTCTCTACACCCATCTGTCAAGGTCAGTGGACAGAAAAAGATCACCTCTGTCTTGGGATTGTACACAGGAAGTGGAGTTTCATCCCTCGAGCTGTGCACGTCGGTCCGCCAAATGCCAGCACTTTCACTTTCACTTTCAAAATATTCCCATTTTTTGTGCAGTGTTTTCTGCATCATCCTACCTTATCTCAAGGGTGTTTTACAAAGTGACCGCTGCCATGTTTGTCGTTAAACGAAAAAAGTTTAAAAAACTTTCCCCTACAAATGAGAGCACACAACCTGATAATGATGTGGTCCTCACCGAAACTCATCCGGTGTGTTTTGTTGTATTGACGTATAAATGCATTGAAATGTAAATTAAATTTTTTTTTTACTAAAATTAGATTTTCTTTTGTGGTATGCGATAAATACAAACAATATTTGATGAAACACCGTAAGACTTTTAAGGAATAAGGATTCCTTTATAGTGGTTAAGGTTATGTTGTCATAGACTATTCATTCAAACACTGGCAGTTGAAAATCCTCCCTCCCTTCCTCCCCCTTACATCAGTAAACTCCAAGTGGCGTCCGTGCCCTCAGGGGGTAATCTGCAAGCGACTGCGAACTTTCACGAATTCAATTTTCACATTCAACACATCGTACGAGCATCTTGTTTGTGAATAGTTCATTTGAAATATTTTTAATCTGTTTCTTCCTTCCGGCAGCCACGACAATTTATCCCAACGGCAAACATTTAAAAGAAGCCCTCGCTAGATAGTCAACAGTCATTTTCATTTTCATGCGCCTTCACTCTGGCTCTCCCAAAGTGACGCCTTGTCAGTGCTGCAAACGTAAAAGCAAGTCGACGTAAATTATTCGCTTTATTTTAATCAAGTCGTCAAGTTGGTAGACATGGAATGAATTGAACGAAACCATCAACGTAGAAAACTATGAAGAAGCAAATGGAAATGCTATCAGCGTGTGTTGGAAAATCTGTACATTTTGCAAGGATTTCACATTCAAAGAATTTGCTGAAAAGGGTGTTTAATTTTGGAACAAAAGTCGTTTTTAACAATGGTTCTGCCTCTACTTGTGCCCGTAAGTTGAATGCTATTTATTCGAGAGATTGGTAGGAATTTTAACGGAATAGTAATGAGATGTTAAAAAAAAAACATAGCTTTTGTGCGTCTGTTTATTTATTTCATTTTATCGTGGAAAATTTGAATTTACCATGGTCTTACCAGTCTTTAGTTAGGAGGCAGGCGTTCGTTTTAGAAATGTGGGATTAAACTTGAGGTTTAGGCAAGCAGAAGCCGTTACAAATTTGTTTCGGGAACTTTCAAAACTCGCGTGTTTTTTATTCTTAATAGTAAAAGCTGTGGTATTAGATCATTACCTAAGCAAACATGCCATCGATGCAAATTCTGGACCAATTTGTGTGCACTACGTTTTAGGAGTTATAGGGAAATTCTTATATGAAATTCGTTTTGATAATACATTCTGTTCCATTTTTGCAATCTATGTTATTTTTCGTTGAGAAGCCATATTCATAAAATTAATTTAAAGGTTCAAGCATTCCGTTTTCATAACATAAACTCTATCTCAGGGATGTTTAATCAGAATACTTTGATTGATTGCGAAAATCATTTAGCTCCCGCTTTTATCGGTTTCATGAGAAGCCACGGGAGATACGTAATTATCTTTAAAAATTTTCATTGCTTGGAACAAGATTTTTTTGCGATAAAGCACGGAAAAATGAAAATGAATGCAATTTTCAATCTGGCTAACCGCTTACTTTTTAAGTCAGACGTTTTATCAAAGACTGAATATCGACATTTTTAAGCTTGCCTATTTCAGCACAGGGGACGTAAATTTCCTTGCTCAAATGGTAGCAATTAATCCCCTCTCTTTAAGACATGAACCCATTTCTTAGGAACTTTAAATATGGAATATTAAGTTGAATATTTTAAAGATTGTCAGCATCGATCTTCCTTCTCAGAAAGGCTTAGTTTTCCCTTCAGTTATCGAAGGCGTTAACATGCCTTAGTTAAATTGTTCGTTAAATTGTTCGCTACAAATTGTATCTCCATACGTCAATGAAGTTTTCCAGAAGGCAAAAACATAAAATCAACCTGGTATACTGAACGCGAATTTTTCTTTACACTATATTAAAATAATGAATATCAATAACTTAATTGAAAGGTTGGATATGCCAGCGCGGCAACCTGCTCGTCATTTCTATTCTGATAAAGTTATGCAAAACAGTAATTACATCTTTTAATTAAGAGACAAAAGTCTCACACAACTTAAAAATACAAATATAAAAATGTCGTTCTAGACGCATTATTCAGAGATAATTGCTACACGATGGACAAAAAAGAATATAATTGCATCTTTAGACAGAGTTACAAAGCTACAAAATACATTTTTCATAGTCATAATTTTTACGAAGCCATAAGAGGCTTGTCCGTAGAATTCAAAAAAATAAATACATCACAATAATTAATCAAGGTAGGATGCTATTTGTGACAGTCAATCAATCTACATGATCAATGATCTATTTAAGTCCATGTATTGGTGGTTGTTGAGGTTAATTAAACTGAACTTTTCTTGGATATCGAGGAGATATTTCGAGGTTCTGAGCTATTCACTTGTTTGTCAAAAGTGTGAGGTTTCCGTAGATATTTGCTTCGTTCAAATCGAATATTGGGTGTGGCCTGAAAAGTGTACAGTAAGAGGTAAATTCTTAGCTGGAATTTACCCTTAAGTGCATCTATCAATGAACCTGCGCATCAGGGTTATTTGAAAACTCTTGGAAGTATTTGAAGGATTAAATTTTTCGAATTGCAAAGGGTGTAAATTTGGGGCCAGAAGTGTGAAGATTCCGAAAATAAAGTTTTTGTCGCGATCCAACCAAAGGTGTGACCTAGAAAGTTATTACCATACGAAGTAAAGGCAACGACCCGGGGCTTTACAATCACAGCTCCTATCCTTGTTTCACAATTTCCAGATAAAACGTTAGCTGCCAGCTGGCATTTTATCCCCAAGAAGAATCAAAGAATATATATTTTTTTAAATTTTACTGTTATGTATAATTAAAATTTAAACAGGACAATAATCAAATATCTAAAAATCCAATATCACACAATATTTACTTTTTTTCATGAAAAGAAAACTAGGTAACTAGAGAGAAGAGTTTGATCAATAATCGCGCAAAATTTTGTCCAAATTGCACGTGTCAATAACATTTTAAAAAAACCAATAAAGATGAGCAGCTATTTGTACAGCAGGTTGCGTCTAGATCGGCGAAAAAACTGGGTTAAAATATGCTTTGTATAATCTTTAAACATTTTCCATTTTACCAGAGGTCTGATGTTATGTTGTTTTAGTTGTATTACTGTTACAAGACATTTTTCTCGGTTTGTAATATTGTAACATGTATATGAAGGTAGGTTCTCAAACAGTAAGTATAAGACTCAAACCTTTTTCTTTAGATAAAATAAAGAAAAACCCCACGAAGAGATAAGAAGACATTTTATAACGACATAGTTTCAGCGTTGATACAAAAAAAAAACAGCAACAAAACTATATCTAAAAAATGTCACTACACTGGTGGCAGCGGTAGTTACAAATTGGCGTAAGTGGTGGGATCTTTTAAAAATTTTCATGAAAACTTATTCAATCTCTCCAGAATCTCATAAAACAAACAAAAAACCGCGCAATTTTCTAGTCATACTAAGGTATTTCAATTCTTTGCCGTGTAGTTTTTGCGTGTCAAACAAAAATTAACAGCATGAAAAGACCCCCCCCCCCCTCTGTCTCTCTCTCTCTCTCTTTCTCTCTCTCTCTCTCTCTCTCTCTCTCTCTCTGACTCCCCCCCTCTCTCTCCCTTTTACTAATCTCACTGTAATTTCATCAATGATTACGTGGAATTTCCATTCGAAATTAACCGAATATCGCAAAGCTACTGCCTGAGTAGCAGTGATGCTTTTTTCAAATATTTCGAAACGAAACTCCAGATATCAAACAAAAAATGTAGTACTTAGGTCATAATGTAACGTGTACAAAAATTACTTTAGCAATAAATAGGTAGGAAACGGTAGGAAGGTACGAAATAGCTATATTAAACAATGTTATACCTTACTTTAGGGCAATAGGTATCTAAAAAAGATGTTAGTATTTAGTATTTAGGATTTTGGCTGTTAGTAAAAGATCCTTTCTCTTTTGGCATAGTCCAGGTTTCATAAAATTTCTTTGAAACAAAAGCTGTCACTTGAAATACATTTTTAAAACTTAATTGCAATTGATCGCGTTGAATTTTTTCCAAGAAATCGGGTTTATTACCGTAAAATCTCGTATGGTCACTCACCGTTTAACGTGAAAGATAGTTTTATATGGTGTAAGACGAATGTTTAGGTAATTTAGTAAGTTTATCAGTGAAATATGAAGGCAACGAAAATAGCTGTTTTTTGCTTTAAGGGTGTGGTTTATGACTCAAAAAATTTCGTTTGTAAAGTTAGACACATATAAGAGCTTTTATAAACCTTCCAGTAAATGTTCCATGCAATTGCAGTTCTTGAAGAGATTCAATAGAAATGGAGATACCAAATCGGAAACAAACCTAGATATCAGTGGTAGAATCGCGGTCTTGCAATAGACAGGACCACTGACAAGCGAAATACGATGTTAATTCTGAGAAACTTTGGGGGGGGGGGGGGGGGGGGGGTGGCTGTGAATTCTCTGAATCAATAAAGCGTCCTGTGAAATTGGAACCCATGATAGGTACTAAGTACATAGACCACTCAAAACACAACCGACTTAAGGTGATGCTGGGGGCTCTCATTCTATGTCATTTGCATTTGCGGTATTTTTTATAGCAGGTGTATACGATTCCCCAGCTAGATGACGATTGGGTCTCTACACTGAAGGGAGTCGACCAGTGATGCTGCTTTTGATTGATCGGTTGCTTGCTTTCAGCGTGAAATGAGATCACTGTATGACAGAAAGTCCTATGTGGTGAAACAAATCTCCATATCTCGGCTCTCACGGAACTTTTAGTGTACTCTGTGATATACCAACAAAAATTGATAAAATAACGTTTTAAAACACTTTATTTTTGTGTTCCACAGTTTTCCAGTAACTGATAGTCATTATACCTAACTTATCAAAAAAAAATGAAATTCCTATAACTTATACATCCTCTTAAAATTCTAAGACTCATATCTACTATATCCCTTTACAATATGAAAGCAGTGACTTGTTACAATTTCTTGTAAAACAATACATTCTAAAATACAAGCATTCAGTAATTTATGCTTTATAATTGTTAACTCGTTTTATTAATGACGTTATCAAAACATTCTTAAATATCACACATATATTTATATATATATATATAATACAGTACCACCGGGAAGTTCCCATAAACAAAATACCCCACAAAATCAGTCCGTATCTCGCTTCAAATTCATGCAAAACAGTCATAAGTGCTAGACATTGATTGATGTAAAACCAGAAAACTTGAAATAAAAAAATCAGTTCTAGCATGCCAATTATCTTTGCCCGAGTGCAGGATGGGTCTCTATTTAGACTAAGCACAAAGAATAACCAAACTAAATTTCGTTTTAATATTCTGAATTTAATTACTTGTTTTAGCAAGTTGCTGTTCCTTCGTGCCTTGCAACACCTGTTCGTACGATCTTAAAGCAATTAATCACCAAGTCTTGGGATTGGTTAGTGACTGGCTTTGTTGGGAGCTTGCAAGCCTAGCATAAACGTCAGATTTTGATAAGAAAATGGTATAGATTTTCTAATCACCATGTTGATATGCACGGTTCTGGGTATACTGTTCTAAAGTGTTTTGAGTTTATTTTTAGAAAGCCAAAATTTGCAATGAAGTTGCCAATTTGGTTCAGGATCCCCAGATAATTTGAACGTTTAATTTTGTATTAAACCAATAGATGCAAAAGGAACATTTTAACAACAAAGTAAACACTGTCATGCTAAACGTTAAAATAAGTTAAATCGAGGGGATGTAACAAAAAAAAATTAAATCTGTTAATTCAATTTTATTTTCCTTGCATAAATAGCTTTTATATTGAAGAGGGATAATAAATGAGAGATTCTTCCAATAAAACATGGTTACTTGGTAAAGACTTATAGACAAACTTAAATTTGTATTAGCATGTAATTAATAAACTATTCTCAATTATTATTATTTTATTTTGTAAGTGTGCATGTTTTACAAGAAATCACTGCTATAAGAACAAATGATCTTAAGTTTACCCATGCGTGATATAATATAGTCAAAAAGTGGGCAGTTTTAAATATTTGTCTAAAAATAATGTGGTCAGAAGTAATATCTTCAGAAAAAAAATTAGACACTTTCTTTTAGGAAAATTAGTAATTTTTTGTGTTAAAATAGGATTCAATGTATTACAACTGTTAACATTGACATTTTTGCTGGACTAATGGAATGAAACCTATAGGAATTTTCAAAAATTTCAAACGTTTTTATCACAGAATAACGTTCTACCTGATCTCACAAAATACAAACTTTCATGATTCTATGAATTCGTTTTTCTGAGTATTGTGAATCAAATGTATGAGTGATCGTTTGAAAGGAAAATTAATGTGTGTCGTTGGCCGCACATGTTATTTAAATAAGACTAGGGCTTCGCGAACGCAATTTGTGTTGCGTTGAAGATGAAAAAATAACAATTGGTGATAAAATCAATTTAACTTTAGTAGAGCCTTTGTATATGTGTGTATATATCTTGAAAAGTGAACCTTCGAAAAAGTATGAGTTCCAACCAAGAACTTCATAAAAATGGAGTTTCCTTAACGTTAGTGTGTATATTGCCAGGTTCAACCCAGTTTAGTTTCACTGTAAGCTATGCTCTCAGCTCGAAAGTTTACAGTTGAATTCACTGCACGTGATTGGCCATTGCCATGACATTTCTGTCAATAAATTCTTCAACTACGAGTAGATAAAGTTGATAAAACAGGACATAACTAATTTTAAACCATAATACGATACGATCTCTATCCCGAGTCTTCTTATGTGGAAAAGGAGTATAGTCGAAACCCAACCTCAACCAGTTTGTCCAATCAAAGGATTTCACAGCTTGAACACCTGATTTCACCCACAAATCCGCGGTCTGGCCACCGAGCCGCCAAAGTGTGTACTTGGGGCCAAATCAACACTTGAAACGTGAGCTTCTCCAAAGTTAATCGCGGGAGGCGTTTGCCACGAGAAAGCGTCATGAAATTGGTAATTCTGAGACGGCTCGGTATGGTCCAATAAAGACAGCTTGGTGGAATGGCCCCATGTTATTGGTGGCGGACTTTACGCATCTTTCGTTCTGTCGCGTTGAAAATCGCTGGCACATTTATGTGGTCATTAGTATGGGGTTTCTTCACTTGTCAATTTGACATTGCGATAGCTAATAGACCATAACATGCATTTGAACAACTCTAAAATATGTGGTGCAGTGTTTTTTTAAATTGCAAGATTTTAATTTTGATGTTTTTATTTATTAATTTAGAACTGAACCCCGTTTCTATAGAATCACTAAATTATTATTGATCCATTTACGTGTAAAGAGAAGAAAGAAGAAAGGATGAATAGATTTGAGGATTTAAGTACCCTTTCATCAACACAACAGGATACTTCCTATTATTTTAGTTTAACTTCATCTTCATGTATCGCATACAATACATCTTGATATTTCTTCGGTGTTGCGTTTTAAATTTATGGCGAGCTAGAAAGTCCCTCCTAGAAGCTCCGAGGGTATTTACTTGTGGAAGAGATAGTGAAATATTAAACAGTGCTGTACTTTTCGGTTTTTTCCTAGCTTTTTAGAGAGCCAATTTTTAGTATATTGCAATTGGTTGATTCTAAGTTCAATTCAAGACCCAGTGGCTCCCAGCCCTTTAACCACTATTGTTCACACAGTAAAAAAGTACAAGCATTTGTTTTATAGTTAATATACCTTAGTTCGTTAAGAACCAAGTAATTAAAGTAATAATTTGAAAAGTTTTGCTAGGTAAAACAGTATAAAAACAAAACTTGCTATTGTGTAAGGTGCAACTTGAAAAAAACGTAACTTTGTGCATAAAAGATAAAGAATGTGAATTGTTGTTGCTTAAATCGTATAGTGAGAATATATATGGCGACATGCTTTAATAGTACCTAGCTACTAATTTCTTTCCCGAGTCTTACTGCCTTTTTTTGGCAAAGCGCTCGTAAAATAGATGAAAAAAGTATGGGAAATAAATTCCGTCTCCCGTTTTTCATCCTGGATGATCCTTACTTTTTCCTCGCTTGTTTGGTCTCAAGGCTCGAAACAAATGTTTAATCCCTTCTTAACGACCAGCAGGTGTTTACGGGCACGCTTTTTCACGGCTGTCAGTTTATTACAAACAATTATTTCTTTGAGTTCGGTACGACCACATAACATACTTTTCCCAAACGGCTTCGAATGTTGGAAACTTTGAACCACTGGAGTTCAACGAAGTTCGCCGAAGTTAAGCAACAATGGAGTGTCAGGTATTGTATGATTGACCACCAAATAGTTTTGAATAGATAGTAGGAAACACGTATTGTTCACCTAAGAGCCGGTTTTACAATGCCCAGTTACAGTGCATAATTGTCAGATAAAGTGAAAATACAGGAATCCGATTGGCTGTGACCTTGGAGATAGCAAACCTAACTGGCAGTTAACACTTAACTGGGAATTGTAAAACCCTCCCTAAGTTTACTGAATTATAGTAGCCTTTAAGTGCCAGGTAACTTAAAGGCTACTATAATTCAGTAAACTTAGGGAGGGTTAGGTAAGGTTATATTATTGATAGACCAGGCAATTGGCTTGAAATGTTTGATTATCACAATGACCATGGATTCGGACGTTGTAAAGAAGCATTGTGGTGTGTGGTTGTGGTTGTGGTGTGGTAAATGGGAGATAACCTAACGGTTTGGTATGATCACTCTTTCTCGTGACATCACAGAAGTCAAGTAATGCAAGAATTGAACGGAATAACGACTGGCTAGACTAGTGCATTTTATATCAATTATTAATGGATAAATTCAGTTTAATTTTTAATGGCTATCGTTTCCCAAAGCCTGCTAGCAACCTAATGGCCAAAAGAGCGATGCTTAACAGCTCTAATTACATGGCTTTATGCTTTTGAGCGGTACTCTTAAAAAAAAAAAACTGTAATGAGTATTGCATCGTGTCAGTTTATCGATTGGCATCAAGAGGTGAGAAAAGCATTTAATTTATTGAAATGGAAAAATTAATCCAAAAAAAGCTAAGGACTCTACGCACGTCAGTTAGTAGCGTGTCTGTGAGGCTACACGTGGTTTCACAACACTTGGTGCCTCTTCTTCTGTATAAATTTGGCAAATCCAGACGAATTACACCCATCATTTCCAAACCAATGCAAGCTAAAACATTCAGCTGGCATCCATCAATCACAAGAGCACAATCCTAGACTAATAACAAGCATAACTTCAAGCCATAAATTCCTTTGAACGGGATCATTTTCAGGATAATTTCCATCCGACAGTTTCGACGACTTTTCCTCCCCTCGCCGCTTAAAACAGTGCAGCCTCGTCTCAAATCAGACTGATTGAATCAAATTAGCACGAGCACTTTCCATTTTAAGACGCAGAAAGAGATGCTACAGCGATACGCACGGAAGAAAGAGATGGTGAAAGTCTGAAGATGGAATCTTTGAGCTGAAACTTCACAAGCGTGAACAGTAGAAGGAGGGAAATTTTAATGGTAAATGAGAAATACAATTTTCTTTCTTTCTTTCTTTCTTTACGCCGACGGTTTTGAAACACTGAGCGAAAGTGAGGAGGATTTCACTTAGATTTAAGACTCGTCCATAGACATCGAAAGATTTTATGGGGATGGTTTCTTATGACCTATCGTAAGATGGTGTACTAATGGTATTAAATTACCTCACGCTTATTAGGCCTTTAATCTTTAGGAGGAAAACTGCGTAAACGGAGTCATTTCTCATAAATTTGGTTAGATTAATAAGCCATGGAATGGAAACCCATCGTGAAAGGAGTAAAGGAATGAAACCAGTTGCCCCCTCCCCTTTCCATACTTTCCCCTTTCCACATTTTGCATTAAAGGATTGGTTACAGTTAGATTGGAGTTTTTTGAGTATCTATACTCGTATTTTTCTTACTATATATATAGCACATACTTAAATTGCAGCTGGATGCCTTTACTGTCAAACAATCTTGTCTTGCATAAGTAAATATTATTTTAATATGTATGCAAGACAAGGTTTTATGAAATTACTAGGACAGAATTCTACGTCACTATTTTAAAATTTCTTTCTCATATCATGCGATTGCCACTTCAACAGCCTAATTGATTGCTCAGAAATCTACTAGAGATTTAAAAAACATTCATATTCGAAAAAAAACAAGAATTTATTATTCTATCGTTTTCACCGTCGCTTTCACCAAGCAACGTCGAACATCAGCAACGAAGTTGAAGGGAACACTTTTCTATAAAAATGGCTGAAACTTTGTATAAAATAAAACCTTTAAAACTTGTTGAGTGCACAAGCTATCACTTAACTTTTCTCCATCCTGAAATACCCACGGTCTTTTCTCTAATTGGGATCGTTTCATCGCAAACACGTGACTTTCTTGAGATATATAGATATATAAAAATACGTGTACGTATTTAAAATGGTCGCAGCAGAAGCTGGATTTCATGATTGTTGGAGAAAAGTCATTATCACAAAGTTTTCCAGTGTTCGGGCTTCGATAAGAAGATCGTGTGCAAATGTAGGATGCTGAATATCCGCTTCATATTCTGAGAGAAAAAGGGATGAGATAAATATTGAGATACAGTGCATTTTATATTAGAGTACGTCAAAAACTTAAGATTCAGACAACGCTTGCTCTTTGCGGATCCAGAAATTGTTTTTGAATAGCAAATTTTATATCAATTTACTTGAGTGTGCACATTGAATGTTTTTTTTCTTTTTTTTCTGAATGTCATATTTTTATTAGTTTATATTTTTTCATCAAAATTATTTTATATTTCTTAAATATTGCAACCATTTGATACTGATACCAAATAATGTAAAAGACTTTCACACATAAGGTTTTCAATATTTAACTAGCTTAAAAAGGTGTATGATTAATTAAAGAGTTAAGAAGAATTTTTTTTTTGTTACAAGAATAAAACATCGGTAAATTAAAATTACAAACACATGTCTTGAACAGTTTCTTCATCTTGTCATACACAAACTCCAGCAATCAGGATGTCCCGGGTGCGTATCCCGGTTCGGGTGCACATTTTTCCATCTTCACATGCCTTCCATACATTGCATATTGGCATCTGCTTGAACCATAAACAATGTCTCTCAACACAACGCAGTTTTAAACCACATGAAATAAAAATAAGTATTTTTTAATAGCCTTTGCTTTACATGACAGACCAAATGAGCTCTACCAACTTAATAGAAATGCACTGTAGAGTGCTAGAGAAGGTACACAGGAAATGAAGGAGAATCAAGGAGGCTCCTCTTCTGTTGGTGGCGTCACGAAATTTCGCGGTTTAAATATATCCAAAGAGAAAGAAGAGTATAAAGTCATTTCGTAGATTTACTCTTTGTGCTCTAGTTTTTACAATGTTGTATTATTTTGTAGATTTCTTGCAGACGGATGATTTTTTTTATTTTTTTTTAGAAAAGATGAATTCAAAGCTTTTAATATTGTATTGTGGAGTATTGATTAAGTACTTTTGGTGCTTTTAGCAGTTAGTTTGCTCTGGGGCGTTACCTAGATCAGCCATGAGGCTTGATTACGGCTGGGTTACAGTAGCCAGGGTACACGAAATTGAAAACATTGGAAAATGATTAACGGTTATTCCGAAAATTCAAATGGCATTTTCAATTCTTTGACAATTGAATGCATTACCATGAATGTCATGAACTGGGACTTCCAAAATGCTAGAAAGACATGAAGCCCTCACTACCAGGATATCAAGTCACCAGGATCGAACCTGGGACCTCCCGAATGCAAGGCAGACATATGGCGCTCTCACTACCAGGATAGCCGGCCACCAGGATCGAACCTGGGACCTCCCGAATGCAAGGCAGAAATGGCGCTCTCACTACCAGGATAGCCGGCCACCAGGATCGAACCTGGGACCTCCCGAATGCCAGGCAGAAATGGCGCTATCACTACCAGGATAGCCGGCCACCAGGATCGAACCTGGGACCTCCCGAATGCCAGGCAGAAATGGCGCTATCACTACCAGGATAGCCGGCCACCAGGATCGAACCATGCGATCTACCTAATAAGAATCTTTGCGCAATGTAATTTTTTAATTTTCACAATTCAAAATTAAGCAGCTTATGCTGAAAAAAAAACGAATCAAATAATGTTTCTTGTTGCATACTTTAAGCCATAAATCGTAACTCCAGCTCCCTTTATTAGATTTAGTCAACACTTTCATCTCGCAAATGTAAGAGGTATATAACATGAAAGACAGATTTAGCTTCAAAGTAAATTCACTCGAAGTTTATCACAGTCTGGAAAACGCAAGTGCAAGAAAAGAAAATAACATGTTTTTTAGTTGAAGAAGCTTTTCCTAGCCAGCTGTTTTATTTTCTTTGAACTCAGTTCACATGAAAACACAATTATGGCCACTTTCTTAACATTATGTTCTATCTTAAAATCCGGCCGTTGCTTTGCAGGCAGGAATGCGATAATTTTATACCACTCTAGAGAGATTTTCATGACGAGAGCTGGAACGACGTAAAAAACGGGAGGTGCGCAATACTTTCAGTGAAAAAAAGGACTCATGTACACAAGTATCACAAGGGAATGTAGTTAAAGAAAGGTCACAGAGATAGCTTCAGATGTATCGAGGTCAACTTCATTATATATTAACTTCCGTACTATGGACACGAACCCATTCGGCAAGATGTTTATTAATGTTATGGGAAGATTTTGTACGTTCGTGTAAGTATTATGTGCATTAATGTTATGTGAAGACAAGTACAACAAAAGTTAACTAGTGCACCGTTGAAATTAAAACAATTCAACAAACAGAAAAGCGCACGCAACATGTGCCATACTCCCATTGCACCAAACCATTACAAATCTGCGCATTGGCAAAAAATACTGATATTTGCTGTTAATTATAAATTATGAATTTAATGTCGTATTTTTCGCAAAATTTTGGATGCTACCTTAAAATCACTTGTATTGCACACCACTAAAAACGTTGCTTCCAATACTTACAAGGACATTCATTGATGGTGAATGATGATTAATGAATGAAACTTTTTTGAATTTCCGAGATTCAAATCTCGGAGATTCGAATTTTGTCGAAGTAGGTGTCACAAGTGTGAGATTTCCGAAGATATTTTGTTTCGTCGTGATCCAACCAAACATATGGCATATAAAGCGTATCCAGTTAGGTAAATTCTGCGCGGTAACGGCCGCTACACCGCTCAAAGTACCGACACATTAACGTTCAGAGAACGTTATTATACCAATGTTCGGTGGACTTCGAAAAGCTACTGGGGGATAGCGTGCGTTTAACGTTCACATTTGCCCGAACGTTCTACCCGAACGTTGAATGCAAGTCATCCACTGGTTAGCATTTTGACGTTCATGAAACGTTCGTAACAACGGTTTATGTGCTACTTGGGGCGACAACTGTCTCATGAAAGCTTTGAAAGCTGTCACATGCAAGCATTGAAAGCTGTCACATGCAAGCATTGAAAGCTGTCAAATGCAAGCATTGGAAGCTGTCACATGCAAGCATTGAAAGCTGTCACATGGAAGCTTTGAAAGCTGTCACATGCAAGCATTGAAAGCTGTCACATGGAAGCTTTGAAAGCTGTCACATGCAAGCATTGAAAGCTGTCACATGCAAGCATTGGAAGCTGTCACATGCAAGCATTGAAAGCTGTCACATGCAAGCATAGGAAGCTGTCACATGGAAGCTTTGAAAGCTGTCACATGCAAGCATTGAAAGCTGTCACATGGAAGCTTTGAAAGCTGTCACATGCAAGCATTGAAAGCTGTCACATGCAAGCATTGGAAGCTGTCACATGCAAGCATTGAAAGCTGTCACATGCAAGCATTGGAAGCTGTCACATGCAAGCATTGAAAGCTGTCACATGCAAGCATTGGAAGCTGTCACATGCAAGCATTGGAAGCTGTCACATGCAAGCTTTGAAAGCTTTGAAAGCTGTCACATGCAAGCATTGGAAGCTGTCACATGCAAGCATTGAAAGCTGTCACATGCAAGCATAGGAAGCTGTCACATGCAAGCATTGGAAGCTGTCACATGCAAGCATTGAAAGCTGTCACATGCAAGCATTGGAAGCTGTCACATGCAAGCATAGGAAGCTGTCACATGCAAGCATTGGAAGCTGTCACATGCAAGCATTGAAAGCTGTCACATGCAAGCATAGGAAGCTATCACATGCAAGCATTGGAAGCTGTCACATGCAAGCTTTGAAAGCTTTGAAAGCTGTCACATGCAAGCATTGGAAGCTGTCACATGCAAGCATTGAAAGCTGTCACATGCAAGCATAGGAAGCTGTCACATGCAAGCATTGGAAGCTGTCACATGCAAGCATTGAAAGCTGTCACATGCAAGCATTGGAAGCTGTCACATGCAAGCATTGAAAGCTGTCACATGCAAGCATTGAAAGCTGTCACATGCAAGCATTGAAAGCTGTCACATGCAAGCATAGGAAGCTGTCACATGCAAGCATTGAAAGCTGTCACATGCAAGCATTGAAAGCTGTCACATGCAAGCATTGAAAGCTGTCACATGCAAGCATTGAAAGCTGTCACATGCAAGCATTGAAAGCTGTCACATGCAAGCATTGAAAGCTGTCACATGCAAGCATTGGAAGCTGTCACATGCAAGCATTGGAAGCTGTCACATGCAAGCATTGAAAGCTGTCACATGCAAGCATTGAAAGCTGTCACATGCAAGCATAGGAAGCTGTCACATGCAAGCATTGAAAGCTGTCACATGCAAGCATTGAAAGCTGTCACATGCAAGCATTGAAAGCTGTCACATGCAAGCATAGGAAGCTGTCACATGCAAGCATTGAAAGCTGTCACATGCAAGCATAGGAAGCTGTCACATGCAAGCATTGGAAGCTGTCACATGCAAGCATTGAAAGCTGTCACATGCAAGCATTGAAAGCTGTCACATGCAAGCATTGAAAGCTGTCACATGCAAGCATTGAAAGCTGTCACATGCAAGCATAGGAAGCTGTCACATGCAAGCATTGAAAGCTGTCACATGCAAGCATTGAAAGCTGTCACATGCAAGCATTGAAAGCTGTCACATGCAAGCATTGAAAGCTGTCACATGCAAGCATTGAAAGCTGTCACATGCAAGCATTGAAAGCTGTCACATGCAAGCATTGAAAGCTGTCACATGCAAGCATTGAAAGCTGTCACATGCAAGCATTGAAAGCTGTCACATGCAAGCATAGGAAGCTGTCTCATGCAAGCATTGGAAGCTGTCACATGCAAGCATTGAAAGCTGTCACATGCAAGCATTGGAAGCTGTCACATGCAAGCATAGGAAGCTGTCACATGCAAGCATTGGAAGCTATCACATGCAAGCATAGGAAGCTGTCACATGCAAGCATAGGAAGCTATCACATGCAAGCATTGGAAGCTGTCACATGCAAGCTTTGAAAGCTTTGAAAGCTGTCACATGCAAGCATTGGAAGCTGTCACATGCAAGCTTTGAAAGCTTTGAAAGCTGTCACATGCAAGCATTGGAAGCTATCACATGCAAGCATTGGAAGCTATCACATGCAAGCATTGGAAGCTTTGAAAGCTGTCACATGCAAGCATTGGAAGCTGTCACATGCAAGCTTTGAAAGCTTTGAAAGCTGTCACATGCAAGCATTGGAAGCTGTCACATGCAAGCATTGGAAGCTGTCACATGCAAGCATTGAAAGCTGTCACATGCAAGCATTGAAAGCTGTCACATGCAAGCATAGGAAGCTGTCACATGGAAGCTTTGAAAGCTGTCACATGCAAGCATTGGAAGCTGTCACATGCAAGCATAGGAAGCTGTCACATGCAAGCATTGGAAGCTGTCACATGCAAGCATTGAAAGCTGTCACATGCAAGCATAGGAAGCTGTCACATGCAAGCATAGGAAGCTGTCACATGCAAGCATTGAAAGCTGTCACATGCAAGCATTGGAAGCTGTCACATGCAAGCATTGGAAGCTGTCACATGCAAGCATTGGAAGCTGTCACATGCAAGCATTGGAAGCTGTCACATGCAAGCATTGAAAGCTGTCACATGCAAGCATTGAAAGCTGTCACATGCAAGCATAGGAAGCTGTCACATGCAAGCATTGAAAGCTGTCACATGCAAGCATTGAAAGCTGTCACATGCAAGCATTGAAAGCTGTCACATGCAAGCATTGAAAGCTGTCACATGCAAGCATTGAAAGCTGTCACATGCAAGCATTGAAAGCTGTCAAATGCAAGCATTGGAAGCTGTCACATGCAAGCATTGAAAGCTGTCACATGGAAGCTTTGAAAGCTGTCACATGCAAGCATTGAAAGCTGTCACATGGAAGCTTTGAAAGCTGTCACATGCAAGCATTGAAAGCTGTCACATGCAAGCATTGGAAGCTGTCACATGCAAGCATTGAAAGCTGTCACATGCAAGCATAGGAAGCTGTCACATGGAAGCTTTGAAAGCTGTCACATGCAAGCATTGAAAGCTGTCACATGGAAGCTTTGAAAGCTGTCACATGCAAGCATTGAAAGCTGTCACATGCAAGCATTGGAAGCTGTCACATGCAAGCATTGAAAGCTGTCACATGCAAGCATTGGAAGCTGTCACATGCAAGCATTGAAAGCTGTCACATGCAAGCATTGGAAGCTGTCACATGCAAGCATTGGAAGCTGTCACATGCAAGCTTTGAAAGCTTTGAAAGCTGTCACATGCAAGCATTGGAAGCTGTCACATGCAAGCATTGAAAGCTGTCACATGCAAGCATAGGAAGCTGTCACATGCAAGCATTGGAAGCTGTCACATGCAAGCATTGAAAGCTGTCACATGCAAGCATTGGAAGCTGTCACATGCAAGCATTGGAAGCTGTCACATGCAAGCTTTGAAAGCTTTGAAAGCTGTCACATGCAAGCATTGGAAGCTGTCACATGCAAGCATAGGAAGCTGTCACATGCAAGCATTGGAAGCTGTCACATGCAAGCATTGAAAGCTGTCACATGCAAGCATAGGAAGCTATCACATGCAAGCATTGGAAGCTGTCACATGCAAGCTTTGAAAGCTTTGAAAGCTGTCACATGCAAGCATTGGAAGCTGTCACATGCAAGCATTGAAAGCTGTCACATGCAAGCATAGGAAGCTGTCACATGCAAGCATTGGAAGCTGTCACATGCAAGCATTGAAAGCTGTCACATGCAAGCATTGGAAGCTGTCACATGCAAGCATTGAAAGCTGTCACATGCAAGCATTGAAAGCTGTCACATGCAAGCATTGAAAGCTGTCACATGCAAGCATAGGAAGCTGTCACATGCAAGCATTGAAAGCTGTCACATGCAAGCATTGAAAGCTGTCACATGCAAGCATTGAAAGCTGTCACATGCAAGCATTGAAAGCTGTCACATGCAAGCATTGAAAGCTGTCACATGCAAGCATTGAAAGCTGTCACATGCAAGCATTGGAAGCTGTCACATGCAAGCATTGGAAGCTGTCACATGCAAGCATTGAAAGCTGTCACATGCAAGCATTGAAAGCTGTCACATGCAAGCATAGGAAGCTGTCACATGCAAGCATTGAAAGCTGTCACATGCAAGCATTGAAAGCTGTCACATGCAAGCATTGAAAGCTGTCACATGCAAGCATAGGAAGCTGTCACATGCAAGCATTGAAAGCTGTCACATGCAAGCATAGGAAGCTGTCACATGCAAGCATTGGAAGCTGTCACATGCAAGCATTGAAAGCTGTCACATGCAAGCATTGAAAGCTGTCACATGCAAGCATTGAAAGCTGTCACATGCAAGCATTGAAAGCTGTCACATGCAAGCATAGGAAGCTGTCACATGCAAGCATTGAAAGCTGTCACATGCAAGCATTGAAAGCTGTCACATGCAAGCATTGAAAGCTGTCACATGCAAGCATTGAAAGCTGTCACATGCAAGCATTGAAAGCTGTCACATGCAAGCATTGAAAGCTGTCACATGCAAGCATTGAAAGCTGTCACATGCAAGCATTGAAAGCTGTCACATGCAAGCATTGAAAGCTGTCACATGCAAGCATTGAAAGCTGTCACATGCAAGCATTGGAAGCTGTCACATGCAAGCATTGGAAGCTGTCACATGCAAGCATAGGAAGCTGTCACATGCAAGCATAGGAAGCTATCACATGCAAGCATTGGAAGCTGTCACATGCAAGCTTTGAAAGCTTTGAAAGCTGTCACATGCAAGCATAGGAAGCTGTCACATGCAAGCATTGAAAGCTTTGAAAGCTGTCACATGCAAGCATTGGAAGCTGTCACATGCAAGCTTTGAAAGCTTTGAAAGCTGTCACATGCAAGCATTGGAAGCTATCACATGCAAGCATTGGAAGCTATCACATGCAAGCATTGGAAGCTGTCACATGCAAGCATTGGAAGCTGTCACATGCAAGCATAGGAAGCTGTCACATGCAAGCATTGGAAGCTGTCACATGCAAGCATTGAAAGCTGTCACATGCAAGCTTTGAAAGCTGTCACATGCAAGCATTGGAAGCTATCACATGCAAGCATTGGAAGCTATCACATGCAAGCATTGGAAGCTGTCACATGCAAGCATTGGAAGCTGTCACATGCAAGCATAGGAAGCTGTCACATGCAAGCATTGGAAGCTGTCACATGCAAGCATTGAAAGCTGTCACATGCAAGCATTGGAAGCTGTCACATGCAAGCATTGGAAGCTGTCACATGCAAGCATTGAAAGCTGTCACATGCAAGCATAGGAAGCTGTCTCATGCAAGCATTGGAAGCTGTCACATGCAAGCATTGAAAGCTGTCACATGCAAGCATTGGAAGCTGTCACATGCAAGCATTGGAAGCTGTCACATGCAAGCATAGGAAGCTGTCACATGCAAGCATAGGAAGCTATCACATGCAAGCATTGGAAGCTGTCACATGCAAGCTTTGAAAGCTTTGAAAGCTGTCACATGCAAGCATTGGAAGCTGTCACATGCAAGCTTTGAAAGCTTTGAAAGCTGTCACATGCAAGCATTGGAAGCTATCACATGCAAGCATTGGAAGCTATCACATGCAAGCATTGGAAGCTGTCACATGCAAGCTTTGAAAGCTTTGAAAGCTGTCACATGCAAGCATTGGAAGCTGTCACATGCAAGCTTTGAAAGCTTTGAAAGCTGTCACATGCAAGCATTGGAAGCTATCACATGCAAGCATTGGAAGCTATCACATGCAAGCATTGGAAGCTGTCACATGCAAGCATTGGAAGCTGTCACATGCAAGCATAGGAAGCTGTCACATGCAAGCATTGGAAGCTGTCACATGCAAGCATTGGAAGCTGTCACATGCAAGCATTGGAAGCTGTCACATGCAAGCATTGGAAGCTGTCACATGCAAGCATTGGAAGCTGTCACATGCAAGCATTGAAAGCTGTCACATGCAAGCATTGAAAGCTGTCACATGCAAGCATAGGAAGCTGTCACATGCAAGCATAGGAAGCTGTCACATGCAAGCATTGAAAGCTGTCACATGCAAGCATTGAAAGCTGTCACATGCAAGCATTGGAAGCTGTCACATGCAAGCATTGGAAGCTGTCACATGCAAGCATTGGAAGCTGTCACATGCAAGCATAGGAAGCTGTCACATGCAAGCATTGGAAGCTGTCACATGCAAGCATTGAAAGCTGTCACATGCAAGCATTGAAAGCTGTCACATGCAAGCATAGGAAGCTGTCACATGGAAGCTTTGAAAGCTGTCACATGCAAGCATTGGAAGCTGTCACATGCAAGCATTGAAAGCTGTCACATGCAAGCATTGGAAGCTGTCACATGCAAGCATTGAAAGCTGTCACATGCAAGCATTGGAAGCTGTCACATGCAAGCATTGGAAGCTGTCACATGCAAGCATTGGAAGCTGTCACATGCAAGCATTGAAAGCTGTCACATGCAAGCATAGGAAGCTGTCACATGCAAGCATAGGAAGCTGTCACATGCAAGCATTGAAAGCTGTCACATGCAAGCATTGGAAGCTGTCACATGCAAGCATTGGAAGCTGTCACATGCAAGCATTGGAAGCTGTCACATGCAAGCATTGGAAGCTGTCACATGCAAGCATTGAAAGCTGTCACATGCAAGCATTGAAAGCTGTCACATGCAAGCATAGGAAGCTGTCACATGCAAGCATTGAAAGCTGTCACATGCAAGCATTGAAAGCTGTCACATGCAAGCATTGAAAGCTGTCACATGCAAGCATTGAAAGCTGTCACATGCAAGCATTGAAAGCTGTCACATGCAAGCATTGAAAGCTGTCACATGCAAGCATTGAAAGCTGTCACATGCAAGCATTGAAAGCTGTCACATGCAAGCATTGAAAGCTGTCACATGCAAGCATTGAAAGCTGTCACATGCAAGCATAGGAAGCTGTCACATGGCAGCTTTGAAAGCTGTCACATGCAAGCATTGGAAGCTGTCACATGCAAGCATAGGAAGCTGTCACATGCAAGCATTGGAAGCTGTCACATGCAAGCATTGAAAGCTGTCACATGCAAGCATAGGAAGCTGTCACATGCAAGCATTGGAAGCTGTCACATGCAAGCATTGAAAGCTGTCACATGCAAGCATTGAAAGCTGTCTCATGCAAGCATTGGAAGCTGTCACATGCAAGCATTGAAAGCTGTCACATGCAAGCATTGGAAGCTGTCACATGCAAGCATAGGAAGCTGTCACATGCAAGCATTGGAAGCTGTCACATGCAAGCATAGGAAGCTGTCACATGCAAGCATTGAAAGCTGTCACATGCAAGCTTTGAAAGCTTTGAAAGCTGTCACATGCAAGCATTGGAAGCTATCACATGCAAGCATAGGAAGCTGTCACATGCAAGCATAGGAAGCTGTCACATGCAAGCATTGGAAGCTGTCACATGCAAGCATTGAAAGCTGTCACATGCAAGCATAGGAAGCTATCACATGCAAGCATTGGAAGCTGTCACATGCAAGCTTTGAAAGCTTTGAAAGCTGTCACATGCAAGCATTGGAAGCTGTCACATGCAAGCATTGAAAGCTGTCACATGCAAGCATTGGAAGCTGTCACATGCAAGCATTGAAAGCTGTCACATGCAAGCTTTGAAAGCTTTGAAAGCTGTCACATGCAAGCATTGGAAGCTGTCACATGCAAGCATTGAAAGCTGTCACATGCAAGCATAGGAAGCTGTCACATGCAAGCATTGAAAGCTGTCACATGCAAGCATTGAAAGCTGTCACATGCAAGCATTGGAAGCTGTCACATGCAAGCATTGGAAGCTGTCACATGCAAGCATTGAAAGCTGTCACATGCAAGCATTGAAAGCTGTCACATGCAAGCATTGGAAGCTGTCACATGCAAGCATAGGAAGCTGTCACATGCAAGCATTGAAAGCTGTCACATGCAAGCATTGGAAGCTGTCACATGCAAGCATTGGAAGCTGTCACATGCAAGCATTGGAAGCTGTCACATGCAAGCATTGGAAGCTGTCACATGCAAGCATAGGAAGCTGAGTAGTGATAGTTTTCCTACCGATAACTGTGATGAGTATCATGAGTCCCAAGATGACGGAGATGACGGCCATGACGATGACGTCCGCCAGTAGCTCGGCGCCGCCACTGTCGACGCCAGTGGCGTTGGTCGAGTTCGCCGCCTGGCTCTCATTGAGGCACAGGTACGAGGCAGTGGCGTTGTCGCACAACAGGGTGAAGTAGTTGCCGACGAGCAGCGCGCCATCTGTGGAGGAAATAAGTAACTTCACATTTAAAAAAAGTGGGAAACTAAAAAAATCCATGGCAAACTGAGATTTGAATGCTAAATAAAAGTCTCGCTGGAAAGCATTCAAATCCCGGTTTGAAATAGTTTTTTTAAAACCAGTGCTAAGTCATATACATTTAGGGAACTATTTAATTGGTATTTGCATAGTGGATACTTGCATCGGATTAAGTTTTTTTTGTCAAGTTTGGAGTCTATTTGCAGTTTTGTTTCGATAGGTTATGTAGGTCTCAATGTAGTCAATGTAATTAGTTTTCTTTAGAAATAATTTCCTATATTATTGGTAACAATAATAATCTCAATTTAAAAAAGTGCGATGGTGACTTTTGGCTATGAAATTATATGAAAAGTTTTGTTGTTCCACCCAAATTATTTAGCTTCTTTTAAATTTTAATATTCAGTTCTGTGGCTAGCCGTGCCAGTTTCACATCTCTCACGAGTAAAAGCTAGCAAGATGAATAACAACGCACCAGGAATGATACAACAAAAAAAATCCTCTTTAACCTGTTACTACTCCCTTTTCCAATTTTCAGTTACCTATCAACCAACACAATGCACCCCAATAAAGCACGCCTCACTTCTTTCAATGAAAATTATGTTGTCCCGAGTTTTACGTTTCAACATGTGCCATGAAAATGTAAGCAGCCAGATGTTGTATCAATCATGTAGGCCCCCCCCCCCCCCCCCCCCCGCCGACACCACTCAAAGGGTGACAGGTGACATCGTGCAGGATGAGCGTCTGGGGTGCCATCAGCACCTGTCGAGTCGCCAACGCCTAGGGGGTCAACGAGTGAAGGAGCTTCAAGTGGTCCAGGGCAATCAGGAGGCAGGTGTCGCTTCTCAAATATATCGCGACGGTGATGGGGGTTGTTGTAACAATCGATGTTCTGAATTTTAATGCCAAATGTGTAAGGTCAAATTGAAGGATTGGTGATAGTTGGATGCTTGCACTACGTTTGAGGAATACAACATTATTGTCAAGAAAACAAAGTCGTCGTTATTCGTTTTTATCCGGCAATATTCTGGTTGCTCCGTTAATTGCCTGAAATAACATAGTTGTCAAAAATTAAAGCTGGTTGCGTTTCTTATTATACTCCCGTAGATCATTACCATACTCAGTGCAAGCCAATAATTACAAAACTATAAAATAGAACCAAAAAATAGAACTATATTTCAAAGTTACCACGGGGGAAAATTTTAGTTCATCACTGCTCAAAACGCTTTAACGTGGGTCTAAAATAACCTATTTTCTTCATAAAGACGTTACGAAATCCTAAGTGTCAGGACAATTTAAAAAAATTGCTGAAACTTCTGTCACGTTAATTTGCTAGTAAATATGAATGACGCACTTTTCTAAAAATCATTTTCACAGGCAAACTTTCAAGAACGTTAACATTGGAACATAGGACTGTTTGGTTTCAAAGAGCCAAACTTTAATCCACAGCCATAAAACAGTGCTTTTGGCCTCAGTAAATATCCCAATTGTGCTCAAAAGGAAATTACCCAATACGAAATATTTTACATTCGTAAACAAGTCAAACCAAAACTCTACATAAACAAATACTTAAACAAATACCAAAACAAATACCTACTTAAACAAATACCAAAACAAATACTTAAAATTATCAGTAGTAAGTAGGTATATGTATTTATTTACAGTATAATTTACTATGTATTTTGTACCTGATACACCAAAATGCCTTGCACAAAGATACTGTGTTTATCCTTCGACCATCCGAGCAGTAATCGACGGGTTTTCCCATTAACTGTGTATACAAATTGTACCTGTATTTATTTCTATTTATATTTTAGTATTGAGTAAAATATGAACAATTTTAAGTTTATTTGTACATAAGATATGCATGTCCAATCGTTTCCGCAGGTGTTGCCAGTAAATAAAACCAATCAAATACTTGTTGCTGCCTACACATTGATTCAAATAATTGCAGACAAGTTTCTCTTCCCGAACAATTCATCAAACAATTCATCAATGTTATAAATATACTACTAATAATTTCTTAATCAAATTACATGAGGTATAGACAGCCAATTTCTTGAGATTTGAACCATAACACAAACAAATAATAATTAATGATGAATTGTTGCGAATTACACGTTTGTACTTGGCGCCTTAGGTGAGCTGGAGCTGTCAGCGTGATTTGGGCAGTGTCAGCATCAGCAATAACCGAATGGCCCAGGTGGATTTATTAGGTCAGTAAGTGTGTCAGAGAGGAACCAGCAACGAGCCACGGTAGTCCAGCAGATATTACATTGGATTTGGTGAGCGGAATTATTTCATAGTACTTTACGACTTGTTCAAAATTATAAGAGACTGTAAAATTCTCGGCCTCTCGTCTCCCTGGAGATCCCCCTTGTGCCACCCGGCGAAGCAGGGAGAATGTGTGACCGAATAGCTCAGTTGGTAGAGAACCTGCCCGAAAAGCAGGATGTCCCGGGTTCGTATCCCGGTTCGGGAGCATATTTTCCAGCTTCGCCTCCCTTCCATACTGTAAAATTGTTACAACCTCTCACATAGCCAAGCGGGCTTTTTCGGAAAACACAAGATCCTAAATTTAACTAATAACAACATCGCAGACTTACCGAAGCTGTCCGCGTCATCGGGAGGCAGAACCTCGTTTCCGCCCGGGTCAGGCCTGCGCTGAACCACGTTGAGTTGATTCACCAAATCCACCATCGGGACGCAGTTGCTGTCATTGCATGGGTGCTCCTGCAAAGGAACACATGACTATCTTAGCGGATGTGAAGTATGTACAGAAAAGGTAGAGCGCAATGGGACAGGCTGGGTTCTTGGCACGCTACAAGCACAGCCATGGTGTGATTCATACCCCACGACCTCCAGGCAAGGCTGGGACATGGGACATGGGGGCAGGGTACACGTTAGGCAGGGCGCGATGGGACAGGGTGGGTTCTTGGCACGTTGCAAGCACAGTCATGGTGTGATTCATACCCCACTACCTCCAGGCAAGGCTGGGTCATGGGACATGGGGGCAGGGTCCACGTTAGGCAGGGCGCGATGGGACAGGGTGGGTTCTTGGCACGCTGCAAGCACAGCCATGGTGTGATTCATACCCCACGACCTCCAGGCAAGGCTGGGACATGGGACATGGGGGCAGGGTACACGTTAGGCAGGGCGCGATGGGACAGGGTGGGTTCTTGGCACGTTGCAAGCACAGCCATGGTGTGATTCATACCCCACGACCTCCAGGCAAGGCTGGGACATGGGACATGGGGGCAGGGTACACGTTAGGCAGGGCGCGATGGGACAGGGTGGGTTCTTGGCACGTTGCAAGCACAGTCGTGGTGTGATTCATACCCCACGACCTCCAGGCAAGGCTGGGACATGGGACATGGGGGCAGGGTCCACGTTAGGCAGGGCGCGATGGGACAGGGTGGGTTCTTGGCACGTTGCAAGCACAGTCATGGTGTGATTCATACCCCACGACCTCCAGGCAAGGCTGGGACATGGGACATGGGGGCAGGGTCCACGTTAGGCAGGGCGCGATGGGACAGGGTGGGTTCTTGACACAAAGCTGGAAAAGCCGTAATTTAACATTTTTTACCTGCAAGAAGTGGTTTTATTCACATACTTGAGATAAATATTTTTTATTTATTTGCGTTACAATCTTTGCTCAAAATATAAAAGAAAGATCCAATTTTGTATGGTTGGTATTTTTATCAAAACGATATTATCTTGATAGATCTCAGTGTAAATCTCTTTAGTTGTCGTCAGCTGATATTGCATTCACTGTTGGAATAGATTTGTCTGGGTTCAAATCTTTTCCCAAGAACTCCGAAGCGTGTTAAAATGTAAAAGTTTAAGATTGGGGCGACGGCGTCACAGCAGCGCTTCTGGTGTGAATATTCGGAGGCTCGAGTGAGTCTTCACATTCAAAATACTCGCCGCTTAATGCACCGTGAATGATGGAAAACCAACCAACGGCACGGAAAAGTCGCAGTGGAAAATCCAGCAGCACTCGGAAAGTGCACACAACCGTAGCAGAAAGAAATCCACGTTTATAAAAATGTTAAGAAAATGCGTACGTTTTTTTTATTATTACTTGGCTCCTCTCACTTGTCGTTTTCACCTCTGCGTAGTTTCCTCTCTGTCTTTTCATTTTTGCGCTTCTGAAAACGTGGCAAGGAAAAATCGAGAAGGATCTGTTAAAGTAAGAGGTTTTGTCTGGAAGATGAAATTGTTCCTAGGGCAAAGATGTAATATGAAATAAGAGGACTTGACACTGAAACCTTGTGAAGGGTGTATTACTCGAGGCTTGCGGAGTGCGTGCTATTATTGTCTAGTACGGCGGTTGTTAAAGTGACGCAATACGCACTTCTTCACAATAAAATGTCACCTCATTTGTTAAGACAAAGTGCGTAAGGGCTGTGCGTAAGTGACAACTAGTTCCGTTTTGGGTCCACATAGATTTTCTCGAGGAGCGGTGTCTTGAAAATTACTTCAAGCCAAAGGAAGAAATGCACGTACTCTGCGTAACAGACTCTTTCTCGTGTATTTTTTAAAATTGTTTACCTCACAACATATTCAAAATACAAAATAATTTAACTTGTGGGAGCAATTTTTTCTCGCTGTGGGACTTCGGTCAGAAGCTTTTTTTAAACTTTTTCTCTGGAATTTATACTTGGTGGAAGTGCCGAGTTTTTTGATCTGCGGGCTGCGTTCAGGGGCAAATGCTTATTTCTGAATTACCGATGTAAACGTATTTTTGAAACGCAACTTACGTTTATTTGTACTATAAGCTAGTGATTGACACTTGATTTGAAAGCTCAAATAATTTTAACTTCACATTTAAGAGTAGTCATGGTCATGCACTTATAGCATTCACTTAGCTTAATCAGTTATTTTTCATTTAGCACTGACAACTCAGTTTAAAAAAGTTATTTTAAAAACGAGTAGTAACTTTAAGACAAGCAGACATGAGTCTTGGATATCTAGTTATCTTTTCGCTCAAATAATTTTTTTTAAGCTGTACTAAAAGTAATATAATAAATGCAAAAAATTTAGAATTATAAATATTTCTCATGACAGACCATTAGATTAACATGAAATCTTGTGAGCTATTTATGTGAGATAAATTTTTTTTTGTAAACAAAAGATTTTTTTTATATGCTGTCCAAGAAATGCCGTGTCCAATGAGTAAGAACCAAAAAAGTATAATCTTTCCGAAACCAAAACCACTACCAAAAGCAAACTTTCCGATTGATGTAAATAAAAAATGTTTGTTCGGATTGTTTCATCTCGACATCCATTGTCCAGTTTACTTTTGTCGCCTCTCACCTAATAAAAAACAACATTCCTCACAGCAAACAATGACACAGGGGTACATATAAATAGAGGGGGATGCAACTTTGATGAGGGTTGCGGAATCAGAGCATGAGCCAACACGCCAGTCCAGAAAATAAACAAATAAAGGGGGTTTTAGAAGTTTTAACATAGGGGAGCCAGATTTGAGCCATCCAATTAGTAGGTCAGGAAAAAGGAACATACGAACTCGGGAATTATAGGATTATTTATATCCGCTTCATTTACAAATTATACAGGATATAACTCTGCGGCTTTGTAAGCTTAGTTGATAATGTTATAATTAAAATGACTGTGGTCGATAAGCAAAGGTGGTGCCGCTTTTGAACCTGATTTCATACATCGAATCTCACTCTTTTACAAAACTGACCATGTATTTTATGGTCACCATCCATAATGTGCCGCGGCGTGGTTGCTTAACTTCGGTTATATTTCTCGAAGTCACCTTTTCAACACTTCAAAACATGTCTTTTTGCGTTGAGCTCAAAGAGAAGCCTGAAATTTCAAGCTGATCTTATAAAATAAATACCCCAATTTTCCTAAACAAAGTTAAGTACACATAGATACAATCACATGCTTTTGGTACACATGACAATGTAAATCGTAACTCTCCAGAGGTTTTCCCAGAGAAAAGTGATTGTTTTTCACTCGATTTCCACATCATTTTCTCTCGAGAAGGAGAGCGAGCTTGTGGTAGAGAAGTTTTGTAGCAAAGAGATTGTTGTGCATGTGTTCCCAGCCTCTTGTATCTTTGCTAGCCAAACAAAATGCTTGTAAAGGAGATCTTTGAGACTTGAGCTCATAGTGCTGCTAAGGTCCTTCTTTAAGGACCTTACCACGGTGAGGCTCCGTTGCAGCTAGGATCTAGTTCGTGTTGATGTTGCGCTGCAAGAACGAAGTTTGGGAACTTCAAAGAAACCATCGAATGCTTTCGGAACGTAAAGTAGGAAATTAGTTTGACGTTGGTTTTAAGATTTGGTGAAAGTTACTTCCGGCTAGAGATGTTTGGACGAGTTAGTTGAGTGTTTTTCTTTTGAGTTCGTAACAATTTCGAATCCATTTCTTTTCTCGGTTTTAAAGAAATTCCTCTCAGCTTTGGTTACCGTGTTTGTGGAAAGGATATAAGCTAGTAAACATATGTGGAATATGAAGAAATTTTACGTGCCAAACTTGAGTCGAAACGAAGATAAACTTTTAAATTGTTTTAAATATTTTTTTAAAATGCAGAATACAAGTTGTCTAGAAAATATGTTGTTTTCCCGAATACTTTTGTACATATAATTCATTGTCTTGGTAGGTATATGGTCGGGGACATGACAAAATTAATAATTTCTCATCCATGGGGTGAGAATACATGTTTCTTACATACTTTTAATATTAGTGATAATCGTATGAGAATTAAGTGATTGGGTATAGTTAAAATGAGCCAGTTAAACAAACGCTAATTTTCACGACAAAAAGTGTCTGCTAAATTGCTCATGTAAACCCCAAATAAACTAACAAATCGTTAGGCAAAAACAAATTAAATTAAATTAAGCACCCGTCTCTCGATTCTCTAAAAGGTATAATTTGAAAAAAAAAACATTTTCCAATGTAACTCAACCACAACCACCCTCTAACGAATTCCGCTAAACTTTATTACCACCTGTCAAGAGCTCATTCACAATTTTCAAACGTATCAAAAAAACACATCACGATAGTTATACAAAAAAAAAGAAGCATATAAAAAGCAGACTCGTTTGCTAATTTCACATTTTTGAAGGGTGTTAAATAACGCTTGCAAATTGGAACCTTGCCGTTCGAGGGGTGGGTGGGTTGTGTCTATTATTTGACCCTGTCACCGCCACAGCTCGAAACGTGGTGTCGCTTCCGTCGCCGACGAAAGTCAAGGGTCAGCTGACCCTTTTTGGCTTTGCGGTGGACGTGGCACACCCAGTGGTGGAGATGACATCAGTACTGCCACTTGTACGTTGCCTTTTATTGTACGTATTTAAGATACTCACTGTGTTAGTAAATCAACTGTTGAAAGACTGTTCTTTACATTATAAGTAAGAGAAAAATGAGGTTTAATAGTACACTTTCGTTAGGTAATGTATGTAAGATTTCCGCGATCATAATATAATGTGTGAATCCCTTTCTAAACAATAATTTAGTTTTAATTATTAATGTGATAACTTATTTATTTATTTAATAACTTATTTTATCACTTCCAAATACCAATTTTAGTAAATTGCCTCCTATTGAAACGAGACACATTTTTTAAGTAAGGTCGAAAAATTATCTTATGGTGGCCAAAATCGCACAATTAGCATTTTTTATCTCGAAATTGACAAAAAGTTTCCGATATCTCAAGGCCACATCGTTTAATTTATGATTTCAATATTTTAGTATGTTGTAGACAAAAGACGTAAATAACTTGGCCCTTTTCCTCAATTTTTCTTTGCACTTTCGTATAAAATGGCTCTACGAATGGTGAAAATTCAAGAGTTTCGGGGAATGTTCCAGCATTTCCGAGAAAAATTTCGAAAAAGGGCCATGTTCGCCGGTATTTACGTATTTTGTCTACAACATACTGAAATATTGAAATGATAACTTTAATGATGTGTCCTTGAGATGTCGGCAACTATTGGTATGAAAAGCCACTTTCTGGCGAACTGACCTGTACGCCTTAAATGTGTCTCAGGTGTAGCTTTGTGTTCTAATTGCAGAATCAACTAAACATCCACAAAGCAAGTAAAACAATGTCCCGGTTAAAAATAACTGCAGTTTACAATATAAATACAAATTAACTTTGATAATATAGAAGGGATTTTGTTACTAGGATCTGGCAAATCTGGCCACCATAATGGATTATATGATAGGAAATGGACAAAGGAAATGAAAAATAAACATCCTACGTAGGTGACTTACTTGGACCTTAAAGAAATGGTTATTTTTTTAAACCACTGATTTCAACTATCTTTAAATGTAAATTTAGTCTGCATGGTCCAGGCTTATTCGACCACGACGGTTCGCCACTGCTTCCACGCGTTGAAGGGTGTCAAGGGTGTGACCAAGACCACACCGGTTCAATTAGGCACGATGACGTCACGAGCCCGTACCGCGTCGTGATGATTCGATCATCCGGCGACGCGACGCCAACGAAACCCGGCGCGAAAAACGTTCGCCCTCCACTTCCTGTCTGACACCGCGCCGCTATTTACTTTATAAACGAAACCGCACATTTTCCTTTAAAGGACCTTTTACCTCTAAGAATTAATTTTTCCCATAGATTCGTAACTATAATATGAATAGGAGTCGACGTATTTGAAAGAATTTTCTGAAAGGATAGATTTTTAATTAATTATCTAAGATTTCTGGCGTTCCGCGCGGAGCGATCTGCGAGAGTATAATTCTCTTGTACAGTTTCACAATCCCCTCCCACCCGTCCGAGCGCTGTCGCTGCCGCTACGGTTCGGTCCGGCATGCTCAGAGCGGCACTGCATGAGAAATATGCAGCACGCTAATTACATACTTGAGGTAATTCGCTTACCGCGGCTAAACGGTTCGTCCTATCAAAGTGCCAAATTATTTCAACACACAAGAAGGATAGAGGACTATGCTCAAATTATTTGAATGAAATTGGGCCAGAGGTTTGTCTAGGTGCTAGGGGTCGGAAAAGCGCTACGTGTTAAACCTTATGGGAGTTGTTTTTCTAAGCACCTAGGCCGAAAAACGCGGACTTTGGTAACTTCTGTACGGGTGGCCGTAGACACAAGAAGTTTTTTTGCTGCCCAAATGCCTTTATTAAATCATCCTAATCGATGATAAAAATTAATTCTTAGAGGTAAAAGGTCCTTTAACTAGAGCTCATTTTAAAAATAACTACAGTACATCTCAGGTTCTGTTACCAGCGCCTCGGGATATGTACTATAACATTGTAGAATAGCGGTTTGAAGTGACATCTGAGCTTGGCACGTACCAGACATTGAATTGCAATATAAATTACCACTGCTCTCCCCACGTTTTAGAGTCCGCATTGCCAAAAAGGGACTTTTAGACTAAATTTTGCATGGCTTAAGATCACAACATGTTTGCTGGCAGTTCGATATGCGAGTATGGTGCATTCGGATAATTTTATTAATGTAATTTGATCGCAAAATGCTGAAATGAACCTCCTTATTTATTCATGTTTTGTCACTTTTAGAGCGAAGTACACGAAAGTGTAGACTGCAACTGAAAGTACTAGTTTGAAAAATTGTCAAAACTGGTGGTGATAAGTCTACATGAGTCTAAACATTTTCATGCAGGTTATTATGACATTTTTTTAACACTAACACGCACACGATGTCACTAACACGATAAAACTAGAGTTCAATCTTTCATTAGTGTTAATAGAATCTCCATTTACTGTTTGATTCGTCACAAAAGTTACGGTTTTATGTACAGAGTGTAATTTGTTTGTGGCTGTTTACGGACAAATAAATCATTGCTATTTGCTTACCCTTTTAGACTTTAGAGTTTTGTCGAATTTGAATCGCAGTAGCTTGATTGTTGAGAGTTTTTTTTTGAATTTACAGCGCAGAAGCTCTTAAAGTCAGTCCCTTGGGGGTCGTTTTATATACACCTAGAAGACATTCCAAAGAATTCACTGCAATGTACATGGGGTAAGTTTCAAATATATTAACCCCGGGGGATTGTACCTTTTATTTGCGAAGCCAGGCCATGGGCTGCAAATATTTTACTTCATATTTATGCGACGCATTGGGATTAACTTCAAATCTGAATAATGCTGCGAAACAACGCGCTATTTTGGCAAAGCTATGTTAGTTGATGTTAAGTGAAACGATGATACTAGCCTAGCCTATAAGGGAGCTGACGGTGAACCCAATACTGGGACAAACCGCGCTTGAGTCTAACAGCACCGAGTGCCGGCCACCGCTTAGCCTTGTCACTATGACACACTGTGTTGGCGCTGTCTCTGTGGCAATGGTCTATTGGCTGTCGGCGAATGACAGGCTAACGATGAAGCTTGCCTGGCCTGGAAGGGGGCCGAGGGCGGACCCGGTGCCAGCACTGAGGCCTGCTACCGTCCAACAGCACCAAGGGCCGACCACCGCTTAGCCTTGTCCCTTTGACACACTGTGTTGGCGCTGTCCCTGTGGCACTGGTATATATTGGCTGTCGGTGAATGACAGGCTGACGATGAAGCTTGCCTGGCCTGGAAGGGAGCCGAGGGTGGACCCGTTGCCGGCACTAAGGTCTGCTACCGTCCAACAGCACCAAGGGCCGGCCACCGCTTAGCCTTGTCCCTTTGACACACTGTGTTGGCGCTGTCCCTATGGCACTGGTCTATTGGCTGTCGGTGAATGACAGGCTGATGATGAAGCTAGCCTGGCCTGGAAGGGAGCCGAGGGTGGACCAGGTGCCGGCACTGAGGCCTGCTACCGTCCAACAGCACAAAGGGCCGGCCACCACTTAGCCTTGTCCCTTTGACACACTGTGTTGGCGCCGTCCCTGTAGCACTGGTCTATTGGCTGTCGGTGAATGACAGGCTGATGATGAAGATAACGTCTTTAGCTTAGAAAGAAACCGAGTGAATTCTCAGTGCTGACACGAGATCTGTCTCTTGTCCCACAACACCAAAGGTCGTCCATTGCTTAGCCATTGTCTATATAGATTAACGGTACAACATAAAAATTCCCATTCTTGCATAGCATTATTGCGATGTCGACAATATAGTACAAAAGGGTTTTGAAATATATTTAGTTCTTATCTCAAAACCATTGCAATGGCATAACTTATAAAAATAAAAAACCGGCCCAGTCTTTGTTGGTTTCGTAGGAAGAAGCAAACATTTATCTTTGCCACAGCTCTTTTTCCGTGGTTTAAAGAGCACGTACAAATTCTGCATTTTTAACATCAGAACCAACTTTGCCACTCAGATTTTTAAAAGTTTTGTTGGGTGGATCTTAACTTTTACAAGATACAATTTCGCCTCGAATGTTCAGGAATGGGTGCATTTATGCAGTGGCAAAGAATATAGGAACTGTCTTGGTGGTGGGATACAGATAGTGAAAAGTCATAGGTGAAGTTAAAATTGGAAAAGCAGGAAAACTTGGTATAAAAGAACATAAAGTAGCATCGAGTGTAAGTCTGATGGGCAAGGCGAACGATGTTTTATACTTATAGTACATTGATAAATAAAACATTTCGGTCCAGAAGAGAGATGAAATGATGAAGTTCAACACTACAGGGTGGCTGTGAACACAATCGTAAAACAAACCTAGAAGCAAAACCATAATGAGGTAGGGGTGGCAAAAACATAGCAATAAAACTGGCAAGTTTTCTTCACAAGCGCCGACTTTTCACAGTCTTGTATAGATAACAACCCATGTGTTTAAAGTGTAGTTTTAAACTAGTGCTAAAGAGTCTCAGAATTTCGATAAATCGCTCAATTTTCAAAACGTAGATTATTGACAAAATAAGTTATAAATTTGTTTGAAAAATGATTTTCGTGATTTCCTTATTCTCGCACAAGATTTTTGACAACGCCGTCAATTCATAATCTTGATCGACAAGTTAACTCAAACCAGCAATTCATATAACACTAGGGCGAACGCAATTTGTGTTGCTTTGAAGATGAGCGTAGCGGTTTGTATATAGCGCAAAAAAAAGGTTGAGGCAAAAAGCTTATGAAAATCATGGAGCAGCAAGCCGGACCATTGCTTTCTCAAAATTTCTGATCACTTGAAAATGTAAACGATTCTGACCTTTCTTTGTTTCTGTCCGAGCTGTCGGGTAGCGGAAATATGCTCATTTTGAGATCATTGAGCAATGTGCATGTTAATACATAGATGTAACTCATGCCAAAGGGTTTTTATTAGGTTGGAGATATATTTCTGTCGAAGACTTAGGTACTTTAAAAACTTGCATGCACGAAATTGACAAAATTTCTAATATTTGTCAAATCTTGAAGTCAACTTCAAGTAAAAAAGTCTGGTGTGATGTTTCGATGGTTTCTAAAGGCAACAATCAAAATTGGGAAAAATTGAAAAAAATACGCACTTTTAAATAAATTTCCGTACTTTTCCAAACCTGCGCAATTGTCGAATATTGCTCTTTTTTCTACTTCGAAAGTAAAGGGTATGGAGGATTTTCGCAGGGGGTCTAAGTTGAGAACAAAAGTAGACACCCTGAAAATTTCATCCCAATCGAGGCAGGCGTTTGGCCTGTAGAGCGCGCACAAACACACATACAAAAAAACACACACACACACACACACACACACACACACAAGTGCTTTTTTTTAGCAGTAGTGAAATTGATGATTTCGCTTCGCTCGCTTCGCTCGCCACGCTCATAAAAAATTGTAGAAATACATGCAATCTAGCGGTAAATAACCCAACACAATGATTCATTTAATCAGACAAACTTTCTAGAAATAAAAATAAACGCATAACCCGAGCTTTCAAAAAGCTGGAGGCAATTCTGTTAATTTTCCACCTTTAAAATATTCTGCCAGACTCTGGTAGCCTGTCGGTCTACTTATCTCCTCTGGGGCTGAAGAGAACAAGGTACAGCGAAGGCAGACTCGAGGTAGCACAGGCTTGATCTGCTTGTCACTTTACCCAAGAGAGAGCTTAAGAGGAAACCGGAATATAGATACACCAAACGTAGCCACGTTTTAGTTGAGTACACACATTATTTCTGATATGTAATTGGGAGATTAACAACGTTTCGATAAATAAAACTGGCAAAATGTATTCTAACTTTCGTTTACCATTAAATAAAGATCCTTTTAACCTCGCTCTTGTGTTTACAATATTGGGGTCGTTCAGTGAGAGATATTCATCTGTATAATAGTACTTCATTGTTGTGATGAATTGTACTATGTATATGTATATGAATTGTACGATGAATTGTACTTTATACATTCATTGTACTATTGTACATTAAGCACTCATTTATAAGTACCTAAGGCAGTGCACAAAAAAATACATTTAGATATCTTTGATTTGTTAATTTCTTTCGTTATCACTGTTATTTTCGGTTTAAAATGCCTAGCTATAGCAGCGGTTTCAATAAAGGTATGAAAAAATATGCCTTCGCTTACAAAATATCTGAGAATTTTCCTTAATCGTAGATGTCAACGACAGTTTTTCCGGAACATGTGTTAACTTTTCCATAAAGAGTGCGTAAATTAAAGGAGCAGAAGTTTAGTCCTTCCAACCATTTCGGAGTCCTCTTAAAAGTGTTGTCTTACTCTAATTACGCAATTAGGGTATAGCACGATTTTAAACTTTTTGTAAAGCATTTTCTTATTTTGTTTACAAGCCAATTTTCGGCAAGACATGCGGCTAGAACTGTCACCGTGACAGTTCTCTGCAAAAGCTTAGGCATGTAACCTGTCATCCCACTGACAGCTAGTGGACAGGGCACAGTTGTGCGCAAAGTGGTAGGTGCTTGACAACTTATTTTCAAAACGAAATTTATGAAAATGAGAAAACCTGTAATGTAATGTACATGTACACATTTTTGTGCTTGGTTTCTTTTTCTCTGCTGTTTGCGGATTTTTTTTATTTGCGGTGCGGTGCAAATTGGATTTGAATTATAATTATACGCCAGGGCGGCGGGCTTGGGATTTTTGCGGTGAAATTTCTTTATTTTTCTGTGATGTTCGAGTAGAAAAACGGCGAAGCGAATTTAATCTTGGAATAAAATATTTCTTGATATTTATATAGAAATTCTATTATTCTCTTTATGTTATAACATCCGATTATATTAACATCTAATTCTAAACGATGAGCGCAAACAAAATAATTTTATTTCCATTTCCAGTAAACAAAATAGCGCTTCTCTAGATATCCTCTTCGCTTCTTGCTTTGTCATGGATTACCAATATCGCACAATGTTTATTTATACCCTCTAGGCTCTAGAAAAGCGTACACATATCTATTTAATTTAATTGGACGAGAAATGGATGCCACGCAAAACATAGGAATAATAACGTTGTAATTCCAGACAAAATAAAAAGAAGCTTTAAAATTCATTAAAAAGGCAACAATTGTGCATGTTCCTCTGTATTTTGAGCACATTTTGCTGGTTGATTGATATGTTCAGCTTTAAAAAGCATATGGCTATTGCTGCTGCTTGACACTGAACTAAATAAATCCTAACATGCTGCTTTTTCATGGAAGAAAATATTACCTTGACCACCCACCCTTTTCTAACCATCTTAACTCATGGAAAACCTACAGTGCACAGTGTTTAGTTAATTTTCCAAAGAGGTCTACAAAGAGTTTTTCTTATAGGCACAACGCAAAAACAGCGAAGAGTGTTTCGAGGGGAAAACAAGTTAAGATAATTGCAACGAAGATGAAAATGAAGAAAATTTCGGGAATTTCGTTAGCAAAAAGCTGCGTATACACGAGGTAAAACAATCTTATACCTAGTTTCTTCTTCTGGAAACATGAGCTAACCTTCGCGGCCTTTAATAGTAGACTGGCAAGAAAATTGTGGAAATAACAAACTAATTAACGACAGAAAAGTCAGTAAAAAGATAGGGAGAAGTTAATTTTTTTAATGAACTTTTTATTCTTAAACCATTTATAACTATATAATATACATATATCTAGTTGACCTAGCTACTTGTTTACTAGTAGTTTACTACATAAGCAAGTAAATTTTTAAGTTTTATCCGTAAGTTTATAGCATTTAATTTTATATATGTGCCTGTTTATATTAATTTAAAAGTGAGCTAAGTCCAAAAGGGGGCTAGGTGGATCCCGCTGCTGACATGGCCAGCTTGCTACTGCCGTTTCCGTCCAAGGTTACCCCGAGAAAGAAGAATCAAAGCTATATTGTGTACCCATAACTTCAGTATAGGTCGATTCCAATACTGAATAGGTACGGACGTCTTTCCAGGGATTTTACTAAATCTCTTATTAGACTGGAAAGTGTAAATCACATCCAGTATACGTTTAAAAATAAAATATGATTTTCTGTGACACCTACAGTGGCATTGCAAAAGTTACATATTAATCCTGAATGACTTATTTCAGTGATTAAAATATTCCACAGTAAGCTTCGAATCATCTATACACGTATTGTCCAGAAATGCCAAAATTGGTAGTTGCATATTCCTACCGGAGGCTGAAAATACCAACGAATGTATTTTTTAAACCTTTGCAGACAAAATATATTGATGTCAAACGCAACCATAACAAATGTCCACCCCAACCCCACCCCTTCCCACCAAACATCCCTTACAGGCTTGTTTATTAACTAATTTATCTGGACCCACAAATAACTGTATCACATTTTTCTAATGGTTAATCAATAATTTAATTAGATTTTTCTACGCACTGTTTTTCACCAAATCACATGAACTTCCTTTTTTGCTGCTATAGGTATGCCGTGTTCAAAAGTTATTTATGTTTCATATCATTGCTCGCATTTAGAGAGTATTGGTTGCATGTGGGAGTAGATAGCGACCAGTTTAAACAGTTTCACCATCTTTCGGACATGCAGGCAGACCATTATAAATTCGCCGCAGTTCTATTTCATCTGAAGCAAAAACCCATCAAAACATGAATAAAGAATAATACGTTTCGAAATTAATTACATGGTTGGAAATATCACAGAGAGTTATCTGTACAAGAATGGTTTAAAAAGTCAATGTATCCTACTAATGACGAGTTAAACCTTGAATTGCAAAAAAAAAGTACTGCAGCGTGATGGTTGATCCAAAATTATACGATTAACCGAAGAAATAGTTATTTACAAAATTGGCATACTGATTGGCCATCTGTCACTACCTTTTTATTCGCTAGAAACAGATACGCTCATCGTCAACGCTACAAACAGAAGTTAATTTTGTGAAAATATCTCCACTAGACCTGCATTGCTCATTCCTCGCTATGTCTGGTTTTCGGCCTTGTTTGGTGTGAAATTACTTTTTTAAATATTTAATTCCACTGATTTAAACCCTGGAAGTCCGACTTTTCATGATCTCGATATAAATAATGGAAACAAGCGAAAACATGTGATGTGCTGTTTATTTTTTATACGAGCATCCAATCCAGTTTTTTGTTTCAGTCTTTGAAACTAACCAATATATCTGCGAGAGGGTAGGGTGTAATTACATTTTGTGTACGTATCACATTGTGAGACTACTGTTTTGAAATTGCTGGTCGATTTCCTTTGATATCGTACTTTCGAACACGCTAGCGCAGCATTCGAAAATATTTTCATTATTGGGATAGAATGATATAAATAATATAACTTTTTAAGTAAACTTGAAAGAGTCTAATGCCCGGTTTTACCAAATATTTCAACTCCTAGTTGAGTTCCCAACTAGTAGTTTTAACTGAATTCAGAAACTTTGTAAAACCGGAAATAAGTTACATCTTGGATGAACACTTACAATTACATATTTCTTATTTTGTGATAATTAATTTATAAAAATAATGTTTTGAAAAACTATCCGACATCTCTAACCCAGCTTTGAGGAAGTGACCATTTCAAATTTTCTTGTTAACGCGCAAACTTTGAAATGTTTGTGCGAAAATTATGGCTTGCTTCTATGGAGAAAAGGCTTCAACTTCTCTACCCTCAAAATCAGTGAGAGGGATGTTAAATTTAAAAAATTTGAGGAGGGATTTAATTATCTTTCATGAGCTGAACGATGTTTGTCATTTAGATTTATCACATCGCAAAATAAAGTAGGTATACTAGAGAAAGGAACATTCCCCTGAAATCTACACCTATATTTGCATATGAAGTGAGAAACATATACTTAAAAAAAAAAAAAAAAAAAAAAAAAAAAAATATATATATATATATATATATATATATATATATATATATATATATATATATATATATATATATATATATATATATATATATATATATATATATAATGCTATATATGATGATATATATATATGATGAAAAATTGTTTTTATTCTGTAAATGAATTTTACAGGAAGTAGGATTAAGAAATTGACTGTCCAATAACATGTATTATGTTCAATCTGGAATCAAAATAAAATAAATAAATAAATAAATAATAAATAAATAAATGGATATATAAGATCTAAATTATGAACGCTAAAGTTTTCTCACGTGGTTTTTCTCCCACGATTTTCCCACATGAAGCCAGCTTTTCGCGAAACAAAGCTAGTCTGATTTGCTGACGTCACGCTTTCTTGTATTAATTACTTGGGAAGCTAATTACAAGACATTCAAGATGGAACGACAGCGAAGGGGGGGGGGGGGGGAGAGGGGATTAGAGCCCCTCGCGAACGGAGAGAGATGGTACTACCAGATAAATGAAGCTTTCAAGAAAGGAGCTCTACATTAGCGATTTCAACTAATCTGCTTTGCCAATCGCTGTATATATGGGAGAAAGGTTTTCGCTTTCTTTTTCAAGTAAGGGTTTGCACCGGCGGTTTCGGGGCAAAAAAGTAGTGCGAACCGTGAAAGGTGTGTAATTACAAGCTGTGTCGCGGCGGCTGTTTGTGCCGTTTCCAATTGGAGTTATTATCCAGGACTAGTCAAGCATACGATAAACGCTATTTGGTATAAATCTAGGTTTAATTGTCATTGATGTAAGAATAGTTGGTTGTGGTAATTAGGACATTTATCAGTGGAAGACTTTTGGAAATTGTTTTTCGTTGGATTTGTTACGTATACGCTGTTGTTGAAGTGCTGCAATCAAATGATCTTAAACACAGATTTATTGCACTTAAAACTTAACATTTAACAACGTAGCAATTTATATAAAGACAGTAAATTGGTCTCACATTTCCTAGCAGGAAACAAAGAAGGTTAAAAGACACTAGCATGTTTAAGTTTTCTGTTCTACAGAACCCATATACATTAAAGAAAATATAAATTAATAATAATTTTTAACTCCTAATTGGAATTATTATCCGAAACAGGAAGTTTTACATTTAAGCACAAACATATTTCTCTTTTCCAATTGTACTAAAAACGATGGCAAGCTTTTTTAGGATATTCTCGCTTTTAGAACAAAATTTTAACATCAATATGATGTAAGAAACCTTAAACCAAAACGTCAAGCATAGCAATTAACACTTATACATTCGGTAATCTAACATTAAAAGCATTCGTCAAGCCTTTTTGCAAACTATTCCACACAATGCAGGCACGCAAAGTCAAGTACTGTGCACCTACAACTCGATAAAGTACCAACCTCAGTTCACAGTCCATAAACTACAGACATCCTCAAGTGACGAGCATCCATTACATGACGTCACACACACACACACACACTCACACACACGTGCATAAAGACGACGGCAGCGTGACGCGAATCCATTGTATGTCCTGACCATTGTTTGGATCACGTGCCCCCCCCCCCCCCTCCCTCCACCACCCACCCCTGCCAGTCAAAGGGGTAATCTAGCAACGACGTGGAGCCATAGACGTCGACAATTATTCGCGAGGGAAACGACGTCTAGCGTATAAACGCGATAAACAAATCTGCAATTACTTTAGCATAGACAAAACGACTCGAGTTTGTATACTTGGCTTGAGCCACGTTTACTTGCGACTATTTTTGACAAAAATCTGCCACAGCATTTTTATAAAGTCAAAATAACATGGCTTTAATTTTTAATGTTCTATTGGTGCTGCTTGTCGACTAGAGGCAAGACCTCGTATCTTATTGTGCAGGAGGTGGTTTAAACGTTATTTCACATCATCCTTTGAACTTACGATCATGAATATTTTATTGGGTTGTTAAAATATCAAATATTACTTGCTAATAATTCGATACCAATAATTTTAATACCAAAAACGAATTTTTTGCAGCATTAACACGTAGCTAGTCCAATTTCAGAAAAAAATGTAGATACGAGGTCTTACGTCTAGGGTATCGATATCATATTTATATTATTATAAATAATGTATAAGGTTTACATAAAAAAGTGATTAACTGTATAAGTTGTCAATAGAACATTGATTAGAGCCATGTTTTTTGACAGCTTAAAACTTTTTTGGCAGACTTTTGTCAAAAATTATGTAATGTAAACGGAGCTTACTTGGTTGCTATTGACTGGATCCTTCCTAAGATCATTGCCATAAGGTTCAACCTAAGATCGCTGTCCATAAAGTATACAGACAAGTATACAGACCAGCCACAGACACTACAGGCTGCTGGCACTATTGGGACTGGTTGGGTGTCGCATATAGTTGTGTATGGGCAATGGCCGTCTCATAAATCGCCATTTGAGCCATTTATAATGGCCATTTAACAAGATATATAACATGTTAGCGTTCCAGTATGATAACATTTCCTCAGCCAATGTCCGTTTCTGGATCTGCATAACGAACGTTGGCCATCATTTTTGTCAGACAATTTCGGCATTGAATGCTATGAAATAAATAATTCCTGTCCACCAGTCCACCAGTCCTGAAGATGTCGGCGCCACCGCCGACGAAACGTCGACAAAGGTCCTTTTTAGGACCGAAAGTCTTTTCAAACAGAGCAAAACCGTATTACACTAAACCATCAATTTGCGGCTCTGAAACACTTCGCCATTCCAAATAAATAATAACCGGTTTCTTGGACAGAGTTTAAATTAAATTAATATTCATTATATTTGTTACAGAATATTATATCGTTTGCCGAAGTTTTTTAATATCTCCCCAGTATAATTTTGTTAGCTGTTTGAAGAGATCTGTTCTCAGCCTTTTGTCAGATCTGCATCCGCAACTACATGGTTCCAGGACTTCATCTTCTCCATTTGCTTTTTCGCTTGCTCTATATAACAACGAAAAAAACGATATCTATGCATATGACTTTTTCTTATTGTTACTCTGCTACATAAACATTCTGTCGTTCATGCATTGCTAAACACCATCGATTCCTTTCAGAAAATAATATACATATTTAAAAATATATATAACAGTTAGATTTTTATAGCATCCAAACCCAATTTTAAATAGTTTTTTTTCAAAACTAGTGCTGAAGATAGGACAAGCAGACAAGAGTCTAAAGCCCCATCGTTTACATGGGAGAATTTTTGACAAAACTGTGCCACTGCATTTTTATGCTATCAAAATGACACGTTTACATTTCATATTATATTGGTGTGATGTATTGTAATTCATATTCATATTATAAATAATATATAATTATAACCAAATATAGTGATATACTGTTTAATTTGTCAATACAACACTAATGAGAGCCATGTTATTTTACAGCATACAAATTTTGTGGCAGACTTTTGACGAAATTGCTCCCATGTAAATGAGGTTTAAGACTTTTGGTGTGAGCGTATACTCGGGCAGCTTCCCGCTCAAATTTTACCTCCTACTGGATACCAACTTGTGGCCACACCTTTTGTCCGATCGCGACGAAACCAAGGTCTACGGAACCCTCACACTTTTGGCAAAAAATTGTGTGATTTATAATCACGAAATACCGGTTGAAAGTTTAAATAAAGCTTCATGGAATAATCACCAGCAAGCGCACCAATTAAGAAATTTAATAATCAAATATTCATTACCTGGTTCAAGCATGTGTCTGTAATTTAAACTGAATACATTGTTTCATCAAGCATATGCAATTGCACGGGAGCACATGCAAGCCAAGGTAATTGATCGTTTCATTTGCTAATACGTCTGAGATTGGATGTTCAACTAATTGGTTCAGCGAAGGATATACTGATCAAATTCTGTTGTCGGATGAGCTTAACCAGCTACCTTACATTTGAGACTATGTAGTCTTTGGCACAGTTATAAGGTATGGTATTTCTAGCGCTGCGTTGGATTTTAGCGAATGGAAATTCCTTGAAACATAATTTATCAACGCGAAATGAAAGGACACATTTAGTTAATTGATACGAGTACATACATCTGTTGTCTATTCATTTTCTAATTTTCGAAATTGATTGTGAACTTGGACTGTGAATTAGATTTGGTAAATGGTAAATGTATATGCAAAATTGTGTATTGGTTTTTCATTTATTCAAATTTGATCTTCTTTACGGTATTTTTTATATTCTTTAAAATATTTTTGCTCGGTAGTCTGGGTAAATGAAGAGTATACCTAACTTAGCTATGTCAACGGTAATTTCAATCCATTAAAGTTTTGAGAAAATTCTTCTTGATCGAAAAGAGATGTTCATAACTCTTATCTCTATAAATATGCATCGAGAAAATGAGCTAATGGCAAACACGTCCTGCACCTAATTAGCCAATACAAATTAACCCAATCCTCATTGAAATTTCAGTCGAATTTCAGAGCAACCCCTAATGACATTGTCCTTTTGAGCAACTATTTCCTTGAGCCATCCCTAAATTCACCTTGTTCTCTAGCAAACAATGCGGCTAATACACAGTCAAGCTTTCTCCTACAGTTCTCCTTCCTCATTCTCCATTTCCCAATTGGCATTGGGAGATTTAGAGAGAGAGGCCCCTGGAGATAAAGCGAGATATAGAGTGCGTGAAATGTCTTCGACCATTGTGAATGTATTTACTAATTCAAAGGAACTCGTAACATGCATTGCAAAGCTGAGGGACATTAGCTAAAAGGCACAAGACATCTTAGCTATTCTGTTTGACGATGATAAAGCTGGCGCAAAGCTTAACTAGGATATGTTGATTACTGTTTTCAGCAATTATACAGGGTTAAATTTATGACTCGGGAATACTAAGGTATAGACGTTCTACTTTAGAGAGTGGCTTAGGATTTTGTAACAAGTTTTGAAAGTTTAAAGGCTAATGTTAGGTTAAGGAAATGAAAGGTTGTGATTCTGTTCTTGTTGGTTTATCAGGGAGCTAATAATTTAAAGATGCTCATGGTTTAATGAAAGTTAGGTTATAGTTTTGAGAGCTGGAGGTATTGTTCTAATTTTGCTGTCTGTAATTTTGTAGGTTTTATTTTTCTGTTGGTAAGTACAGTTGATAGTCAAAACCTTACCTGCAAATTGTAAACCTATCGGGTACCGTTCATCGTGATAAATATTTTATGAAACTAACAGGTATATTCGTAATGAGAACAGAATGCTTTTAAAGATCCTACCAGAGAACCAAGAAAAAATAAACTATCAAAAGATAAGTTTGCTTTCTCGGTTCCTTTTCAGATATTTATTGTGTTTGATAACAGTTCATGCTGATAAAGTCATTGATTATCAGAAAAATTATAGATTAAGAGATCAGACTACCTCCTTCCCAACTGATCGCAGCTGCGAGATAGCGCAAATGCAGAGTCTCACGAGTATGCGCTTTTTTACTAAACCGTCCGAGATAAATTATTGAAGTAAGCTAGGGAGTTGTAGATAAAGAATCAATTTGTGTCGGTAACGTACCCTTTTTCTCAATGTTAATCTCCTTTATCTCTTTATCGATTCACGAAAAAGCGCAAAAACGAGAAAAATACAACATTTTAAAAAGCGATTTCGGCCCTTTTAGACCCAAAAAATAGAAAAACGGGTCCGCTTCCGACACTGATTGATTCATTATCATACAACTATCTCACTTACTTCAATAGTTTATCTCTTAATGTGTAGTAAAAAAGCGCTTACTCGTGAGACTCCCCACACGGAAGTACATACAAAAAACATATATGAAACATATATGGAAGGTTGAAATTGTTATAAGAAACAGATAAGTTTCTTATAAGATATTGCACTTTCGTATATTTTCCCTGTATGTATCATATATGTACGTATTTGCTTTTTCGTGTGGGTCTGCAATCGCGCTATCTCAAAGCTGCGAGCAGCTGAGTTCGAGGTAGCCTGGCCTCTTAAAACATAGAAAAATGTAAAGATAAAGATTCATAAAGTATGTTCATCTGACGGTATATGAACGCCGAAAAGCAACAAAAATATTCTGCCTCTCCCTTAATTTTACAAAATTAATCAATGAAACCCTATCCTGATCATTTAATTCTTCTTCCCTAGGCCTCATTCAATCATATTTTAAACTATTCAAACCATTTCTTCCCGAGTAAACAAGAAGAAAAACAATACCCAGTAATCTGCAAATATTTGTAAAGATAAAGATTTCCATCACATCAATGTAAAACCAGCCAACAAGTGGTTACGGCTATAAAATCCAGCAAACAAAATCTATGACTTCGAAATATTTAATTAATATTCAAAATAATCCGTTCCCAATTCCGATTAACTTATCCCAGATTTATTTACCGCAATTTGAATACGTCTCTTGAATATGTATACATACCCAGCATCAAGTATCCTATAAACCGATGGATATAGTTTCTCCAAAACGACCAAATCGGCAAGCTCGGCGCAAATATTTGCTAACGCAAATCATTTGAACAAACATTGGCGTACACCCCGGTTATAATTGACGGCGATGTAGACTGCGTGGGTGCTTGGGACGAAACGTGGCTGCAATTACGATCTGGGCTAGCAATTGACATCTCGTAGCAGGGGCATACAGAAGCAAATAGCTCGAATTTGGTTATAATTAGTGTATGTTTACACGGCACGAAGATTTTTTGGCTGTTTAATGTTTTATCACAACCAACCGACATTATTGGTTTATAGTGTTTCAGTTGGCTTTGGTTTATTAACATATAATGTATATGTTTGTTTATAAGTAAATATTGTTCTTCAATCCATTAAATCTAAAAGCATTAATATGAGAAAATAATCTAGATGTTTTTGTAAGTATCAGATCCTTCCAGGTATATAATAATGGTAATTGGTATATGGTATAATATAAGGTATTTATAGTACGTCTTAGGTTAGGAAGTCCACAGACAGTTTTTTATATTTCCGCGATAACCCTCGTTTTGCATACCCCTTACTCTCCCATTGTGTAGAGTTGGCCGATGTCGGTCTGGATAACTTGTTTTCTAATCAGTAATCGGTTCGGTGCGGTCTTTCCTGTCCGGTCATTAAACATAATATCAAGGCATACCTATACAAATCAAATGAACAATCAATAAAGTGCGTGATCAGTTGTCAAAATTATATACCTAGTGATTTACGAGATCTTAATTCTGATTCGATTTTTAAATTTCAAAGTCATGTACAGATCATTTTTTTGCCGGGATTAATAATTCTTCGCATTTAACGTCACATAATCAGTGCGAATTATCTTTATTAAAAACGCTCAAATTGATTGCGAAACAGGTAGCAGCCCGTTTTCTCCGAACCTGTATGTTGGAGCTGGCAGCGAACCACTGCTACCTTTAGCAAAGACTGTGCAAAGTTGCAGTACCTTACCTATGTCCCGGGGCGCTGCCAAAAGAACCTGAGACGTACTATATATAGGCATATAATGGTAAGACTATCTAGTTATACAATTATACGGTGATTCTAGGAATGTCTTGTACAATATTTTAAATAGGTATTTATGATATTAATTGCGAATCTACCAGCCGTTGTTTACTAAGTAACGAGCAAACGATTATCCAAGTAACAATGGAACGAGTATTCAACTTGAAGTTTTGCATCTTATAATAAGAATATATCTTATAATAGAAATAACCTTTTCATACTGGTCGGATATTATGAGGGTGAGGTAAAGGACTAACGTTAATGTAGAGTAGATCAATTTCTTCATTTCATTTACGAAGAATTATCTCTCTACGTACTAAAGCAAGAAACAAATATTTTCTAATAACATCAGAATATGAAATTACGGCATATTTGCATTCTCGGCTGAGAATAGCTAGAAATTTCCCGGTATTATTCTTAAATGTGTTTGCAATTGTCAACTTAAGTAGGAGAGTGCACCAGCTGATTGTTTTTGGTCATATTGTGAGGGCCGGCAGTCTTCGTTACATAAATAAATAATTTCAATCTTGAAATGCAGAAATGGCGAATATAGTGATATATTAAACTGGCCAGAATAAATTGAAAACCAGCCATTTAGCAGCCAGTCTCACCATCAGCCAAGAATGCAAATCATTGTAATTTTGTCTATACTAAGTAATTGCAAACTTGTGTCTCCAGGTAAGAGAGTATGCGTTTCAACGTAGAGCAATGAAAATAAAATTTTGCATTTGTCAAAATGTTGATACTGTCAAAATTAAAGATCTATGCATTCTCATTTTGCTGTCAGAATATCCCCTACCCCTCTGCTCAAACACAGATCACTTCCATGATAAGAGATATAACCACCAAATAACGTAAATCCACCTTCAGAATAATGATCACACAAATAATTAACACAATCATTTGCATATACAGCCCAGAGATAGCATCTCTGTCCGTAATTACAGTCATGATTCTGATATATCCGAATGACGCCACATACCTGCCATAATACAGAACGGATGAGGATGCTTTAATTGGCGGACCCATGAAACACTCAGGATCATGATCTCCCCGAATTGAAGCCTGGATTTAATATTTAGACAACGCACTGGGTTCAAGGGTTAATTTGTGATGACTGCGTTGATTTGCTAGTAAGATAATATTAGCTAAGCAATGGTATACATACAGACTAGTTAGTGGTGCACCTTTGTATGTTAGCTTCTGTGAAAATAATGTGGTTGTCTGGTTGTTGATCCAAAACTGATGTGCCCATAACGTTTCTATCTATAATTGTGTTACAAATTCGGATGTTCACAGGCACTGCAAACCTGTATCCTACAAGGTTATAGAGCCTGCCCAGTGGCCCGAGGCTCATACTTTAAAGCCTGCGACGCAGTAGACGAGAGTGTATGACCACAGTTTGATTAAATTAGTAGATATGAGGGTCAAATATTTAAATTCCATGGTTCTGGGTTCAACAGAGTTGGTAACTATGTTGACGTACCTGTCTTGCTTGGAGATCGTTTGATAAATATACAGCAGTTACGGTTTGAGCGCATAGCTGCTATTTTCACGGTATTACAATAATTTCCATAATTGCAATAATTTCAGGGTGTTGTATTTCATTTTAAGGGTATTGCATTAATTTGCAAGGTGATTTTTAAAATTTCATACTTTTTTATCGCACTTCCTTATTTACCTTCCTTTCATTACTGATTATTTAATTACAAGCTTCGATAGCTTCGGTCATCAAATCAAAAAAATGACTCAGGGTTAAATGTTTTACAGTAGAATTAAATTAAATTTGCCACTTTCTGGGGATTTCGTACCATAGAGTACTATACCAAAGAGTCAAATTATTAAGTTTTTATCATTACCATTAAAATGGAATTTATCTTTATCATTATTTACCATTTTACTCGTTACAAATCGTAAAGGGTCATATGATACGTTCTACTTCAAAGTCCACCAGGCTGTGGTAAAGTAAGGCTAACACGACTGTACCTGTGGTTTAACATTGTTTTTTAACTGTCCAATAAACCAGGATGAATTAACATTAGAATGCAACTCCTAATTTGATATTTGCCTACAGGTCTGTCTAAAAATAGTGGCTGTTTATTGAAATATCATTGAAATATAAATCTCACATGAACTGACCTTATTCCTGACCCCATATTAATATTACAACCTTGAAAGAGCGTTAAAATGCTCAACAAATTGGTTCATATCGACATTAAAAATCAGTGCCATAATATTAGCAAGTATAAATAGCTTTTCACTGCAGAAGCGAGATCTCTTGAAGATTGCGATCACATAAAATAACAATAAATCTTAGTTTAAATTCACCAACAATGGCCATGGGCACTTTACTCTGTACTTTACCATTAAATCTAATCTCACGCAGCTACAAATTATACTTACTTCGTGCTTTTGACTGCTATTTTTAAAGCCATTATAAAGGAGACGATAAAGGAATCTAACAAATTGTGTGACACTGGTGTTAGTGTACTTTCTGGTCATAAAACATTACTGGTTTCAAGACGATAAGAAAAAAATGTGTACTGAAAAACCAAAACGAAACGTATTTATAAGAAGACATTACTGAAACTATTACATTAGATAAAGTACTACGAAGAAATAATCTGGGCAGAACTGATTTATTGGCAACCATTTTCACGTTTGGACATTGGGGCCAAAAGCTGTGAAAAGTCACTCTGAAATGTAATACAATTTATTTTATGCGTCCGGACATCATAAACAATGATTTATTCGGGATAGATGCTACTAGTGTGTTTTTGCAATCATCATCATCATTGAACGTCATAAAGATTCGGGGGAAAACATCGGTGAAATGAGATTCTCAGTTCAGTGCTTGTCATTTTCCTTTTTTTGGTTACAAATTGGAATAAACTCGCCTGGAAAACAAATGATTCGATAACCGAGATTGGACTGATAACTTCCAATTTGGTAGACAACATGTGTTCTGAAAAGCTATGCTATATATTTGCCTATATAAAACTATAACTTGTTTGGAATATTGAAATACGTTCAACCAATAATAATTTACACACTTGACACTTTGATTACTTGAAGATGAATAACTCGAGTACATAGAGGAAAATATGAAAGAGAGTTTATAATTTAATTTTTATATATTTCAGTAGATATCTAGTGGATTGGTACACCTACTCGCTAAATAACAAGAGGTTGCTGTTCACCTTGTTTGAAACATTTCGTTATCATTACCAAATTTAATTATAAGAACTTAATCATAGTAGGTTGAAATGGCACTGTTGTTATCTAGCCTAAAAGGCCATGTTAAATAAAGCTATGCCTTCTGCAATAAAGCTCTCCAGCATGTAACATAACGTTCACATCCACAAGATAGTTTAGTCTTCACCCAAATCCAAATATAGAAACCGGCGAAGCGAGTAGTTACCGAAATTTCTGAAAAAACAAACCCTCGCTATAAACCATATATAGTAGCAGCTAACAAAAATAAAATCATCCGGGCAATTTCCCACTCAATCGGTAGGAAAATCAATCAGGCTTTTCCGTCATGCCCCAATTCTATCCGCAACCCCTCGCTCCCGCCAAGTTCTCGCATAATGGGCAATTTTCTTTGCCGCTTTTCCCGTGGCCTTTGGGAGAGTTTTTCTCAAACCTCTAGTTTTCCGTGTGTCTCTGTAACAGGAAGCCCTGATCACTACTAGCTATTTCGCTATTAAATCCCCAACGACCACAACGTGGCAGTGGAATATAAAATAAAACTTCTTCGAATCACGACGATGCTTCATTAATAAAACTTAACGGCTTTTTTCTTGCCTCCTCTCGGGAGGGAATGGCTTTCAAATGATCTGTTTTTAAGCTCCAAGCATCTTCTTGCCTATAAAGATATATTATATTCCCAAACTAAGATTCGCTGTTATTTATGTTCAAGTTTACGTTTAGTTTTAATCGATGTCATTAAAAAAAATAATTACGAACTGATTTTAGTTTTGTACACTGTTTTCTTTAACGTTTCGGCTTTGTTCACTGTAAATTTGATGGATCATAGATTTCTACTAGTCGAGTTGACCGGTATACCATTGGTATATAAAGATGTATAAATATATTTTACTAAATATAAAAAGAATTAAAAAAAAGTTTAAACATATTTATATAACATACATAAATACATACACATACATTTCACAAATTATTTTTGATTTCTGCTCCGTCAAGCTCACCAAACAAATCGAAAATCGAGCTACAAAATCCAAGGCTTTGCAAAAGATCCATTACGTCAAGTAAGGAGCTATTGCACACTCAAATAGAATCAATATAGATGCAGTAAGGCAAAAACAGTTCCAATTTCACTTTGACTATTCAAAACCCATCTAAATGGACTCTTCTGAGCCAGTCAACTCAAAAGCGTTAATTTCCTTTTTCGAATGGATTGACCATTCCAGCTCAGCGCGCAGAGCGAATTAAAACCATAGGAAAATAAGGGTTCGATTTCCAAACATACTGGGATAATGGAATGGTGAAAGGACTCTCGCTCGACCCTACCTCCACCCTAACTGAACTTCCGTCAAACTTAACCAGGGTGTCAACTTCGGGGCCAATATTTTGCACGAAGATAATTATTTCCTTCGAAGCATTTTATGGGGCTTTACTTTTTAGAGGATTTCCACAAGAGTCTTTACTATTTGGTCATTATTTTATCGTTGGGACATATCATTTTAGTAAATTACTGTCAGTATGTCCCCGTGTTAGGTACGCGAAAATTTCGAGGTTATGTTATGACCGGTATTTGGTATGTTTTGAGTTAAACGTATTATTATTGGTCAAAGCGAATTGACTTCGGAGAAAAATATTTAACTAATAAATTTAACTTCAAAAAATGTTTAAACTCTACATCTTTTAATTTAAGGATCGTTAAGTCGTTGTTTTAAAACTGTTTAGTGCCAGCATTTATTGAAAGCCATTGAGAAAGTGGGACTCTGTTATTTAGACTTACCGAAACGATGGCCAACTTTTCTGGAGCCAATTGATTTTATGAAAAGTTTAGTGTGGACCTCATTATATTTATTTTTCTCCTACTTGAAAAACATCCAAACACGGGCACTTAATTCAAATGAATTAACGTACAGAAAAAGATACTGGATAAATTGATTATCTCGCCAGCTATAAAGAAGAATCCAGCTAAGTGGGCATCTGCTTTCGAAGCTATACAAAAGTCCACTTGAATGAATAGGGCGAAAAAAGTACAGTTAGTTTAGAGAAGAGATAATTTGTCGGACGTTGCATTGCTGAAGTGCATGTTGATGCACTTTCTTACTGCAATTGGATGTGCAACAAAACACATAAATGCACTTCATTCTTGTGTAAAATTGTCGAGTGTGCATTGTGTTACTTGGAAAATGCATTGCGTTGGGGCACTTTGCTTTCGTTTTGAAGGTTCAATTAAGATAGGGGTTTGGGTAGCACAGCATTTTACAAACCGCCTGGGTTTTGGTATCCTAGCAATTACGATAAGAATAACTAATAGAGTTTCTAGATATAAATTATAAAAGCTAGTTCCGTATAATAATAATATCACTGGGAAATAAAACTAAAGAATTGTTAGTATATAGTTAAAATTCATTGGTTAAAAAATCGACAATTTATTTAGTTAAGTAAACCCCAATTTTTTGCCTCCATGCCAAATGCTACCCCAAATCTAAAACTAAAGAATTGTCAGGATGTAGTTAAAGCTCATTGGTTTAAAAATCGATCATTTATTTAGTTAAGTTAAACCCAATTTTTTGCCTTCATACCAAATGTAATAAAATGAGGTCAACGGAACCAACTTCCGGGCAAGTTTTATAACGTTTTCACAGGCAATTAACGAAAACTACCCCATCGTAGGTCACTAAATAATATAAATGATCTTCCCGAAAAACGGACCATGCACCAAATATGGGAGTATATAAATCATTTTGAAAAAAATGAGCATTATTCTCTCACATTCCAGTTCCAGAAACAATGGTTCTGCATCGTGCACTTCAATAGTGTTGGGGTAGGTTAAGAACCCTAAACCAATGTTTGTTTTGATCTTCACAAAGCAGCTAAACGCAGATTTTTTCGTCACCTTCAATAAAATAAGTTGGAATCTCCTAGTTTGTCGATACAGATTTATATTAATTTCTGCTGTTAATAAAATATATTCCAATGAAGTCTTTATAGAGAAACAACTTATCGCAGAGTAATCGGTACCGGAACCAGCAAAGAGGCAATGAACAGTGTGCAGTTCTTTTCCGTGGAGCGAAACAAGCACCCTGTCACGGAATGTCTAGCACAGAGGCGACGGCGAATGTCCGCTCCTTTGCGGGGAGCGAAACAAGCACCCTGTCACGGAAAGTCCAGCACAGAGGCGACGGCGAGTGTCCGCTCCTTTGCGGGGAGCGAAACAAGCACCCTGTCATGGAATGTCCAGCACAGAGGCGACGGCGAGTGTCCGCTCCTTTGCGGGGAGCGAAACAAGCACCCTGTCATGGAATGTCCAGCACAGAGGCGACGGCGAGTGTCCGCTCCTTTGCGGGGAGCGAAACAAGCACCCTGTCACGGAATGTCCAGCACAGAGGCGAAGGCGAGTGTCCACTCCTTTGTGAAGAGCGAAACAAACGTTGGTTTAGGCATCGCAGGGCATATAGAAGATCGCATTGAATGAGTAGAAGGTTTGGGAGTTTAGAGTTGGTGTGGCGTGACGTGGGGGGGGGGGGGGGGCTGTGAGGGGGGTTGAAGTAGGGAGGGGGGGGGGGGGAGACCGTAGCCCCGTTCACAGACTCTGGAGAGATAAATTGCCTTCATTGATTCTTGCCAACACTTTGCAGCCAGCTGATGTTCTTGAAAAACCTCTTCTCACAGAACCCCACCCTTGGACGAGTGGAAGGGGGATGAAGGCAACCGAGATATGGAGCTGCAGAGTGAGAGGCATAATATCTTCTCGGCGCTCGTTGGCAAATCTTTGCCATCCCAGATTGCCGAGGGCATTACTTTGCGAAGATGTTCACGTATATTGTACAAGCAAGGTCAAAATTCTAAACAAATAGAAGATTATTATTTTTGTAATGTCTGGATGAAAGTCTGTGCTTTTTTCGTCGACGTTTGTGACGTATAAGAAGCCACTGTTTCGAGTTTCTTGCTTTAAATAGGAGAAAATTGTATGGTTTTTGCAATAAAATAAACAAAAAAACAGTCCCCTTAATTAATTCCCGTGCTCTAAATATCTATTTCTTCTTTCATACTGGATTTCAGAATTGAATGCTACTGGTCAAATTTTTTCCTTATAACTATGGGGGTTTATATTTTGTATTTTAAGTCAACTGCTATTTAAACCCAAATGCTTAACATTTGCAGATGTGAAGTAACTGTACTTTAAATCGTTACACCAGCATTGACTTAAAATAAACGAACCGTTTATTCCTGAATCGGCAATTGATCAAAAGTGATTTTTAAGCTTGGCTCACAAGGTCGATCGGTTCAAGCAAAGTAAGCTGAGGAATAATATTAAAACAGATAGGTTTTCCATTGGCTATGGCCTTGTATAGAGATCAACCTAACTTGAAGCTAACCATTTAACTTGACATTAAAAAACCGCCAACAACTCTGGCATGTGCCTTCAAGGAGAATAAGGCATTGAAAATTTCAATTATGTAAGGCTTTGCTGTTTTTATTAAAAACTTACTTTTTAATTATACTCAAAAAAATAATTAAATTGCCCATATTAAATTTCTTAGACTCATTTCTACACTCCTACATGCATAAATCTGTGTCTATCTAAACGTTATCTATTCGATATCCGATATATAAATTCGACATCTATGCGATATCGTTATAATATGTTGCCCCTGAACCGAATGCAGCCCGCAGAGCAAAGAACCTGGAGTCCAACCAAACGCAAACGGCTCACTCAATCTGATTCAAGTTGATCGTGACGTCACAGCCTGTGCCCTTTTCACGCTGTACGTAAAGTACCAAAGCTTGTTCTTTCGCGAGGTAAGTAGGTCATTGTTGATACTTCTGGATGCAACCCGCAGAGCAAACTCGGCGCCTCCACTAACAAGCATTCACTACACTCCATATCACGTTAAGAATGAGGGTGGATTTATATCTTACACGCGGTAGCTCACTAGATTAATGTTTAAAAACTTACATGCCATGCCTTCAGCAAGAAAAAAGGCTCCACAAGCAGTTTTGAAACTAAATGCTCATGTCATTACCATTACTGGGTCATCGAAAATTGCCAATTCAGTTTCTTTCATAACGGGAAATGGAGTTTAGGTTCGAAGAGAAATTTAATTGTGTTTGTGATATTTCAGTAAAATATCATCATGTTTTTAGCATTGTTGCCACTTTAATTGATGTTCCATAAACTGATACGAAACACATATTGTAGTTGGGAATATATAGTTAGTAGTTAGTTAGTAATATGTAGTTGGCTCAAATTAGTCTTAAGATTTGTTATAAAACGAATTCTAATTGTATGTGAAATATTATAATGTGTATTTGATATGTATATTTATTATAATAACGTTTTAAATGACGTTTAGTTTTGATTGATTGAATAAATTATTTACTTATAGTTTAAGTGTTTAAAACTCTCATTTTGTAGTGTACTTATTAGAATGAACATACATATTTTTAAATCTTAAATCTATTATCTTTATACTATAGCTACACAATTAGGATAGTATTGTTATTAAAGAATTAATGAATATGATGCCGAAACAAGACGCAAAATATAAAATGAATACGGTATTCTCATTGAATAAGTCGTTTATGGGTAATGCATTATCTAGAAAATGGCTTACATTTTCATGCCAGATAACGGGACTAAATTTAAACAAGTAGTCAACTTACATTCATGAAGTCGCCATGGCAAGTATACTTGAATTCAGTCGCTGGGCTTACATACCTGAAACACAGGAAGAAGAAAACTCATTAGCTAACTAGAAATTTTAATTGCTGTGAAAATTTGAAACAATTTGTATTGAAGTTTATAGTGAACGTCAATTAAATAAAGCCACAAAATTTATGCAACTCCGCAGTGCACTTACGAAAAATTAGTTTGTCTAGACATACGGAAATTAAAAATACCTTATCCTCGGAAAGTTTTATATTGAAGCGAAAACCTATCACTTAAATATATTTTTAATCACAAAGAAAAATATTTTTATCACATTTGTCATTACTTTCAAAACATTAAACCATCCACAAAAAGCCAATTACACCGAAGATAAATTCGCAATCAAACCTAATTACCAAAACTAATGCGATCACAAACTCACAAAAGCAACAAAAACCAGACACTGTTTCCCTCCACTAATGTACCGAACTAAAAATAGAGTGCGCCTTGTTGCTACTTGAGTTATGTCCAAGTGACGCCTGAGGAAAAACTATCAATTACTATAGCCTCGATGAAAGAAGGGGCCAAGCGAACACAGACCAACATAAAACCTCAATCCCACTAAGTGAACGCAACGGAGAAATGAACCCAAGACCTTCGAGTCTCACCCTAGAATATATACGGAGGCACGTCGAAACCACATAGTACTCCGTCGTTCGTAGGTCATGTATTATTGAACAAACGCTGATGGAAGAGTAGTGCAAATTTTCCAGTGGACGTCAAGCTTGTAAAGGCGTCAAGTTGTTAAGTGTTTTTCACTCAATTTATAGTTATTTCACGATGAATTGATAATGTTTGGTTTTTAAGAAGCGTTTTTTTATACATTTTGATAATATTTTTGAGAGCTGTTTGAAATACTGCTCAAATTCAACAGCAGCCGAGGCCGGCCACCGCAATACAGGGACGACGCTAGGGGATGGCCAGGGGGGGCCGCGGCCCCCGGGGGAAAATACTCGGCCACCCCACTGTCCCCCCCGTCGAACGAAAGTAAAAGTACACACGAATTATAGCACTGAATTGCTTTGAAATCTGAATTTTGAGAATTTTTTTTATTTTCATAATGCTTGTCATAACTGCAGAATAGCTTTGAACTCTTTTCATTTCTGTGGGAAATACGTGAACCTCGGCTCAGGCTGTGACGTCAATGTTAACAATTTGCTTAGAAGGCATAAATATAATATCAATGAAACTTGTATTATCAGGAATTCCGAAAGAAAAGTAAGTAGCGCTTAAACGACGAATGTACCCACCCCCCCCAAGCCCACCAACTGCTCGAAAAAAAAGTCGTGCGTGCCACCCATGAAAATTTGGGGCTACCCTTGGCCGCCCCCAGGAAAAATTCCTGGCGTTGTCGCTGCCGCTATAGCTTTGATCATTTTGAATGTTTTGTTGGTCCCTGTAGTACTGATCTATTATAGCTCAAGGTGGTGAAGCTATGCTCCATTTCACGATAAGAATGGAAGTGGATTTGCAGCTTATTCGAGTACAAACTGTTAGTAGAAATGAGTTTAAGAGTTTCCAAACTGTCCATAAAGTCTTTTGTCCGGCCATTTCACATGGCTTTTTAGTTTTGAAACTATTAGCTCGTGTCTAGTACCAGAGGGTCCTCGAGGAAGAAGCAAATCCACTCTCCATCTTAACGTGAAATAGAGTTTAGCCAAGCTTATACGGGAACCACAGGCAGTCGTCTTATTAGATATGATTTTTACAATTCGTAGAGTTTGAATGGATAATAAATGATAAAAATGTCAGATATGAGAGACTTTCTGAACTCAAATGCTCCAGCCAGAAACTTATCTTGTCAACAACTAATTAAGTGTTTATAATAGACTTTATAGTTGTTTTTGGGTTGAAGATGTTTTCGGTTGAAGAATATTTATTTGCATCCAAAGTTGGTGTGCGTTTCTAGGCGTTCTTAAAATTGAAGCAATTAATCATTCTTGCTAATTATGTTCAAGAAGAAAATGTAGAAGCGGGTCTAGTTGTTGTGAAAGTCAAGCATTTTATCAAACCTGTTACAAGATACCAAGTAAAATAAGGGGCATGCAAATAAAATAAAAAGTGTTTTCCTACAATTTCCCTTACATAAGATCCTATCAAGTCTTAAACGATAAAATATTTAAAAAATGCATTATTAATAGCATTCTTGAGAGAAACATCAAAACGCTTGGCTAAGCACACTTACCTTTACTTAAAGCAAAAATCTAAATAAAAACTGTAGAAAAATTACGTCATTTTTCTAGCCCCCGTATACCAGCACACTGCCAGTGGAATATTCCTTCAATATCTTTCTACACTTTTTTCTACTTACCAGGATGAAAATGCACATCTTGCATGCTTGGGTTTTAATCGTGAAAACTTGGAGATGGGAAGAATCTTGACACTAATAACTTTGCAAGAGCTAGAAATATTAGAAGGAAAAGCAACCGATGAAAAACGAGAGGAAAATTACGCTGAAAATGTAAGGGAAAATGTGGAATATATTAGACAAGAATCTGTATAAAACAAAGAGTAATCGATCGCATTTTTCTCGCAGTTTCATAACAGAGGGAAAAATAACAATTTTTTAGCTTTAAAAAATCGAGCTTTTTTCAAAATTATTTTCTTTGATATCATAGCATTTTTTTAAAGTGGTAACATCACAGTTAGTTATTGGTTTACGGGGGCAACTTTGTTCAAAAATTGAAAACTACCGAAATTACCACCCTTTTAGACGAAGGCACCCAAATAAAACTGATAAATTAAAATTATAAATAGTGAATGGAATCACTTTATTTTCTATGATATCAATAAAAAGCAATTTGGTTTATCTCAAAACAATACGAAAAGCAAAAATTTAAAAAGTGTTTAAAAGAAACGAAAGATATTACCTTTCTCATCACATAAAAGCGTACTCACGTAAAAACGTTACAAGGGAGAGAAAAAAAAACAATGCTCATGACAAAAATAATCTAAAAACAATGACCAGCAACAATAAAAACTGCCACATTTCCAGATATTCGCATTTTTACAGCAAAAACGCCCATTTAAAGCACACCCCACACCATTTGTGTCCAACAGCATAATGCTCCTTGCGTCAAAATTCTCACCCTCAAGAACCCAAGCCTTATCTTTCGACACCATCCAACCACCGTAAAACCCAAAGAGCAACAACCCTTTATCCCGGGAGATGTCATAAAATATTCCCATCCTTCTTTTCTCACGATAACGGATAATACCTTTCCATCTTGCATGGCAAGGTATAAAAAGGATAAGAGCATCTTACCGTTATCTTCTTAAGGAACGCGTAAGTGATAGAGCGTATACATATAAAAGGGGCGTTATGTTTGTGATGTACAGATCATATCGCAGCGCATTGTATTTTCTGGTGAAGGCGGGCACGGGCCAGGTGGAGGAAAGGGGATAGAATATTTTTAAAAGGGTCGCAAAGGGCAAGAAAATATTGGTCGGCATATTTTTTAACAACTACGTGGACATATTTGATATGCTTATGGCAACCGCCAATAGGATGCCGTGAAGTTCATATGTTTCTGAGGGCTAGACGCTTAAAAAATATTGTAAAATAGGGGGTTAGGTGCCTACATTTGTCGACGATCGTAAAATAAGCATAGAAAAACAAATAGGTATATGGAAATTTAATAAAGGGCTTCATTTAACATTCAAAACTAAGTTTAAATAGGCTTTTTAAATTAAGCCTCATCTCTTTAAGGCTACGAAATTAAACTCAGTATTCACAACCACGTCCCGTCCATAGGTTTTTGCTTCGCAACGAAGACTGGCAATCTTTGCTAGCACAGACTCCGCACAGCGAGATGCAATCACCCGCAAAGTTGTGTTCGCGGACACATCTGGGTCAATCGCCTGCACATCGCAATGCACCGCATCGCTGGCGACAGGAGCGCACGGGATGCTGTGAGCTCTTGGCTATCACAGACACATTGCTTTGATTGCCTTAGTCTTTTGTGTTAGTCGTTGGATGACTTTTGTTCTTAAAAGCATTGCTTGAGCTGTCGCATGAAAAGGGATTTGTTTTAGAGTTAACGATTAAATAAGCCAAAGCGAACTTTTCTTTTAAAAATGCATTGATTTTAAAAGAGATTAAGAAAAATAGCTAAAATCAATCAATTTTCGCAGATAAATTGTGTTTCTCAAAACGGTAGAAGCAGTTTTCCTCCCCAATCATCGTCTCGGAAAAACAAAAAAAGGCCGGAACAATGCATTTAATCAATGCAATCAATTTAATCAATGCATTTAGCCCATTCGGGGTCCGTTTTTTGGTTAATTACCAAAGTATAACAAAATATTATCCACAAGTGTTTCAAACGAAACTTTCGATCGTTGGTAGCCGCTAGAAGATTGCACTCCCTTTGCTTCAAGTAAAACATGATTTGGGTTGTTGATGAGCGTAGCGAGCGAAGCGAGCGAAGCGAAATCATCAATTTCACTACTGCTAAAAAAAACTCTTGTGTGTGTTTGTTTGTTTTGTTTTTTGTTTTTTTTTATGTGTGTTTGCGCGCGCTCTACAGGACAAACGCCTGCCTCGATTGGGATGGAATTTTAAGGGTGTCTACTTTTGTTCTCAACGTAGACCCCCTGCGTTTTTCAAGAAAATCCTCAATACCGCTCCCCTTCAAATCAGAAAAAAGAGCAATTTTCGACAATTGGGCAAGTTTGGAAAAGTACGGAAATTTATTTAAAAGTGCGTATTTTTTTCAAATTTTCCCAATTTCGATTTGCCTTTAGAAACCATCGAAACCAAATCGAAACATCACACCAGATTTTTTTACTTGAAGTTGACTTCAAGATTTGACAGATGTTTTAAATTTTGTCAATTTCGTGCATGCAAGTTGTTGAAAGTAAGTCCGTGGCATAAATATATCTCCAACCCAATAAAAACCCTTGGGCATGAGTTACATCTATGTATTAGCATGCACATTGCTCAATGACCTAAAAATGAGCATATTTCTGCTACCCGACAGCTCGGACAGACACAAAGAAAGGTCAGAATCGTTTACAATTTCAAGTGACCAGAATTTGGAGAAAGCAATGGTCCGGCTTGCTGCTCCATGATTTTCATAGGCTTTTGCCTCAATCTTTTTATGCGCTATTACAAACCGCTATGCTCATCTTCAACGCAACACAAATTGCGTTCGCGAAGCCCTTGTCTATGACATTTTTAATATTTAGATTTCTACCGAGAATATTTGAAACTAAAAAAATACAAAAAAAGCTTTGGGAAAACAGATAGCAATAAGTGATATTTCAATAAAGGTAAAATTGGTCGAATCATTTGTCGTGGTAACCTAGGAAATAACAATAACATGGTTGTACCACTGAAAGCCAGTGACATTATTTTGAGTAGTTGCCAATTACTTAAAGGCTATAAATGATCAAACAGATCTACCCTGCGTTGTGTATCTAGGCCATTTATTGATTACAGCTTAACCAGTGCACATTGCAGTCGCTTTTGGCGATTTTAAAATTCATCGGTTTATTCCGAAATATTATTCATCCCTTCCGATTCCTAATCCTGCTCAGCAGCGAAAATACGCCCCACAGTCATATGAGGTAACAGACCCCTAATTTTTCATCGGGAGCTTCATAAATGGATGTATTCCAGGCAGAAACAAATACTAAGGCAATTTTTGTTCTGTTTTGCGCATTGACCAGGCACAATTTGTGTAAATAGCTGTTCTTGAGCTTCCTACAATACCTTCTCTATACTACGCATTCAGCATTAACTAATAGGTGACCCTGTTTTATCAGATGCACTAATGCCATGTACTACAACACATCTGCAAGTTTCCAAGCTAAAATTTCGAGCAGTAACTCACGATCCATTCCATGTAGTGAATATAACTTTGCTTATTTCATAATTTATCTGCCAACTTTAAAAACAATGTTAGCGAGCAGGTGAACATACGGTAGTGGCTGTAAATTGTGTTCATTTCATAGAGTTCATAGTAGAGTACGTAATATATGGATATATCTAATCATCATGTCCTCGGCATTTTGATGAACTCGTTTGCTGTTAACTAACTCTTTGAATTTAAATATATTAAATGGAGAATGACGTAATTAGTGTATATTACGCTAGTCATTGAGCTGGAGTAGTTGACCTATTTTATGGATAAATTTAATACTTTTTAAATAATTCAGTCTTATTCAACGAAATATGTTTAGGATTAAAAGACATGTGAGAGAACGCTATGTAAAAATCGTTTCGTTGAAATGGTGCTGCGGTCATCCTAAAAAGCACATAGGTAAAACTTACTTGCCACGTTTACACTAGATTTCAAAAATTATGTTTAAACTTTAAATATTTGCATAGAAGCACGATTAAATATATTGCGAGCTGTAAATTTAAAATTTTACCGAGTTCGCAAGGTCAACTTAAACTGGATTCACATTTCCCGGGTTCAAGAAAACTATGACACCATTTTTGCACCATTTGTGCACCATTTTGAACCAAAGTACCAAAGAAAGGAAGCCTAGTACACACAAAATTGCATAAATTAGGACATTTTAATGTTAACATCCCACAACTTGTATTAAAGACCAAAGGAATAAATAAATGATTTCAAAACATACACTATGACAGATATTACTTTAAATTGCCTTTAAATTTGACCTTCCTACAATTGAACAATATTATTTTACAACGAACTATGCAACAATGAATGAACTTTCTAAACGGAACAGCATATGTGATCGCTGTTCCAAGCCGCACCGAATACAGATTTGAAATGTAACTGAAAACTGCTGCGACTTGAAAAATGTGTGCATTACTCGAAACTCGAAAGTATTTCTGCTGGAGCTAGAATGCAGACAATCGCATATTCGCATAGACATTTGAAGATCCAGACTGTTGGTGACACAAGGGTGTTGAATCTCCCCGAGGGCTCGGAAAAGAAGAAAGAAAAGGGGAAAATTGTGAAAAAGGAAAAAAAAACGAGGGAAAATATTCGGCTGCACATTCGTGTGAGCAGTAGTAAAAGAGACGCTGCCCCTCTATTTTCATGAAAAATAGGTGGAAAAAGAGGACCCCGATTTAGCATCTCGAAATAAGATTCTATTGAAATATGAATGGAAAACATTTGGAAATATAGGTGTGTGTTTGTGTATGCTATGTTTGCAAAGCGCTGGTGTGAATTTGAATTCGAATATAGAGAGAGTTCGGTGAAATATTGGGGTGGTATGGAATTACGTTGCAAAGGCCTTTTATAAAAAAAGAACCGATGGCAGTTTTCAATTTTAGGGCTGGGTTTCGGATACGAAATGGGTCACTGAAATCAAATATTTTTGAGAGAATTTACTATATTTTGTGATCTTGTTTGATAGTTTGTCAGAAATATTACTGCAGAGCGAAGCGAGCGAAGCCTTAGTAACACTTGTGCATTTCAGTATTTTTTTTTCTTACCAAATAGTTCACATGTGCTTCGTAAAATTATTTGGTAATTTAAAATTATATGCTTTTATAAATCAAAATTTAATCGAAACTTTCAGTATTATATAACGTTGTTTCATAGAACTGCGGGAACATGGAAACTACATCAAACTTCAACCGAATCCTATTTGAAAAGGACAGAACTTGAAATTGGTTAGTAACCCAGTTACGCCGGTACCGTATAGTTGGTGGTGTTTGAAAATTCCTGTACTGGGGACTTCAAAATGAACATAATGAAAATTACGTGCTACCTTCTCTACCCCACACCAAAACAACTCAGCTGTTTCAAAATCGTACAAAGTTAAAATGAAACGCCAGGAAATAAAGTATAGCTCGCTTCCGGCAATAGAGTGCAGTGCAGCCAACCATAAAACTAAATTTTTAACTTTTGAGCGCAGATGAGTTTACACAGATGGGCAATGCTTATTTTAATATTTGACTACGTGAAATCTTTCTTAAAGCAGCTCCGAAAAACGCAAATGAATTCCAACTTCCTCTCATTTACGAATATGTGTAGGTAAACATCACTTTTAATGTTTTAACATATCTGTTTGATTAAACTGCCAATAATCACTATTCAGTTCTCTGTCCAATGGTTTAACTTTTGGTCCTAAAAGGAACTTTGGTCGACGTTATTTCGACGTTGGCGCCGACATCTTCAGAAGTGAGACATAGTTAAATTCTTTAGGCACAAGCTAGCCAGACTGTCACTTGACAAAGGTAACTTTGGTACTGTGGAAATTAAAGGGGTATAATGAGTAGGACTTTTTGTGTGTGGACAAGGAAACACAAAGAGTAAACGAACAACTCAGAATGTAACCTAGGCACTTTGTTCGGTAGTAAGGTACTTTGTTCTAATGTTACTATCACCATATAACGCCAAAAAACAAACAAAATAAACAACACTTTGAAATAATTACCTGCTTTTTACAGTTTACTAAACTCCATGTCACGTTGAGAAGGAGGGTGAATGTGCAAATTCCACCAAGTCCATCTGCTATTAGCAGCGAGCTAGACTTCAAAAATTTCTTGTACGGCCTTATGTCATGCTCAATGCGTGTCTTGTGAGTTTTTAAACTCTTAGCTGGTGTTTTGCAGCAGTGGGTTCTCTTGAAGGATGCAAATCCATTTTCCTTTAACGTGAAATGGAGTTTAGGTTATTTGTTCTAATTTCTTTTCCGCCATATTTTTCCAGAATTTCAGTACGCTATAGAAAACAAAGCTAACAGTGTAATAATGACAGGCTTGTTCCGCCTTTTTACTAGGTTTTTTGAATTGAAGAACTTAGTATATACTTGTGATCCAAGAATGGGGCTAAAATTGAAATAAAAATTGATTGATATCAAAATGGGCAAAGACGCATAAAGTACGACTCAAAAAAGGTGACAAGAAATTTATTTTATTTATTCAACGTAAAATGGTTTCATCAAAATCTCATCATCGAAAATAGGTCACTCTCTTAGATGTGCACATATCTTGTATAATGACATCGTTGCAAAATGGAGTTAGTGCTCTAATTTAAAGTTAAGGTACACCATCTCATGGAACACTGACACAATTCGAAGACAATGAAAATGGAGTGAGCCATGTATAGTGACGATACAAAGATTCAAATATTAAATTAAAATCAGATCAGTTCCAAATAAAGTATAAGTTAATGTGGTACAAACTTTCCTTAACTATAGTGTGTGCAATGTGATGATCTTCTTTAGGACAAAATTTTTATTTAAGTTGTTACCTACATGCATTTCAGTATCAAAATTCAAGATAAAATGATAAAAAGAACAAAACTTTACGGCGTCATTAAATATACTGCTAAATTGCATAAAATTATGATAATAAAAAATTTACTCAGAATAAAAGCCTTTACACACACATAATTAATGTTTATTTATCAATAACCGCCATTTCTCTTTTATGGGTAGGTATATCAAATGATTTTTCATTGAAATTAGTTAAAACCAGACGAAAAATATATTGCTTACTGCAATTTTGGAATCATAATAGTTATCATGTAATCATTGAGATTTACTTTTTGAAATCTTAAGATTTCAAAAAGTATAAAAGTATAAAGATTATAAAGTATTAAGTATAAAGTATAAAAGTATAAAGTATAAAAAGTATAAAGAAGTATACTTAGACGGTATACAAACAAATTTCATTGCGATGTTTAGTTATCAATCGTTAATCGTTGAATTACTGATTCACAAAGATAACTAGCACAAACTTGATGCGTCTGCTAAACCTGTTAAATACCCTGCTACAAATGAAGGTATAAAATACCACCTGCCGAATAATCAATGCTTTAAAAGTAAAATCTTGGAAAATAATCGAACAAACATGTATCGGCAAAATTCCCGGTTAATTAAAAATCATACCATGCAACAACTCTCAGCAACGATCTAGCTGGTCTTAAATGCATTTTATACGTTTTTGGTAAACTTTTTAATTCATGTAGCTATATTGATTTAGTTGTCAGTCGGTAGACGTGTTTGAAAGAAAATTCTTGACAGCTGGTTTGGATGAAAATAAAGTTCGTTTTGTATTACGTATTCTTTAGCTAAAATGTTATCTTTCATCATGAACATAAAATTTTCTTGCGGAAAATTTGTTTATGTTGTTTTTTATCTCCATATCCACTTCTTCAATGTTTACATAAGAATTTTAACCAATAATAACCATTCAAAATTGACAAAATGGAAAACTCAATTTCTGAAATATTGGAAAATATACAAGTCTACCGTGAAAGGCAAGAAACTCAATTTTCCAGTGCTGTTGCTATTATGAAAAATGTATCATCTTGTTCTTGTGTGCTTGAAATTCAAATTTATCAATGTATATCTAATAATAAGCCTATCGATGGGAATGCGAAGATATTAGACTTATCCATCGATGAAATTGAGTTTGAAAGCGTGTTTGTTAATCGAATCATTTTTGTCTCACCAAAATACATAACTAATATTAAATCCACTTTAACTTGTATTATACAAGTAACTTTAATAATGAGTGATTAGAATACAGTTTGTCATATTGTTTAATGTAAAGCTAGGAGAAATTAACAAAAAATGATTTATTTTTATAATTAGAGGAAATTTTATGCAAACTTTGATCAGTTCAAACACAATACAATTTTGCCACAGTTCGGCGTTCATAAATAAAACTGTGAACACAAAAGTCTTCTCTAAAAAAAAAATTCAAAAATACATTTTTGATCCAATAAAATTATGAAAATATATTTGACAATAGTTACAGCCTATGGTATAAGGATTAGTTAACCAATCCTTATACAATGGTTGAAGCCGGTAACCTATTATTCTCTCCAAACAAATAAACAGCAATGATACAAACAGTAAGCCATTTCAGTAACAATAATTTCTGAAATTCATCCCTGCATTACGAAACAAGATCCTCTCAAAACACACGCAGCTCCACACAAACGACCTCCTCTAATATATTCACATTACAATCGAGCTGAAAATCTGCATACCGTTTAGAGCCTCCGCTTCTGTATTCATAGTGAAGATGTCACATGTGCATGGAGTAAGAAGCTAAACGGTGTGTCGTCTACGCCTCGAGTAACATTACCTTGCGCTTGTTGTAGACTGCATTGTCATGTATAATGAGAGGAAGCCGTTCCTTTATCATAATATTATGTTGATACAGCAATTTAGAGAAGGTACTGATAATTTATTGCATTATGTATTATGTATTACTTTATCGAGAAAGTGACTGCAAGTGGTAAAAAATGTGGATGAAATTGATGCATAAAATATCTGAGACATTCAAAAGAAAAAAATAAGGTTTTGGAGAGTTTAACGTCAAGTAAAAAAATACTTTTAGTTAAAATGAATATCTAATTTTCTGATAGCTACGTGCTAAGTTAAAGCAATTAAAATAGTTGTATCCAACCGACGGTTTAATCAACGAAAGCTTCAAATTTTTAAACACGATTATTTTATGGCGCAGAAGTTTTTATCTCCTGTATAACTGAATTAGGAGCGAATTATTCCCTACTGACTAAAGGCCAGTGAAGTTCTTGGCACGAGATTCCCAGTCGTCGCCGGGATTGATTTGTTAGGTGGGGAGGGGGGGAGGTGTGGGTGGGAGGAAACCGTCATATTGACTCTTTCCTTCATTCACATTTTGTGCTGGAGGCTTTTGGGGGTTGTTCCAGAACCGGAAGGGATTGCGTGTCATGTTATTTCTATCATTGAGATAAATTTGATGAAATATTTTGTCATAAACACGGTCTGAAATCTATGGCTTTGAGTTTTAATTGGAAAATATTTTTATTGGCATAAAAAATCTTCCAGAGATTTATATTACAGAACTTTGACCGTTCATAAACGATAAATATATTAATTTAAATAGTCATTTATTGGTTGCACAAAGTTTAATTATGTCATTATGATTAAATACGTGAAACAAATCACAGCCTTGTATTTAGTTGTGAGATGTGCGATGAGAAAAATGCAAGTTTTATTGCGAGGATCAAAAACAGCGATTGTTCATACAATATGTTTTATATAAATATGGCGTACGATTTTGAAAAGTATAACTGTTCAGATTGCTGAAGATTTTTAAAAGTAATTTCTCATACTTTGTGACAGAATTCTAGATCACTTTCGACAAAGATTGAGAAAGATAATTAACATTTTCAGATTGACTAAACTCCATTTTACGTCTAAAATGAGAGTGGATTTGCTTCTTCCTCGAGGACCCAATGCTGCTAGACATGAGCTAAGAGTTTCAAAACTCACAATCCATTTCTTGAGCCGGATAAAAGACCCCGTGTGCAGTTTTGTAACTCTTATCTCGTATCTAGCAGCTGCGTCCTCAAAGAACATGTAAATCCCTCTCCTTCTTGATGTGAAATGGAGTTTAGGGCTCCACTAAAGTAAGGCACCTCTTTTTCAAAGATTTTGCAAAATTGTTTACTGGTTCCTTCGCTACTTTCTAGACCATGACTGATATTGACATGTTTTTTGGGCTGATTTCATTCTAAAAGAGTACGGTCGGCTCCGGCGTTGGGATCGTTCATTCTGTCTCCTCCAAAGCACTTCCACCGGAGCTCCATCACTTGCCACCTACTTTAAGGATGGATTAAAATGGGCATGCTAATTTTATGGGATTTTTTCTCGAGACTCATTCAATGCGTGGGTGGGTGGGATAGGGTGGGGTAGGACATTACATGGGATTGGCTTCTGTGGAATGTACTGTCGTGGAGGTATTCAGTATTGGAGGGTGACATTTTTATAGCTGGTTTTACTGTAGTATTCGAAATTTTCGACGATTTCTCTGAGATGCATTGAATTATACTGTGATACAGTGAGAATTGTGTTGTGTTTCTGAATGTGTAACAGTGTGCTAGGAATGTGTTTGGCAATGTATACTTTGGTTACCTCTTATTTTCTGGGTATTTTTTTCAATTTTTTAAACTATCGCTGAAGATTTTATGTAAGTTTATACTGATTTTTTTAGCTCTGATAGTGGCATTACTCCAAGAAACAATGTAAGTTCACTGCATGCTGAAAGGTATTGATGAAAGATACTGATGCATTTTGCAGATGCAATGTACAGATGCAATGTACAGATGCAATGTACAGATGCAACGTACAGATGCAATGTACAGATGCAATGTACAGATGCAATTCACAGATGAAATGTACAGATGCAATGTACATATACAATGTACAGATGCATTGTACACATGCAATGTACAGATGCAATGTACAGATGCAATGTACAGATGCAATGTACAGATGCAATGTACAGATGAAATACACTGGCACTATGTTTTGAAGCATGTTTTTGCCAGGCGATACAAAAGAGAGCACGTGGCCTTCTTACAAATAAATATGTTTGTACAAATGAAAAACAAGTGTGTTTTTTTGTTGTTTCCGTGTCCTTTGTGTTTCAAAACAATCAAAACCAAAAAAAAAAAAAACATGCAGCTATTTTCTATTATAAATTGACCCATTTTCTTATACCTGTCATAAACAACGCAAATCTATGAGCTTATAACCAAATCGATCTATTTTACATGTTTCTCACGAGTACAAAACACATTTTACGATAGACTAAATACTTTTTTGCTCCTTATCTATTTTCGCCACTTTACAAAAGCGTTAAGTACACAAAAAAGTAGCTACTAGACCGTACACGAAAACTGTTATCAAAAGTGAACGATAGATTGATCATCATATCAAATTATTATCCGTACTAGTGGCTTCACAGGGCATCGAACGAAAGCTGATAATGGCATTATTGTTCCCGAAAAGTATATACCACCCCATATGTCTTTCTCTGTTATTCACATTGTGTTTGGCCATTTTCTCACTCGCCTGCTCTTGCGTTATTCGTTCGCACTTTAGGGTGAATTTAGCACGTCATCAATCACGTGGTATTCACTCTTCTGTGACGTCATCTGTATAGGATATAGGTATATAATGTAATTCGAGGGTGGAAGAACTTGCGAGTTTACACGAAGCGGGATTCGGAGCGGTAAAAAAGAAATGGTCTCGGGGGGGTAATATTCTGTGCAAGTTTTTACTTTATATACTTTTTGGAATTTGTTTGTTTTCGTTGTTACTGGAATAAATATATTTTTGTAGATGTGTCTTACTTATGTTTGCTCTGTGCTTTTCGTGATATTTCAATAGAAGGTATCCTCTTCAAATAAGTTATCTTCATGAAGTGTTTATGCGATATAGTTTGAAAGTGCTCCCTGCAAAATAAAATGAATATGCCAATACCTAAATTTTGCAAATATTCCTGCGAATTCATTATTTCCTTTTCGAAAATGTCATGCTCTTTTGGCATCGTTTAATCAAGGAAACACCCGCAAAAAGGCTAGAGGGCAACATTTAAATGTAATGTCAACATTATTACAGAGGAAAATTATTGTAATGAAGCAATAAAATATATGATGCCGATTTCAATTGAAATTATTGCAAATTGCAATATCAAAGAGAATTTAACAAAGTTACCAAATAAAATTATTTATTAAAAAAATATTTTGCTGGAAAGCAGCATGAGCATGAAAAGCAAAAACACTGGTTTTGTAAAATGATTTTATTCCTGCTTAGATATTCATTTTGACATTGCTAATCCTGTGCACTACAAACGCTGTACCATTCCGGGTACTCTTAAACCATAAACTCTGCCTAACCCGCTTAAAACCGGGAATGTTAAGCCCCCTCCCTCCGTTTAACTATTAAATCCTCCCGGAGATTTTACTTGCTCTCATAACTTTCACCAACTTTCTCCGCTCGAAGAAAAGAAAAGTGTTCAACCCAGCGGTCAGATTAACTTGGTGTGGACAGTTGTCGCAGAGGAAATCGTATGTAAGCTGAAAATTGACGGGATTTCTCTGTAAGTAGTTCTTAAAAAGAATGTCTTGTGATTGGAGGAAACTACTTAACAATTCGTGGTAACGTAAAGTTGTAGTAGTAGTAGTAGCAAAGATGGAGAGATTTCGGATTATTTATTGCAATGCTGGTTAAAAGTTTCATTGAATTAATGCTATCACTGCCACGAGAAGCTATAAACGTTCAACCGAAATATTATGATTGAATCAATAACCTCAAAACAGGTTATCGTTTAAAAAGAAGACACTGCAATACATGTAAAAAGAAATATATGCAATACCTGCTGTTTTCCTTGCCAAATAAGCTAGATTTCTATTGGGAATAAACAACATAAGGCTACGATTCTAACAGTTGGAAATCACTTTGCATTCAACATCGATTTCCATTTTCTTAAATCAAGCCTGATAACTTTAGTATAGGAGACACTGATACCAATTCCAGACTATGGCAAACTACTCTTTACACAAGTTTTTTGTCTTCATGTACCGCAACTACTTTAGCCAAAAATTATTACGGCACAATCATAAAATGTATTACGACACAAGAACAAAACAGGAAAATAGATATCAAAAATCTTCGCCCACTGAAATTTTAAATCTCCAGGCTTTATTTTGTAATAATGTTCAGCATCGTTTGAACTTCGACACGTGTTCAATGATTCAGGCGATCTATGTACTTTACATCCACAAAGGTGCGATACGCTTTGTAAGTGACAGCTTAGCAAGGTACCGTAGCGCTAGTCCCTTTTAGAGCTAAGCTCCAAGTGAAAACATTCAAGCATCACAGGAGCTAATAGTCTACATTTTACCGACGAACGGTAAGAAAACAGGTTTCTAGTGAAAGCCGTCAGTCTTAATCGCTTTGAACGGATGTCTGCAATATTTGTTTTGTTCCCATTTCAGTGCTGCAAATGGTAACTGCTTTATCCGCGTGGTGCAAAGGTGTAGCAATAATATTCTATTAGCTTTGGCACACGGCAGAGGAAGCTGTACAATCTAATCTATAGTATTTTCACTTTAAGGAGGATAAGCTAGGTAAAATGGTAGGAGCCTGTCGTTTTAAGGGCCGTTTTAATAGTGAGCAAACTTTATATTATGTGTGCGTTGGATATGCTTTGAGAAGTGAAAGGGAAAAACGATTTTCCACCAAAACCTACGCTTAGGAATGTTATAAAAAATGTTTTTTTGTATTTTATTCCGTATAATACAGTGTTTCTTTTGACTTACGAAACAATTTATTAGAGCTTTAATAGTTAGTTGTCGTGTGGTTTGTGTGTGTTATTGTCATCTGAGAGCTGGATTCTTGGAAGTGATTTCAATAAATTTTGTCTCTGGGGTTTATAGGCATGCTTTTAGTTAGTGATTTCTGCCAATACTGTTAACAAAATAAAAATATGAGACACAGTTCAATAAGTAATCTGCTCAGAGGAAAACAACATTCGATTTCGGAAGAAACCGACCGTTTTTCCGTGTAATGTTTCTTTTTGCGCTAATATGGAATTTTTCACTGACATACGAGCGATTCGAAGGCAATAAATTGAGATGGTTGAACATCAAAAATAAAAGTTCCAATATACATGACAACATTTCGGGTTAAACCTGTTTTGAGGCCCAAATCTAAAAAATAAATAAGTTACCTGGTAGCTTGACAAACCTCGTGATATAATCAAAATGTGCCATAATAATTTATACTCTAATCCCAAAACAATCATATTTTTGTAGCTAAGAAACTTCCAGCATCTAACGTGAACTTCTGCTAGAATTAGACAACTCTCAAGCGCTTTTGAATACATCAATTGCACCAAACCCATTTCAAAGTGAACGGTATATCTCCCTTTGATCAAGTAAAAGACAATGCCTGCTGCCAGTGCATTGTCTAAGTATCTAGGTATAACTTTCAAATGATCAACCCATCCGTACCGTCCACTCTGATTATTCCTTCTCTGTTGCTCTAATATCTATTACCATCATCTATCTCTCTTTAACCCAACCGAAATATGTCAACTCTTACATTCACGTCCTCGGCTATATCTCTTCAGTACAGTCCTGCAATATCATCTATATCTACAGCAATATATCCATCTCTTTTAAACATCGTACATGTCCAACAATTTCCTCTTTCTCATATTCCCAGCTCTATGTTTTCATCTCTCTCCCTCTCTATCTCTTTCTGGCCATACTTTGTCATCTCTGTCTGACGCTAAGTTTTCTTTCACACATTTCATGATCTCTCTCATTCTCTTTCAGATATCATCCCTCTACCGCTATCTCTTTCCAGCTCATAGTCACAATCGAAATACCTCACATACCCCTATCACTATCTCGCAGTCACACATCATGCAATCTCTATACATCTCTCTCCGTTCCCCTTTCATACAAAATTCTCCTATCTTCTCATCAATTTCTATCTTTCTCGACATCTAACCCATTTATACCGACCTCACATACACATATATCCCTTATATGCTCATTTGCTATGTCCAAATTACGTGTCACCCTTTCTCGCTCCGCTACGCTCTGGAATAAATAGACACCTCTTTGTCTGTTCTCGGGATAATAGCTCTTTGTATTCAATGTGCTAATGAGTGGGACGGTAAAAAGCGGGGCAAGTGTCGTAGCCGTCATTTTAATTAGTTGGCTTCCTTTGGACCGTTTCATGGAAGGGGCTTTTTGGTCGGTTACGTGGTGAGAGCGAAGAATTTCGCACTGAAATGTTATGGTTTTTTGTACATGTGAAGAGATTCCTTTGGTAATTAACGGTTTCGTAAAGATTAAATTGTTTAATCCCTAGCGGTTAGTTTTTCAGCGCCATCGTTTTTTGAACTTGATGATTTAAAAGATTCACAATTTGCATATGCTCATTAGGTTCCATTGTTCTTCTTGTAGGACAATCCAAAAAGGATTTGTTTTAAACAATTAATTTTCACTGTTTTGAAGTATTTAAAAAACTGTGTCTACAAAGAAAACCGACCGATTGCAGTTGATTTTCAGAACAGTTTCGGCGTTGGGCACCGAGCTGTCAAACCATATTGACTACCAACGTAAGAGAGTCCAACTTCAGTAACTATTCTGAAAAGCGAATGTTTTTTTATAACTTGATGTGTAGAGCATTTTTAAGTGTGGGACTATTTAATAAATAAACCAACAAACAATTCAGTTTAGAGTGTCATATTTCAATCAATTTCATTTACCAGGCCTTTGCCCTGACTAAAAATACATTTATGTCAAGCTGACAACATCAACCGGGGCTATTTTAAAATTTATCTTATTTTATCTAGACTTAAGCTAAGCGTAAATTTTTATTTTTCTATGATACTACTAGGCGTTACAAAACTTAAAATTGAATTTCAAAACATGATTTGGCCGCATTAATTAAATGTCTGGTTAATGAATGAACACTCTGGATCAAATTAAAATTCATCTAGGAAATCGTTAGTTTCTTAACCCACCGTTAGCCAAGTACGGCTCGAGGGACGTTATACGAGTTGTTTCCTGAACGCAGCCCGCAGCACAGGAACTGCAGGCTCCTCCACCTCGTGCCCCTGAACGCAGCCCGCAGAACAGAAACTGGCTCCTCTACCAACATATAAGTTTCAATTCCCTGGTAAAAGTTTGTAACGGGTTTTTGATTGAAACTCTAATAAATGTTGCGATTTTCATAGATCTTTTGACAATTAAATCGTTGGAAACATATTTAAACTAAGGCGAAAAACGTGATGTTGCCAGTTAATATGGATAATAATAAGCATTTTCCCAGCCTTATTCGAATATAAAATTATATTTATAGGCACATAAATTACTCCCGTGGAATTTTACAACCTTATAATGCAAGTTTCATGATATTGGAAATTTTTATTCCATTCTCAGAGGAGTCAACAAAATAAAGTAATACAAAAGAAAATGTGAAGTTTTGTTAGAATGTGTTAAAAAAAATGATATACGTAGACAGCTATCAGTATTATGTGTGCTTATCAAAACAACGGTTCTGATCTAAAAATTCTAATTGAATTAACATAATAAATAACGTTTTAAAATGCTTCGAGATGATATGATTTCAAAAAAGAAGCACTTTTTCACATTACATTTAAATAATATATATCCAGAGAAAGAATTTCACAAGCATAACACTTTTACACTAAGGCAACATCTATGCCACAATCATCGAAAAACCCACCCATGCATTCCAAGAGAATTTTCCGATACCAACCTCATCCCATTCTATACCCCTATTTTCCCGCATTTTCCGAACACACTGCGAAAAAAAACGGCAGAGGAAAGCAAACACTTGGATATATACCTATAAAGAAATCGTTCATCCCTATCTATTTGAAAGCCTCTTTCTTTTTCTCATATAGAGTTTAACGTGTAGAAAAGAACCAAGTGTCAGATCACACAAGTGGTATAAACGAAGAAAAGCATATGCCTTTTGTTCGCTGGGAAACTCTTGGCCAGTATCTTTATCCAGTTTCCCGGCCCCTTGCATTAGGCGAAGAGCCGGGAAACTTTACTCGAGAGTAGAAAACGGTTAGCGGAAAATGGGACGCAAAAAATATAAGAAAAAGACCATGAAAAAATGTTACTTCCGCTAGTTTCTATTAGATGTTTGCGACTAATAGCACTGTTTTCGCTGACCATTTTAAGTGAAATGACGTAACCCCTACTATTCTATTTTTGTGTTTACCATTATGTGCAAGGAAAGAAGTTTATTAATTACTCAAGGCTACTTTTGTAAAGTGCATTTGGTACACTTGGCTCTTCATTAAGGCAAAGTAGCACAATGACATATTATATAATATAGGAAAAAAATTAAGATGATACAAGTTTTGTGATAAAAGCACCACAATACATGCTGTATTCAAATTTTAAACACTGCCTCTGACTATGAGGTTATTTCATAAAGTTATAATAATATTCTTTTAATCAATTGCCAACAAACTCCCAGCGTTATTCTCAACTAAACTTTATTTCTTTTTCTACACACTCAAGCGTTGATACGCTCTCTCTTCCGCAGCGCAAAGTCTGCATTTTTAAGCGTGCAGAGGTATTCATAATTAAGGGCCGCTTCAAGTGATATTCTCTTAGTTTCAAAGGTAACTGCTCCTTGAGACATACACCCCAAGATGTTTTAGCTAACTAATTTAATACGCTAATGGCAGTTTACATCGGAAATAAGCAGCCTTATGGCGTCATATTTTTAAACCTGTAGGCATTTATTATAAAACTTGTATTTAAAAAAGATGCGTAGGCTCTTTCCCCTTTCGCTTGACATTCGAACCCTTGATGTTTGAATGTCTACATTATAATTTTTCAATTTGAAACTGTTATCGACAGCCCCATCAAAAGTTGGGGACCTGGTAAAAATTTAGCTTTAAAATAGATCTTATCTTCATTTTTGTGTTATGCGTAGTTTTATGAAAATGATCCAAAACTATTGAAAACATGTTTCAATTACTTTTTCGCAGTTTGGGATAATTTTTAACACGCTTAGTCATAATACACACACACGAATCCTTTATTTGAAAGCTCATAATACATTACCTAGATCCCCAGCTAGTTTCTTTTGGGCTGTCACAAATAGTTCAACTGCGAAAAAAAAAAATTGTAGAAATCCTTAGACCAAGTGGTTTCCCAGACCTTTCTTAATTTATGAAAATGAACACATACAAATTAGTTTTGAGTAAACAGCTATACTCATCAGCGCAAAACAAAACTTAATAAACTCGTTCTAAACTCTTTAAGCTTTCACAAAACCCATAATCTCTTCAACATCGTGAAAACCTCGCAAATTCTACAACACCTAGATCAAATTGACGTCATTGATCCACAAATCTGTCCACCTTTCCCATGTTTAACCATGATGTATTCAACGTTTCACAGAGCTGGGGGTTTGCCGTCGTCACTTAATCACTCCAAATTCGACACCCGATCAGCCCAGCAAAACCCCCACCCCCACCCCGAAAATCCCCTGGACCTAGAGACCCGAAACTGTGAGAGGATTAGACCTGCAAATCTGTACACGTACTTATGAAGAGCTAGCTTCTGTTCTGAAGTTTTCAGCGCGAAAATGTTTCGATGTAGAGTTCGGTCAGTGGGTGGTCTTGGGTAGACCGGTTCGATTGGTTGCTTTTGAATCTAAATGCTGAGTGTAAAGTACCATGAACATATTGGGGGGCCCTTGAAAAAAAATGCCAGTTTAAAGGTTTTAATCCAGAAAGTTTTTTGACACAAGTTGAAGTTTGCTTTGTTGAAGGACTTGAAACCTTCTGATTGGATTGCCATTTTGACACTTCATGATACTCGTGGTGAAACTGCTTTAACAACAGAGCTTTATTGGGTCTAAATGTGGAACGCCCTTTGATCACAATCGACAATTATATACCCATTTTATGTTTACCCGTATTATGCTAATATACCCATATTATGTTTACACCGATTCACCATTGACCTTGTGCATTTCAAGGTTGCAATCGCAGGAAAACGGAAGAGGTTTACAAGGATAATGGATACTGGTATGTGAAATCGATACTGGCAAAGTTATGATGCGAGTTTTGGTTAGGGTGCGGGGGTGGGGGGTGGGGGAGGCTTGTTACGTACAAGGATGCTACCGATAACGATATTACTAGGTAGATTATTCACATAGTTATTGACTTAAATTGACTTAATACTTGAGGCTACTTATACACATTAAAATGGTAGCACAATAAATTTGTTATGACAGCCCATTAAATTCCAATTAGCCTTTGTTTAATGCGTCTCTTCTCATCAGATAATTCAATGTTATGGTCCGTAATTTTTTTATAAGCACATAAATGAGTTCAGGTCGCATTGCTTGGGCCTGTCAATCTTTTGTGGTCCGTTTTCAATGCCCAAAAAGGCGAATTAATAGAGTATTTTGGCGAGAAACAGTTAACTCACATCCAACCTGTTCTATTAGAGCCCATGTTTTGAGATCTAGCTAACAGCAGACAGCCAGGGAGAAACAAATCTGCAATTACTTAAGATAAGGAAATACGAGCCGCGTTTGCGTATTATTACTGGGACTATTATTACTGAGACGATCTGGGAAACTGTCAGTACCCAATCGAAAATGATGATCAAGGTCATCAGAGCTAATAGATTACATTAGCTGACGGAACTTTTCCGCATAAGAACGCTTTGGGTTTTTATACAACCCGTACATGTATTGCGAGTTGTGGAACCATTTATGGGCGATAATGTACCAGAAGCATCTAAACGACACTCAAACAGTCCAAATAGAGCTCAAGTCACGAGAGATCCAACCAAAAGCAGCCAGTCTCGGCCAACAATGCTAACTCGTGTCATTTTGTCTATGCTAAAGATATTGCAGGCTTATCTCTACTTACCTGGTTTCAAGAAAGTATACTCGTGTCATTTTGTCTATGCTTAAGTTATTGCAGATTTATCTCTAGTTACCTGGTTCCAAGAAAATAAACTGGTGTCATTTGGTCTATGCTAAAGTTTTTGCAGATTTATCTCTAGCCACCTGGTTTCAAGAAAGTATTGTATTGTATTTATTGTGCTACGGACCGATACATAATATCTGTATGAGCATTTTAAAAATATTATTGGTAATAAACTAAGTTGGGGGATGTCATTTTGTATAAGCTTAAGTTATTGCATATTTATCCATAGTTACCTGGTTTCAAGAAAGTACTTGTGTAATTTTGTCTATGCTAAAGTTATTGCATATTTATCTCTAGTTACCTGGTTTCATGAAAGTAAATTCGTGTCATTTTGTCTATGCTTAAGTCATTGCAGATTCGTATTCTCGCTACCTGTCACACATTGCCGGTTACCCAGACCAAGTCAGACGGCGCCTTTTCGATCCACATAGTTTGGCCATGAATTCCGTCGGGAAGAAAAACGGCCAAGTGGAAAGAGGTTCATTATTTTGCCGGCAGACCCAATGGAGCGTTCCCCAGGGAAGATTCTGGAGACAATCGGAATGGTCCAGGCAAGATGGACATGACTGGGTCGAATAACGACTGCGGCAGCGGCGTGCGGTCCAGTGAAAACGTGAAATTGATACGGGGGTAGCGCCGGTTTTTCAGTGCCTAGTTAAGATACTAAATGCCCATTAGCAAGAAAATTAAAGGCTCTGATTGAACGTTGCTCAGCAAATAACAAGTTAACAGACCGTTAGATATTTAACGTGCCACTGAAAAACCGGGTCTTACTAATTTTAAGACAATTCGTTAGATATATACTAGCTACTTCTTCAAGGGTGATAGTTTGAAATAGATTATTTGTGTAACTATTGGCGTATTCCACATGATATCAACACAGCAAGTAACCTGACTAATTTTTAAGTTAAAAACCTGTACGCTAACGTACAGAGGTAGTCTAGAAAGGATTGAAAACGTTTTCTCCAAAAATTAATCTCTCGCGTTTCATGCGCAGTAGCCAGCTACACTTTTGCCAGTTTGAACGCTATTTCGCGCATTCCTCTACGTTTGTGCTTATAGCTAACGACCCGTTAAACTTAAGGCGATAAAATTGATTCCATTAGAAAGATAAGAAAATTTCGACTCGTTTAACATAAAAAAACACCCCTAAGTACAAAACTACCCTTACGGTACTATTATCCCTTATATTGCACAAAAGTGCAAAAACATATATTTTGATTTTGACGAAATTTTTTTTATACCTAGTAAACAGATTGATAAAACTTTCCTGAAAGTTTCATTCTGGGGTTCCCAGTAGTTTCTGAGAAAAAAAATAGTTTGTCGAATTTTTGTTCTTTTATGAGAGCATATACAGTATTGCAGAGACTTTTCTGGCCGATCGGTCATATTTTTAGGGATTACACATTCCTCAAAATAAAAATTGTTTTACATGCATGTTTCCTACAGGTAGATGAAGGTCTCCTGAAATTTTCATCTTACAGGAAAATGATGCAATCTTCCAAGGTCTTCCATCGTATTTTAAAATTTTACAAAAATTTCGGAATTTATTTTCACAGATTAGCATAAAACTGCAGCGCTTGTGTATTCTTGGGGACGAATCAGCTGACATTGGTTTATCCTTTCTTGCTCACTCAGCACAACTCTTCATCAATAAAATACATGTTGGGTGTAGGATGTATGGTAGCCAGCCTCCAGGTTGAAGTTGTCCACTGGTTTCAAATCTTGAAGTGAAGTCATTTCATTATAAAATAAAAAATTCCAGTTTTCCCGAGTTTTGAAAGACATATATCTATAAAAATGAACATCTTACTAAATAGTAAGATGTTATATTATCTTCCCACACAATTGTTGTGATGTGTGATTAAAACACGTCCGTGTTTCATTGTGATTGACTCGTACTAAAAATGATAATGTTGAGCACTTGACACATTTATAACTTAAGTACTAAAATAAAAATAGAACGTTTTTCATAATTGCGTTTGAACGCAAGGACAATTAGATTTAGAGTTGTCCCCCAAATGGCTTTATTTCATTTGAAGGCACTTTATTAAATTAGACACAGTTTATGGGTGGTTGAGTTAACGCAGAGGTTATGTGAGCTGTCAAGGCAAAGGTTAATCAATTAAATGTATTTCAGAACGTCACACGCATAAACTGGGGACTATAAACATTAAAAAAATTGCTTAAAAAATATCCCACTCCTGGTTAATTAATTTCACGTTTACCTGAGTACTAAGTAATCACGTGTGGGAGTGTTGTTTGAAGCTTGTTGATTATTGTTGCACATTCTCATTGTTGGCTTTAATGAACTTCGTTCTGTTCACTTAGTGAAGTTATACATCAACACAAAATACTAACCTGCCACTAAAACATTCTACTCCACACAAGTAGAAGTTTACCTCTAAAAGCGCCAGTATTTAATGAGCCATTTAATTTTTAAGCGTATGTAGGAATTAAAAATTGCAGCATAATACTGTGTAATTATATAACGTAAGATTTATGTGATTTATAAGATTAATAAGGTGTGATTTATAAGGTAAGTGCATTTGAGTAATGTGGGACTTTATATATTTAGTGCCTTAAATCCATGCATGGGAAGAAAGGGATCCATTAAACGAGATGGATTTACTAAAGGATTATGTGGGGAACATTAATTCAGCTAGACAATAATTGGCTTCCAAAGTTAGTAACTAAAACAATAGGATTTTCTTTAAATATCTGCAGTTGAACATATTGTGGAACAACGATTTTCCTCTAACCAAACGAAATTATTAATGCGAGTTGCTCAAAAAGCCGTAGTGCGTTTATTTTTCCTTCGTTTACTAATGCCTGGTTTTACCAAAATTTTCAACTCCTAGTTAAGATGCCAACTAGGAGTTACAACTGAATTCAGCCAATTACGTACTGTGAATTCAGTTGTAACTACTAGTTGGGATCTCAGCTAGGAGTTTGAAAAACTTGGTAAAACAGGGCATTACTATACCTAATCCGAGAGTACGTGACTGACTCCTAGTTTAAAAAACTGCAGCGTAAACCAATTCATTTGCCAAAAGACAACTAGAATACTGTAGTGTGACTCTGATCCAGTAGATTGTGTGGTGTGTGATCTCTAAAGAGCTGGAACATGTATTGTGCATTGTGTTATGCTTTTATATCATACATTTGGACCCGGTTGCATCATCTAACTATATAAAGTAGCATAATGATGAGCTAAATAAGTATCAGGGGGGCACAATAAGTTTGAGATTTATTTGATAGTTTGTTCTAAGACATTGTCATAACTAAGAGAAAAAATATGACATATTTACTTTTGGAAGGGAGGCGAAGCTGGAAAAATGTGCACCCGAACCGGGATACGAACCCGGGACCTCCTGCTTGCCGGGCAGGTGCTCTACCAACTGAGCTATTCGGTCACACATTCTCCCTGCTTCGCCGGGTGGGACAAGGGGGATCTCCGGGTAACTGATTAAACCAGTAACAATTTCCTCTCATATTTACTTTTGTAATCTTCCCAGTAAAGAATATTTCAAGGGAATCATTGAAGATACGTTTATTCTTAAGCTAAGTTTACACGGTTCAATGTTTCGTTCAATGCATTGAACTCGAGGTTGTATTCAATTAATTGAATTCAAGGTTGAATTCAATGCATTTAACTCAAGGTTGTATTCAATGCATTGTATTCAAGGTTGTATTCAATGCATTGCATTCAAGGTTGTATGCAATGCATTGAATGAAACATTGAACGATGTAAACCCAGCTTTAGCAGGTGACAATGAAGAGAGTCGGTACAGATTTGGAATCATCGTCGCCGCCACTGACAATCTCACGGGAGCAAACAAAGTTTCCACTTGAATTTCTTTTTATGACGACAGCCAATAGTCTAGACAAGACAATGCGAGACGCTCACCAATCTTTACGGCTGCTCCAGACGTAGTAGCTATAATCGAAAAAATTATCGTCATCTTCTGAAATCTTAAAGTACGACAGATCCGTATCGTGTGGTGAAGGTATTGTGTCTCAAGGAGCTTCTAATAGAAGTTCGTTGAGGTAATAGTTAGCCACAATTTAGGTCACCTATCTGGAATAACCACCCGATAAACAGATGTGTTTCCGGTATTACATGAATGTAAAAGATTGAATTCAATGGCAAGAAAAAATAGTTTGACGAAGAGAAGAGGAAAGATAAAAAGATACACAAATTACAAAATAATATATCATAATAATATATTTTTGTTTGTCAAGCACTTTTTTGCAAATGAAATCAATAGTTGTCATGGGGACTTTTACTGTTTTAACGAAGTTTTCAGAAGATATTCGTTTTTCCTCGAATTAAGCTCTCTGGTTTGTTCGCAAAATCATCTTTACTGCCTTTTGCTAATTAAAAAACACTTTCAGAGCTTTTTGGAACAGCACTAAGTTAAAAAACTATTCCATTACTATACAACTTAGTAAGTGACTTAAGCCGGTATTACATGTACAAGATTTTTAAGATTGACTAATACCAAAGCACTTTTTTTACTGTTTTATGTGCCAACGAACATGGCATGTAATTTTCTATAATGCATAATAAATCACAACTCAATACAATACACAAATATTACTGTGAAGCCACAGCAGACAACACACCCACCTGTTATCCATTGAAATAAAATTTATCAAAGTTACATGTGTATCTATATAAAGATATATGGTGTAATACAAAACTAAAATTAATTAATTAAAAATAAAACGAAAATCTTAAATACCGCACGCAACCAGACTCCGGGCAACGAACTAAAGAAACCGTTCATGACGCACTTTTCCATCTCGCGTACCCAGCGCGTCGTAACCACGGCAACGGCATGGCGCTAAACGGGGGATGCTGGATGCTGGGGAGCCGAGATCGATGCCCGACGCGACCGCACGTGTCTGGAGCCCACGGCTCGCACAGTGTGACGTCACGAACATCTGGCAGTGAAACTTGGCCGGCTCGAGTTTGCCCTTTGTACTTTCTTGGCGCTTGGCTATTGCTTTTTATCTCGAGTACCCGTGTCAGTTTCAACTTTAGTTGGCCTTGTGCAGTTTAATGGTCGGCAATGAACTTAGTTGTCGTTTTTCCCCCCGAAATATGTTTGGTCCAGCACTGCGATCTCGTAACTGTATTTTCGCCGTTGGTTACAAATTTAAAAAATTTACATAATAATAATATGGATACAGTAATAATAGTAATAGTAATAGGAAATAGGGAGACAATAGTAACAGGGAGACAATAATAAGGATTGTATCCATCAAAACCGATAACGTCAGGTCGTAAAAGCTACAAAATCGCTAGACAGGTCTTGGTATTAAATTTTGTATTGGTCTTGGCCTAAGCTCTATTTGTCCATGTCCACATATGCTCAATGTACATGGTCTCACGTCTTTATCTTGATTATGATGTAGTAGTGTTGCATTTTCAAACTCTTTCAATGTTGGTGTCAAGTAAGTTACAATCGAAATCTTTATTATGTACAAAAGATTTTATTGCTTGGTCTTAAAATAAATGAGATACAATTTTATAGTGAATGCAAGCGTAGTGACATTTGTTCAAATTATTTAGTTGTCTTTACTTTACATAAGTTTTACAGAGGTGGAAAAGCTCCCATAAATGGTATGGGCTGGAATGAAGACCAATACTGCGTAGTCGAGCCTTGTTTCCAGCCAAGGTCTAGGTCTTGGTCAAGGGTTTTTTTTGTAACCTTACATCTTAAGAACGCTTTTCTTGTTCTTTATTCATAAGAACAGTGGATACTGAATACTTATATCAACAATAACATTTTCCCACCTTTGCTTCACGAGATATCAAACAAATCAAGTGTTAAACCCGATTTGCTAGGACTCGATTGCGGTCAATTGATGCGAAAAATATAAGTGCTTGATAAATTCACTAAAAAATTGGAAAAAGTGGTTTAGAATTCGAAATAAAAAAAGCGTTAGATTTTGGTTTATATATCGATTTAACTGCTTGAAGGCTCGAAATGATCCTTTATAAATGTTTGTACAATTTTGTACATTTTATGTCAGTTGATCTTGGGTCCTTCCTTGGTAAACCTGGTAAGGTATAATGCAATTAATCCTCTTGCCCCTGGACGCAGCCCGCAGAACAGAAAGACTGGCACCTCCACCAAAGTAAGCACCTTTTTGTCTAGCGGGAACTGTTAACGTTCTTTTCTCAGGGTACCGTCTTTATCGTTGCATAACACTGTTTACAAACTGCAAAGCACAACTTCTTTGGCCATGAAACTTCCCTCAAGGCCGGTTTTACAATTTCCAGTTTAAGTGTTAACTTCAACTAAACTGACAATAGAAGAGTCTGATTGGCTGTGGCCTTGGAGCTAACAAACTCCACCGTCTGTTAACACTTCACTGAACATTTAAAAAAACACAAGTTGATCTTATGTACTTTCTTGAATAAACACAGCATTACTTTACCATAGCTGTTGATCTGTTAAAACTTAATAGGATTAAACTTGTTCATATTTTAAGGTAGCTGAACTGATGTGTATAAAGAGAAGTGTACGTTCAACTGCGAAAGAGCAATATTTATAATGGGTACACTCCAAAAACTCACCTTTTCATATTTAACATACATCAATCACTGTTATCGAACACAATCTTTGCGTAGAGGGATTCAAATAACCCCCCTTTACTGGTCAAGCACAACGTTTCTGTCCGGCACCGCTATCGCATTGAAAAATGGGCATGCAATGGGTGTGAAATGAAAAATAGATACCTGTCATTGGATTTTTTGGATTTTCCGCCCGAGTTTTTCTACTACTCATTACAATTGCCAGAACCGCATTTGTTTTTCGTTAAAGTTCGTTACGTAGGAAAATACTATTCAGGCATTGTCACTTAATAAAGCTTGCAGTTGAGAAGTTGTTTTGTTTCAAATTCGAAAATACTGGCAACATGTAATCAAGTGTCTATAAAATAAATGTAAATTGGTTCACACACTAATAATGTTTTTATTGTATTTTTTCCTATCGGCAAATCCAATTACTACTAAAAAAACTGAATCAAAAAGATTTCCAAAAATATCCGTAATATTTTTACTTTTCTAGAGCTCATCCAAATATTATAACTACTAGTACGAGAACCTTAATTCGTTAGTTTGTTTTGAGAATTGATGTATGTGCATATAAGCACGTTATGCTCTAAATAATAACAGTTTTCGGTGTTCATCACCTGTGAACTACTTACAAACTAACTAATGTATTTCTTACGTGCTACGCAAACCCCTCGTCAAGGCCGCTGGCCAACCACGCCTGCTCTTGACTAGCAACCCTACCCACACCATCACTTGATATTACACTGGGTTTTCTTGGAAGTGAACCTGTTTCTCCGAGACCTTAACCCGTAAACAAGTCAAGTGTGAAGTTACTTGTGATAACCAGTAGTCAATTTCTACTTCAGAACAAAGAGGATCTTTCCTAACTTCAAAAGAAGCTCTTTATAGCTAGTGTCTGTTTAACCCGGTGGTCATACTGCTCGAAATATCTGGTAACAAATTTTAAACATGCCCTTAACCTTTCGTGAACCTCAAGTTATGATAAGTAGGTTTTGAAACGCTTGTGTCGTGCAGCAAGTTAGCAGATATTCATAATACATACAATTCTTGTACTATAAAAAATACTGAGACAGACAACCTAACTTTGCACCATACATAAGGTTAAATACTCTCCCTTTATTACACAACGCACTACTTAAAAGTGGTTTTTATGGTAGAGAAATATATATAAAGATGCTACAGTATATTTATAGCTAACCATAATGTAGGTATCCAAGTATTTTTGCTAAATAAATTGACGACTTACCTACGGTATGCAAATGAAGAGCACAGTACATACCTGAAATTAAGAAACAAAACATTATTAATCTGGGACATGGTTTATAATATATTGGTCAACAATAACAAAAATGTATGCAAACAAATGTGTATGTTACACTCTTGTAATTTCAGCCAGTGAAACAACTTCTCGTTTTGGTTCAGCACCAATAAACCGGGCATATACTTCATGCAAGTATATTCTAGAAATGCCGTTAGCCAATCTTTCCTCTCTCTCTCCTTTCTAGATATAAGAGGGCAAAGTGCTTTGTCTATAGCATGAAAGCTATTCGTTCTAAAGGTATATTCGATAGAGCCAATAACAATATATCACAATAAAATACCACGTGATAACGTTAAAGCTAGATATAGTCTGTCTTCTGTGAGATTCTGATAAAATATGGCCAATTTGCGAAGGCATTAACACCAATTTGAGAAGTCAAAACCGGCTGCAAGTTAATTAGTTATCGGTAAGATAGTTCAGTGGGGTAAATTAGGAAACTGTTTACAAATCGAGTAAGGAATCTAAGTGGGTTACATAAAACATTACAACGATATCATAAACGTTAATATTCGAAACATTTGCATTCAGCATACTCTAGAATGGTTTCATGTTAATTAGTAAAGTAACAATAACGATGTTTTATTAAATTTCTTTTCCGCATGTCTGCTTGCCTTTCAAATTATATTCAACATGACCCTGTCACATTAGGAATTTATAATAGCATCTGCTAAGTAACTATTAATCTGACAATGTTAACCAGATGCATCAAACTAATAAAAGTAAGCAACAATGTGCCCACGAAAGAAGTCAGTTTTTCGCCCTTCAGCCAACCGATTCAAAACGAGTCAAAACAACTAGCTGAATCATCTTTAACAACATCTTTTTGGAAAGAAAACGCAATTAAGTTACACTAAAATAATATGTAAAGTAACAACATTATAAAAATGTGAATTGGAAAGTTCGACTGGAATTTCTTAAATATCCGATTACTATATAAACAATTAATTTGCCTTTACTCGACGAAGCCTACGACGATAAGTTGCAATACGCAAGACAGTGAACAAATACGGATGCGTAAATCCGTCAGAGTTTCGAATGGAAATCTTAGAGGATTTGTACTTTAGGGCATGATATTGTAATATCGGATGCTGCGAGCCTGCGGCGCTGTATCACTAATCGATGCAGGTACGGCGGAAGTTACGTCACGTCCGATGATACACTTGCAGCTTCCCGAGCCCAAAACGTGAATCGAATGATGATTTTATTAGGGGGTGGGGGGGGGGGGGCAATAAAATCGATATCCCTTTGACTATGCGATCAAAATAATGGCATGGCTAAGGTCACGCTAGCATGGAAACTGACTTGAAGTCATGAATATGATATCGTTGACACAAGGTTAATTAACTGTCACAAATTGGATGTCCATGTTTATTAATGTCAGTGACAAGACAATGAAAAACGCAAGTCAATGACGGTGTTTCTATGATATGGACCATTTTTCGGTATTTGTTTAGCCATTTATCGCTTTGGCATTCGAATACTTAGCAAATATTATTGAACACGCTAACTTTTGGTGACTGCCCAAATAAAAATAACCAGAGGCCTAGGAAACAAAACGCTTTGAAATAAAGTATTAATTTTTTTGTATTGTCATTAGATTTGCTAAAAATTACCCATAGCCATGCACTGTGATTAATTTTCAGGAATCCTTATTCATAACACAAAACTGATTCTCACGTTATTTGAAAGTATTTTACATCACCTAGGCTCCTAGAAATTTTTTCTGGAATTTTTCTAATAGTTGGTCTGTAAAAAAGTACAGGTATAGACACTATTGTAGTGGGTCTGTAAAATGTAATGGTATAGATACTATTGGTATAGATATAGTTGGTCTGTAAAAAAGTATTGGTATAGATACTATTGGTATAGATATAGTTGGTCTGTAAAAAAGTATTGGTAAAGATACTTTTCGGCAAAGTGGATTACCCCATATTATAAAAAAAGGAAAGTCGAAGCCAATAAATCATCCACGATGTGATGGTTCTACAAAAACTCACTTCCATATTTTAACTTCAGGTCAAACGAATCTTCTGGTTAAATTTGACCTGAAATTGACTTCAACATTTATATTATTATTATTATCATCTAGCTATGCACGTGTAAGAAGATTTATTGGATCGTTTTTGCCCGAATCAAATCGCTCCCTGCGAGATATGGAAGCCTCCCGGTTCGTGTGTTCTTGCTGGGAAATATGATTTCGGTATCGTCATTCGGAAAGGAAATTGGAAAGCGAGGAAAAGCGAATGGCACTTTCCAATTAAAATATAAATCAGCTATAGAGAAAGTGCAATTAAAAAAGAGCATTGGCAATTATCTTCGAAAAGTTTTCGTTACAACAACGTTGGCCAATTTGGATAGAAATTTTATTTTATTGTTGAATAAAAATTAAGTTTTGATAATTTACTGAGCGAAAAAAGCACCCTGTCACGGAATGTCCAGCACAGAGGCGACGGCGAGTGTCCGCTCCTTTGAGGGGAGCGAAACAAGCACCCTGTCACGGAATGTCCAGCACAAAGGAGACGGCGAGTGTCCGCTCCTTTGAGGGGAGCGAAACAAGCACCCTGTCACGGAATGTCCAGCACAAAGGCGACGGCGAGTGTCCGCTCCTTTGAGGGGAGAGAAACAAGCACCCTGTCACGGAATGTCCAGCACAAAGGCGACGGCGAGTATCCGCTCCTTTGCGGGGAGCGAAACAAGCACCCTGTCATGGAGTGTCCAGCACAGAGGTGACGGCGAGTGTCCGCTCCTTTGCGGGGAGCGAAACAAGCCCCCAGTCATGGAATGTCCAGCACAGAGGCGACGGCGAGTGTCTGATTCTCCGAAAGGGTCGAATTAAATATAGGTTTAGGCAACTTTTCTCAGTTAAAAACGAGATATAATCCTCTGCTTTGCAACAATAGTAGCTACTCGCAAACTACTTTAATATTTAGTTAGGATTCAGAATTCAGCACAAGATTCAAAACCAGAATAAAAACAAAAATAAACAGGAGCTTTTTAGTGCAAAGCCGGGGGCCCAGTGCTTAGTAGATTATACATGTGAAAAGGAGTTCGTAATATAAGATTAATTCTAGAAATGGAAAAAGTTTATTAAATATTTCATATTTTATTGACAGAAATACCTCTCGGCTATTGAAGGATCGATATTTATGTGCGCTTCATTGCAGCCATATCATGAACCCAATTCTAAGTTTACTTCATGCATGGTTGTAAAGTAATTAAAACGTATTTTCAAACTATTTGGTAAGTAAACATATAGGTAGGTGCTTTAGTTATAGTTAAAGGTTTTCTCAAAACTTCAATTTGATCCAACTTCTTACGAACTTTCTATTGTAGTATAGAGGTACAATAGCATGGTGTACATTGGTGCGATTGTGTAACTTTGTGGTTTTAAAATCATTCGTTTTCAAATTGCACCGTCCATAGTTTAACGTGGCCAGTGATTTGAAACCGAGTGATTTCGAGCCAAATTGAACGAAACAAAGTAACACAATCGCACCCCTGGTCGTAATTTAATTAGAGTCAATTTAAGGTTTCGCAGTGCTCTTTTGCTTGCATAAAGTTACTCATTTGAATGTGATCTAATTATGAGCAAATAACGGATTTCCTTTTACATAATATGCTGATTTGATTCAAATAAATGTATTTCCTATATTTGAAAGGTCAGGTATACTAAAAGAAAAATGATACGATAGATTCGAGCACAGGAACAAAGTAACCAACACACATGATATAAACATGCATTCGCTTTTGCGTTGTTAGCACAAGTGAAGAAAAAAATACAGTACTGCTGAGCTTTCAGTTCTTTTAAGTTATGCGTAAGCACGTCAGATTTTTTGTCAACCTTTTTACTCTTCTAGTGGTTCAACGGCAGAACATTTCGCTATCAAATATATTTTTTCCATTCAGTTCTAATGCGTTTAGATATGTTAAACAGTTATTTTGTTCTATGCACATCTCTGAGATGAACCCAGTGCATTTTTTCAAAGTCAATTATCAAGTAAAAACATGTGCAGTAAATTTGCCTCATGACATTTTCTAAATTTAACACATCCCGGAAAAAGTTTGTAAATTCAGAAATGAAAACGTGGGTACAGTCACATATTTTAAAAAACCAATTCCCTCGCGCTGCCAATGAAGCAGCGCCTGACTAAATATTAGAAATTTTGATTAAATTCTTGCCATACGATATCACACAATTTTACGAATTGCTCAGAGAAGACGGAAAATTGTTGTGTATACAAAATGTGCGTGTGCGTGTGCCTATTTATGTGGAACGTGCGTTGGGAGTTTATTCCCATACCAAGGTGTCAGAAATGCGTGAAGCGTGTTTTCTACGCCGAGTGACAAAAATGAAATTGGGTGAGAATGTTGACGCGTTGATGTAAAAAGGAAATTTCATCATGACTGAAAAGAGAAAATTACTGTTTTATTTTGCCCTCCTCTAGCTCGCTTTCCCTCTATTTAAAGCCACTCGAAACGTGAACGAGATGATAATTTCGAATGACTGTGTACTTACTCGTATAGAGGTAATTTTGAATACTAAATTCCCGATAAACTTTCGACTGATTTTTGTATTGAGCTGAGGAATTTAGTTATGTGCCCAAAGTATGTCCCAATTTATTTTGAAGGTGCGAAGGGAATTTCAATACATTCCATTCAAGAATGTTTGTAAAGTTACATGAAAAGGGAAGAGGAGAATTTTCGTATGTAAAAAGAACTCTCTAGAGACTTTTTTAACCTCCTACACTGATGGAAGATTTTGTGCGGAATACAATAAAGCTTGCAAGCCACCTACGGTATTGCACGCGTACCTTCGACATTGCCTCAGGGAATTTTAAGGACCTACAGGTTATTTTAATGGCAAACTTTTTCGGGGAATTTAACGAAGCAATGTTTTATAAAAGTGGCACTTGTGTAATGGAGTCGGTCAGTGAAAGATGCTCGTATGGATATTCGTAGGACCAGTTACGACAGCATAGAAAATAATTCATTTCCAGTTTTCAGTCTGTTCATAATGTCTGATCTCTGCTTTCTCAATGGCTGGTTAAAAAATTAACGGTCCATTACGTCGTTCCACAGATTCTTGACGGCAAGTCAACGGACTGTTATTTCCTTAAATAGCCATTGAGCAAGCGGACCTTAGTTCCAATATCAAATGCAACTTCCGGAATCTCGTACTAATTGAAAGCTTTGAAAGTTGAAACATATACAAGTTGTGTTAAGGCCACAAAACTACAAAAGTAGCAAACAAATATAATGAAACTAAAATAATCCACCCGTTCTAAAAATCTGTAACATCCTAAAACCAGCTATTGTTCTGTTCACTATCAGATTATTACGATCTTAATAACGCGCGGGAACTGAAGAAACTTGAACTCTAACGTCTCAGCTCCGGTTATTAATTCTATTTTTTCTTATCAGAAACCATAGTTCGAAATTGCAGCTGTTGCCAAAAAACCCAGTCCCAGCCCTGAAAAGCTACGGTTATAAACCATTTTCTGTTTGCAATATCGCTTTCGCCGAAATTCGAAACCGTGCTCCATGAAGATAGTAATCTCTTTCTTTACTTGGAAACATCACTTTTACCAATTTCTTATCAGAAAACGTTTATCTCAACAGCAAAATGCTGCCAATGGATCCATTACCAGATTCCTGGGAAGATCGATACAGTATGTTACTCATGCTGTTAGTTGATTTATTTTCAATGTTTTCTTGTTAGTTTTTGTTATGAGACGGCTTGGATTTCTTTTGTTTTGACCGCATCCAAATAAGAAGTGAATTCACAACAGCTGTAGGTATGTTTCATATAGACCAAACATCTCAATTTTAACGATATGTAATTGTTTATTGGAGAAATTGGAAATAATTGTTTTTCTGTTTTGTGGTACAATTTCTCTGCAAACTGTTTGAAGCTATAACACTTACTTTCAGAAAGCTTCAAGAAAATGCTGGTGAAAAATAAAGTTAGTTCATGGTTTGGTGATTTCAGTGGTCCGAAACTGTGAATAATTTCTCCCAATGATGAAACAATGTCGTTGGGGGATTCCATTTTTGTGGTTTAGGTGCCCGTGAGGGGCATTCAGCGTTGAGCGTGATTATACTCAATATTCAAAGAAGCAAGTATTAGCATGCCCCAGTTTCAAACTGGATTGTTGATTATTACATTTTGCTATATCTTTTGCAAAACAAACGAAAATTTTAAAGGCCATTATGATCATAAAAAGCTTTTTCAAGTTTGAAAGACAAAAGAAGCTTGAAAGTTGTTACATTTTCATAACGACAGTTTGGTTAGGTTAGAAAACTTACTTATTTTCAAACTGTTATTGTGAAACTGTACAAATTATAATTAGATTGTCTTAGTCGCCATGCATGTGGCAGTCATTATGCAATGATAACACAATGCTTGTCGCGTTGAAGGATGAGCGATTCGTATTGAGCATACATGCCCTTTTTAACGAATTTTTGTATTTTGTATTTTTGTATTTGTATTTTCGTATTTCCTCAACATCTAATGAACCTTGTGGAAAAGCGACTTAAATTCACGAATAATTAAAATAAAAAAATGTTGTTTTAGGAAGGGGAGAAATGGATGAAAACCTTCAACTCCTGTGTATTAAAATTTTCCCAGGAAACTCTTTGTCCCTTAATTCTAGGAAAATTCGGCGCTATTTTCTTTTGCAACCAGCAACCTCACGAGAAGAATTCCAGCTGCAAACGTGACGTTGTTTAAGACGATCCTGCTAAATTCACCTTACTTTTTGTTGGGGACATACACCAAAAACTATCTCTTGCGTGGAGCCATTGAAAAAAATGAGAAAATACGTGACTTCAAACAAGATAGAGAAAAATGCTTTGCAAATGAACAGAGCTGATAAAATGGAGAAGCATTATTTTGTGGAAGAAAATGTATGAGTAAGAATAGTGCCCGCATTATATATTTTCATTTAATATTTCACAGGGATTTGTAAAACATAGCAGAGCTCAATGAAATATTACCTAAGTAGGCAATGAATTACACAAAAAAATAAACGAGGAAAAATCTCCAAATTACCACCCCCAACTCCTCTGGCGTCATCCCCTCACCGCTAAATCCCTTATCCCGCACTATGATGCTATAATATTTACATTTTCGTGTGGATATTTTCTGAGGGGAGAGAAAAGGCAAGCAGAAGCAAAAAAGCGGGTCCATGTCATTATAAAACCAGGCAAATCTAGCAAGTTACCTCAACCCTTTTTCGCAGAGGGATATAAGCCCCGTTACAAATTGTCGGCATTTTTATTTTCTATGTAGGATCATGACGCAGAATTTGAATGGGGTTAAAGACGTGAGGTTTGTTTTGCGTGCCTTTATATTTTCAGCGAGCTGAGGTCAACTGAGTTTAATCTGGGGCGCAGTTTCCAGTTCCGGTTCAATATTTGTTTTGATACACGTGTTTGAATGTTGCCCGAGTGAAATTTTATGAGACTCAGCGATTTTTTTATTTAGACGAAATTGGTTTTAATTTAAAGTGTTTAGTATTTTTGACCTTTTAAATCTTTAGCGTGGCTTTTACTATCTAAGTTGAAGGATTCCACACACTGAATGCATCAAATTATCATAAATTACCATTTTGTGAACCAAAGGTGTATCATATAAAAAGGCGTTATCCTACTATTTCTGCATGTTTAACGAGCGTTATTTTTTCGTTTTATGGTAATTTTATTTCGTTCGTCTATGGTTTACACATATTTCTCCTTTGAATCCACGAATTTGTCATCCAGATATTAGTTTTCTTGCCTCAAAATTAACGGAACAAAACATTAGAAGGCACCGGGAATTATAACTAACAAGTATTGTAAGTATCGAATGAAAAAATAATTTTCAGTAAAAGATGCAAAGAAAAGAAAGTGAAAATCCAATCTACAACTACAAACTTCATTTAAAAGAACATGTATTTTAGCATAAAGTAATCAAGATAGATATGTCACGGCATACTACAAGACTCGTGAAATTAGAGCTAATTTCAATTAACAATATTAACGGTCAGATTTTACGTTCCATGATTATTGCCGTATAAACGAATATTAAAATCAACCTTTAGGGAAAATCTGTGCGCAAAAATGCATTTCCTCCAAATGATGTTGCTCCCCAGGCAAACGTTACCCTAACAATAATGAAAAGCTGTAAGCGTTCTTTTTCGGATGGAAACGGTAATGCGTCCAGTTAGTGGTTTGGGGTATATTTTGCGAGATACCATTTGGGATGTCTGGAAAATGAAGGCGTAACTAAATGGAGATGAAGAGATTAAAAATGGAGGGGAGAAAATTAGATTTCCCTTCTTCAGATGACGCACGTATAGTGTGTGGCTGGTAACTGTAATATCATGTTCATGCTCTCGGGGCTTGGCAAATATTTGACTGTGCAGTACAGGCCGTACAGTACGAAGGAATATGAAATAACAAGGTTGATGGTGTAAATTGAAAATGTTGAGGTCATGGTACCAAAGCGCCATGCCTTTTACATTGCCAGCTGTGATTTTATAATGTGTTCTTTAAAAAAATATTGCGATTTTGTGTTATGGGGCAACTAATTATTAATTAAGAGCTGGTTTTAGAATGTGTATCTAGAGAGTAAATCGAAAATTAGTTTATTATTTTCAAGAGCACATGCAATCAGATCCGTATACTTTTATTTTTGCTGCTTGATCATTTTAAACTTGTCGTTGTAAAACTTTTAACAAGTGACAGTTATGTCTCACTTACAGTCATTAAATGTATTTATTAGTAAAAGTTATAGTAAAAGTATAAAGCTATATGATAGTAAAACCGTTTCTAAAAGGATGAAACTATGTTTTTGACACAAATAAACGCAGCAATAGATCTTTTTGGATTATATCCAGCCTCTCTCTATCCCGTAATAGTGCTCCATACGGCAAAAATTTGCGAATTCCACTGAATATGATTTCACGTCACAATTGCATTTGATTCATTTAACATGTCAGTTAGAAAGCTGAAAATTTACAAAGCCCACACACAATTAGCCCAGACAACATTCACACCCAACCTAGAATTAACACTGGTGCTACTTTGACTGTGACACAGCATCACAGCACATTTCCCGCCACACAACAACTGGTTTGTTTTTCCAACATTTTCTTTTGCACCTCGACAAAGTGAAGTCGGGACGGCTGTCAGGTTCCTCAGTGCATGAAACGCTGGTGAATAATTCATGTCTAGCTAGGGACTCCACGCCACACGCATGCACTGGTACAGCGTTGCCAGCCAGTGGCGTGCCGTAGGGATCTGACTTTGATTTGAAACTCGTATCTAAGGCCCACAGGGACAAAGACCTGCAGTCTAGTTCAGCTGGTAGCACTTGGAACCGGAATTTTTATGTTTTAATTTTTTAATTTAATCTTAATGGCAGACAAGTAAATACCCAGTTGTGTCATATAATAAAACACATTGAAACATAAAAAAAGACATGCATGACATAGAAAATAAACATGCATAACACATTCTTCCGCTCGATATCATGCTTTCTTTAAATCTAATAGAGACATATGATGAATATCCTGGGATATATGATGATACATATGATGAATATCCTGGGATATATGATGATACATATGATGAATATCCTGGGACATATGAGACAGATGATGAATATTCTGGGACATATGAAGGTACATATGATGAATATCCTAGGACATATGATGAGACATATGATGAATATCCTAATTATGGGTGTTGTCGCTGTCCAGGTTAAACGAATCAGCATTCTCGGAATACATGACCATTTAAAAATATTTGTTCTAGCCTTCGAGGCCTTAAATACGGCTTGATTCCGAGTTCTCTTGCCTGGCACCCGAAATGACACTTATTTTAACAGGTTACAATCGAGATGAATAGATGTAACTCCGTATAAGAAAGCCAGGTCAATAGCGTTACGCCTTGTTTCAAGTGTGGTGACTTCAAGATTTTTACTGGAGTCCAAATAGGCATTTCCATGATATGTAGTATCATCCATAAGGCACACGTATTTAAAAACTCCAAAAAATGGCAAGTATTGACGTTTAAGTCTCCAGTTCTCTTGCAGGACTAGCAAATAAAGTGTTTTTGAGCCGACCGCCCGCCACTAGCATCCGTGGTCTGTGCTAGCCAGTGTCACTGAGAACTTGACTGCGTAGTACGTGCCATGATGAAAAGCAATGGTTTATGGCTCCATTCTTTAATAATGTGTACCTTTATGATCTGGAACTGGCCCTGTACACGACATTGTCAGTACAGTGGGGCTGTGCTGGTCCAAAACGGTTTTACAGCCGCCGTGAATGTGATGGCGTCGTTTTTATCATCTTTTATGTTGATTTTTTGTCGTCTTCCAAGTTATGCTTTTTATTTTGTTTGGGAAATGAGACAAATTGTTTATTTGTTACGCTTTGTGATATGCATTCTAAATTAAGAAAGAGTGTTCATTTTTCAATCCTTTTTATCTATTGTCTGTGTGTTATTGTTACACCAATAGAAAGCACACGAAATTTTTTCCCTTTATGTTATGGTATGTCTCGATCTATGAGTTTGGCTAGGATGACGTTTCTATTCCATATTACATTTTTTAGATTTGAATTGTGTTCATCTAGTCTGAAATTATCCAGCTTGGTCAATAGTCGATGCAACTGGCTCCAGATTCACACAGAACAGCTTGGAAACCAAAAAAAAGATGCTCAAGGAATTGAGCCCGGGTAGCTCATTTAATAAAGTACCTGACCGGCACCCAGGAGGCATCAGGTTCGGATTCCGGTTCGGCTTGCACGGTCGTTGTTCTTCTTTAATCCAGTACCACTGGCTATTCCGGTTCACATTTTAAAATTAATTTTAGCACGAGCACAAAGCGATGTGTATGTATGTTTTGTAGTTTTCCAAAAAGGCACTTTGAGCCAGTTTTAAAGTTATCTCTTACGTTTGGTCTCCGTATCAATGGCAACGCCAATTTTTCAGTGCAAAAAAGTGTGCCCGATTGGAAAAACATGTTTCATTTAATTTATATTTAAATCATGGCTAACGTTGTTTTTGTGTCTTTAAAAAGTATAGCAACACTTTTATGATAAAAAAATTGCCAAAAAACGCCAAAAACGTCAACCTCGCAACGATGATATACCGTTCTCTTGAAATTGAATGCTGTGAGACCAGTTTTTCTTTTGCTGAGAGTGTTCAGCAGAGAATTATCTTTCAAGTTTATATAAATTTGTTTAAATGCTATGGTATTATTTGGAGCTATTCTGGGTTATTTACCGGTTTAGACCTGATTTCCTATGCCGTCCATGTTAAATTTCTAGTTTTCAAACGCAAAATCTCTGTAATTAGGCCGGTGACCCCTTCATATTATTACAACGTTGGATGCGGCGTTACATTTCCTTTTAAACCGAAAGAGTTTGAGATTTTTTCATGACCTTTGAATTATGAGTGAGAGACTAAGCATCTGACCTTGAACCTGTATCTGACCTTGAAGATAACAAATAAACTGAAACGTTAAAGATACTATTAGTTAAATATACACATTAGTAAATAATTTTAGAAAGCCTACTATCTGTATTAGCACGCTCATTCGAATTATTCATGGTTTAAATATAATGTCAAAATTTTCTCTACCAGTTTAAGCAATTGTAGCGAATGGAGGTAGACTTCTCTTCCAAATTGCCCTGCTTCAAGTTCTATTGTGACCGCATGCAGTAGCAACTTTTGGTCGAATTGTTCTACCCTCGGTCTGCCTGCCTGCTTGATCTGAAAGAGCTACCAATGCCTGAGCCACTTCAATGTTGCATATTAAGTGCTGAATTCATTTGAATAAACTCCAGGGATTATTTAAACTCAATGGAACTACCGTTGGTATAGCCAAAATGGAAAATCGGTGTGTTAATTTTTGACGTATGGAATAAAATCGACTGAAAATAAAAACAATTTTTCGTTGGTTGCTGTACTGTAATAGCAAGGAAGGATATAAATAAAGTAATATCAAAACCACAGCTAAAACTGCAAATATTGACAAATCCTAAAGAAAATATGAATTTGGATTTTATATCAAAGGATAAAACGAAACAAAAAAACGTGTTTTCTCCATTTCAAAATATATTTTTGAAAAGTAGGAGAAAAGACACAATTGTGCCGAAAATAGTTCACATTCATTTTTGCGATCACAGTTTTCTTTCCCTTTGTATCAACTTGAGTGCAAAAAAACCGAAAGCTCGGCAGTAATTAAAATAAAAAGGGAAAACTATGTGATGAAACGGTTTCAACACCAAGCGATTCGGTATTCAACTTGACTATGCGACGGTAGATGGAAAGCTTTTGATGAAGTATGCGGAGCGGGAGAGGTATAAAAACCGGAAAGGATTCTTTCATCGTTCGACGTTTTTAATCTGAATCTTAATTAGTTTCGGCGCGTAATTAAACGCCAGCAGCTCATCGTTTTGCCGCGACGAAGCTCAACACGCTTTCAGCGACGCCGACGCCGACGCCGACGCCGACGCCGACGCCGACGCCGACGCCGATGCTGACACTTGGGACTATGACTACGACATGAACGCCGTTTCATTCAGTGGTGGAGTTAGTGGGAAAATATTTTAATATCTATGGAAAGTCGCAGTTATATATAGTCTTGCCCTTGGGAGAAGATGCCACAGCAAGGATGGCCCCCTTTAGTGCTACCAATTTACGAATGCTATACAGAAATGGCGGGAAAACTAAATACTTTTTCGGTTACAAATTTAAAAAATTACAACATGAAGTGTATTTGAAAATTATTAGTAGAATATATCAACGAATAAATAGTTGATATATAAAAACAAAAGCTTTGGCAATATTTGAAGATATAAGAAACGAATATGGCTGAGTTATGATGATGACAGGATTTCAGTTTTGTCAAATTGGCGCTCATGTCAGCTACAGTGACTACTAGTGCTTCCAGCGCAAATATATCTCCTTAAATAAAATAAATTATTGCGGAAAATTGTTCCGTTTAAACTATTTTTAGTTCCCAGTTTTATTTTTAAAAACACATTGCAGTCGATTGAATTTTTAACACCAGCAGAGGAAACAATAAAATTTAAAATCTATCTGAATTTTTTCAAATTCTTCACTGTCAAATAAGGAGAAGAATCTACTATAACAGTTTCACTTCTTGTTTTCTTCTTTGTTTATGTCATATTATTTCGCTGTGTGTAACCAGATTTAAATTAAGTTCCATTTCCTATTACTACAGATATAATGCTGTTGCTCTGTTATCGCAGATATATTTCATCAAGTATTAGTGAAATACAATATTGTCTTTGAAATCACATCCGATTAAAATATGAGGGAAACTTGTTTTTTTCTAATATGAAAGCGGATAAAACTGGCATTTACATATCTAAATTTTGTGTTTTAAAATGAACCATATTTATACACCGCTTTCCCCAAAGGAGTGCGCCACTGCCGCTGGGCATATTGACTAGCAGCGAGGTGGATAGGACGCGGAAAATCATGCGGAAAATCAGAACGGAGCGCTTTTCCGCTCCGTTTCATCGTGTGAGGTAGAAGGTAGGGTGATTGGGGGAGGGGGTCAATAAATAGCGCAACTAAGTATGAATACCTTCGCCAGGTCGATGACTGTTTAAGTGTGGGCGGTGATTAAAAATAAAAATAATATTTTCTTACATTTTGAAGGATGTTATATTTTTTATGCAAATGAGTATCGTTTTCTTTACTTAAGAGATGGTTTTCATTATTTCTGGCCCAAAACTATAAATTTGTGTTGGTTGTGGATGAAATTTCAAGATTAGCATTATTTCTTTAATTTTTTGTGTAATATATATAAGACTCTTCCAAACCTTGGTATCCGAAATTACTCAAACTTAGCGAAAAATTGTCTTAAACTTGCCCAACTTAACAGGACTTTGAACTTTGTGTTGGAACCCCACATCAGGTCATATGCACTCATGCATTGTATATGACCAGTGGCGTAGAGTGAATATGATGCCCCCGCCCCCGCGAAAGTTTTGACGGCGCCCCCCCCCCCCCTCTTTTCCGTCTCCCGAAAATTTCCGAGGCGATATCCCTAAAAGTACGTCTCCAGAAATTTTCCGAGGGTGATCCCTAAAAAAACGTATCCCAAGAGAAATAAATACCCTCGGCGCCCCCCGAACCTCGGCGCCACCCCCCCCCCCCCCGCGCCACGGGCCTGCGGTACGGTCGCTACGCCCCTGTATATGACACCTCGTGCTGTAGACACCTTATCTAAGGCCATAAAACTGGGGTCGTAAAACACATGAGCCTGAATGCAGAGTCGACACTGAGTGCGCACTCACACTGAACCCGCACTCAGTGCGCACTTAGTTGGCCTTAATATGATTAATTGTCCCCTAAGTGCGCACTCAGTGTGAGTGCAATCTGTGACAGCTGAGCACCCGCGTGGTGGTTACTGACGCATGAGTAACCATTGGTAAAGGCACCTTTTCGTAGACTACTCATGGTACACAGACTATACATGGTTGCTGTCACGTAAGAAATCGAGGTCTAGGGACCTTTTCGTAGACTTCTCATGGTACACAGACTATACATGGTTATTGTCACGTAAGAAATCGAGGTCTAGGGACCTTTTCTTAGACTACACATCAAGTTGGTTATTGACGCGTGAGAAACCCTGGTCTAGGCACCTTTTCGTAGACCACACAACCTAGTCGCACAGCACATGGTTAGTGTCACGTAAGAAATCCAGGTCTAGTCTCCTTACCGAAGGCCGCACAACTTGGGGGCTGATTGATGCGTTAGAAATCGTGGCCTAGGCACCTTTTTGTAGACCACACAGCCTTTAGTTGTAAAACACATGGAAATCAACAAGAAAACGATGAATCTTAACAATCACAAGAAATCGAGGTCCAGTCTCCTTTCCGTAGTCCACAAAACTTGGGGGCTGATTGATGCGTTAGAAATCGTGGTCTAGACACTTTTTTAGTATACCTTTTTAGTATACAATGAGTTAAAAATTCTGGTCTAGTCTCCTTTTCGTAGGCCACACAACTTGGGTAGTTATTGTGGCGTTAGAAAATTGTGGTCTAGGCACCTTTTCGTAAGCCACACAACTTGGGTAGTTATTGTGGCGTTAGAAAATTGTGGTCTAGGCACCTTTTCGTAGGCCACACAACTTGGGTAGTTATTGATGCGTTAGAAATTCTGGTCTAGGCACATTCTCGTAGACCACACAACTTGGGTAGTTATTGATGCGTTAGAAATTCTGGTCTAGGCACATTCTCGTAGACCACACAACCTGTGAGGATATTGATGAGTTAAAAATCCTGGTCTAGGCACCTTTTCGGAGATGGTCACAGCGAAGGTCGTAAAACACATGGTTATTGTCGCATGAGGAGTCGAGGTCCCTGGGTGTATGGTTTTGGCTCGCGGTTGAAAATGCCTGTGGAAAAACAAGCCCCGTAAATATGAGTCGGGAAAAAGAAACTAGCGTGGTGGTCGACGAACTGAGGGATATTACCCTCAGAGGACAAGTTTTCTTTTATTGTTGGCAATATGTGTCTGCTCCATGGTTACATTATTAATATGTGTGACTGTTATCCTTTAGGGTATGCTAATTTATTTCTTCATGATATAACTAAGTGGGGAGAAATGAGACTGAGATCGTTATTTCATAACGTTTTGAGGTAAGCATATTTGGGGTCTTTTAAAGTGAAAAACCAAACATGTGTTATCCATTAATAAATACTTTTTAATTCAGAATTATGAGCGGCAAGAAGAAATTTCCATTTAGCTCTTTTTCTCCAAGGCCACATGAAAAAAGATACTACTATTTTCATTTTGACTTTGTAATGCTGGCCGAGGGCTAGGAATTTGCAATTTACAAAAAACAATAACAATCATTGTCGAAAAAAATCATTCACCACAATAAACCAAAATACACTACCTCCGTAGTTTCTTGCTTCAAATCGAATGAACCCTATTTTCCTTTAGCAATTTGGAGACGAATTCCCGAAGGAACCCCCCCCCCCCCAAACCCGTTACAACCAGGACGCATAATAACTGTTGTTAATATTCCACCCATCACAACGGGGCCCAATTATCCCTTTTGTCTTCATGAAAATTTCAACTCCGTGAGTCTGACTTTGAACTTTTAGTACTTAAATACGTCATCTTACGAGAACTCGAGAGTGCAATAATTGTTTCAAATTACAGTCGTGCCTTTGTGTAATTAGTAATTAGTGTGTCTGATTATGCTCAATCATTATTCTCCCACCTCCTTGAAAACCTCTTTGCTCGGCACGACATTGTAAAGGTACCTACTCTACTTTTCAGTAGCGGTTGCGTGCCGAGGGGTTATAGCAATTAAGTGCTAAATGTGTTGAATGTCATAGGGTGGTTATGATGATATTTACGGCTATACATTTAAAGCTAAAGTGGGTATCTTCATACAGCTAAATTACAACTTGCCAAATAACAATGTTTATAAAGTTTTGGACAGCAGATCAAAGTTTTGTTTTGAAATAAAAAGAGTTAATGGTTATATTGTCTATATACCGTACAAGGTGTTCATGCTTTGAAAATTGAAATAGTAAAATTTGTAAAGGTTTGAACCTAACCATTTGTTTTTCAGTTATTTAAAAAAGAGTTTCTTATAAGTGTATAAGTGTACCACTATGAAACAACTAGCGTAAAATTAAGAAGTTAAATATAAATTTGAAGGGGTATTATTAAGAGAAGCATAATTTTCTTGCATGGTCACCCTAAAAGATACAATAAACTACAGAATATGACGGCACACAGATCCTCAAATATCTTCATTAAGAGATAATCCAGTGGCTAATAAGTCTAAAATATCATGTCTTTTTAAGGCTGTTCTCCGAAATAATTAGCTAAAATTACAAGACTGTTGCTAAATAGAGCCGGCGTCGGGAATAAAAGCAGGACTATTTTCCAAGCCAAAGGCACGTAGCTTTTTAATTATTACACAGATTCTAATAAAGCGTGCGGATTTAATTAGGCAAGCATCAAAAGAATTTATTGGAGCAAACTAAACAGGGTAATTTCTCTGCGGAAGGAACTCAATTTGTAATGCACGACTAAATCCATGGAATGTGTATACGCAGGTAATGAAGACGGAAGTGTCAAGTATTATGAAATCTTCGCTAATTGCAAATAAACATTGCTTGCTGTACATGTACATACTTGTAAAATACATACTATATAATATGTTTACAGAATAAATTAATAAGTTTACTTACAATAGTTTACTTACACTAAAATATGTACATATATACTAATATACATGCCTACTTATGTATAAATGTCTGTAGTAGAGGGAACAGAGTACGAGTTTTTATTAGTATAGTTATAAGAATGTTATTAGAAATCTGTGTTACATTATTAAACAAAACATTGGTAATGAATTTTCTGAATTGATCGCATGATTAGTTGATCCCAAAAATAAAGATATTGTTTGTTATTTTTCTTGACTTTTGTTAACGTGTATAAACGTGAATTTTGAAACGCGATAACTTAATGATTTGGGCTGTACTAAATACGATTTATAATGTCCTCACACAGAGTTGACTATCATAAACATTGTGATTTATCCAATGTTTACATGTAGCCATTACAATCAACCATAGACCGTATGGTCTATGAACCAACTGACTTGACGTATTAAAACCAATACTATTAAACGGCAACTGATTCTCCTCTGCAAAATGTGTCAAACATTTGAAAATGTTTACATTTCACCACACACCTTTCGTCGATATTTAGCATATTTTTGGCTGTTGTTTTTATACTTTTAATTAAGTACCTTATTGTGTCGTCTAAATGTATTTTCTTCCCTCATACAAATGCTTTCGTGATGGGTCTTGGTACCCACACGGGTACCTATCAAAGGCAGTAAGCTCTTCTCAACAATTGTAAGTCATTTCACTAATTGGTCGCGCTGTATTCTCTGTGTCGACACTTGACGAAATTTATCCAATTAGCACACGAGCGATGTAAAATGAATTTATACCATGCATATGATGTAATGTGAAGGAAAAGACATTTAGGAATGCCTTTTAGAGAGAAAAGTTATGAACGATTTCTGATTTGCATAACCTGCTAAGGAAATGGAGGGTCCTGTAATTGCATGCGAGGGTAGATATTTAGTTCCGTGCCGGTTGTTACCTCTCGAAGAAATTTCCGGTTTGGTTAAAAAAAAAAGCATATCCTACAAATATGCTAAAATAATGTAGAGATGGTACAAATTGGAACCGAATTTTATGATTAAGCGTAGACAAGGCACCAAGCCGGTATTTTTGTACTTACACAATTTAAATAAACGGGTGAAATATTGATATTACTAGGGCTTCGCGTACGCAATTTGAGCTGCGTTGAAGATGAGCGAAGCGGTTTTTACACTCACACATGTCACACACAAAGTCGCAATACATTTTTGGGAAAAATAGTTTTTTATTTTTATATGAAGAGTAGGGATAATGATGATTTTTTTGAAAATCGCAGGGGATCTAGGCTGAGAACAAAAGAAGACACCATGAAAATTTCATCGCAATCGACGCAGGCGTTTGGTCTGTAGAGCGCGCACAAACACATACACACACACACACAAGTGTATTTTTTTACCAGTGGTGAAATGAGGATTTCGCTTCGATCGCTTCGCCCTTCAAAAACATACATATCGAATTAAAAAATTTTTTAGTTTCTTGAAGCCTTCAAGTTCGTCGAATATAAATACATTTTTATGAGGTCAGGCCGTGGGTTTAACGGGAAAAAAATGCCCGGTCGAGGAAAAATGACGAGCAAAATAACAAACTTTAATGACAGGTGGCAATAAGAAAAACAGCGGCCGCGTTGGTTAAAAAACGTGCAAATAGAATGGGAAAATCTGTTATTTTTTCCAAGCATTCCAAGTGACAGAACCCTGCAACAGAGACCGAATTTGCTCCAGGGGTCTTGTGAAAATAAACAGACGGAAGTTTTTGTTTTCAGACACCGACATTTCTCTGCCACCAGTAAATGAAAGTGCAATGTGTACGCAAAGTAGCTATACCTATCTCACTCACTCTCACATTGAACAATGGATGGATATTCAGAGAACTGCGAGAGGCTTTTCCAACTGAATTTGCTGATGAATTTTCATGTTTTCCGCTAAAATCACCACTGGGAAATTCTCAATGGGTTCTCGTTGTATGGAAACTTTTTCAGAAATAAAATGTTCATTTCTAGCCTCAGCATGGCTCACAACGAATTTACGGCAATTGCATTAACGTTGGGGTAACCCTTTGACGTTTGAATATCTACCGAATAATTTTTACAGACGAACTTTATAGTCATGCGACAGCTCCAAATAAAACAGCTCGGGTCCTCGAATACACAAAAAGGCTATCATATGACTTAAACATATTTTTTATGGGAAATTATTAACAACCATAGAAAACACATCGTAATTACTTTTTGATTGTTGTATATAATTTTCAGAAAGAGAAATAGAAACACAAAATGATTCTACTTTATTTGAAAGCCTGATAATTTACGTAAGGTGTCAGCTATTATGTTTTGTGCGGTCATTATTGTTAGCATGTAAGAAAATGTATACTTCAACTGTCTAAACAACATAACAATTTGTTACTTAATGATTGCGAAAATACACTTGATTGGAATAATAACGCATAGTGCGTATTATTAACCGAACCGAATTACTAACCTAACCAAACCTTAGCTACCAGGTTTAAACCTTAAATTGGAATTACTTAGAACAGATGTCAGAACAACTACGCAGAAAAGCCTAAAGGCTATACATCCTTATCGTAAAGTTTAGCGTAAAGTTACCTATTTAGCCAAATTAATCAAAATATAATTCCCATCATATCTCACTTCGCTCAAAAGCAAGCACTTACGTGAAAGCATTAGCATTGGAAACATTAGCCTGACCATTAGATGACTTTTCGGTTTCTTAATTGTAGGGGATTTTATTTATTATTTTTCTGCTTAGTTTCTTTCAGTCCCTTTAAGAGCGTAAGCTGGTCCTTCACGTTAGTAAAAGAAGTCCTTAACGATGGGTTATTTGTTTGACTTTGCACAAAAATCAGTTGTCGTCCTTTCTTTGTAAGGTTCGAGACTTTGGATTTTGTCTGGTCAAGACATCTTTGCTTATTGGGAAACTACAAAAGGCTCAAAGACATGTGTTCGGTGCAAAATAAAATTCATAGCAACTCTTCAAGCGTATCCGACAAAAACTCAGAAGGTGCATTCATGCAGACAGTTGCTACATCTACATTTTTTTTACTGACACATTAGTGACAAACAAAATGACTAGCGACCTAGGTACTTTACGCGCGACTACGATTATGCTCAAAATTAATAGTGTGTGTCAAAATATTAGATAGAAAAGTATCTCAGATATTTTATGTCTGGGATTTAAACAAATAACACATAACATAACAACATAACATAAAACATCATTACACAAAACCTCAATTTTTATAAGAAATTATTATTCTACGAAAAGTAAAATTAATTGTTCTTAAAAGAATTTTCCCTTTTATTTTTTTCTTCATGAATCGCGCAGTTTATTTCGAAAAGACTTTAAACCGCCCTTAAACCAAGCTTAGTTTGATGTTGATGAGTCAGGCAATAATTTGACATATTTTAGATCTTGCAAAAAACGAATGCCAGACGAAGGACATTTTAATGATCATACAAAATGTGTCGCGTTTAGAAGAAAAACACAAACTAGCTGACCTTGAATAAGATGCTCCAGGCGTCCCTCCGGATATGGATCAGATGCTGGTACAATAGTTGAATGGACCTGCAAAATAAGTAGAAACATATCGATTAGATTTCCGATCATGATGATACAATCACAGTATCATATGATCACAGGTATATTTTTAGTCAGTTACTTTTCCACACCATATTAAGCTGTCAGCCTCGTACCAGTCACAACAGTAAGGCCTGTTTTATCTTATAAAAAAAAATACTCAATTTATTGACGCAATGTTTGTACTTGCTTTACTAGCACGTTGCATACATTACTCTTCTTAAGAGGCAAATAAACGGTTGTCATTTTGGTCGATTTTCGCATACATTTCACATTCAAACGGAACGTCTCCTGGCTACAAATGATTTAAAAAATTTTTGAAAAAAGATACACGTGCTGTTAAAGAGCTGCTGAATGGCGGATACTATTTTTTCGTATTTTTTTTTAACTCGCAGCTGGGAGAATTAAAAAAAATGCCGTTTTAGGCACTTTTAGAAAATCCATTTGAATGTGAAATGTATACGAAAATCGACCAAAACGACAACCCTTTACTTCTCTCTTAACTGTTAACATAAAATTTCAATAAAATTTTTGTTCAGGATTCTGTGGTTCAGGCTTTAAAGGTTTCCCAGCATCTTTCAACCCGTTGTTTTATAAATTTTTAATTCATCAAAAGTAGTATGCCTCAAGAACTCTTCAAATTCTCTCATCTGTTTTCACCGAAAACGAAAATGATGAAAATTAATTCTTCGTACTTCAACATCTCGAGTTCCTCTTAATAACGAGTTAAAAGCTTTCACAAATTTTAGACCAATTAAAATGAACGGAACACCATTTCTATTTTAAATTATCAAACTTTCGTTCACACGCATATATACATATTATATTTTTTCTTATTTAATAACAATATCGAATACTTTCTCAAATTTTAATTTCACGATGGGTTTTCATGATTAATATTTTTTAGGTTTCAAACGGAATGCTGGAGATTTCAGAAAGAGCGAGTAGAAAATACACAAGGGTATTCGAGTGGAAAAGAAAAATTTAATGTAAAATATGCTGCATAAATTCGTTTGAGAAATAAATCGGTTGAAAACTTTTTTTTTCAAGTTTTAATCGTAATAAATCTAGTTATTTCGACGTAGAGTGGCTTTTCCCAGAAGTTGGAGATACAAAAATTGATTTGAGGAGGAAAATATACGTAGGATCCTATTTTTAATTTAAAATAAGCAAAACTAAATAAATAACTTTTCAAACAACAAGAACGTACAGTCCAAATGCTCAAAGTAGCCGAAACGTTTAAATGTCATCTCATTTGTTACTTTTCTGCTCATAAATTGCTTAATTTTGAAGTTGACATACACTTTTTATGACTGTTGTAGTGAAAAGAAGTTTATGCAAGTGCCTGTTTATTTAATTTATGATAGCCAATACACATCACGCTTTCGAGCCCGTGGGCTGAGCCCATCGGATTCCAAAGCGCAGTGTGTATTGCATATATCCGTCTCGTTCTCGGCCTCTCAGAGCGTTTCGGGCTTCGACGGGCTCGGACGGGCTTGAAAGCGTGGAAAATTAGTAATGTGTACTAGACTTTTGACTTGCATGTCCAAAATAAGCTTTTCTTCTAAAAAAAATTAAAACTGGATTTTAAATGCTTAATGAAGTAAAACTGATTTCCGGGCATTCCGTTCCTTGAACATGTAGTTACTTTCTCACGGCTTGAAGCTTAACTGAGTATATATTTTTCAAGCCCAGTTCCGATTGTAAATTCTTTGAGGAGTTGACTCAAACTTGGTTCACCCCTAAGTAGGTACATCTAGCCAGTGTAAAATTATCCAAGACCTCGCATCGTATTTATTTAGCTTGGGGTGACCAAAGTCGAAAATTGATCAGTAAAATATTTTAAAACAAACCAAAAGTTTCCGAGTTCTCACGGCCACACTGTTTAAGTTATCATTTCAATATTTCAGTATGTTGTAAACAAAATACTTAAATAAGGGGGAACTTGACCCTTTTTCCGAATTTTTATTTGCACTTTCGTATAAAATGGCTCTTAAAAGGGTAAAAATGAAGAGTTTCGGGGTTTGTTCCAGCATACCAGGGGAAAATATTCAAAATAAGGGCCATGTTCGCCCTTATTTAAGACTTTTGTCTACAAAATACTGAAATATCGCAATGATCTTCAACGACGTGGCCTGGAGAACTCGGCAACTTTTGGTCTGAAAGTCCCTTCCTGGCGAACTGATATGTCTCCTCAAAGCCAGTACACACTGCGCTTGCACCACGCTATCTCGAGTCCGTGGGATGGGCCAGTCGTAGCCCGAAACGCTCTGAGAGGCCCACAACGAGAGAGTTTAGTAATACCAAATCCGACGTGATAAGCCCACATACTCCAAAGCTTAGTAGTATATTGAAAATTACGAAAAAGTATGTTTATAGTTAGTAGATGTTAAGTTTCAAAATACCGATATGGCGATATAGTTACAGTCAATACTCATATTTGTCGTTTACATAAATTTACTAAGAAAATATGTTCATAAGATTCATGTGTAGTGTCTAATGTAATTTATCCATGTGAAGAGTTAAGAATAGTTAACGAAATTACGGACAAAAGACACCTTCGGAAAATATATTCGCATGCTAAATATCAAGATTGGCTCTCCAAAGTCTAATAATAACTTCTCAAATTATGCATATTGTTCCTTAACCACCTCCTTAGCGTCACCCTGTATAACGTCTAGGGATTAAAAGCAAAGTCCCTTGATCCACCACCCCACGCTGCAAACCACCAAAACACATCTCAGACCTTAAACCTAGTTCACAATCTCATTTCAGCTGGAAGCTACAGCTGAGATAACGTGCTGGGATGGATCATTTTGTAAATGCTAAGTTAAGTTCACTGTAACTTGATACAGAAAAGAAAATGTGTAAAATTAGATCTAAAACTATACTATAGTTGGGTCGTACCACGGATAAGAATAATTTTGTTAGGCACGCAGCCAAAAAGCAGAGGATTTGGCGGTGATAAAAGGAACATAATGCGTAGAAATGAGCATATTTGGTAAAATAATCTGCTCGCCGATAACCAAACGACTATTTAGTGACTGATAACTGATAACTCGTCTTTCCGTGGATGAATCTGACTCTATCTAGACTACGAAGATAATTTTAGCCATCATATCTGGTTACCTACACGTTCTGTGTTCTGAATAATGATGAGTTAATGCTAACAGGTCGTTTGGGCATCGGTTATTAGATTATGTTACTCTCGCATGCTCACAGAAGAGCAGAGAACGCTCTGCCTTCGTCTGCGTGGGATGAAGGAACGTTTTCAGTGTGGATTGAGAAAACTTGTTCTTTTTAGGTTAGGGCGTACTGTTAGGGCGTAGCTATACGTTGTTTATTACTAAGTTGGAACGTTATGTATATATATATAACGAAAACCTATTAAAATAAAATCACATCAGATTAAAATGCTTCACCACAGAAAAAAAATCACTAACAACAAAAAAACGCAATCTCACCATTGTGGTCACATAGCAATTGCCACGCTAGCCAACGACCAAAAATATCCACCCCCCCCCCCAGAAACATACTCGGGGTCTGTTATTCAGCCTGCAATATTATCAACCGCTAATGGCTGGACCACTGCCTGCTATGATTTCCCCAAGGATGTTGCAACGCTTGGTCAGTTCTTCTACCGATCCCTGAATGCATACAGTGTCAATGTTGTTTCACTTCACGTGGCTACCAAAAGACAACAATACATAGACACTAATGCAAACAACAATGGGTTAAAACAAGCGTCAGTGTTACATAACATGAATGTTGTATGCTATTGTAGTTGCATAAACGATGCGTCGAATCGATTTATGCTTCGGTGATTAGGTTATTGTTTTGATTAGTGATGCTGTCATTTCGCTATCGATTTGTGGAATGCTATACGGTTCATGGTTTGTGGGTGGTATTCTGTGATTGTTGGCGTATTTAGTTTGATTGGTGTTATGTATTAATCAATGCTTTTGGTTTATGGTTGTCCGTTTGTATTTTGTCTTGGTCAAATTAAATCGTGCGAAAGAAATTAAAAATAAACTAATGCATGTGTAATCATACCCATGTTTTTATAATGGTCTAGGTCGTATATATACGACCTACATATACGACCAGTTTTTGGAAAAATTCGGGATATATTATAAATAATATATCCCGAGTTTTCCAAAAACTGGTGTTGTGAGCATAAAAATAATTAACACCACGAACAAGCATGTCAAGAGACGAGTAGAGTGTGTAGAAAATAATGTCACATGAATGAATAACTTGAACTTACACATTTCTAGCTCGGTATACTTCCAAAGGTGTACAATTACATTAGTTTTTAACTACCTAATCCAAAACTAAGTATAGTTCAAAATATCAACATATTTGCAACTTTTAGTGATAATCGGCACTAGGAGGAACTTCTAATCGTCTGCAATCATTGCCATATATGTGTTTAGTTATTAGTTTTCCTGAGAAGCAGTGATTTCAATTTTCTGGGGCGGTGCCCAAAACTGCTCGACAATCTCACCACCAGCTATATGTATTTTACTTCCTCTCGCTTTGCAGTTTAACTGGTTTACAAAAGAATAATATGCACTATCGCTTCACCAGTGAAATAAAAATTACTTGAATATTGAGATGTGCATTTCCCAGTCTTGAAAGATTTGTTTATATAAGTTTTGCAACTTTTTGACTTAACTTGTGTCAACTTTGATAGCATATGGATTTATATGTTTGTCCTAATGCCGTGGATTATATCGTGATATGACTCGTGATGTGATTAACTAAAATCGAAATCTAGCAGCGAATTCATGTATAATTCATGTCCCATGCAATTCATGTATTGAATTCAACTCATGAATGTAATGTAATGTACTGAATTCATGTAGAATTCATGTCCCATCGGCACAAATAGCCTAGTAGCTGACGAGCCGTAAATAAATACAAAAATAATTTGTCAGTGAAATTGAAAATTAATCATTTTTATGACTTGTTTGAAATAAATGATTTTCAGCTTTTAAAGTTTCATTGAAGGTTGGTCCCTTGAAAGGAATATTTAGCTTTATTTGGCAGAGAGCGGCCAATTGTTAAAAATGGCGTCACAGCTGTAAAAATTTCAAAATTTCACCAAACGACTTTAAGCTTAATTAAGTTAAATATGGGGTAAATATAGGCTAAAAAGGTGAAATTGAAGTTATGAAAATGATTTCCTAGTGACACATGGTTTGTTGCCATGAAATTTGAATTCTTTTCATTTGGACAATTAATGGCGTCCATAAACGGTTTCAAGCATGGCCGCTCTCTGCCGAATAAATTATCTCTAGCCCGAAGCTATAAAATAACAGCGAATCTAAATCAAGAAGGCTTCGTAATCGGCATTGCTCGCCAGGCGTCTACCAACCTAACAAAGCTACAGCTGCCGTGCGGACAGCGCAGTTGATTGATCTTTCGTGTCGAGATATTCTTCGAGTCGCGCAAACAATTACCCGCACATGCAACAGAAGCAGAAACAACATTGGGGTTGGGGAGAGATAGTTGACTTCTAGAAGGCTTAAACTCGGACGTCTAGACAGTTACTTCATAGCTGCATGTTGTAGTCAAGTGAACGCCATCTTGCCAAGTATCCACGGACTTCATTCGAATCGAGGTTGATTGGACATGTTTCTTTTTGGTAAATCACTCTTGTGAATGGTAACTTATCGCCATTCTCAAAACAATTACAAAGTTATTACACAGGTAACAAAAAACGAATGCAAAACACTAAACTGGGTAATGCACAGACAAGCTTAGTTAAAGTTGCTAGTGCTATGTTATGAAACTTTTGGGCAACCAGTATAACTTAACTAGCATTCAAAACTCAGTTAAAAATAGTTTTTATTTTAAACTAGTGCTCAAATAAGTAGCAGACATAGAAATTGATAGAAATTTAATTTGTTTCTACGTTTTGTCGAGAAGGTATAACTTGAAATTCTTCTATTGTACTTGCCGAAATTGCAATATCTTGATAAAAAGCTTCTTCTGGTTAAATAGAAATCTCCATACTCACTGTCAATAACGTACTCAAAATTGTTTCACATCCTTTACATACTTTCATCGTTATTTACTTCTATATACTTCCTTTACAAACATTACATACTATTGATACATTTTTATCCTGGCATTGAAATTTCGGCATGATGCCAAGCTGCATCACATTTCTTAGATGGCTAAGGTCGTAATCAATATGGCGTCCCATTAAGTACCGAAATTACAATGACTAGATATATGAAGTTATCTACAGGATAATTTTAAAATCGATGTATCTGATTGGCCGTAACAAGTTATCTGGTGGATAACTTCTTGTCTAGACAATATAATTTCGGTCCTTACTAGCTTTCAATGTCCAGCTGGCTGTCTAGCCTGATAAGTATAAGCTTCCTTGAAGTCGATTGTGTGGGTGGTGATGGGGAGGGTGGAGTCAAATAGACCGTGTGCTAATCGAGAGCAAGGCGACCAACATGACGCGAAGTGACACGCAATGGCTGTTGCCAACCTAAAAACAAGTTTCCAAGTATCAGGAGTTACGGGGTTCGTCTGAGTGTTGGATAGTGATGGAGATAGACAGACGGTTCGTGTAACAGCGATCGAGTGATAGGCAGACTGGTGTTGATTAATTATTTAGTTTTGTTATTTGAAAAGTTCATGCGCTGCACTGATCGCGTTGAGTTGTGATAACAATAAGTGACAAATCTAACTTATTTTCACTAAGCATTATTGATGAGCGTAGCGAGCGAAGCGAAATCATCAATTTCACTACTGCTAAAAAAAACACTTGGTGTGTGTTTGTTTGTTTGTTTGTTTTTTGTTTTTTTTTTTTTTGTATGTGTGTTTGCGCGCGCTCTACAGGCCAAACGCCTGCTTCGAGTGGGATGAAATTTTTAGGGTGTCTACTTTTGTTCTCAACTTAGACCCCCTGCGTTTTTCAAGAAAATCCTCCACACCCTTCACTTTCAAAGCAGAAAAAAGAGCAAAATTCGACAATTGGGCATGTTTGGAAAAGTACGGAAATTTATTTTTAAGTGTGTATTTTTTTCAAATGTTCCCAATTTCGATTTGAAACCATCGAAACCAAATCGAAACATCACACCAGATTTTTCCAACCAACCCAATAAAACCCAATAAAAACCCTTGGGCATGAGTTACATCTATGTATTAACATGCACATTGCTTTATGACCTCAAAATGAGCATATTTCCGCTACCCTACAGCTCGGACAGAAACAAAGAAAGGCCAGAATCGCTTCAATTTCTAGTGATCAGAATTTTCGAAAAAGCTATGGTCCGGCTTGCTGCTCCATGATTTAGGCTTTTTGCCTCAATCTTTTTATGCGCTATTAACAAACCGCTACGCTCATCTTCAACGCAACACAAATTGCGTTCGCCCTAGTTATAAAAAAAAGAACATTGGTGTCGAGTTCATTCTGAATTATAAATTTATTTTGAGCGGTTTTTTTCAGCCATTTTTGTTATTTTCTACAAAATATTAGCTTGACCTTTTTGGGATAACATTGAAAAAATGAATATTTAAACACTTTGACAATTAGCACTCAATACAAATTGTTCAATGTTTTAAACTTAAATCTGGTACACAACGAGTCGACTTGATTACTTACACTCAGTCCCATCAGAGATTAAACTTTCCTTCTAGCACAGTAAGAGCTGCCATCTTCAAGATAGAGAGGCAAAAAACAAGCAAAAGTGACTGCTAGCTCTGCAGCGGAACATGTATATTCTCTCATGGGACAGAGTGTGGTGAGCGAATTTCATAGTCGAGTGAAAATAAACATAGGTATTGAACTGGATTATATTGCTAACAATAACTAATGCCCGTTCGAACTAAATCCCACTTGTGCACCAGTTGGCTGAGTGCAATGGACCATAATTCACCGCGTTGCAATTGCGTTCATTAATCAGTTATTGGGTACAGGCGCGTAGGAACGCTTTTTAAGTTGGGGGGGGGGGGGGGGGGGGCAAGCTGCAAGACAGACAGTGGTGAAACCCGGACTGGGGGGGGGGGGGGGGCTATATTTTTTATAGCAAATCTGAGGGTTTGAGAAAAAATTGCAGTCAGGGAACATGGGGGTAAGAAATATACATTTAGAATACTTAATTTAAAGATATCAAATTAACGCATTACGAAAATTACTATCACGTTTTCTGTGATGCCTGTAAATATCGCACATCGAATACAGCAGAGCGTCTTGCCGTGGCGAATTCCAGCTCTACACTAGCAATACAAAATTCTTCCTCTCCCTCTCCCAGTCTGGGTGCATGTATGAGTCAGACTATAACATAAACAGTGTTAGTCTGCATTTCTGCTACTGTTATAGTCATATTCCTGGAAGTGATTTGTTTTTACGAGTCAAAAGATTTCGTTCAACATCAGCTAAGCAGAAACACTAGGTATACTCAACTCTGAGCAGCAGACAAAATGAATGATTTCAACTATAAAATTTGCCCCCCAGTTGCCCCCCTATGCCTAAAAGTTGGGGTGGGGCATTGCCCCCCTTGCCCCCCCCCCCTGTTCCTACGCCAGTGATTGGGTAGCTGAAGTGAATAGAATACACATTTATGTAACATAGAGAAAAGCACGTACATTCTCTTCTGAGATGAGTTAACCTTTTAGCTGTGATTTAAGTTTTAAGTAACCATTATCAAATAGCTTTCTTAGAACCTAGATATAATCATTTTCCGAATCCTTAAAAATGCCATAGTAATAATGATTTACAAGCAGTTTATTTTTAAGTATTTGATTCACTGGTTTTCCAGATAAAACACGAATTTGTATAAAGACTGAATTGCATTAGAAATTGTCACATCAGTTTGTCAGAAAATGGCCCCCAGACCAAAATCTGCCGAGTTTTCAAGGCCACATCGCTAAAGTTATAATTTCTATGTTTTAGTACGTAAAGACGTAAAATTGGGTGCCCATGGCCCTCTTTCGAACATTTTTCGCTAGTATGCTAGAACCACCCTGCAACTCTTCATTTTTTACCCTTTTTTAGAGTCATGTATACGAAAGCCCAAAGAAAAATAAGAATAAATGGCCGTGGGCTTTCATTTGAATGCATTTTACTAATAACATACTCGAATATTGGAATGATAACTTATACGGTGTGACCGTGAGAACTCGCAACTTTTACTCTTTTTCTACGCCGTCCAAAATCAATTTTCGACTTTGTTCACCCTGCTAATGCTATACAGACAAAAATTGGGAAAATTGTTTACAGTTCAATTGTTTAAAGCTAGCTACTAAGGGATGTACAAAGTTTGCATCAACTCTTCAAAAAATTTCCAATCGGAACTGTGCTCGAGTCTTAATTAGGTTGTGCAAATAAAACTCATCCATTTAATCAATTAGCCAATCCAATTTTAACGTAACTAATTACTCTCTGGCTCATGAATTAGAGCTTAGGACATAAACGGACACTGACCTTTCAATGTTATTACCTCCGTACTCCACGTTCAGAGTTCGGACACATGAGTGGCTGGTCGGGGCAGAATGACCTCGACTGGGTGAAGTCATTAGTCTGTATTCACCAGGCATTCGTTAGCTATTATACCAAACTGGTCTAAGCACAGTGGCGGAACTAAAAATATGTGGCTTTGTTAACATCGGCAAAGAGAAATATCCCGGTACCACCATAAGTATGGACTAATCATACGTATGATTAAAGTATTTCTAATAGCCAATACACACCACGCTTTCGAGCCTGAGGGCTGGATTCTAGAGCGAGGTGTGTATTGCGCATCCGCCTCGTTCTCGGCCCCTCAGAGTGTTTCGGGCTCCAAATGGCTCCAACGGGCCCAGCCCAAAAGCGTGGAAAGCATGGAAAGTGTGTACTGATTTAGATGACTGCTTTTTACTAACTCCGGATACGGTTTTGGCAATGGTAGTGAAGTGAATGCTAAATATAGTACGTCCCAGGTTCTTTTATCAGCGCCTAGAGCATTGGGTCTATACTATAACATTGTAGAATACCGGTTTTCTGCTGACAAAATAACCTGAGACGTACTTTAGTTTCCTTACTTTTCTTCGAGACAGAATATTCAGTCCTAGATCGCTGCGAAACCGCTGACGAAACGTCTACCAAGATGATTTTTGGAATATCAAAACTGTCAAAACAGAACAAAAACGTTCTTTTCACAACAAAATTAGTCTCATTCAAGTTTAACCACTTTGATCAGATGTCAACAGGAAAACGGTATTCTACATTGTTGCAGTGAATGTCCAATGCCCGAGGAGCTGACAACTGCATACCATTGACCAATATGTGAATGCCATCCCGTCTACGCCACTGTTTTGTACATGACTCAAATCCGAAGTGCTCGCAAATCGAAATGGACACACCAACAGAACCCGGTACCCGCAACCTGGAACCCGGTATTCTACAATGTTGCAGTGAATGCCAAATACCCGAGGAGCTGACAACTGCATACCATTGACCAATATATGAATGCCATCCCGTCTACGCCACTGTTTTGTACATGACTCAAATCCGAAGTGCTCGCAAATCGAAATGGACACACCAACAGAACCCGGTACCCGCAACCTGGAACCCGGTATTCTACAATGTTGCAGTGAATGCCAAATACCCGAGGAGCTGACAACTGCATACCATTGACCAATATATGAATGCCATCCCGTCTACGCCACTGTTTTGTACATGACTCAAATCCGAAGTGCTCGCAAATCGAAATGGATACACCAACAGAACCCGGTACCCGCAACCTGGAACCCGGTATTCTACAATGTTGCAGTGAATGTCAAATACCCGAGGAGCTGACAACTGCATACCATTGACCAATATATGAATGCCATCCCGTCTACGCCACTGTTTTGTACATGACTCAAATCCGAAGTGCTCGCAAATCGAAATGGACACACCAACAGAACCCGATGCAAATGATGGAGTTGAACGTACAGTGGATTGGCCAGTTGCACACCTAGACGTGTGTTGCGTTCGTGTACCAATCGACATCTGGCATTAACGGCTTAGCGGGAACCAAGGACGGAATATCCAATTAGGGTGCCCCATTAAGACCGCTGGGGTGGAGGGGTCATTTGTATTGGGGTGCAGCGTGTGTTTGTGGATTAGAGGGGTTAAACGCGCGACTTTTTAAAGCGACGTGAAAAATTTATGTGTCGGTGTTTTTAAAGGGAATATGTTGGCTTTTTTGGGGTTGAAGTTTGTTGAGAGTTACCTAACTGAAGGTGTTTTGCGGATTTTTTATTTTTAAAAGGAGCGTTACGTGCTTTCAAAAAACGGTCTTTAAGATTTGATACTTTGAATTTCGTAACCTTCCCACTTTATAAATAGTATTTTTTAAATAGTAATCTAACGAAATTTTTAAAAGCTGGTTAGCTAAGTTCAGGTGTTTGGTTCCTAAAGTAAATATTGTAGATTTGAAGTGATTTTTGAATAAAATGTTTGTGTACAGCTGTGTGTCTTTTTAACGGAAAATGTGAAAATATTCTTGGACATTGCCGCAAAACAAAGTAAGTTGCAATGTAAAGAATAATTCAGGAGTAACATGCAATGCCACTTAAATAACATGCCGTCAAATGACGACAACAACAATTTGGTGCACAAAACGATCACAGTAAAATATTTAATCTTTCAGCGATTAAGTCATTACACCTACAATTCTGTCACTCGGCAACCAATACGTAGGCGTCAAGTTACCAAATAAAATCCAGTTTCCCAAATTCCAACGAATCACAATCGACTGCAGATAAGGATAAATAACGAACACGCCACCTCAGCCATATCATTCCCCAAGTTAATAACGGTCTTTAGTTGCTATCTGGATCACCAAACGATAGTCGAATAAATAAAGCAAAAATAAAATATGTATTTCGAAGTGCTTTATGGCGTTCGGCACGTGTTCCCGGATGCTTTCCACGCAATCGCTGCTTTTCTTTTTCTGCTTTTTCCTCGCTTATCTGCCGTCGGGAAACTCGTCGAGTGCCACGAGCGGCGGAAAATGCAGCATTTTAAGAAGCAACGGTATTGGATAAGTAGTCTACAGCACGGTATTGCTAAGGTGTCTTAGGATAACCTATTTGATGCACATGGCTAGAACTTTAGAAATAAAACAGCTGTTACGCTATTTAAACTTATTTTGCAAACTTTCATATTTAAAATTTTATTTACTTAAATTTTTCACATTATCCTACACATGACACACATAGTCATAAGTTTTCAAAATCAGATGCGAAAAAGCCAACATAATTAAAATTTGCGTGTGGGCTTTAAATATTGGTAGGTTGGGAAATCAATGTGCTAATTACAAAAGGTAAAATCCGATACGCTCTTCTTTATACTTTTTTTTAGTTACCCCCTGGGCAGAGAACATTCCTATAGGACAACGTGTTCGTTTTTTTACATTGTGTTTTGCCTACGCTCAGAGATTTTTGCTCATTTTCGTTGATTTTCGAATAGGCAATACTATTAGCCCGAAAAAACTGGGTCTAACGTTGGAGCATTTATCATTATCACTTTTTAAACATTGCGTATTGCAGATTCTTTAACGATAATCAACGAGTTCAAGAATGCTAAATCCATTTACTTTCAACAACTCTGCCCGACGAAGCAATCAAAATGGTGCGTCTGCTCATACCGGACCCCTTAGAAGATTCTGACTGTACAAAATAATGCTGTGATTCCTTAGCAGCTTAGAATGTAAGAATTGCATGTTCTTGGGTGATTTTCCTCCTATATTCGGGCCACGCTTTAATGTGAGTGGGGCAGTGGCAATTTGGATGTGGAAACGGTCGTGGTACACCACAGAATGGCAACCATTGTATGTATGGACCAGACGTCATGTGATTTGTGTATTGTGATGGTTTTCGACACGTGATATCCGATTATTTTTGGATAGAGACTACGCCCTCGATTAATTTCGTTGGAAATCTTTGATTATGGATTCAAGTTTATGTGATGACGGATAATAAAAAGTAAAATGACTGCTACAGATCGCTAAGACAGCTGTTGTACAGTTTCTTTACTTTAGATGCAGCATGAACAAAGGTTGAATAACAGAGACAAGTATATAAGAGCTATTGGTTAAATTATTGATAATTTTGCTGGCATTTTGCCATTTTAAAAGAAGGTTCTTATTTTAGATATGCTTTTATGTGAAGAAATTGAACTAATTTGCGTGATTTTTGGTAGTGCAAGAAAAACGGGTATTTTTCTACCGCTGGTATATTCGTGAAAAAGAAGCATTATAAAATAACCGTCGTTTTTTCGAAGTACCTACCTACCAGTTTTTAATTGGCTTGCGAGACATCTAACAATTGACTTACAAAATCGAATGGTTTATTGATTGCATGACAAAAATAAGTTAATGCAATAACGGGTCTTACAACGTAAACAGCCTTAACAAGCCATCTCTTCCTTAATAAAGTACTTCAGACGTAAAAATGAAGTATCTGTTATATGTACGTATTTGATCTCCAACAGAATCAACACCAAAAGATCCATTATTGAACGAAAGTATTTTTTTTTAAACATGTATTAAATATTTTTTCATGTTCGTAAATTTTTGATACACATTTTTTTATTTAAAAAGTAGACCAAAAGTATTGACTTAAATAACGGTCAACATTCAAATAATGAACAATGATTTTCGATGTTTGAAATCAGTTTGCTTACATCAACACGCACGCATTCATATTTTTAATACCGGATACTAACAAAAGCGGATACTTTTCAAAATATCTGAAAATCACTAGCGCGACACTATATTGTCAATGTCTATTGCTACTAAATTTGGCACCATCGTTCGCGTCAATGACATCGGACACTAGAACTGAAAGAAGCTTATTCCAGGATTTAAACACTGGGAATTTACACGGTGTCAGAATTGGGTTCGCGATCCCTAATCCCTAGCACGGGTCTGAAAGTTAGGGATTTGAATGCCTGCTAGAGAGGCTGGGATCTGCAACAACACGGAACGAGATAAAATGATAGTGTTTTGAATTCTATGGGTTTGATTTTTAAAAGTTTTAAGATTTCAGAGAAATGAAAGGGTGGCTGGGGAAGATAGCAAGAATTGTCATAACTTAAATTGTTTGGTTTTATTGCTGTATTGGAAAATAAATATGGCCCTTTTTGGCTCAAGGATAATGTGATTATGAGGATAATGCACATTTTCTAGCCTCTTTACCTAGCCTCTCTATACTTTGCAAACTGATATCTGCTGAACCGAATCACTGTCCCTGTCAATAGGATCCATGTGTTAGTTATACCACGCCATACTGTGCCTATAACGCAAATCTAACTTTGTTTATGACAACGTTCATAAAAACATTTTTTCCCAAAAAAAAATTCATATAATTTGTAAGTCAGGATTGGGAAACGTAAAATCTTTTAAAATGTTGCAGAACATTCTGAAATTAGAATGACAGCAATTTCAAGTAGTCAATTATGTTTTTTCTCTTCATGCATAACAGAAAATATGCAAAATAAACAACTAAAAATAAACTTCTACTATTTTATTAAGAACGACGCTTTAGGCGACGCTAATTATTATTTTTGCGGGTGCGGTGGGGAGGGGGGGGGGGGGGTGTTTAGCCATTTTGAACGCTACAACAGAAAACGCTTCGAACCTGTTTTATTTTACAAATATCATGAACTACGGAACAAAATAACGGTACTCTCTTGTCAAGAGAATTGCTCCTGACGAATTGATTACCTACACAAAACTAATACTGAGATTCACCTTATGACCCAGTTGTCTGTACATCTATATCTGGATCTGGATACAGAAATAATTGTTAGCTGTACTACATGGTTTGCAAGCGCAGGAATCCTATTTCATCCAACTAAAGTTTTACTTCATTATTTGAATACAGCATCTGTTCCGTAATCTGGATAATCTCCTGTCACACAACTTACTCCACAAGCGTAGAGGTAAAAGTGTCACTTTTATTTTATTTACTGACGGTATTATAAATGTTCGTGTATTTATAGAAAAAACTGCGTATTGTTCAAACTGTCTCGCATTTTTGTTATATTGTTTTATTTTACCACTGATTAGATTTAGCATAGATTGAGAGCATTGCCCTTTTATCTTTAGTAATATTATAGTTGTCTTTGTCTGTGCTGATTTTCCATGGTTTTTTTGTGAAAATCTGGAAAAAAAATAATAAGTTATCTATTTTACCTTTTTCTTGTTTGTTAATTACATCGTATGCCATTTTTTGTTTATAATTTTTGGTTGGTTCTAGGATGTTGCCTACGAAAGGAAGAGCTAAAATACACAGTGCAAACGGTAAAAGGCTGTCAGTTTCAATTTGAACTTTTGAATTTTTTAGCTAAAATTGTCCATATTGCTAAAATGTTTTACAAAACAATCTCATCTTTCTCTGGTTGAAATACGACAGTAGACGTTGTTATATATTTGTTAGTTTGAGTCTCCTATTTCAAAAACGGTGATACTTGAACAAAAATGTGGCAGATATTAAAAAGCACATAGAAAAGAATTTACACTTTACTAAATTATAATCAAAGAAAGGCATACCATGTAGTTAACAAACAAGAAAAAGGTAAAAGAGATAACTGATATATTTTTTTTACCAAAAGAGAAAATGTGTACGTCCCTTGGTACTCGATACGTAGAAAAATGTATGAAATTCCCTGCGGGCAAGCATCATAATTACAATTTATTACGCGCGTAATATAAAACCCACGCACAGTCAATACATTTGAGACTTGCAAATTCGCGGATTGAAATCTATATAACCAACTGTATCTTTCCGTAAAAATATGAATTATGAAAATTAATATAAATCTACACACAGCTCCAGGCCTATACGAACACATTACTATAGTATATTCAAAGTAAACACATAAGGATTCAGTTGTAGCTCTTCGGCTTCAGAGCTCCTTGAGAGCTCATCAATAGAACTCTTCATTTTTGCTGAGTAAAACTTGCGACTTTCAACCAAAAAGTATAAAAATGTCAAAATTCACGTTACGCACAACGCGTTCTTGTAGTTATCTTATAACCTATCCCCATAAACGAAATGAAATCTCAGAGTGCATGATATAGCACAGCACACTTCAAAAACTTAACCGAAAAGTCAAGCCGCTTGAATTATGATTTACTCTCTTGCCCTCTCGTGCGCGTATATTTATGGACGTAACCTAACACTGGCGGCGAATTTATGTGAACCGCTTCGCCAGGACTGTGCCAAAATAGATATTAGATGTCTTGTCCTGTGTCATAATGTTGTGTTCCCGTCGTGGCTCTTGATATAACCACTTTATGTTACTTTCAGGATGGAGCTTATAAATATCTATCAATGACCTTGAAATTTGGTTATGAGCAACAGTTATCTAGCGTCATTTGTTTTTAAGTCTACGGATTGTAGAGCCTTTTATGATTATCATGCAATATATACTTTCTCAAGTAAGAGTGCGACTTTTGCATCTTGGTTTTAAAATAAGTATTTTTTACTTTCACAACAGTCGCCACCTTTCAAAATGTCGTCCAATGTACTATAAACGAGGAAAACGAAAATATGTTTTAAGAGTAACAACAATAGCTCTTAAATATGCTGGTTGTTTGAGTCTATAAATTAATAAATTGTTACGCGAACATCGCTAGCCGCAAGTTTGTCCTGCCAGCTGCGTCTCTAGGAATTCGGGCGTGGAGGAGCCGAATTTGCTCTGCGGGCTGCGTTTAGGAGTGTACTCGTAGAGGAGCCGAGTTTGATCTGCGGGCTGCGTCTAGGAGTTGAAGCAAGAAAGCACAAAATTTTCTCTGCGGGACTTACGATTTTTCAAGCAATTGTGTATTGAAATGGATGCAGTTTATAACCTACTTCTTTTCCCAGTTTCTTCGTTAAGAGTTAACGTAACTGAGCAAGTATTTGAGCTAATAGATGAGCTTAAACTTCTTTTTTAGGTATATAGGAGTTGGACTTCTCAGCCGGGCTATACAATAAGGATTGGATTATGGGTTTGTGTTTTTTGTGGACATTTTTGGACAGTTGAATAATCTCAATCTGTGGACGAATAGAAGGAATACAAATATCTTGAGATTTACATGCCTTGAGAGCATTTATGAGAAAGATCCAAAGAAGTATCAAATTTTGTTACCAAAGGCGAAAACAAGGTAAACCAGGAAAAGGAGTTTTGAAGCATTTGTGCGCAAAGGAAATGAATTCTGTCTTTATTTTCCTGAACTCAGCGATCTAGCGATAGATTTAGTTTTTTATTTTTATTTATTTATTTTGTTTCTTTCTTACAAAAAACCCAAAGATACATTTATATTATTTCATTTAAAATTTTGTGATTTTTGCTGAATTTTTTAAACTAAATAATGATTGAGGACCAAAATTTAAACACAATATTGTATACAAAATACTATGCACCTTTTGAGTTGAGATATATTAGTAAGGGGGAAATTATATTCTAAACATTTATGAAAGCGGAAATTGAGCAAAAAGGTTGGGAACTCGTAGTCTACAAGTTTTAAAGTGTTACCACAGATGGCTCGAATTGCCTGGTTTGTTTTGCGTGCTGCGTTTAGTAGTTAATGTGTTGAGTGTTGGATTTAAGAAATGTGTTCAGCAGTTTAAGCGAAAAAGAACTGTGTTTTCTCTGCGGGCTGCTGCCAGAAGCAGCTCTGACATTTTTGAACGATTGTTCATGTCATATTTCCCACCGACAATGGATACCGGATTGCAAAATAACGGAAATGTTGTGGTTTAGTGACTACTATTTCGGTGAGAAAAACAAGCGCTAAAATGCCCGCAAAGTTCTTCAGCGTGCTTCAAACGAGAACAATACTTTACGTAGTAGATTATAATACCAGCCGCCTCCAAATTTTCTCGAGCGCACACGAAGATTTACTATATCAACTGTCATGTCGTGGCAAGGAAGGCTTGGCGTGGTTATAGACCAGTCGGCTATACACACGACACGCCCCATGCTGTGCTTTCAATTTATCTTGTCTACATTCCAGTCTATAGCCACTGTATGTGGCATGAGTATGGTGGTACGAGAACCGTGTGACAACAGCAATGTCACGTCAAACATTTTATACTTCTTGGTTCTTTCTCTCTGTCAATGCCATTTGAGATATTGTCAAGTCTCGTGACTACCTCTCGTAAGGTGACGACGGCGATGAATCAGAACGAAAAGTGGAAAATATGTGAAGACTTTGTGGTGTATGAATCGTGGAGGTATATCTTTAGATGTCAGACGGTGGGGGTGGTTGAAGTCACCCTTTGCTACTACCTTAGTACACCCACGATGAACTAGAGTAAAATTTCACTTAAAAATGACAACTTTTTAAAATTTAAGTTGCTTATGATGCTGCTCAAAATGATACAGAAAAGCTGCAAAAGCGTGCTATAATTTTAAATAACTAAACTGCGAGGTACGACCTTAAAATAAGCATTAAAAAGCTAATTTTAACATTACTTTACAGATATGGTAGCAAACTTCTCAATGCAGATAACGCTTGTTTCTACCTTTATATCACGTTATCTTAATAAAAAGTGTTAAGTAGTGCTAATTAAGAAAGAGATTAGTACTTTCATATCTAACACGCAGTCAAAATCGCCATTCATATTCTGTTTCTTTTATAAACTTAACCTAAATATGAACTATAAAAATCGTTTTACTACATCAACCCAAATATTCCAGGTAGGTACTGTTGGCAGCAAAACACGTAGCTGCAGATTTCCGTTTCACAATTTATTGCTATGTGCGAGCATGCATGGGCGCTGTACGAGCCCCAAAATGATAAACGAATCAAGACAGGTCTGAAATTGAAATTTAAAACATTGACCATTGTTTATTTGCATCTCTTCATCATGTCGTTTCGAGCAAAATGAAATTGTGTATTTCCGGTTTCAGAATAAAATATCTTATGTTGTTTCAGCGTGACGTTTGTTTCGTGTTTGTTTACGACAAAACACAATGGCCTACGCATGTTTTGTATTTTGATTCCTTTCTCCTCTGCTCAAAAACATGGTTTGGACCGGTAGTTTATTTGACAATAACCAATTGCATGGAATAAATAAAAGCACAATGTTTTTAAACAATAGTTATATTTTTAGAGTAATTCATGGGTGATAACCTGATACGTTTTCATAAACATGACACTTAAAATTACTTTCTACGTTATGTTACAAAACTGAGTGATGTTATCTTCAAATAACCCCACCTTGTCTATAGAGAAATTTTTTTTTGACAAAGCTCGTTACCTGAATTTAATCTGATTGTAGTACCTAATTTTTAGTTAGCTACCCGGAATTATTTTAAATTTTAATGCAATTCAATGATACTTTAAAATATACCGTTACCGTTTGCTACACTTGTAGCTGGTAGTACGAATTATTGAACCATAATAATTTTTGTTCATATCGAGGTCAACGATCAAGACCAGCTGTTCCCAATATCCGGTGTTTTCCCCAGCATTTCCGTTCTGCCAGTCGTAAAGTAGACACAGCGAGACAAAGAGAAAGGTAGACAACGACAAAGAGAGTTTCATCGTTGCTTCAGCAAAAAAAGTTCAAAACGGAAAACGTTGGGAATGTAACTGTTTTCAAAGTTGAGTCCAAAATCGTTTGAAAAGCATTCGAAAACAATGTGATGTTGATCAGAATAGATATGCGTTTCGTTGTGGTTGCAGCTTTTAGCGAGGATTGGTACTGGCAGTTCACAGCCACTCAGCATTTGAATTAGTGTGTTGATTGTTTTCTCTGTATAAAAAATTCAAATTTTGAAATATTGAATCCTAAAATAACATTTTTAGATTATTGTAATGACGGCCAATTGCACCAACGTCATAATCATAGATTACCTCCTTGATCGTTGATTATAATTTGGTATGGTGTTTTTCCACTGAAATCGTCAAATTATATTGGACTTAAACTCAAATAAATTTTATTTATTTATGATTATTTTAATTAATATTATGGTCGATATAATATAATAATTAATATTACGAATCGATTAATTTAATTTGACAATCTCAATAGTAAAACATTATACCAAACTATAATAAACGATTAAGGAGGTAATCTATGAATAGAACGTTGGTGCAACTGGCCATGAACCAATAATATTTTAATTCATGTTGTTACTGTAATTGTTATAGCTTAATTAAGCATCGAAAAATATTTAGAACAGTCTAGAATGTCTAGACTTTTCAGCTATGTTCTCGCGACAGCAGTTGCACTATAGTTACGTACAAAAAAGGAAAGAGTTTTTTAGTAAAAAGTTAGAGCATGTAGAAACAGGAGAACGAGGTGGGTAATAATTCGCCAAAGAGTTTTAGGGTTACGCTCCCGCCCCCCCCCCCCCCCCCCACCTTTTTGTTCCGCATGTAGAGAGTAGAAAATCTGTTTGAGTTCCCTGCCCTTTTTTGTACGTCGAGTTCAATAGTTTTGCATGCACCACTGTATTTTTGATGGCCTCCGGAGCTGTCTGATATATCAAACGGCAATTTCAAACGGGATTCTCATTCAGTTCACCCCTATTTTCTATTTACTCAATATGTACGGTGCCTGTTGTGCTCTAAATATCTGCAAGTTTTATTGTAACAAGCTTTTTTTTTTGGTTTTTGTCATGTATAGCTACGAACTACATGGCTATTTTGTGCAAGAAAGATGTCCAGTGTACAAACTAAAATGCTCTATTAAGCATTAAAACACCAGTTTTAAGAGTTGTATTAAACCACTGCTTATGATAGGACCAGAGAAGATAGAGTATAGTAAATAAATACAAATGTATTAAAATAAATCTATACTGATGTCATTATTTCGGTTTTTGGCCTTTTTTATATTTTATTCATATATAACGCACAATAATGCATGTACCAAGTAACTTAAATATTTTATCAATGCAATAAAAAAATATGTTTTCTTTCAACATTTAGGTAGAAACAGAACTCTGACGACCTTCCAAAAATCAATAGAGGACGTGTTTAAAATTGTCTAACCTGATTTGAGTTGACTATTGCCTCCAAATATCAACTGGGAGGTGAATGAATTTGACGAAAAATTTGCAAGTCATGGTTGGCAGCAAATCAATATCTCCCCGCAGTTTGTGTGTAGATAAATAAGTTTTAAAAAATCACAAAAGTAGAGATATTGACATACATTTTCGTACCTTAAGAAATGACAAGTGTTTGAACTACCCATTTCAGAAAGAATAAATTTTCGGTAGGCGAGTACATTGCAAGAAATATCTTCGTCTCAGCTCGGATTATTTAGTTAGATATTCACGATGAAATCGTCAAAGAATTTGATTGACTTCAAACTTGACTTTTCGCGCTGATATTTCCTCTTTTGAATGTGAGGAAACTTGTGTGATGTTTTTTACCTCAATGGAGTTTCATGAAATGTATGTTTATTTTACTTTCCCTTTGCGTCCTCAAAATGCGTCAAAAACAAACTGTAGAACATTCAAAAAGTTGCAGCCAGAATAAAGCCAAACTTTTTTGCAGATCTCAATAAAAAATTTATTCTTCAAATAGGAGGCTGCAAATTTTCCCGTTGCCTTATCCACTATGCGTGTCACTGGATTTGAGTAGGAAAAAGTATCGTTTGTTCAATGTAGGCTCTAAAAGCTATGAATGCTTTGACGGCTATGAAGGCTATGAATGCTATGAATACTATGAAGGCAATGAAGGCTATGGATGCTATGACGGCTCTTATTGCTATGAAGTCTATGAAGAATATGAATGCTATGAATGCTATGAAGTCTATGAAGGCTATGACGCTTTAAGGGTTATGCATGCTATTACGGATATGAAGGCTATGACGTCTATGCAGGCTATGAATTCTATGAATGCTATGAAGGATTTGAAGGCTATGAAGGCTACGAATGATGAGCCATCATTTTCATAACTTGTACTCGTTGTTTACCCAAAGACATGGATGTAAGTTTCGAAGCCGAATATTTTAAGCAGCAATTAACCTTATTTACAGATGAGCGTAACAGCCTCACTTGACAAGATTAATTGACGTGGAACGTATTTTAAACGATCACCGCATTTTCGCTTGAGTATCTTTTTGAGTGTTTCAAGGAAGAAAATGGGTTATTTGTTATTCCAGAAACAATGCAGTGGTTAACAAGCATCTTTGTTAAAGATAACGATCATAATTTCGGTCAAACAACCGTGAGAAAAAGAACACAATAACCCGAGATTGATTTCACTGATACAGCGATCATTCCAAAAGCAGGGACAGTAAAAGACGATAACGGAGTGATTAATAACATTTATATCACAACATTTCGACAGTTTGCAACATAATCTACTTTTAATCACTAGCAGATAGCAAGTTTCCTAAAATCCGGCGAAAAATAAGTTCGTGACCAAGCTATAAAAATAACTCACGTAGCGTGACTCATACTGCAGCGAAGAAAAGGAAAAGCCTCAGTCATCTTAATGAGCGAAACGGAAAAAAAGGAAAGAAAAAAAGAAAAGTTTTTTCTATTTTGCTGTGATTGGCCAATAAATTATGGGCATAACATGCACCTTTTCCACCAATAGCTCTTAAGAGTAATAGTTTACTCAAGAAAGAAAAATAAAACACTGTCATTTAAACAAATAGCTGCACTTAATACGTAACAGGGAAATTGTCTGCTAACATTTTTGTTATTTTAAATAAATCTGAACTACTCTGCTCGATTGAAAATAAGGTGGACATAAGACGCAGCCTAACTTCTGTTTCTACCCTTCTGAAACTCACCTTTAACTAGAGTTTATGTCTATAATGTCTCCAATTGAGTCAAAAATCGGAGAGATTTACAAAACGGTATAGCAAGCAATTTCAGTTTCAGTGTGAGCATTTGTAGTACCGTTTTCTGGACAGCGGTAAACATTTTCGACCGACTTTCAATCCCTACAAGCAAAAAGTATAGAGGACATCCCAGCGAGAATGTGAAAACTTCTATATAGCTGGACCACTTTCACAATTTTCTTTTGCCCATCAAACCTTAGCGGCCGTTCAAAGTGAAGATTGCTGATAAGAAGTGAAAGAAAATCCACGTACTTTGCGAGATTTCGACGAGATTTCAGCCGAGAGGAGATGGCCATGGTTCAAAGGCAAAGTGATGGGACAAGGAAAAAACATTTAGACTTTATTTTCTGACTTGGCATTGAAGATGCCTAGGTCGAAGATTTGTTGCCCCGTTTACAAGAAGGGGTATTGTTTGCGTTGCTTCTCAGAGAAGTTGCATTTGAAATTGCAGGTTTGTCCGGGGCATATTAAATCGTTAGTGGCAACTTTGTAAACTAAATGAACATAATACCTTGTGCTTATAGGGAACATGGGAGCACATATGCATTATATTTTAGGACTTACTGCTGCTATAAACTAGGCAAATAGTTCTAAAACCTTTTATTAAATTTCCTATACTCATGTCTACTATTTCCTATCTTTAGAACTAGTTTAGTAAAAAAATGTTTCAAACTGGGAATTGAATGCCAAATAAAAGTCTCACTATATGTCTTTCTAAGTTCTAAAGCTTATTTTTCGAGAATTTTACAGGAGGCATATGAGAAAATTGGAAAATGTTCAGGTGCCTAGTGATGTTTAAGTTAGGTTCTATTTAAAGATACAAAACCACTCTCCTAAGGGGAAATTGGTGTATGAGCGCCTGATGTTTGTGGGGCAAGTGAAAGTATAGGCGCTGAGATACGAACAAGATCAATAGACAAAAGCTAAAAGTAAGTAAATACCAAAACAAGAGTACTGTTATATTGCGAAAACACGGACAACCAACCAGAATGGGAAAAAAAGGCGTATAATTTTATTAATTTAATAACGTTATGCAAGTTCTAAAACTTGAAATGTATAATTATAATATGCCTACAAGAAAGATCTTAATTTGCTCTTGACACTTCAAGTCAAATTATTTGCTTAAAAAATGACACTTAATTGAAACCGTCCAGCCAAAACCCTTCATCTCTATTGCTCTTCCAAGAAGGGTCAGAGCCATTTCGCAGACGGGACTTTGAGAATTCGGCTATCTACCCTTTTTACACCACCCGCAGAATCTACATTTCATCTCAGAAAGTGACATAAAAGTTGCAAATTTATGGTCCAGCGCCACGCGGAGATCAAACTTAGGATAAGTTCCATCATTTCTTTGATGTTTCACACGAAAGAAAAAGTTTACAAGTGATACTACTGCCATTCCGACTCGAGGAAACTTTTACCCCCAGTGGAAATTTTGACCAGTGGCGCTACATGAGGCTTTTTCTATTGGATGAATTGAGTATAAAATCGACAGTGTGTTGCATATGTTCATTTGTCAGCATCATACCTAATTCCCATACAAGCTTCCCAAAGATCATGATGCGTACTGGAGCTACAAGCTACATATCAAATTGATTATTAAGGTTGTTCATTGATAATTTATAAGGTTGATTGAAGAAAGATTCCTTTGAATTTCTAAAATATGTCCCGAGATTCTGAAATATTCAATTGGTTTTCAAAAGTGTACGGATTTTGAATATATATTTGTTTCGACTCGATCCGATTACGGGTGTGGCCTGTAAAATGTATCCAGTACGAGGTGAATTCTTTATATGATTTCCAAATTCTTTCCATGTACTTCGTTTCATGAACCGGCTCAACAGAGTTGTTTTAAAACTCTTGGAGGTAATTGACGGGTGGAATTTTTCGAAATGCAAATGTTGTCAATTGGTTGTCCGAAGCGCGAAGATTCGGAAAATATAGGTTTCGTCGCGATCCGAAGAAAGGTGTGGCCTGCCACGTGTATCCAGTACGAGGTAAAGAAAGCAGTCCAAGTTCACAGCTCAATGAACAGACTTAAATATCAGTAACCGATACAAATGAAGGCGAAAACATTTGTGTTATCCAGAAGAACTTCAGAACTGCCTGTTTTTACTTAATTGAAGCAAAAACATTGTGAAACCAATTGGTTATGAGACCAAGGAATTTATCAAAAATATAAGGACTAATTTTTTGGCAGTTTAAGTGTATAGTCCACCACTGGTAAAAGAATAAAATTCGCTCAGAGAAGGAAGTTTAGAGTATCAGAGGCCTCTGTAAGTCTTAGCTTCTGTTTGAGGCTGCTTCCACAAACAGCTGTAGTTTGGCGGACATTTATAAATCAAGATGCCCGCTTTTTTATGAGACACCTAGACAGCGAGCTTTTCTTTTTTTAATAGCGTCTGTGTTATTTATTTGAGTGTCTGTACACCTGTTCGGCAATTGCGCTAAGGTTGGTTTCTTTCAGGAAAGCAGTTAAGGTATGAGTTTACTTTTAAATTACAAAGCGAAATATTCTTCCGGAAGCTGGATGCACAATTCAAAGAGAAGAGCTAGCCCTACTCTCGGGATAAATAGAGATAAATAATCAATCATAGACGACGTACGCAGCATTTCACGGTTTACTAAGATAGTAATAACAAACATGACTCTAGAGTATGGAATATTTAACCCTGGGCAGCGATCAAGTAAATTTTCGATCTGATTTCACTAAAAAACATTTGATTTCAGATACCAGTGTCAATGTTAAGCCATAGGCAGTGAAATCGAAAATGAATTATTTGTACTTCACACTAATTTATCCTGATTGGTTATGAAGTCAAATAATTGATAGTTGGAATTAAGTTGGCTATTACTATCAAGTTTCAACGAATCTGGTCCTAGAAGCTGGGAGGGCATTAGCACATAAATAAGTTATTATGCTCCATGCCATTTCACAGCTGAAAAAGGAGGCTGGAATCTCATTAATCCGTTTCTCTGTCGATTGAGGAGGAGGCATATGTATTTGTAAACTGTCCTTGACGTCTGTGTTAATTTTTGTAGCAGTGTTGAAACACAACAGGTATCTTTATACTGCAGCAAGTATCCGTCAATTGAACCAAACCGGGGGAACCCTTTGTTCATCCTCGTTGAAGCTAAACAACAACAAATTTGTGAATTACATTTTTTATTTGAGTTTTACTTTTATCATAACTCTCTTAACTTTCCCTAGGTACTCTGACGGGAACCTGTGAACATCCGTAAACTTCCTGTTGTTCTCGAGTTAATTACCTCTCTCCTTATTTCGTATCAAAGAGGCTTACGCAATATAATCCTTGATAATTGCATAAATAATAGGCTTACATTGTTTGGGAACAACGCGTCGCCTCAAAAAGCATCAAAGATTGGTTACATTATACACACTCTGTTGTCGTTACAGCTTTATTTGCAGGACTGTCAAAAGAATTGAGCTCAGGAAAGTTTATTGGAACTAAAAGACAGCTGTTCGAAGTTATTATAATCTAGGTTGGCCTAAAAAGGAAATTGCAAATTAGGGAAATGTGGAAATTTAGGAGATTAAATTCAAAAATTTCCCAGATGCTAAAGTTAAGGTTTCCTCCCAAAGTATTAAGTTGTGATGCCACGCCAATGTTTTAAGAAAATTGTGTGTCGAAAAGTCGAGCTATTTTCATAGAGTTTTGACAATCATGGGAAACTTTATGAATAATTAAACTTTTGAGAAGTGTTTTTCTCGCTTTTTCTCGCTTTTGAACATGTTCCTCGTCTGAGCTATTATGGCCTGGTTGATTCTCCATTTAATGTTCAAGAAGTTATCTAAAACAATAGGAACAAAACAGCTTTAATTGACACATTAAGCAACCCATTCGCACAAAGCACACAATTGTTACCTCAAACTCAAACGCATGTAATTATGCAATTACACGAAACCTGCCACTTGTGGTCCTTTTGAGTAGAACTACAGAATGGCTTTGTGTATCTGGTAGCATTTGTGTCGCAATGATGAGCTTCGTTTAGTGTAATACAGTTTTGGTCTGAGAACAGTCGCCTTTTCTGCATTTAAAACCACTTTTTTTCTGAAGTATCTTCGTATCTAGTTCATTCTTAACAAGCAAATTGAATTCAAGAAGTTGTTAAATAATCCCCTAGCTTGTTTGTTTACATGTGTATCCACTTATAACGTGAAAACATACACGCACATTATTTATGCTGTAAGAGCTGGCACGGCATACTGGTTGCCTATCCCGTACCAGAGCTGGGAGAGCTGGCACGGCAAATAGTTAACTATCCCGTACCGTAGCAGTGAGAGATGGCACGGCACACTAGTTGCCTATCCCTTACCGAAGCAGTGAGAGCTGGTACGGCAAACTAGTTGCCTATCCCGTACCGGAGCAGTGAGACCTGGCACGGCATACTAGTTGCCTATCCCTTACCGAAGCAGTGAGAGCTGGTACGGCAAACTAGTTGCCTATCCCGTACCGGAGCAGTGAGAGCTGGCACGGCATACTAGTTGCATGTCCCGTACCGGAGCAGTGAGAGCTGGCACGGCACACTAGTTGCATATCCCGTACCGGAGCAGTGAGAGCTGGTACGGCAAACTAGTTGCCTATCCCGTACCGGAGCAGTGAGAGCTGGTACAGCAAACTAGATGCCTATCCCGTACCGGAGCAGTGAGAGCTGGCACGGCAAATAGTTACCTATCCCGTACTGGAGCAGTGAGAGCTGGAACAGCATACTAGTTGCCTATCCCGTACCGGAGCAGTGAGAGCTGTCATGGCATACAAGTTGCCTATCCTGTACCGGAGCAGTGAGAGCTGGCATGGCATACAAGTTGCCTATCCTGTACCGGAGCAGTGTTCGAAGGATGAACGCTTTGCGAGCAGTTATTACTAGCGCGTGTCAAATATAAAATATGAAATCCACCCGTTGATTTTAATCAATGTTTCTGTAAGCATGTTTTAGTTAGGGTTCACTTCTGATTTCACTTGCATTTCGTTAAAACACTTTTTTTATAAACGAGTCCTTTCTGCATAAAAATAATATATTTGATGCCGTTATAGATAAACGCTATGCGAGCAGTATCACATTCAAGGATGAGCGTGTCTTATGAGATGGAGCAACTCAAAGAGGACGAAATCCAAAAACAAATCTACACAGGTATTTTAATTGACATTTCTTTTTACCTTTCTGAATTCGGTTAATAGATTTCATTACTATATGTGCGTAAACATATCGTAAATGTTTATATAGTACAACTTGCTGGCGTGGTTGTGTTTTATTATCATAAATAAACTCGATTTCAAAAAGTCACTAAGCCGATGTCACACAATTGTTCCATTAGGCTACATACTTATCTATCATCAATATTCATAACCTAATTACAAACACTTATTGTACCAATTTGCCTGAAGCTTGATAAGTTTCGGCATTAATTATCGCAGCGGTCTATCCAAGTTTGTTAGTACCGCAGGTTATTGCTCTTTCCAAAGATTTACGAGTAGGTCATAAGGGCGACCCCATAGCACGCAAACCGAAGCCACCAGGGCAAATTCTTGCACGATCGCTGACTCAAATATTATTCAAGTTCAACCGACCCCTTTTCAGTTGTATGAGATTGTTTAAAAATAGAAAAGGTGGGCCAGCAAGTCATACCTCTGTGATTTCTAAATCATTCGTTTTCAATATCACTGCCTATGGTTTAACATGGGCACTGATTTGAAGTCGAATGAAAAAAGTTCCCTCAAATGTGTGTCAAATTTGTGTCACCTTGCATTTCCATTGGACTTGAAGAAGACAGGTTACTTTTTTTTTGAGAATTTTATTTTGTAGCAACTTAATGCTAATACAATAAATGCATTTAATTGTTTCACAAGAAACAAATGTATCACATTGTATTCACCTTTTGATATCAGTGCACTCCTCTACGCCAGCAATCAGTATACTATATTTAACATTATTATACCTTTACAAAATAGACTACTACAGGAAACTGATTTATGCAGTTTCCTGTGCATTTTTGCATCGTCATACAGGGTTTTACAAAAATCTTTTCCTTGAGATGTGATGGCACTCTTACCTTTTTCATTTAAAAATAACTTTCAAGAAATGCAGTTCGATAGTGCGGCCAACAAGCAGCAAACCCAATTTTTTTAAGAGTTTCTTAACTATTTATTCCGAGGTATTGAATATTGCTAAGTTTTTTTTTTTTTTTTCTACATCTGTGCATTTTTCTGAGAGAAATACCTATTGTGTTAAAAATGTTGTAAACACTTATAATGATACAGGACTTTGTATACTACGCATGGTTGCCTTACGTGCTCTTCAAGTCTCCCCTGTCCAGTTCTCCACCCCATGTCTTAAATACGTCATATTAACCGATTAAACTTGCTAGAAACTTGTCTAGCCCGTGAGAGAAGATACCACTGCAGGGACTGCCCCCTTTTGTACTACCAACTCGTGAATTTTAATTTTAATGGCGGGAAAACAAAACACTATTTCGGCTACCAATAAAAAAATTACAACATGAATCTATTTCAAAATTATGAGTAAAAATATCAAAGAATAAATAGTTGAGAGAAAAAAACATAAGCTTTGGTAATATTATAAGGTATAAAAATGATGACAGGATTTCAGTTTTGTCAAATTGGCGGTTATGTAAGCTAAAGTGACTACTAGCGCTCCCAGCGGAATGGTATCTTCTTAAATAAAACTAAGTATAGTTACTATGTTTCTGTTATGAACATTTTGTGAGGGCTTTGTGTTTGTCTCAATTTTTTGACAAAAGGTATTACAAGAAGTTTAAGTTGCGTCTAGTTTTCTGTGCAGATGAAAAAATATACCGATCATACCCAGCTGACCCGTGGAATTCAAAGTAATGCGATTGAAATGAGCTCAATAATGTATGACTTGTCTGCATCCATTAAACCGTATTCGAAAAAGAAAAAATTAAAACAAAATAAATTTCCTTTTTCTGTTCTTCGTTTCAACTGTATTCCAGATCGAATTTTGTATTGAAAAGTTTTATGCTAAGTTTCTAACGTAACACAATTATTAGATTACGTTCTGAAAAGTTATATTTTATCATAAATTGAATTTTAGAAATACTGGCACACTCGTTTTCAAGTTATTATCGAATTTAAAACATTACAGTGCAATTTACAAACTTATATCTAGACCTAAATGAGCTAGCTACACAAAAAAATGTAAAATTGTAATTTTATCCTTTCCAACATCAGTTTTCTTCATATTATATTTGATAGGAACAAATACGTATATCTTTTTTACTTTTCTTCGTTATATAAATATTTAAGCCACCGCCATCAATAACCAATGATGACTTTAAAATATTGGATGCGAGTATGTCTACTTAAGTTAACTCATACTATGTTCCCATCTGCAACATTATAATAATGGGAAGAGAATTTTAAATCTTGTATAAAGCTAATAAATTTTCTTCTTCCAGGTCAATTTCATTTCCAACGGCAATTCGCGTTTTTTAAACCTGTTACTCTCGACAGTGGGCTGCAAGTAATGTGATGTTATACCACATAATATTCACTAGATTTATAGTACTGAGCTGTTCTGAAGATCCGGATGTTCGTGTGTCTTCGAACCGCATCACGGAAATTTGAGTGATGTAGAAATAAAATTACAGCATGGCCAATATTTCATCCCTGATGCAAATTTTCTATCTTAGAAAGTAATCCAAATAAAGTAAATTCAATGTTTTTATTCTTCGTGGGTTTCTGATTCAATATGTGGAACTTTTTACGACGAACGCATGATTATGTTATTAATGATTTGTTATGAATAGATTAACCTTATGACAGAAAATTAACCTAAGTTGACTCATTTCCGTCCTAACAGGGACAGATAATACCGGGCATAGGATTATTTCACTTATCTTATAGCCTCTGTGATGAACCTTGATTATTTCAAATACTATTTCTAAAATTTTAAAAGCTACTATAATTATGATTTGCAAAATGATCTAAAATATTTCTAATAACTTTTTATCCTCGTGCCAAAGGGAAAAAAATATAAATGAAATAATGCGATTTCTTTCCCAACATGTTTCTTTCAAAGAAAATAAAGCTTAAACATTTATACGCCTTAGCCAGCGAATTTGCTTAGGTATAATATAGGGGTGCACGACTAGAGAAGCTAGTTATACGTTAAGTTGAGTAAAGTGGTAAAGTTTTAAGCTGTTCAAAGCATAAGTGAACTTCCATGCACCTGTCCGAACCAATATTCCAACCCTGGCGCTTTTCCTACGTTTTTCCGACGCTTTTCCAAGCCTAGGATCAGGCTGGTACAGGCACCGAGACAGCCACTAGATTTTTCCACATATGAAAAAACATGGCGCGTTTTTGCTATATTTATTTTACAATGAAAACCGAAGTGCATTTAGCGTTTTTGCTTACATAAAAAGTGCAGTTACCAACAAAGCAGTTGTCCAAATTGGCTGCAACTTGCGTTTTATTATAATTAAAGGTAACGTTTTACAATTATTGTGACATTAAGGGTTTGACAGCAAATGTTTGACATTTTAGAGATCTTATTTTTGATAGGTATTATGTGTGAACGAGAAAACTGTTAGGAAAACCCATTAAGTTTTCTTTAAATATTGAGATTTATTTAGATTTATGCAAATACGGATAATTGTTACATGCACCTATATAAACGACATGTGTTAAATTGCAAAACACAAAAAATGTACGTTGGTGATATTCAAATGAATCTGAAGTGGCAAAAAGGTATTTTAAGTGTTTTAATTTTTCTTATACGAACTACAAATATTATTTCTTAGCTTTTCTTCTGTTAAGATGAGAAACCTTTTCAAAGTCATACCTACTTAAGTTCCAATAGGGAACATAAGCCAATAGAGAGATATTAATTACAAAATAACTATTTTTTTCATTCAGAGCTTGGGCTTAACCTTCTTTCCTCCACAACGCAAACCCATAAAAATAACAAATAAATTAAGATTTTATTTTATTCTCCACTTCCTAAAACGTCTGTAATTAATTTTAGCAAAAGTGCGCACAAAGAAATAATTTTTATCACTTTCCCTTCATCGCCAATAAAGTGTAACACAATAAAATTCCGTCTGGAATTTTTCCCAAGCTGAATGTAGGAGTGAATCCTTTAATCGGATCCCCTATTACTTATTCACGACCTTGCACTTTTCGATATTACTATCACGTCTTTTCAATTAAAGATAAAAGTATAACGTAGTTAAAACTGGCACTGGCACCACCCTTATATCATAAAATCCCGAGTTATCAATTTTTTATTAGGGTTAGAAGTGCACATTTGCTAGATATATTACATCATTAATCAGAAGGAAATTACGAGTAGCTGTTTTTAGCTGGCTGCTTTCACAAGCTTAAACATGAACATAGACGTAATGGTGTTTACATTTGAAGATTATATTATTTTATTGCCACAAAAAACCGGATTTCATCACTTCTATGCCTCCCGACATTTTATTTTAATTTACGAACTACTAGTATGATAATTTTTATTCCTTACAAACATGCTTATTTCATTTTAATTGAAGTGCCAATATACATTTTTGAACGAATTTTGTTCAGTTAAAAATATAAAAATTTTGAGATACGATATTATAAGTAAATATAAGAAACTCAATACTTATGTTATGTATGTTTGGGTACTTACAAAGTTGTGACTTTTCTCTATTTGTTGTACGGATAGTGATATTTTGTCCTCTTACCTGAAAGAAAAAAACGTAGAGTTAAATTTTATGACTTTTTATAAGCAACCCCCCCCCCCCCCCCCCACCACCTCACCACCCAACGCGGCAAGTAGGTGCTCAATTCAAGCTTTGCGAAGTACAGTTTCAGGAATTCTTTGCTTTGAATGGTGGGTAACATAATGGCTAAATTAGTTTTCTTCAAGTTGTCCTTATATTTCATCTATTGTTTAACATAATGCTTTTATTTAAGAGGTGCAATCAAGGGAACTCAATTAATTTGATGAAAAACGGAAGAGAAATATATTTTGGACTTAAGAGAGAAGTAAACGGCTGTCGTTTTAGTTGATTTTCGCATAAATTTCACATTCTTAGGGAACGTCTCCTGGCTATAAATTATTTACAAAAATTTTGAAAAAAAATACACGTCTTGTTAAAGAACTGCTGAATGGCGGATACTATTTTTTTTCGTCGTTTTTTTTAATTTGCAGCTGGAGGAATTTTCTAAAAGTGCCTAAAATGGCACTTTTTGAAAATTCGCCCAGCTGCAAGTTTCAAAAAAACGACGAAAAAAAATAGTATCCGCCATTCAGCAGCTCTTAAACAACACGTATATTTTTTTTTCGAAATTTGTGTTAATAATTTGTAGCCAGGACACGTTCCCTATTAATGTGAAATTTATGCGAAAAGCGACCAAAACGACAACCGTTTACTTCCCTATTAATGGGGGTTTTTAAAAGTATTGTAAACGTAATTTAGCCGAAAAAGTAACAAAATCTACACGTAAGACACTGTGGCCCGCATGCAGAGACGCCACTCAGTGCGCACTCAAACTCAGTGCGCACTTAGTGCACACTTAGTTGGCATTTGCAATGATAAATTGTCCTCTCAGTGCGCACTTAGTGCGGACTCAGTGTGAGTGTGCACTCAGTGTCGACTTTGCATTCGGGTCTAAGTTTTCGTAAGGTATCATCAAAGCTACAACAAAACAATTCCTGTACAAAGAGCAGTCATATTCGCTTAAAAAATTTGTAATCGGTAATTGAACGAACTTTTCTTCCCAAGTAATCTACTCGAGCTTTTCACAGCAGTAATGGACATTCTTATTATAAAATTTCTTTTGAATCACATAAAACTTCTAAAAATCTAAAACACAAAAAAAAGATTGACCTTTTGTGCTCGTTATTAAATCTTCCAGAGTGTCTAGATCTGCTCAAGTGATGAAAAATAAGTCCACGTTTCAAAATTGTCCACTTCTCATACAGTCGGAAGGAGACCAACCGTCATTGAACTAAACTGTACCATGGAAATAAGCTTCTCTTCTGATTTTTATTGAAAACATTAGTAGATTTTAAACACACATAATTATTGGCTTAAAGTGATTGGGTCTAGATTTTACATCAGAAATGCAATTTCTTGAAACATGATTAATTGTAACGAAACGAAATTGCGGTAATAAAAAAAAGGTACATTAAAGTAAATAAAACTTCACCCTCTTCGTTTGATGGTGCTTGATTATTAAAGATATAGCAACATTCAAGTGACTAGTAACACATTTCAGTCATAATCAATAATATTTGATACGCTCAATCATGATTGGCGAAACTGCACTTCTTGGGTTTAAACGACAATGCAACACTCCGGTTCCGAAGCTACCTTACAGGAAGATCACAAAAGTCCAAGTATTCAACAATAATACCACAAGATTTTCGCAGACGCTACCCATCACCACTGGTGTACCTCAAGGGTCTATACTTGGACCCTTGTTGTTCTTCTTATACACATCTGATTTATGTGAAACACTGAAGCATTCTAAATCACACATTTTTGCTGATGAAACACAACTGTATTTATCTTTCAATCCTAAAGAAAGTAATGACGCACAGAAAATGATGAACAATTCAGATTTTTCATCGATTGTCAGAAGGGCCGAATACCGAGCCTTATTGCTAAACCCAGCTTAGTCGGTTTCTTTACTACTTGGAATTAAAGCACTACGATCCAAAGTAATTGAGGATGACTTAAATATTTGCTTAAATGATGAAATCTTTCCAATAGCCGACAAAGCTAGGAAATCGGGATTGATTATGGACAGCCATCTTAAATAACGCACAAATTGACAAAGTCCGAAAACTATCATACTACAAACTCCGTACAATTGACAAATTTCCATCATTTCTACCTACATTTGCCATAATTCAACTTGCTGAAGGCATAGTATTATCACATGCAATGTATTGTGATATAGTTAATGAACCTGTTTTAACTGCATATAACAAAGATATTATTCAAAAGATCCAAAACTTCTGTGCAAGATTTGTTTATGGTATCAAAAGACAAGAACAAACATCCCCTTTTATTAAAAAAAAAAAAAAAATGGTTAACGATATGAGACAGAAGAAATCTCCATTTATTATCAGCTACGCACATAATATTGAAGTCACATAAACCAACTATACTATTTAATAAACTTAATTAAATCAGTTCTACACATGACTTCCAAACCCGAAACAGAGAAGATTTGATTATTAGCAAACACAATACTGAAAATTGCAAAGGTTCCTTTACTTTTTCTGCACCAACTAGCAACAACTCTACAAAAGAAGATTTTAGATAGTTAACTATTTAGTGTTTTAAAAATTGTGTAATATTGTAGTATTTAGATAATTAGATAAATATTATTGTAATATTGATTGATTTGGTACATTTGTTATTTTTTGGTTGCATGGAAGTACATTTGTTTATCTGTATATCTCCTTTTTGTATTAATTACAAATAAAGTTGCAAATAAATAAAATAACGATAAAAATAATAAACTTAAAATTTTCCATTTCAGAATGCAGCTTATTGTTACTGGAGTAAAACTTATTTCACTGAAATTGGTTTAGATGACCGCTATAATGGAGTTTAAAGTGGTTGTAAATTACAACTTGTGTCATGGTTATAAGGATTTATCATACCAAAAACATCTCATACCAGCATACTCATATCAAACCATCTTACCAAAAACTTTCCCAGCCAGCATTCTCAAATGTGGACACCCCTGACAAATTGAAGCCGACACGAAAATTTTCCGAGCGATTTTCATGACCAAAAGCAATCATCTCCATTTCCCGCTGGGAAATCGTGGATCAGGAAATCGGATTACCGACGATTGTAAGATGGAAAATTTTTACGATTTTTTTTTGACGATTTTATACAAGTTCGAATTATAAACTGACTTCAGTTGGATGTGACTGAAAAAAAGAATCAAACTCTAAAAACAGTTCTTTCTATTGTGCAGTAAATATATAACTAAATTTATTTCCACCATTTCTCTTAATTATGAAAAATATTACCAACGTGGAATTCTGAAATCATATATGAAAAAACCATTACTATATCTTATATATTCAGAGCTGAAAATCCATATTATTAGAGACTTCGAAAAAAAAGGTTGCTCTTTACTAAATTAATTAACAGACCGTTACTCTTTTGGCTTCTTTGATATTTTGGCAGATTTCCAATATGTACTGTTCCGGTGTAAATGCTGTACCCACGTAATGAACTCTTCATGCAATGGCCGAACATTGGATAATTATTTCAAGGTTCTCATTACAAGGTGTAAAATAACCCGCATGAAGCCAACAGAAAAACGATTTACCATAGAATTACAAATTTAATACAATGATGTGGATTCAATTGTCTTCCACAGATAACAATGTATGTTTGAATGTATTCATTGGATTACAGAATAATAATCCCTGCTCTCAAAAGCGCTCTTGTTCAGAGATTGTGTCAAAGGCCTATTTAATATTCGTAACACCATGAAAGCCCTGGTCGTATCAAACTTTGGCTGTCCTTGATCGTAATACCTCCTAAAGTAGTGGCAAAACCTCTATAAGCCTGTATATTTTCGTACCGTCCAATCCAGGACATGGAGATATCACTTCTTTTAGGGAGACGCATCGTATAGGCACGGGGAAAAAGCACGCTATGTATTTTTGTATATATGTCATTATTTAAGGAGTAGTAATTTCTGATAAAAATCTAAAACTGATAAAAATTGCAATAAAATTAGCAAATTTTTTGCCAAATAAACGACATTTTCAATGCATCCTTTATTTTGATTTAGATTTTCATGTCATTTTCTGGAGTGATACTTTTAAAACTGAGAAGCCACAAGTATACGCGAGTAAAACTTATAATTTCAAAGTTATTTTTGATTAATGATACTAAAGTTTTGATAAGAATTTCATGTGATCTACAAAATGTATATTTTCCGAGCAATGTTTAGCAGATCATGATTCGCATTGCAGATAAGCATGTCAAATAACAAAATACAAGTCCAAAATTAGCCAAAGCGAGATGGTAGAGTGGTCAGCTTGATTTGCGTACATTAACAGCATTTTTTTTCGCTGAAGGTCAACCAACTCGGTTTTTCAATGGCACGTTAAATATCTAACGGTCTGTTAACTTGTTATTGCTTAGCAACGTGCTAATGGACCGTTATTATTTATTATTTATTATGCCATTGAAACACCGGGTTGAAGCTTACACCAATAATAATTTTTCCAGTAAGCCAGTTCCTAAAATACCATCAGCAACCAGCAATAATGAAACAACCAATCAGTTTCCCAAAATAGAACTACTCGACATCTCGGAAAGGAACCCCATCTCCATTTTCGCATCCCACACGTTCGACGAATCGCATGGACCGCGCTTTCAGTGTCGTTCGTATCTAAGCCCCTCTGTCCCCCCCCCCCCCACCCCACCCCCCCCCCCACCCCCCCCCCCCCCCCCCGAGCCTGTCGACGACAGTGCAAATTACACCTCGTCGCTCGGCAAGGTGAATTATTCACGTACTTTGCGATTAACGAACTTCCATGCTAATTTTACTAGGATTTGCATGCATTCACTGCGTACTTGTTTTCGCACAACCTCGCCTTTGTTTCACGGGGCCGGACTTTTTGCACGGTGATGTTGATATGAATTATTACTGGGTGTGTTATGCGAGATGTGAAGGTACCTATGGTTATTGTGAAGTTGAGCTAGAAAGAGCTTTGTTTGGTCCATGTGTGTGCTTTGATGGTTTCATATGTTCGGATGAAAAAATGTATTTTATCCCACCGCTTGCGCCAATTTGTAATGATCGCTGCCACCAATATAACGGCTGGTTTTGATACACATGGGTTTGTTTGTATTTTTACTCGTAGAATAGTCATAAGCGAATTCAGAAAAGCAGTTTCAACTTGGTTGTAAATGCTAAATAATATCTTACGGATTTCCCCACGTTTTGTAACATACTAGTTAACTCTCCAGGGTGATAACTATTATAACTCGATTATAATTTGATCTGAACACAAATTGCTTTGTGGATCTTGCTGCTTTGAAACTATGTTAGTTATTTATTCACAAGTTTAACAAATTAAGATAATCATGCTAGAGAATAACCCTCATATGGGTCTAATTTGCCTCATTGGAGGGTAGCCTTTCCTGTTGTTCAAATATAGTGTTTAAAATGCCCTTTAAAATCAACGTGTATGTTTTTCTAGCTAAGGGTATCCAAATGAAACCATAGTTGGACGACAACAGTACGCTATATCCCTCCTACCGATACACAAATGTCTTCTTTCTGCCATAAACTTTAGTAAAAATCTTCTATTTCCCCATAAACAGGTTTTTTTTCGTTACTACCCTTTTTTGCAAACTATTAATGTGTCTCCATTAAGAGCATAGCAAACGATTGGATTCATACGCCATGCTGCGGGCCAGGGGTCGGTGCTGAGGTTCACGCGGGAACTTCCTAAAGAACATTATTTGTGTTAACATCTTGAAAAAAAAACCATTAACGAAGAAAGAATCAATTGATGTCGGAATGTTAATTTTTAATACAAGTTATGCCATACTTTTTAAATTCGAGTTAAGTAAAAATTTGGTAAAATTAACATTTTAGGCACTTTTTAAAAATGCACGTATCTGTCATTTTTTAGGTATAAATAAACACACCATCCGACATCAAACAACCCTTCCACTACACGTGTTTTTTTCCCAAAAACTTTTAGATATTTTCTTTATAATCGTATTTAAATTACGAAAGCTCGCAATTGGCTAATCATTTCATTATTATGTACACAAATTAGCCTCCCAAAAATGTTGCCCATTCCGGGATTTGAACTCGGGTCCCCATTTTTGGGCAACATTTTTGGGTAACATTTTTGGGAGGCTTATTTGTGTACATAATAATAAAATAACGCTGACATATTATTTGCGGCCAGAAGATCCCGTGTGAACCTCCACGTACGACGAAAGCACTAGCGTTTTGTCTTCTCTTAACATTTACTGAGCTACATACACACGAACAGTTGCTTGTTTCACATAACATTTTCCACAAATTACGACATTTTTCGACAATCGCAATCATCATTCACAACATCAAAAAAAGACACGGCACAGTTCACTCAAAATTGTACGTTCAAAAATTAGTCATTCAACTGAGAGAGCGACTTACAAAATATAGCAATTAGATTCTCGTCAGCGCCCATCCCAAGTACTAATGAATTCCAAGATGCGACTCTACTAATTGCTTTGCCTTAGCAATTAAGAAACGCGATATTATCCAGGAAATGTTCGTGACACTGGAGGCGATATTAGATTCGCGTTAGGAAAAGGGGTTGGCCATGTTGCCTTCGAACAAAATGTAAATATTATATTTATGATCGTGATATTTCGTTACGCGTTGACAACTGCATATATTAGGTATATCCGGTACCACTTTTCATTTTACTGTTAAAGTAGAATTTTCGAAACCGTGACCATGGAAAAACATGTAACAAAACAATTTTGTTGATTCATATTTTCATCGTGTACCGTAAAGTTAAGAAAATCATTCGGTTAACATCTTTTGAAGAATTTGGTTTTAGATAAATTTGCTCCTAAGCTTACTCAAGTCACACGTTTTTTAAAACACAGCTTTTGTATAAAAATATTGTGTCTCACTTTAAATAAAACTGTTGTCACAACCTGCATTGAATATGGTGACACATTTTGCATGCAAATATTTTTCGTAAAAACAACTTACCTCAAATATATTATGTTTAACATTTCTTATCACTGTTGGCATAACAGTTAGCTATACGAAGAATTGCTTATCATAAAAAGGGTCTTGATAATAGGTATCTTTATCATGTTCGTATTTCAAACGCCATCAAATTGATTTTTATTGGTTAATTTATCTGTGTTTATCATTTAACCTTGACAACAAAGTTATACTGTCAAAAACTCCACAAACCAGTAACTGACACCGAATTCCCGCTTAAAAATGTCGCAAAATTTCACAAACAAACGTATAATAAACCCATGAAATTCGAGACTCTAGCCAAAAACAAGCACCATAATTATCGCTATTTCCATATACCCACGCAAAACGCACAAAAGTGTTTGTGCCTCACTGAAAATGACACCAAAACAGCACGATAGAAAATATGCCCGTGCGTACAAAGTAGAAGGCCTGAAAGCTGAGATCGTTCATCTTATGGCGACCACATCGAATAATGGACAACAATAGGTGCTTTGAATTCACCAGCACGCGGATACTGACTTTATGTGCCCAAAGTGCGTACAATCGGGGACAGAAACAGAACCTTCGCTCGATTTCCGTTTGAAGTTTTCCGTTAGGCCTTGAAACCGTTTAACGAGTAACAGCCAACGGCTATTTTGCGATTAGACAAAATTACAGAAGCAAGATATTACAATGATACATGTGCCTATAGTGATAACAACAAAGTATCAGTGTGCTCCTTTGCGTTATACCATAGGACATCAGTCTTGTTTGTGTTCATTAGTCATGCCTACGCAAACAAATGGCAGTTCAAAGACAGGATACTCATTTGGCCTATTATACAACGAGTAACGAGTAATTAAACCTTTAAACATTTAAATCAGCACATGGCAAGAGGTGCGTTCACCATTTAATATTGAAACCCTCAGTGGAGAGTGGCATTACTCTTTTTCGGAATTCAATTGTGCACTACGGTAAGCATGGACAGCGAAATTTTGTTCGTTTCTCTTTGAAGCCACATTGGCATTAAATTGAAATGACATTAAAATAACATGTTATTTCGTGCATGATACGACCATTTTAACTTCTAAAGAGTAACTTAAGTAAAACCTAAAACTTAAATGCTATTCCAGCTGTGTATAACCCTACTGAAAAATCAAGCAAATATATTACAACTAACACAATTTCATATAGAGTAAACATAAAAAGGAATGGATTTATTCCCTTCGTGTAAAATCATCAAATTTGGAAATCCCTTGTGTCGATGGCAACCCTGAGCTCGAGTAGAATAAAAGAATTGGTGAGCTGTTTCTTTGTTTACTCTTGAAGCACAAACGAAGAATATAAAAACTGCCCGGTCTTACCGAGTTTTCCAACTAATAGTGGAGATACCGACTAAATGAGATGCAACTGAATGCACCGCAATGATTGGCTGAGTTCATTTGTAACACGGCTTGCTCGGGTAGTAACTCCTATGCTTTGAGCACGGGCTGCAACCCATAACTTGCATTTGGCACGCTGTGTGCTGGAGGGGGGTGGGGTGGGTAGCAATATTTTTCCTAATCAACCTCAATTCCCAAGGTTGTTTGGAACAACATGGTTGTTTGTTTATATATTCTCCCCCACTCTCACTCTCACTCTATCCTCACTTCTCTCTCTCTCTCTCTCTCTCTCTCTCTCTCTCTCTCTCTCTCTCTCTCTCTCTCTCTCTCTCTCTCTCTCTCTCTCTCCCCCCCCTCCCCCACCAAACTCCCCCTTCCATTTGACATAAAGTGCCTCATGCCCACCAAACTACCAAATTTCTCCACAAAATGAACTATCTTGGGAGTTTTATCTGTGGTATGGATTTATGAAAAACTGGCCCAAGACCTAAACCCAAAACATAAAAAATGCACTTGAGTAAGTTTGACTTACATTTGAGAATTAACCCCTCGTTTGCTTCGCTCACCTCGACGAAAGCCTCTGGGGTGCGCTTAAAGCCGTAGTGCTTCACATTAATTTTGTCATGGACTGTACTGGTGCGATGTACACAACGAGGAATTGCTGGCAAAAGCAAAGTTTCTGCCATGAAACTCTCACTAGCATTTATCATTAATAAGTTTCCTGTCATCGCTGGTGGGCGGTCTCTTGAAAGGATGGGGAGGGGTTGTTTAGGAGCAGGGGTTGTTTCTTTAAGGGAGGGGAGGGAACTTAGTTTTCATTGCGTGGAAAATAGAGAGGACAAAAATATAATCAAATATTTGTGGGTGGTTACTGAGAAATACGCTTTCGATTTAGAAAATTCACAATTTCTACGGTCTGGTTAGGATTATAAATACATTTTAAGAGTGAATAAAAGCTATATGACCACAGCCACAGGTAACTGCCAAAAACTTTACCAGAACGATTATTTAGACTGAGTTTGATCATTAAAGAAAATCTGATACTCAACACTAACTTCTTATTATTTGGTGAAAGATTTCGAAATAATCCACAAAAAATGCCACAAGACTTGTCAAAAGCAAAAATAACACGAACATATCAAACTACTCAAGTAACTTAACGAAAGTTGATACACGTATTGATGGAATATTATAATCTTTCTGCTTTTTAGTGAGAATCAGCCAGCCAGGTTATATTTGCAAATTATTTTGGTAGTGGATAGAACTTTCAATTTAACAACACATTGGTTATTTAGAATAAGTTCACTGGTCGTGCAGCAATATCTAGGTCAGAAACAAAATTGTGTTTACACATAAAATGAAGTAACTGGAGCAATTTCAATGCTCCAGTTTCCCGAAATTTAAAGGAAGGAAATATTCCATCATGTGTTTAACCAAACGGGTATTACGGTTCCGGTAGTAGAAAACAGGGTTTGAAATATCCTGCGAGAATTATGGTTATCTAGGTTGACCAAAAGAAAGATAGCCAGTAAAATAAACATTAAAAAACTTTAAGGCATAGCACGTAAGGCCCGGTTTTAACAAAATGCCCAACTCCTTGTTGAGATCCAAACTAGAAAGTACAGCTAATGCGCTGCACGAGTTGGCTGAATTCAGTTGTAACTCCTAGCTGAGATCCCAATCAGGAGTTACAACTGATTGCGCTGCACGCGATTGGCTGAATTCATTTGTAACTCCTAGCTGAGATCCCAATCAGGAGTTACAACTGATTGTGCTGCACGTGATTGGCTGAATTCAGTTGTAACTCCTAGCTGAGATCCCAATTAGGAGTTACAACTGAATCCGCTGCATGTGATTGGCTGAATTCAGTTGTAACTCCTAGCTGAGATCCCAATCAGGAGTTACAACTGATTGCGCTGCATGTGAGTGGCTGAATTCAGTTGTAACTCTTAGTTATGATCGCTACTAGAAGTTAAAAATCATGGTAAAACCGGGAATAAGTAAATTTATGCGAGGTTTTGATAAGTTTAGTTTAAGACTACATTAAATACACTAAATGTCAGTTAAGTTTGGGGGATAGTTTCGAGACACTGAAGTAATGGTCCGTTTTAACGAAATGTCCACATCCTATAGTTGAGATTCAAACTATTAGTTACAAGTAACTATAGATTCGCTGCATGTGACTGGCTGCATTCAGTTGTAACTGCTAGTTTTGATTTCATCAAGAAGTCGAAAAACAAGGAAAAACCGAACATTAGTGCAATATCCTCGCTCACGTCACCATGGATTAGTGGAGAAATCCCGTTATTCGAGTTGTACCGTCGTTCGAAATTAAGTTTTCAGGTACATTAGCTGCCTTTCGTCAGGAGTAAATAGACTACATCGTGTCAGCACTTGGTTTACCCTTATCTCTTTTTCCCTAGTTAATCCTCATCTTCGCTAGGAAATCATATTATAATTCCCCTACGTTATTCGCACATTGTCACAATGAGTACCTAGACATTGGGATTTTGGATGGATTTTAAAAAGAAGGTGGGTAAATTTTCATTTTATGAATTTTGGACTTTGCTAGGATCATTAGAAGTTAGGAAGCTGAGATTAAAAAAATCTACTATTGGTTCTTTTGTTCACGTTTTTAACGTCAGTCAAGCTATCACCCTTGATAAAGTACCTAGCATATGTTACGAAACGTCGGGAAACCAGTGAGACTTTTGATTTAGCATTCAAATCCCAGCTTGAAATAGTTTTTTTCACTACTATAGATTTTTCGCAAGCAAATTATTTCAACTTTTACCCCGCAGCACGCCACTGCTATACAGGAACAACTTTTGCCCGTGTCATAATTTCACCGTCGACTCGAGAGACAAAAGAAAGTTGAGTCCAAAGAGAAAGTAGCACCTATCAAAGGCACATTGTGAAAATTGTCAAACTCTGCAGGTTGGCCTCATAAGAAAATGAAGTCGGGATGGCGTCATACATACAGACTATAAGTCGTATTGTTTTTAGTAAACAATGCTTTTATATCTACCCGAGGCTCTATTATTTTGCATTGGCTTTGTTTTTATGGGATTCACCATGAGAGAGTTGTTAATATTTTATAATTAGCAATCTTGCTAATTAGGTCGTTAAAATCAATTCGTTTTGTTGTATTGCCAACATTTTTTACTAATTGGACGCATAAATTGTTTGTTTGAAATACAAGGCGATACTTATAATGGGAGATAGCACCTCTAGTTACTTTTAAATATAAAGCAAATTATTGTATTTTCATTTTCATTTGATATAGTACATGCCTGGAGCAGCGAAAAAAGATATACAAAATTGCATGAAATGAGATTCCTTGGGTTTACAAATAATTGATGAGCCTAGCGAGCGAAGCGAGCGGAGCGAAATCTTCAATTTCACTTACCCCAAAAAAAAGTCACTTGAGTATGTTTTTTTTTTTTTTTTTTTTTTTGTGTGTTTGTGCGCGCTCTACAGACCAAACGCCTGAACCGATACGGATGAAAATTTCTGAGTATCTACCTCTGTTCTCAACTCAGACCCCCTGCGTTTTTGAAAAAGATCGGTTCAGTAAATGTTTTATAAATCAATTTTTACGAAATTTTTCGATTTTTTCAGAATTTTGAACCCCTGTAAATTTCAAAGTTCTGAACATAACTTCACCAAAACTTGTAAACATGTTGACCTTATACATATTTATCATGCCTGCAAATCTTAGTTCGGTAGGTTTTTCCAATTGGTTTTTATTAGCATTTTTGTGGTGTTTTTCTCGTGATTTGACGGCTGATTCAATACGAGTCCGGTTTCCTTCGTTTCCTTGGTTACCAGCTTTGCTGACCTCGAAGAGAAACAAAGGAACGTCAGAATCCGCATACATTTTCAAGTGATTAGAATTTTCGAGAAGGCAGTGGTCAGGTTTGGTGCTCCATGGTTTTCTTGTGACTGCTGCCTGCACCTTTTAATCCGCTATACACAAACCGCTACCTACGCTCATCTTCAACGCAACACAAATTGCGTTCGCGAAGCCCTAGTAAGCAAAACATTTAGCTTGCGGCAACCAGGTACATGTTCTGATTAGAATGGTAGGTATGGTCTCGAAAATAAACGAGATTTCGAATGTGTGTTCTAAAAGTTGCCAGGTGCCCCAAAAATAAGAACCATGTCCAAACCTCTCCCCTACCCCTTATCACGGAAGATAATTGTTTCATTCTTGCGGGGTTTGTTCGTACTTGTTACTAACAACATAGGGACACTTTCAATGTTGAGTAATTTTCGGTTGAATTACAGAGACTGTTTTAAATTTATAACATCCATGTCTGCTTCTCCGATCTTTTAGCTCAAGTTTTCAACACATATTTGAATATGGGGGTTGAATGCTAAATAAGGTCTCACTGATTTACAGTCCTTTCATTAAACAATATTCTACTTACTTTCTAAAGGTGATAGCTCTACTCAAGTTGCCTAAGCGAAGAAAATAAATAAGTTTTTTTTTTAAATCTAAGCTTTTTAAAATTATAATCCTGATCCTCCAAAGTGAGGCTCCTAAACAATGAATTCCAAAACCACTACAAAACCTGTAAAATTTATTTGAACGTGCCGTTTTAAGCAAAACCACATTGTTGTTGTCTTCTGTTGAAGCGCTTTTAAAATTTTAACGACACTTCAAAAGTGGTGTTATTAATGGCATACAAATTATTTTAACTAGGGCTTCGCGAAATCAGTTTGTGGTGCGTTGAAGATGAGCGTAGCAGTTTGTTTGAAGCCCATAAGAAGATTGAGGCAAAAAGCCTGTGAAAATCATGGAGCGGCAAGCCGGACAATTGCTTTTTTCAAAAATTCTGCTCACTTGCAAATGTAAACGATTCTGACCTTTGTTTGTTTCTGTCCGAGCTGTCGGGTAGCGGAAATATGCTCATTTTGAGGTCATTCAGCAATTTGCATGTTAATACATAGATGTAACTCATGTCCGAAGGGTTTTTATTATGTTGGCGATATATTTCTGCCGCGGACTTACTTTCAAAAACTTGAAGTTAACTTCAAGTAAAAAAATGCGGTGTGATGTTTCGATTTGGTTTCGATGGTTTCTAAAGACAACAATCGAAATTGGGAAAATTTGAAAACAATACGCACTTTTAAATAAATTTCCGTACTTTTCCAAACTTTCTCAATTGCCGAATATTGTTTTTTTTCTGCTTTGAAGGGAAGAGGTATGGAGAATTTTCTTGAAAAACGCTGGGGGTCTAAGTTGAGAACGAAAGTAGACACCCTGAAAATTTCATCGCAATCGAAGCAGGCGTTTGGCCTGTAGAGCGCGCGCAAACACACATACAAACAAAAACAAAAAAACAAAAAAAACACAAGTGTTTTTTTTAGAAGTAGTGAAATTGATGATTTCGCTACGCTCATCAAAAAGTTCTTTTATTTGAATCTTAATTTTCAGAATAGGTAACTAATTTTTCCTAGCCTTAGCAATAGGTTTCTAACATGTAATTCAAACTCACTACTCCAGCAGTAATTCAGTTGAACTAGGGATTGTTGAACATGATAAAATGTTGTATTCACTAAGCTTTTTCAGTCATGTTTCAACATGTTTTCATCTTGATTCAACGTCTTTACCCTCGCGGCATCTCACATTGCTCATAAAAGAAACTCCAAATGAAGTAAAAGGCAAAACAGGCTTTATTCAAAATTTAGTTTTTCATGTGCATGCATAAGGTTGGGTGTAGCAATTGAGGATAACGGGCCATAATTTTGTGGTATTTGAATTTTTCCTTGTAGGCCCTTATTTTGGTGTCATAATATTTAATTCGCTTGCATTCATGCTTCGTGCACAAGGTCTCAAAATAAACGACTGGCGAACGTGCATCTTCCTTGCAACCAGTCAATCTTCATGACCTTATCAATCTTCATGAATTTGAGGGCCGAATGTCGTAGGCTCTTGTCGGGCAGGCACCTCTTTAGCGGTGGCCACTTTCTTGGCTTTAGAATAAAGAACAGAAAAGTGAATTAGAAATGGTTATAGCAGTTAACGTTTCTTTTGACCTCAAAGAGGAACTAATTGATCAACCCAAACAAGGTTCAGAATACTTTTTTCAAGCTCAGCAGTTTTTTATAACACAGAGGACCCACGTTTATTTTGAACTCCGGAATTTTCCGGAGTTCTGTGTGTCCATTTTTTGCCATGAAAGAAGATCAAAACTGCTATACATTAAATAAAATGCAGTCGATATCATCGGAGTCATCCTAGGTGTCACTGAGACACTGTTAGAAAACTCTAACAGTTTGCCAATATATATTCGTTTCAGATTGAATAAATTGTTCTTTCATGTGATAAACTGATGTGATAATGAATCCACACTCATGAGATAGCCACTTACTATCGAGTATATTATGCAAATGTATACTCGGAGGTTGCTTGTAAATCACGGTGATTCGCCGGAGATATGTTTTAATAGTTCAACAGTATACTGAAATTTTCCACACTAAATTCAGAAAACTTCTTAACCATCCACTTCTTAATCCCATAGCCTCGACACCCACGGCCTTGCACATGGGATTTGTAGTTTGTTTTGGATTTCGAGTTGCTGACCCTGAAACGTTCTCACCTGGCAGGGTCGCGTTGGCCTGGATCGAGTAACGGATGGCCTCCAGAAGAAGGTAGACAATATACACGAATAACGCAAACCCCATTTCCACACACACGGGGCACACCATTTTCTTTTGGGCCCAGGGTTTCAGAGGACACTCTCAATTTGGTGGTCAACACGCAGCCAACACGGGTTACAATTGAACGCGCAAAAAACCATGGATATTTTTCAATACAAGTCCTACAATGTATGATTCTACAATAATAATAAATAGCATATTAGATTAGATCACTATGAAAAAACTGGCTGGCCGAGAAGCAAATCATGCAGTCGTTGAACGCTACTGCTGTCAGGTCATGTTCAGAGAAGCAGCTGGGTTTCACGTTAAGCTAATAAAAATATGAGCTCAGGATGTCAAAATACATCCAATAATATCCAACCACATATGAGCAATCAACTAAAAACTGGGGCTTCGCGAACGAAATTCGTGTTGCGTTGAAGATGAGCGTAGCGGTTTGTATATAGCGCATAAAAAGATTGAGGCAAAAGGCCTATGAAAATCATGGATCAGCAAGCCGGACCATTGCTTTCTCAAAAATTCTGATCACTTGAAAATGTTAACGATTCTGACCTTTCTTTGTTTCTGTCCGAGCTGTCGGGTAGCGGAAATATGCTCATTTTGAGGTAATTGAGCAATGTGCATGTAAATTACATAGATGTACGTAACTCATGCCCAAGGTTTTTTTTAGATTGGAGATATATTTCTGCCGCGGACTTGCTTTCAAAAACTTGCATGCACGAAATTGAAAACATTTCTAACATCTGTCAGATCTTGAAGTCAACTTCAAGTCAAAAAGTCAGGTGTGATGTTCGATTTGGTTTCTATGGTTTCTTAATGCAACAATCGAAATTGGGAAAATTTGAAAAAAATACTTTTAAATAAATTACCGTACTTTTCCCAACTTTCCCAATTGTCGAATATTGCTCTTTTTTCTGCTTTGAAAGTTAAGTGTATGGAGGATATTCTTTAAAAACGCATGGGGTCTACGTTGAGAACAAAAGTAGACATCCTGAAAATTCCATCCCAATCAAAGCAGGCGTTTGGCCTGTAGAGCGCGCACAAACACACAAACAAAAAAACGTTTTTTTTGCAGTAGTGAAATTGATGATTTCGCTTCGCTCGCTACGCTCATCAATTAAGTGTTTACTATACGAAGTTATAATATAACTTAAATTTAGAACCATGCATGTCTATTCTAGCTCCTGGTGATACTTCCCTATAGTCCAGTCCAACTTGAGAAGACGAGCTTTAAGGAATTGCTTTCATGTCTTTTGGGCATCGGTTATCCTATTCTTCAACCAATCCAGTTAATTGATATCCGCATGTTAATCCTCGAATCAGCATCGAACTTCTCCAAATGAGATGATAAAAAATTAGGTGACAAATCCAAGGTCGCCTATGTTATCAAATGGAAAAAATGAAGGTTCTTACTCTTATTTCATTTCATCTCACATCTGAAAAGTTACAGAATAGGGGTCTCGGAAGGAAATATTCGGGGCCGAAGCCTGATAAAACTAGACTTCCCTGGTTATACCCGACTATAGTGTCGAAACCATTGTTGCTAACCGAACAGCTGAACTTGTCCAACAATCTTGATCCCTTTTGATTTGGTGGGTCTGGATACAGCTGTTTCCAATAGGATGAATGGAGCCTAAGGGGAATTCAAACTTTGCATAAACTAACAAATCAAAGCTTAGAAACCGTTCCGTATCGAAGAGCGGTACAACTCAAATAGTTTGAATTCCTTAACAAATCTGTGTTTCAATATTGGATATAGGTAAGCAAGGTAAGTGAAACCTTTACAATGCCTTCAAAGCAACTAAACATTATATCCAATAAAACTTCCTATATACCTTTGATTGGGGGTATGATTCGCGGGAAAATTTTAAGATGTGACCACGTAAAAACAAGGAAACCCCCGCTTGCACATGTAGGTACTGATCGCTGCCATAGGTGTAATGATTACATAAAATCAGTATTTTGATTTTAGTAATGTATTTGTCTTCTCATTCTGATTAATGACTTTTATGTTCCAATAATATCTTGTATTTTAAAATTATATTCCTGTAAAATCAGTATGTCTAATGCATTATTTTCAATGGGATACAGATGAAAGTGAATTAAAGAAATCAATAAGTCTTGTATAAATATGTCAAAGTAGATCTTCTTTAGACCACTTCCTTACGTTGAAGGTTTAAATCCAGGAAAATGTATAACGAAAGATGAGAAAAGATGAGACATAATGTGTAAGGTGGAACGATCTTTTTGGCCAACGAATATCTACCAAACAAATGTTTACAGGCAAATTATATGTGGTACAGCCCCACCAAAACTGCTCACCTTCTAGGAAATGTAGGCTTTCATAAAACGTAATAATAATTTTTGTGCTATGATTGGTTTGGCTAAATAAAATCCGTAAATATGGAAAATATAAGTTTCCTTAGCAACCATAATTTTCTATAAACTATTCATATTGTACAAAAATTATTCTAGCGTGATTTGAGAGCCTTTATATATCACCTAGGAGGGAAGCTATTTTTTGGGGGCTGACTCTAAAGTTTGCTTGTAAACAATTGTTTGGTAGATATTCGTTAGTCAAGGTGATCATTTCACCGAAAATGACAGTTGTTTATTCTATTGTTTCACGGACCCCAAAAATGATTATAATTATTTTGATGATCTACATAAATATGCGCAAAATTTATATAACGTGTACATAACACAGGAAAAAGTGACGGGAAAAGATTTGTTAGGATTGATTGAAACTGGTAATATATAATCAATGCTGGGTTTTTTTTTCTCGAGCCTATGAAAAAGAACGACTAGTTCTTTGTAGCTTCTGTCAGCTCTCGCAAGCCAGTGCAAAAACCAATCAAACCAACATTAAAATCAAATTATAAAAAAGCGTTCTAGCTTCACGCGTCCTATCGCGGTACGCTTTGCTATTCACTTTTAAACCGAATCGGGCAGAAAACGATTCCACACTTTTTTGCCAAATGCGTAAAAGAAAAATGTGTTTGGTAGAATATTCTGATCAAAAAAGGCAGAAAACTGATTTCCTGTTCGCTATTGTTAGTTTCATTGCGCTAAGTCTACACTCCATTTCACGTTAAGAAGGGCAGCGGATTTGCAGCTTTCTGAAAGTACCACTGCCGCTAGATATGATCCAAGAGTCTCAAAACACTGCATTAGAGCCTTTTATCAGGCTCAAGACATGACTTGTAGTTAACTCTTAGCTCGTGTCTAGCAGCAGTGGGTCCTCGAGGAAGATGCAAATCCACTCTCTTTCTTAACGTGAAATGGAGTTTAGCGACATTAATTCTAAACTTTGGGTCACCCTAAGCACAGTATATGCTTTTAAATTTTGTCAAAAAAAAAACAGTTGCCAAACAGCTAAACATAGTAGAAACTTACGTAGTTCATGAATTGAAATGAAACGTTCCAAAACAAATAATTCAAGTCTTATACGATTTACAAGTATTTGCAATATATACATTTATTAGAGTTAGACACTTTTGGTTTACGACAAAAACAAGTATGTATTTTTAATCTCGCGCAAAACCCATGCAATTATTTCGCTGCAAAAACTAAAATGTTTCCTTAGACAGTTGTTTTATTAAAAAATTCGACACTAGCAATGCAATGACCAGTGTTCAAGTTGATCAACTTGTGTAAGTTGTTAGGATTTCACCTGAAACTAACTATTAATCAGAAATGATTCAATTGAGATAATTAGATAAAAGATAATATAAATCTGATGTCTGATTCTTCCAGTTAGTCAATAAAAGCTAGCACTGCAGCATTCGCAAAAGTGAGATGTAGTAATAAACGTTTTTAACAACTTGTAGAAATATTTGTATTTAACAACATGTAGCAATATTTGTATTTAACAACATGTAGAAATACACGTATTTTACAACATGTAGAAATATGTATCAAACATTTGCTCATGTAACGTTAGCATTTTTTCCCGATAATTGCATTTTGATTTCCTTCGAAAATAACTTTGTCAATAGAACGATGGAAAATTGGATATTAAGGGAGGAACGTGGGTGATGGGAATACGATCGGGAGAGGGGAGGGGGGGGGGAGGAAGGACGGGGGCAGTTTTAATTGGAAAAACATGTAAGTGCACCATGTGAAAAATTACGTTGGCACGACTGCTTGGAAAATGACGTATTCCTGCCAGTATTGTGATGAAACTTTTCTGTTTTTGATTTCATGTTTAATTAATTATTGATTGGATGAAATTATGCAAATTTTTCAAAGCAACGATTTGGTTTAACACATATTGGTTGTTCGATTGTTATCATTTTTTTGTAGACAATTTCTAAAACTGATTTCGTATTGCATTTTTTTGTTTTTCATTTATGAATATGCACGAGAATCACAAATAACGCCATGGTTCAATGAAAACGTATTTAGATTCTATAAAATTTCACGTCTTTTCTTTCTTTATTTTGCATTCAAATGAAATCGCATTTTTTTTATTCTGGACACAGTTGGGCAATTTAAAAAAAGCAATTTTACGCTGAAATTCGTACAGATTTTTCTACCGTTATTCTTGGAACGATTTGTAATACCCTTTATGATTAAATAATACACTGTCTTATTAATATAATGCTTTCATAAATTTTTTTTAAATATATCTTTGCAGAAATCACAGAAAATATCACATATTACAGAAAATCAGTAACAGCAGAAACATTGCAATAGTGTTAAAGCTGACCAATCTGATTTTTTTAAAGTCCACTTCAATTGGAAAAACTATTTCAAACAGTGTTTTAAATGCTTAATGAAATTCTCGCTGTTTTCCTGCCATTTCGTTACAATTTAGTGCACGCTCTACACTAACTTTAAAAGGGCCTAAATATGCTGGCAGAAAAAACGGTAATCAATTTGCATTGGCAAAGGAGTCCGGGAATGAATTCAGCCTAAACGCGAATTACAAGACTTTTTCCTAGAAAATTTGTTTTTATAACAATAGCGAATTCTTAATGAAACGTAAAAGTTTGTAAATTAACGTCAACGTTGGCTGACTTTCTACATATCAGTGTTTCATGATCACATGTACAATAAAATACGTTATTATTTTGATAGTTTCTATTCAAGGGTAATAGTTCGAAATATTCACACTTTATCCACATTGCACCAATTTGATTCCCGAAGAAACCGCAAATAAGTTGTACAATTTGAAAAAATAAATATTTAAACCTGGGATTTGATTGCTAAATAAAATTCTCGCTGGTTTCCAAATAACAGTTTAGGAAACCAGTGAGACTTTCATTTAGAATTCAAATCCCAGTTTTAAATAGCTTTTTTTGTAGTAGACAAGAATATAAGACATTGAAGACACACTAGTAGACATAAAGAATTAGTAGTTGACATAGTAGACATGAGTCTAAGAACTTTGAGTTGTGTATTTTTTTAACATTTGACATTTCATATGAACGACCCACCATTCAATCGCTATCGAACCAACGCCTCATATTCTGCGTCACGAATCCAATGCGTCGTCAAACAAACCAAAAAACCTTTGACAAATACCACTCGACCAATAAAAGACCAATAAGAAAACCTCAATTTTTTCAGCTTGTATATACAGTTTCGTATCAAAGGACGCTCAAATTTCAAAGTGGAACTGCCGAAATAAAAACAAACAGCAAAACAAACAGTGGCATTGGTGAAACAGGATTGCTCTGTTTTCTCTGTGATATATTAGAGGAAAGTTTACGCCACGTGAAATGTTAGATTGCTCTATCGCATTTTGCGGTTTGGATTCCGCGGCGTGTTCTCTATTGAACAGATGGCGAGCCAGTTTGCTAGACAAACACGAACATAACGGGGCATACTACAAGGTCCGACTCAATTTAGGTGATGCCAAAAGAAATTTCGTCCTCGTGATGTTTCTAAAGTCACAGCTTCCCTAACTTTAGCTATAAAAAATAAAATTTGCCTTGGACTTTCAAGCCAAGTGGGGGCTATAGAAACTAGATTTTCCAAATGTGTTTACCTTGTTGGCGTAGTATTTACTGACGTCGGATCAAATTATTTTCAATTTATGACCTAAGTTGTTAATTTTGAATAATTTGCACCGCTCGCTTCGCTCGCTACGCTCACCAAAATGGAAACAGCATTCGACCAGTTTTGGTGCAAACCCGAGTATATATATAAACCCGAGTATATATTCCTTCTTTTCCCTCTCGCTCTGTCTTCCCATGTAAGCTTTCTCTATCCTTCTCTCCATTTTCCTCTGTAAGTGAATATATATTGAGATACATACATCAATTACTCTCGTCGTGTACGAAGCTGAAACTTTATATTATCCTGTGTAAGTAGAATTATTGGGCTTGTGTACCTAGTACAGCTGTCTGCTAGCTAATAAATAATTAAAACATCTGTTTCCAAAGTTTAAAAAAAGTAATTTATCATTTTCTTATTTCACTTTTTTGCTTAAGTGGGTTATCTGAAAACCCTTTTCCTTTATTAAATTGTATGACCTCAAAAGACTGGAAGGCCTCTACACTAATCGTCTAGTCTTTAATTTTTGAGAACTTCTTATTTAGTGTCCAATTATTTTACAATATGTATTGCATATAGCTTTTGCTTTCTTGACACCGTCGACTAAGAATAGTTAACCTTCTGTTAACGTAACTGCTAACGTTCTGTTAGGTAGTTAAACGTAATACACAAAGAAAATAGCCATTTAATGTAACACTTCCCTAACTCTACCCCGTTTCGAAACAAAATACAGTTATAATTACTATTAAAAAGAAAAAGAAAATATTCCGTGTTGGTATTATTTAGGTAAATTGGGAGAATAAAACTGTTGCTTCATCTTGGAGACTAGCATCAGCTTGAAAATGCTTTAGAATTAGTTTTAGAAAAACTAATTTAAACTCAGTATAAGATTTCAATTTTTTTAAATGAAACCAAATTTCCTAACCTTTCATATTCATAGTACAGGATATGAAATGTTGGGGACCTATTACAATTTTTGTTTCAAATTTAACACTCACCAAATTCTTATTCATTATACCCTGCACCACTTTCGTTTTTAATAATCGATAATATCAATTTCATATTATCTATGACAAAATAAACAATATCAGGATAATATTTTGGTTTACAGTTAATTATTACGTAATCCAATTAACCATTTGCTTAACGTTGAAGGACATAATATAGGTGTAGGATTTAATTAAGGTACCATAATTACACTAAGCGAATAATGTGAACCGACTTGTTCGGCTCTATCGGCGCTAGGCATATCGGATATTGGACATTTCAATTTACGTCAAAAGCAAAAGGCGACAGCAAAAGGTTTCAACCCTAACATTTTCAAAACTATTCTCTTGTTGGATACTTTCCCTCTGTTTATATGCAAAAGCTTTGAGGTAAAAGCGAGTTGATTTTCAGAGGCTGAATGGAGGGGGTAGGGGGTACCGTTAACCCCGCTACTCTGGGCCGCTTCCCACGCAAATTTACCTCTTATACCTCGTTCACACTACAGATTTAATCAACATTAACTCTCTACGCCATCAAAGATGGCGTTGATTGGGTTTCCACAACTCAGTTAACTATTTAATCATGATGAAATCGTTCGGAAATCGTCGCTGACGCTCGTAAGAGTTCGTGATTATTTCGCAATCCGCCATCGAAAACGTTGAAACATTAACCTGGGAGCGTGTTCCGTGTGCTATGAGCTCGGTGATAAAGTGAGGTTAGATTCTTCACGATTACCGGTTAAGTTTGTTTCCCGAGCATATTCCGAACTTGTCCGAATGACTTGATTGTGATCAAGTAAGGAAACAAGTGTGAACACCAACTGACTTTTGTAACCCAATCAACGCCATATTTGATCGAGTTGAGGACTTGATCACGATCAACTCGTGTAGTGTGAACGGAGTATTACGGGACACACCTTTTAGGCAACACCTTTTGTCGGATCGCGACCAAACTTATGTCAACGGAATTTCCAAACTTTTGACATAAAATTGACTCCCTTTGTGTTTCGAGAAAACTGTGACAAGAAAGTTAATCGACCGGGGTACTCTGGCCGATTTCCGATTAGGATTAATCACGTGCTGGGTACACTTTGTGATCAATTCAAGATCTTGAATAGAGCCAAAATCGTCATCATTTACCTCCAATGAATAATCTTAAAGAATTTAGTTTTCGAAAAGAAAGTTGCGACCTTACACGTTCCCAGAATAAAATAGGCAATATATTGTGTAAGTATTTTATATTTTAAAATTTGTGACTCAACTTCTCTTCCGCTTTAAACCCATAAATATGAGCGTGCATGACAAAAATATATTAACGAGTAGCGAATAAAGCCATCTCATCTCCTCCAGGGAAAGGGAGAGCAAAAAAAAACATTGTAAACGCTGAATGGTAAATATTTAATCTGCATTCGGTAATTGATTAGCTGTCTCAATTTTTATCAGCACTGTCACGCAGCTGATTGATTGACCTGGTCTAGGCTTAATTTTGCGCCAGACGCTGAATCAAATGCTAATCCGCGGATTTATTATCTGACGTGTCAAAGTTTCAGGATAGAGTGTTCAAAATTAATGTGATATTGTTACATCGCGATACGCCGCGCGAAATGTGACTTATCTCAAATCATCTATAAAAATTTCTCGCCTTTAGTAATTTTATTTACATAATAACTTTTGAAAATTATTGTACGAAATGATTATAAACACTTTTCGTATCAATCTCTTTAGCTTTGTGACATTTATCAAAAATTATAACAAAAATTTTTTTTTTGAGATAAGAATTCTCTTAACGCAAACAAAACTTTCAGAAGGGTATATTCCACTATTATTTTGAATATTATGGTGTCAAAAAAAGCTACTTACACTGAAGCACTGAATTTAGTAAATGCGTGCGAAAATATTATAATTTACCTTGTATAACAATGCATTGAGTCATTTAAAAAAAGGAAAAGCTAATAATTGTTTCCTTTTCGTACATATGGCTCTATGATCACAGCCAATAATCGATTTCCCGTTTGTTTATCAAATCATGAAGACAACTAAGCCTAACTGCAAACAATGCGCGTCAAATGCAATCTCCCTGATAGATTCTGATGGCACCAAGGTATGTCACCCTCCTCTTCTGTCAATCATCTAAATCCCCCCCCCCCCCCCCACTAAAACCAGCTCAGAAGTTACAGATATCAAGCGAAACTGCATCGGTGAGACGCACTCTATTCATTCTCTTTGTCTGCTATGACGCTGTAAGGAGGAACATTTTGCACTTTCTCGGGTAACTTTAGGTCAGGATAAGATTTTAAATAATCGTTTTATGAAGAAAAAAAAGTGAGATTATGACGAACATGGCATTAAAAAAATGTCAACTTTATGCTAACTTGTAACTTGTAGCTTGTTACTTGTACGAGACGGTTTAATAATGTCCAGTTAAAGAGTTAACTGTCAGTTAAAATGAAAACAGAGGCATCTGATTGGCTGTGACCTAGGAGATCGATAACTTAGCAGGCAGTTAAACTTAACTGGAAATTGTAAAACCGGCCCAATTGATACTACAAGTGTTAGTTTGGCGGAATCGTCTGCAGCAGTACGTGATTTGACTTGACTTTCGATCACAATAAATCTTAATTTCTTTCAAACAACATTAGACAGTTGAACAGTTGAAAATGAAATGCCTGATTGTCCTTTCTTACGCACTAGTTTCTAAACAAAATGTTAAACTGTGATTTGAATGCTAAACCCAGTCTCACCCATACTACCCATAATATACTATGCTAATAAAGGGTTAAATATAACCCTTGTGGAGTATTTGCCTTATCGAATCCCAAAATGCACCAGTCCCACTCGCCCCTCCACAAAACACAGTATTATTTCAGGAGTGGCCCGCTTTAAGCTCCTCATTAGTACATTTAAATCGTATTTTCAAATTCGGCGAATGGAATGAAATAGATACCGTTTTGTCACCGAATTAGTAGACATGATTCTCCCTGTCATTAAAATTGTGTCGCAATAACTGATGATGTGTTAGTGATGAGGTAGCCATTGTTTACTTTCAATTGTTTGACTAGTACACCGCAAACATTGTGGTATGCGAGTAAACTAACCGTGCACGGAAGCTTTCAGATGTTAATGGCTTGTGTGAAGCAGGGATGCTGCGAAGGAACAATGAAACCAAAGCATTGGACGGGAGAATGGGAGAATTGGCGAAAGGATTTGATTTGGTTTTTAAGCCAAATTAGCGGTTAACACTGGACTGGCAGATGAACCAAGAACGGGAGGTATATACGCAAAATTTGCAATGGTATGTGTGTGTTTTTTAATTTTTTGTTTGGGGTAGTAAACTCATATGCAGATTTTTATTTTCAGAATACAAATTTTCGACTGGTTAAGCATTACAAAGCGGACATTTGTGAATGATTAAAACGTAACTGTGTTACAATTTGGGAGTATGTATGAAATAAAATATTTGTTTGCTTGGTTTGACCTGCTGACTACCAGGGTGAATTTTGGACTCATGAAAATTGTAGGTTGAAAAGTGGGATTGTTAAAAACTCGTAATTGCATTCTACACGAGTTAAAAATTAATTAGCCTTGTTACAAAAAAAATTCAAACAAGATGGGCGTTATTTTTAGCATCGTTTAGGTAGCTTAATAGCATGTCACCATTACATTTTTTTTAAAGTAAGAATAGATGGAAAAAAGTTGTCTTCTATCTAGGACTTTACATTATTAAGAAGCCAAAACGAACATGGTTAAAAATTGGAAGTCAGAGAAACCAAAACACGAACGAACAAACAAGTTCCAAAAGTGCAATTAACAACGTAATAAATAATTATCAAAAGCATTGAGGAACAAACTGCCATGTTGACTTGCAAGACGAAAGGACGTATCACTTCAAGAAAGCTGCAAAACAAACTTCTAATCGAAAGTGTTCCTATAAACCAATAATATAAATATATAATAGACAAAGTTACTTAAGCTCATGGGTAGGGTTTGAAGTAATCCTTATTCGTTTAAAAACCCTGCTTATTTGTGTCTGCTCTAAAACAACTCCTGACTTTTTGTGTTATCCAATAAGCATCACTAACAACACATAAAAAACTTTAACCATAAAAAGTTCACAAATATCAGACGTATACATTACCACCATCTGTGACATCATGTCCAATTGATTCCACCGTTTTTATACCAGTTATCTATCCCTGTACCAGATCAAATTTCTTTAACAAGAATCATTTATCACTGCAGATGAATTTCGTACGTAAAGTGATACGTCTCCAGTGGTATAAAATCACAAAAACGAATGTGACACATATCTATTTCACTCCCTCTGACGTCACTGTCAGACAATGTCAAGGGTCAAGCCATAAGATCACTGACGGGTCAATAATATTTATTCCCTCAGGAAGCAGGAGGTCTCTGGCCAAAAAAATGGCAGCGTTAAAAAGGAAAAAGAGACCAAGAAGACCCCTACATGAGAGTAACACATAAAAGCACGAACTGGTATACATCGCCACGAGAAGAGGAAGAAATCGAGGGAACGGCCCTTTGGGTGCTGATCTTTTTTATTTTTGGTTATATATAAATGGACAGCATCCTTTCTACGATCTGGAAATGCAATATAGACCAGCCCCCTTACGTTTTTGTGTCGGGCGTGGGTGGGTGGGAAGAGGAGGGAGTGACTTTCAATCCCCCCCCCCCAACACCCACCCGCCCAACTCCCTGGGGGGCATGATATAGGATTCGGGGCCAGCAGAGTGCCATGTTGGGAGAGTTGTCGTCAATGACGAACATCAATACGGCGGGGCTTCACTCAAATAATCTATACATTCTTTGACATCGTTTAGAAAAACAATTATGCTAGCAGTTACTCTAGTTATAGTTCGTTGTTTATTTTCATGATCAGCCGTGGCATGTGTTTCGTCAAAATACCTAGAATACTAAACACAATACAACAAAACAATAATGAAACAATGAAATACAGTCAAATTTATCATTACAAGTAACATAATATGTATAATACGCTATATTTATGTGCTAATGTGATTGGTACCTAGATAGTTAGTTTTGAGTAAACGTAGATGTTTAATATATTATGTCGTAGATGTTTTTTTAACGTACTTGGTTCAGTTCATGTAATACTCACCTAGTTTAACTTAGCTTGGTTGTGAAAACTTCAGAAGAAGTATAGGACACTTAGGCCCGAATGCAGATATGTCACTGAGTGCGCACTCACACTCAGTGCACACTTAGTTGTCATTTGCAAAGATAAGTTGTGCCCAAAGTGCGCACTGAGTGCGGACTCAGTGTGAGTGTGTACTCAGTGTCGACTCTGCATTCGGGTCTAAGTGTAGACGCTGGAATTCTATTTTGTTCTGAAAATACGCCTTAATTTAAGGAATTCTCTCTTTTTTAGAATGAGCATAAACGACCTTGTTAACGACCTTAGAATAGTAAATTAAGAAATTTTTGTGGAACTTTCATTTCCATTAATTGTGACCTATGTTCGACACATGCTTTAAAATAACAATCAATCCGTGACCGAATTCTACATTTGAAACATCGAGACAACATAGAGGTACTGGCTCAAAATGGTAATGAAAAATCCTGTCATCACTATAGTCTGTTCGAGTCCTATCACTGCGAATAAAGTATTGAGTTAATTTCAGTAAGTTCAGTTAGCTTTTCACCGCCAAGGTCAGAGACAGATGGGTTCATTTATTTTCATTTAAACGGTTTTTTTTAAACTTGGCATAGATCGGCTCCAAAAAGTCGAAATTACCTTTTCAAGGTCGTGACCTTGGAAAAGTGGTCGACTCTTATGAATCACTAACACAGTATTTAAACAAAAGAAAATAATATTTTGTTTTACAAATTCCACTACAGCAATTTTCATACAATTTATATTTATAATGATCCACTCTAGATGGTAATAGAGTGGATCCAAATATTACTCTACACATTGTGGGGAACAAGTATAACATTTGTTGACCACGCATGTTTATTCGTTCTTTAATTAACATTCTAGAAATGAAGGGAAACACATTGTATTTCCTATTGACAAAACATGTAATCAATTATTCAAGACTTCACAAGCAAAGCTAATGTATTGTAACCTTAAAGGGTTGCAGGCACTATACCTGACTAAATCATGGAGTTTTCGAGCTCAGAGATTCATTTCACGATCATGGTTACGTAATTTGCTATTCAGACATGATGCCAAATGCGTTGGTCAAGATAGGAAAGCACAGTGCTTACAAAATAGAAAAGCAGGCAGTTGCAAAATAATATTAATTATTTTACTCATTTATTTTACAGCTAAATGATGCAGGGCTATATGCATTTAAAGCCTTGTAAATATGACAATTTTTAATTTTTAGGACTCAATAGCGTGTTTGAAATGGAATTATATAATCTTCCAGTGTCGTTAATTATGAAAAAATCGGTTACCAGTTAAAAGCTGCTATTTTGATATATGAACATGAGCATCCGAAAATTTATAACAAAACCCATCCCATGTCCCATGTCCCGTACAAGAAACGGGTAGCTCGGCCTCTCGTCTCCTTTGCAGATCCCCTTCCCACCGGCAAAAAGAGTAGAATGAGTGCCCGGATAAGTCAGTTGGTAGAGCACCTGCCAGACAAGCGGACGTTCCGAATTTGTATCCCGGGCCGATTGCAAAATTTTCAGCTTCGCTTCCCTTCAAAAAAATATAGTTCTCCAGCATAAATTATATATGTTATTAAAAATACATTAATCCTTAGTTTGGAATAAAAATGTCTCACACACTCAGCCCATGTACTAGCCTTCCTCCAACAAAAACCTAGAATAGAAATGACCGACTCTAAAGTCGCAGAATCCACGATTTTCTCTTAGCATAACCCGAGTATACGTTACCGTTATGACAAACGACAGCCCCCACGTACTCTATCCCAGATAATTGCATCTTAAGAGGCAGGCTCCTGGTGACATGTCACAACTTTATCGGCTGCACGACCCTAGCGGACGTCGCCTGAACTAGTGTTATTGTCTCTTGCGGCCTCGGTGGTTCGACCTTATTTCAACCACGTTCCGCCCTGGTGTGTGATATCCTGGCAGAAGTCTCTGACACGACTTAGCTGAAGAGGTAGCGGCGTAGGGGAAGTACGTGATAAGGTCAGGAGTAACTTTAGGAATTCTTAGGCATTCGTGTCATGTAGCTTATCAGAGAATATTGACGTACCTCTTTAATATATTCCATACCACGTCGATAAACTGATAAGTATTTAAATAACTCTTGAAAGCAACTGTTTTTTTTAATTTTTTATCACGGTTGAAGCATTTTATTTTTTATTTTCCACTATTTTGCAATCTGGTATTTCTTTCAGCTCATGTGAATGAGCTTCTGCTACATTTCACATTTTTTATAGGAATTTATAATATGCTGCTTCTAATTAGTATACAAAATGGCTGCAAACAATTGTCACGAAAAGTTATAATCTAGAAACATAAAATGGCTCGCTTCGCTTCGCTCGCTACGCTCATCAACAACAATCTGAGATGCGATCAAATTGTAAAATGCTAGTAATTGCTGTGCAGAACAAGCCAAAGGAAGTAATAGCCGCCTTGAAGAATGCAATTCTCAAAATAGTAAGAAATACTTGCGTAATGAGTCTCTTGATTCGATTTGATTTTATTAGCCATTGTAGAAAGATGACTTTACCTAAGAGTTTACGTAAGAAATGAAGATACTGTTAGTGCCAATTTTTCAGTGGCCCGTAAAGGTACTAACGGTTCGTTATCATGAAAATAACAGGAGAGAATTGGGCGTTGCTAATCAAATAACAGGTTAACAGACCATTAGATATTTAACATGCCACTGAGAAACAAGGTGATTAAAAACTGGCTCTTACGCCACTGATGGAATGCACGCCTACCTCCATAATGACTTTGCATCTTGCCGTCGCGTGAGGGTCATAATTTCAAGCCCCGCTTACAGATTAAAGCGTTTCCCTCGGCGAGGACACTGCTTGGAAACGTCTGTGGCGCTAAGAAGCACTGACGGGGGTAGGGGGGGGGGGGTGAGAAACACAGATTAGGCTGTGTGCTTAGAAGCAGCGGTCGTTGCCATAATCAGGGCACAAAATTTTCCCGCGTTTGAGGCAGCAAACTCAAAGAAACGAAATCCCACACGCTGCCGCCAGTTTGTAGTGACCGCTGCCACCATTGTAACGTTTTTTAAATTTTTTGTGTTATTGACAGGCTATAAAATTTTTTTGAGAATTTTGATGTTTTTTTAGGGGAATCAACTCAAAATAGGGTCATAACCATAGTTAGAAAAATATGTAAAATCAAATACCACTCTGTAATGAAACCACCATTGAAAAGTTTATATTACAGCTTGAATAGCAAAGAGTTAATAAAAGTTTCAAGTTTGGGGCCGGTAATTGTATAACTTACGTCTTACCAAACCAAACTAACCTCTATCTATTAGATACGGTTACTAGGGTGTAAAATGAAAAGATAGTCGGCTGGAGATGTCAAGACGCTTGGAAAAAGCGAAGCTGAAGCTGAAAAAGGAAACGCGAAGCTGGAAAAATAAGGAACCGATCTGGGATACGTCCGCAGGACCTCCTATTTCCGGGCAGGTGCTCTACCGAGTAGCTCAGTAGGTAGATCACCTCCACGGCAAGCAGAAGGTCCAAAGTTCGTATCCCGGTTCCGTTGCACATTATTTTTAGATTCGCTTCCCTTCCATCCATTGCATACTGGTATCTACTTAAACCAGTAACAATATAACCTCACTTGTACCTTTATTGGAAGAATATAATTATTATTTTTTGATCCGTACATACCTAAAACTGTGCTCAGTGATAGTATCCATAGACCAAATTCGTCTATGCTCACAGCTTTTTACAGCTCATGTAGTCCAGACGTTAAAATCTCCCACAATCTTCTCAATAAACATTGCTGGCACCACTCCACAAAGCAACAAGTACACTTTTCACTTATAGACCGAAAAACACCAACGAGAATTTTAGTTTCCAAACTCTTTCAAAAACAGCTAAACCATGTTCATCATCCCCATCAAAACACACGTTTCGCAACACCCCCATCTACGGTTCAAATTGCGCAAACTCCCTCTCGTTCACGCCACAATATTTCAACGGACCACATGATATTTTACACGGATACACTTTGACGGGTTTGTGTTCCACAGAACAGCCTCCTCCGCAATATTTCAAAACAGCTGTATCAAACCAGATACCGTTGGAAAGGGAAGCTAGCGGTTTGCAGTTTCACATCAAACGACCTTGCGGTCGCCAGCTAGGTTGACGATCGATCGTTCTCCTAGCTTATTTTGATACGCATTCACAATGCTACGCACAGGGGGGGGGGGGGGGGCAATGTGTAATCAAATTCTATAATGATGCGTGTAAGTTTATTTTTATAATGCGTTAATGCGTATTGCTTCATGAACCATTTGTAAAAGGTTTCGTTTATGATTATTAATTAGATATGTTTTAATCATTTTGTTTGCGTGTGTTGTGGAATGTAATGTTATTCTTTAATTAATAAAAATGTGTAGTTGCTTAAATTTCTATGGCTTGTATTTTATATAGGAAAATTGATAAATGTCATTGATTTTTTTTAGACAATTTAAATATAACCATTTTATTTTATAGAATATACATGTATTATTAAACTGAATATGTGAAAGGTGAAAACACATACAATTTGTGTTTGCGGTTTAAAAAAATCGTAGCAAATTTTCTGTCGTCTTTTTAAAGCTGAAAAATCTGGTCGCTGAATCGAAATGGGTTTTGTATGTGTAAGTGTAAGTGAAATCATCCTGTCATTCTAAGGTTTCCAATCGCAGCAGACAAGCTCAAAATAAAAATGATTTTTGCTTTAAAGTGTGTCAAAGATCACCTAGGCCAACGAATATCGACCAAACAATTGTTTACTGACAAACTATTAGTGACATCATCACCAAAATAGCTCACCTACTGGGTAATATATATATAAGGCATTCAAATTACGTAAGAATGATTTTTTTTCTATAAAGAGTTTGGCTAATTAACGTCCGTAACATTGGAAAATTATGGTTGCTATGGAAACTGATACTTCCCATAGTAATCCGACGTCATTTAGTCAAACCAATCACATCACAACAATTTTTTTACTTCATTTGAAAGTTTCAATGGTTACTTAAAAGGACAGATCAGTTCGCCAGAAAGTGTCTCTCAAACCAAAAGTTGTCGATATCTCCAGGCCACATCTTTGAAGTTATCACTCCAATATTTCAGTATGTTGCAGACAAAGAAAGCATTTTCCCGTGGAATGCTAGAACATACACCGAAACTCTTAATTTTTTACCCTTTTTAGAGGCAATGTATATGAAAATGCAAAGAAAAAATGGGGAACAGGGCTAAGTTCGTCCTTTTTTACGTCTTTTGTCTACAACATACTGAAATATTAGAATTATAACATCAACGATGTGGCCTTGAGATATCGGCAACTTTTTGTCTGTTTCAAAAATTTGTATTGCTTAATTTTCGACTTTGGTCACCCCATGTGAAAGAAATACACGAGGACTAGGATCATTTTACACTGATTCCATCTACCCAGGGGTGTACCAAGTTTGAATCAACTATTCAATAAATTAACATTCGGGACTGTGCTCGAGTCTCAATGAACGTTAACACTCATTATTGCTTTGTTATTAAATTGGTTGTTGCAACAAAAAAAAAGCTTTCTCTTTATCTAATTGAGCCATTTCAAATCAAAAATAATATAAAAATACTTCTTACCTATTTTAAACAGTTACACCAGTTGCGAATTTTGTCAGCATTAAAGTCACAAATCTATGTAAAAACAATCGGTAGCTTCTCATTTATAAAGCTTTTTATATAAACCTTTATGACAAAACATATTACGTATAATAAGTCCAGAACATTATTTTTTAAATCTTTATTTACATTTTTACTGTAGAAACCCGTACATAAACGTAGTTATCAAAAAATAAAAAAAGTTGTATCGTTCTCATATGCCTAATACTCTCTATCCATGACCCAAGGAGCATGCAATATAATTACATTTCTCACATTTCAACATACAAACATTTCAACACACACCGACCATCAAAAAAGCAAGAACAGCAACGTTGAACCACGAAAACATAAACATTGTAGTATATTGCCGTTACACCATCTCTATGCAACCCCCTGTGCACAGTAGCCATGTATTAACCAACAAATTACTGTGCTCAACTTAGACTCAGGACTTGGGCAACACATGTCTGCTCTGACTTTTGGTTTACAACTCCGTTTATAGTTCTGTTAAAAGCATTTACTATTTTCCTAGAAAGGGATAGTTTGTTTCGTTTGTAAATTCCTTCTAGTTTATTCAATGGTAGAGGGGAGGGGCAGTAGAGGGTAATATATTTTATTTATCTTTACCAACTTATATCAACATCCATTGTGTGTTTATTGCATTGCTAAATTTTGCAGCCCCGGAAAACTTTTGGGGGATTTCTTGTTTCTAGTTTCAAATTTCTAACTTCATTTGCATGCCTGTACTTGCTTAGAATCAAAAATCGATTTGCAATATTGATTTTTAAAAGCGAGGTTCATCGATTATTTGAATTCTATATTTCCATTCTGTGGGATAACTCGTCGTTTGCTGTGGCTAGGTATTGGCTACGTTTTGATTGATAACCCAACAGTAAGCAAGCTTATAATAAAACTGGGTTTGAAAATTACTTTTTTGAATATAATATGTAAATACCGTATTATATCATGTATAAACTACAAAAATACGTGATACTTTCGTACATCATGTTACAGATTATTACAATGAGCGTTGAAAAATAAAATAAAGTAACAATAATGGCCGGTGCTATGCCCGAAACAACAACAACAACGGGTCTTATTCAGCTGTTCAGCGCTCAAATATTTCCTAATCCCAACAACGTACGTGATCCATTTCCTGGCGTCCAAGGATTCAAAATGCAGCGGCTCCATTGTTGCTAGAAGGTACTTAAGGGGCCGCTCGCGCCCGCAGATTAAATCCAAAAGTGGGGCACTAAGTTTTGGTCTCGAAGCGACCATCACACTAAGTTCGTTCTCGCTCGCTCCTGCAACTGCTTGTTTTATCTCGCTAGAGAGATCGAACAAGTCGTTAGCTGAAAAATTCAAGACTTGCAGCAAAAGCTGGCGTGCATACAACGTTTTTGTTTGCCTCAAGTAGGTACAGCTCTTAGGTGGAACTTAACTTGGTTAATATCTGGGTCAAATGTGTGATCTGTAACGGGATGTCTCAATAATAGTTTGTTAAATACCTACCTCGTGATCAATTTTAACGAAGAATATCCTGAATTTAATGGAAGGGCATTTGCAAATTAGGCTTGCAATTTGGCAATTTGGTGGCCAAATTCAAGGTTAATTCTCATACATTTAGAAAAAACATATATAAGTGAAACTTATGTTACATGTACCTACACATGATGTTAGTAATGAACTAAAGGTAATTAGTTTTGACAACCGGTATTTTGACATCAATCTTTTTGTGAAGGTGTTATATTTGCTGCATTTAATTGATGACGATATTGATGGTATAGCCTGGTTAGCTCTAGCCTAAAATATTGCCTATATAGCCTAGCCCAGCCTATCCCAGTCCAGCCTCGCTTGAAAGAGAGGAAGGGTAACCCGGAGCAGCATGTATAGCATACCCCTCTTGATACCAAATTCGAATAACGGCTTATCATCCTTTCCAAGGGATGATTAGGCTCAAACAGAATTCCGTCCCTTATCCATGCTGTCGAGAGGTTGATAACTAGGAAACTAGGAAAACTAGGGTAACTAGATAACTAGGATAACTAGTGTTCGCGTTGAAGACGAGCGTTGCTGAACGAGATTGTCGTCAACAGTCTTTGTTACGAAATTTAGCTCTAACGCGTGAGAGGACTTGTATTAGTGATCCCAAGTTTGGTTGCACTTAAAGTAACAATACATTTTTGGGAACATTTGGAAAAAAAATTAACTTTTAAATACATTTTCGTATTTTTCCGAATTTTCCGAATTTTCGAACATTGCTCTCTTCACTGTTTTGAAGGGGAGGGGTATGGAGGATTTTCTGGAAAAACGCAGGGAGTCTAAGGTGATCGCAATCTAAGCACGTGTTTGGTCTGTAGAGCGCGCGCAATCACACTCAAACAAACAAACAAACAAACACACACAAGTGTGTTTTTTTACCAGCAGTGAAATTACAGATTTCGCTTCGCTCGTCAAGCTTAGAGAGTTGCTGTTCAAGCTTCAATATATTCGCTGCTCTCATGAAACTTGCCAAATGGGTAACTTACCTTTTTCGTCTTCTAGCGAAGAGAGCGCGAAGATGATGCAGACTGTTGTTGAAGCGACGCTGATGGCATGGCTGTTGACGTGCTGATGAGTATGTTTTCTGCAACAATGGACAGTAGTTCGTTGAAGTGTTGCTGTCAATTTATATCTGCATTATAATTTTCTTATTTTTTTAACTAATGGTTAAAATGTGCAGTTTAAAAAATTCTGATAATTAATAGAAATTCGAAACATTTGAATTCTGATATTCAATTCAATTCAAATGTTTATTATGCTCGAACATCATAATAAACAATTGAATTGAATTGAATATCAGAATTCAATGTTTCGAATTTCTATTAATTATCAGAATCTTTGGCCTTGAATAGGCTTTGGCCTTGAATCTACGAACTAACGGAAAGAACAATGGAAAATCGCTGGTTTATATTTAATTTTCTAATTCCCGGTCATAACTTTCTTTCAACTCCTCGTTGAGATTCTAACTTGGAGTTACAACTTAATTCAGCCAGGACGAGGCGAACACAGATGTAACTCATAAATGAGATCTCAACTGGCAACTGGATATCTTGGTAAATTCGGGTTTTGATCAATTTTGTGAAAAATATGGGTGATCATGATTGATGAGAATCTATTAGTTTTTAATCAGACAGAAATTAATTTAGGGACAAGATGCTTTGTAAAGATATACGTCAAGACACTTTTCATATATCACGCATCGGAATGAGTGAAAAAAGTACTTGACCCTCTGTATACCGTTAACAAATAGAATGAGCTAAGCATGAGTTCAACAGAAAACCTTTTCCCAAAGTGACTTTTACGGCTGAGAGATTTTTCGACACATCATGATTATTTTCATTGCAAAAATTGTATATTAAGCTTTCTATCAGAAAGTTTTGAATTGATATGTTACTATGAATCAAATCAATAAATCAGGTTTCACTCATTCTACTTAAAGATTGTTGTGTGTTACATTAATGCAACTTGAGAGAAAAAGCAGCGGGCTCGGGCAATTGTTAGCAACTGTATTGATGGAAAACTGGTTGAAACAGTTGGAGTAAAAATTTGCAACGTTTCGAATGACACAACCATTTCCCTTTGTATTGATGGACACCTATTCATAACGGCCTAGCATTCAATGACATTACTTTTATGCCACAGCTTTTTCACAGTTCATTCATTAAAGTTTGTGTTCCATTCCATGAAAACCTCGCTAACCATTTTGGTATAATATAAAAATTAAAACGTTTACAGGCCAAATCAGTCTGACAACCTCAAAATAATTCAGCTTTAATAGGCATACAACCGCGTTAATCCCATTTTCTATACAAATTTACCACCCGATTTCAGTGCACAAAACTGACGCTTGAAACGTTCATCATCATGAACATGATTATCCTTTGCAATCAACATCTAATTATGCTCCTCTATGAGGATAGTGGCGCTACTAATTTATATGGAACACTATTAAACCTAAACAAACAGTGTGAATCCACTGTTACCACCCTTGGCTGTTTACTATTATGCACTATATCTCATACTGTACACAAATAACTTTTGTTTGTAAAACTAATTATTTACAACTATCAACGTTTTCCTTTTAAACTATAAAACAAAGATAAAGTTTGTTATTTACAAGCTTTTTGATTAACTTTGCAGTTACAATAAGGGTTTTATATAATATCGTTGTAATTTAGATTGCTGCACGTGATATAGAACACTTTGGCTTATGCAATTTATGAAAGTACATGAGTACTGCATAGAACTAGTTTTTAATTAGATTTAACAAGTGTTTTACAAAAGTAATTTGACTCCATGGTTGCTGGAGCTCTGTTGATCTTGCAAGAGAACGATTCAATTATGTTTATCTGTTATAATATGCTTCCTTGGAGCACTGTTTTCATTACCCCCAGTGGAATTGTGAGAGTTAATTAACTTTTCAACAGTCATTCATAATTTGAAATATTTTAAGTGTATTTTTGCAGTATTTTTTTCGGATTCATATTCAAGACACATAACAGTAATAATCATATATCCGTTGCAGCTTTTTTGGCTTTCTCTGGATGGAAACTATAACAGCAAGCAAAGTATGTATAAAGATAGCGCATCCGGAACTCGTTATGTTAACTTGTATTTATTAGATTTATATTAAATATTTTGTAATCTGTTAAAATGCTTTTTATACGCTTTTTGCATGAGAAATATACTCTTTCTTAAATTAAAAATTATAAATAAAAATATACTTTGCGTTATTTCGCAACTCAATGCAATGCTTGTAACAATTTTGAAATTTAAGATCACTTGATAACGACCACCTCAAGGCTGCAAAACTTACAAAAAATCCAACACATCACTTATGTTTGAACAGATCTTGATAACTATAGAAGCATGGAATTTCATATATTAATATAATAAAACGGTATCAATACTCAGAAATCTTAAAGCGTCTCCTCCAACTCTCAATATACTCAATATACTCATGTTTTCATTACCAATAAAATCAAATAAAATTTGAAGTACCGAAGACCTACCAATACGTAGTATTACCATTACCTACCAAAAATTGCTACTTTCAAATTTGTTTTAAAGAAATCGCTGTAAAAAGACACTCACGAAAGCTGGAAGTGCATCGCTTCTAAAAAAAAAGTGACAACGGGCAGAGAATGAATACCAATCTCCAAATAATGGCATGTTTGCGGACTAAAACAATGGCTTAAACAAAAATTTGCATGTGTCTTACAAATCCAGAATTAATAAGCGGATCAAAAAAAATGTCGAGATTAAGGGGGAGGGGGGACCCATTGGCCTACAACTACATATTATTTGTTTACAGACGTACTATCAGTGACAGCCCAAAACAAAATAGCTGGTGCACTAGGCGACTCAAATCATGAGAGAATCAATTTTGTGTAATTATTAGAACTGCTGCAAATTTAAAAAAACCTTCAAAACTTTTTGAAATAAACTTATGGCAGTTTAAAAAATATATTCTGTAGATATTGTATGTCTACGGGTTCGCGCGACCTTAATGTAAATTAAGACTAGGGAAATGATATCAAAACCAAAGTCGTATTTACCCTGGTTTGAACCATGGTTGAACCATAAACTTTGGATTTTCTGTAAAAAGCTGACATTTTTCATAATTTCATCCAGTAAAATTCGTTAACACGCGGAAAACGAGACCAATATGAATTTAAAAACTGTTTTTACTACATAAATACCTATATAGTGATGTAAATTTAAATTAAAGTTATATCTGGCACTACTTTTTAAGAACTTCAAGCACAGTTGAAAAGTAAACCCACCAGCGGGCTAGGTTTAAAATTGGTTACTTATCGATGAAATCGGCCCAGTTATTATAAAACGTTCACTGTGTGTTACCTGTTGATTTCTGCGATTGAGGGGAGGATGGAGGGGAAGGTTTACACTAATTGCTATCAGTCCGATTACGGTGAGGGGAAATCGAACTGAAAACCACCCCTTTTAATGTTCGACGCTGCCAAGGTTGATTATTGACTGCACCAATTTGTAATTGGAACGGCTCCGCTACTGCTGTTGATTTACAATCGTGTGTTGATTGCTTGCTGGTTTTTTCAACGAGGTCCTCCCAATCAGTAATTATAAAACTAATTTCACTTGAAATTGTATAATGTGCTTGTTTTTGACGTCCGTTGTCCGATGGTATAAAGGTACAGATTATATTATGTGTGTTACTGAAAAGTGAACTTTACAACAATAAAGTTCACTGGAAATAATTAAATCGGATACAAGTGTTTCTGCGAACAATAAAGTTAATCATGTTGATAACTGTGATCAATGCTGCACAATGTCGGGGCAATTTTTTTAATCATGCGGTTAACATGCGGTTAACATGCGGTTAGCATGCCAACATTTCTTTATTTTATAGTATTTAAATTGTGTTGCAGGATTGTCAAAAAAATAGATCGTTAAAACAAAAGCATAAAAAATGTGTAAAATGTGAAATAAGTTCGATTTATTTAATGTACCCATCAGTAAATATTTTTTCTTTTTCGGAAGGCGTAATCCACAAAAACTGAGAATAATTCCGTACAGTTTTTTTTATCGTCAGCCAGAAGGTCTTTTGCGTCCTTGTTATATTTTTAATATTTTATCTTCGAAATTAAGTAAATTGTTTATGTTTCGAAAGACATCGATCTTTCGATCTAATATTTTCAATCGTGTTGAGTTCTTTAAGCACTTCTTCAAAGTTCATCGCAACATATTTAATTTTTAAGCCCAGTAATATAATATGCAAATAAAAAATATAAAAAAATATTATTTGTCTGCAACAATCCTTTAATAATGTGCCCCCATAGATTACGGAGGAGTCCTACACTAAGTAATTTAAGGCATTGAGTTTCATTTTCGTTCTGTAATCACCGAATCATAGCGGCTTTATACCGATCACTTCGCCATGTCAAAATTATGAATCACTAGTTAACAATTTATACAAAAATTTCAAATAAGCAAGACTAAGTAATACAACAGCTTTTAGATAATGTTTTTCTCTGCATAAGCGATAAAAAAGAAAAAATCTTTCATCTAGCACGACTTGTATCAAAATAAAAGAATTCCTTTCAGGACTGCATTAAAACTTTATAAACTCTTGGTTGAAATGAAGTTATGGCCACAACCAATAGCATGTAATTAAATTCATTTGTTTCTGAGAGATCGATATGTTTAGCACAGCGTTATGAAAAGTTGTGAAATTGGCCCAATTCAAGAGAGGCATGGCTAATATCTCGCCCGTTCGACTTGGAAGCAATAACAGAATATTGGCTGTGCATTTGTTCAAATTTTATCGATTCCAATTCGCCTCTATTGTTCTTCGTCTAGCCACCTACCCACGCACAAAAAACCAACAGTGGCTTTGACAACTAATTCATTTCAGGCTCTTCAATTTTCCTCCCCCAAAACGCGAACACTCTTCAACAATTCAAAAAATTGTAAAGAAATCACACAAACACAAACAAACCCAAAATAAACGCTGAAAAATGTCAACTACTCAAACGGATCCGGCCATTGTTCATGTCCGAATACTCATGGATTATATAGAAAACAAATGATATGCTGTCATTTATAAATGATATAAAAATAGTGATTTTAAACAGAATAATATATTAAAATCTCCTAAAACAAACCGTGATATTGAAGGCTGGCAATTTAACAATTCCACGTATCTTCTGTGCTTCACTACATTGGTGGCAGAGGGTGCCACGGACAGATTTGGTCCACAGGCGATCTATAACACAGAGATCAAAACCCAGATGTCAGTTCAATATTCGTTAAATCTCTTTCCTAATCATGGGCTTAGGTCCATCAGTATCTCCTAACCCTCTCCAACCTTTTGCAATTTGATCCTACCATATCGGGATAGGCACAAATAAACATAAATTCCTGGCCACAGATTAGTATATTCAATTTATTAAATTATTTTAATTAGTTGAAGTGCAGCGCGGTTTGTTTCAAGTCGGCAAGTGTGGAAATGCCTGAATGTACAGACAATTCGGAGAATCATAACAGACAATTCCTCTATACAACAGACAGGACCCATCATTATTATCTATTCTATCATAGAATTAAAATTAGTTTGGCAAATCTTTTTTATTTTAGTCCCTTTCACAAGTCATCGTTGTCATTTTCTTTGTTTATACAAACAAAATGCAATTTATTTTGCTTCGTTAAGTGTTTAATTTCCAATTACATTAACTTCTTGGCTAGTGAATTTAAAATTGCATCTTTTTATCATAATTATTTATATAATATTTGATTAATTATGCGGGTTATATAACAGGAATTTTATAGAGTATAGTAGGTGTTGACTATTCATTCTGTAGTTTGTGTTTAACTTTGCAAACAGATACGAATACAAACACAGAAATACATTTCAACCGGTTTTTTAATTTTTGTCGTCATTGCATTGCTTGTAATTGCACTTTGATACATTAAACAAGAAGCACGACCAACTGGTTCTGGTGTAGCAAAGATCCATTATATATTTTTGAATATTTTCTATCGATATCATTAATTTTAGTCTTGATCCAATTGTTAAAATTGACGCTTCATAAAAAAAAACACCAAGAACAGATTGATATTTGTATATTTTTGGGTATTTTGACAATATCTGCTGAAATTAACACTTTTCAGAAATTCTACATAAGAACATTAGAGCATTTTTTTAAACGCACGGTTTTCTCTCGCTGCAAATTTATAATCGTATACAAAATCCATTAAACAGAATTAGCTAAACTAGAAATAAGCAATGGTAAGCTGGTAGCAAAGCTTTGGTAACAAATAGATTAATTACTTAAAAGAACCGGGACATTTAAAAGCCGCCAATTTTTTCATATCCATAAAAAGGACAAGTTGAGACATGCGATATAGGTCACCATCGTTGACTCTGTATGTATCCATCTTTATCCCGAAAAAAGGGATCAAAAGAAAGCACTGTGACGTTGTATCCCCTTTAACATGAAGGCAACCAAGAAAAATATCTTGTCATTTTCTTACTCATTAATTCCGAGAGCGAAACGAAAATGGCATCGTTATTTTATAAGGATGCGTTATTATTCTTGAGCTTTTGGCGTTTTGTGTTGAAATTCCAATACTTTTTAGCAGCAAAAGAACATTGCACTATTAATCGCAGTTCACTAAAGGAAAGTCTGGCGCAGTTTATTTCATTGACGATTGAATTTGAAAACAAACTGTTCAACTATTATAGTTATCGCAAGTGAGACCAAAACTATAAGGTTTCTTTTTGTAGTTAACCTTTTTGTGGGAAAAATTCCGTTATTTTGTTACTAGGGTTTCGCTAACGCAATTTTGTTGCGTTGAAGATGAGCGTAGCGGTTTGTTAATAGCGGATAAAAAGGTGGAGGTAGAAGGCAGATGAGAACCGTGGAGCATCGAGCCAGACCTTTGCCTTCTCGAAAACTCTGATCACTTGAAAATGTAAACTATTCTGATATTTCTTTGTTTCTCTCCGAGCTGTCACATGTCAAAAATAAGCTCATTTTGAGCTCATTGAGCAATGTGCAAGTAAATACATATTGATGAAACTCATGCCCAAGGGTTTTTGTTAGATTGGAGATATATTTCTGACGCGGATTTACTTTCAGTAACTGGCATGCACGAAATTGACAAAATGTCTGACTGTTTGTTTCGATAGTTGGGAAACTTTGGAAAAAATACACACTTTTAGAAAAATTTCCGTATTTTTCCAAGTTTTCCCAATATGGAATGTGACTCTGTATTCTGATTTTAAGGGAAGGGGTCTATGGAGGATTTTCTTGAAAAACGCAGGGGGTCTAGTTTGAAAACAAAAGAAGACCCCCTGAAAATTTCATCGCAATCGAAGTAGGCGTTTTGTCTGTAGAGCGCGCACAAACATACAAACAAAAATACAAAAAATTACACAACTGTTTTTTTGTAGCAGTAGTGAAATTGAATATTTCGCTTCGCTCGCTGCGCTCATCAATAAACACTAAGAAATTTTATAATAATGCAAAAACAATTTTTTTAGACTATGCTACGACTATGCTTATACGTTCAAGTCCTGCAATTTCTCCCAAATTAAAAAATCGCGCATTTTTCACAACTTCTTCACGCTTTAGTCAGGTAAGGTAAAAGTTATATTAAGTGGCCGGATCAGTTCGCCAGAAAGTGGCTTTCAGACACTTTTTTTCCACCGTTTGAGGGTCACATCGTGGAAGTTATCATTTTAATATTTCAATAGGTTGTAAACAAAAGATGTGAAATTGGGTAACCATGGCCCTTTTTTCGAAAATTTCCCCCCGGAACGCTAGAACCACCCTGAAACTATAAATTTTTGACCTTCTTTAGAGCCATGTATACGAAAGTGCAATAGAGAATTCGAAAAAAGGGCCATGGTTACCCAATTTGAGGTCTTTTGTCTACCACATACTGAAATATTGAAATGATTACATCAACGATGTGACCCTCAAACGGTGGAAAAAATGGGTCTGTTTCAAAATTTTCCATGCTCAATTTTTAACTTTGTACACCCTACGACTGCTTCTCGACAAAATATGAGACGTTGTTGATACTCCGTGCCTCTCGTTATCGCGCTTGCTGGAGTGATGAATGGAAGGGATTAGCTAACTGTAATTAAACAATTATTTCTTGCATTCGACTAGATAATTTCTCATACAGGATTTAAAAACACGTTATGGCAGGCGCATGAACAAATTGCCGTTTAGGAACCGCAAAAATGACTTTAGAAGTTCGATTCAAGTTGCTCCACGATCCAGTCGGCATAACAAATGTAATGATGTCAGTTTAAATAAAAAATGTATCAATCAATACTCTTTTTGCTGAAAGATATCGCTTTTGCAATTAATTTTGTTCCCGGAAAGCAAAGCTATAGGATATTACGAAGATTGTGAAAAGTCATGCGATAAAAGTATAAGACCCAAGTAGTTGATTATTTGCGAGTGATATTGTAGCTACTTAGTGATGTACAAAGTTTGAGTCAACTCTTCAAAAAATAAACAATCTGAACTGCTCCGGACCCTTAACTCGACCATTGTAAAGCGCAGTTAATGAATTTGCAAGTGCAATCATACACTTTATTGACATAACATAGTAATGAACTTCGTGTATCCGATATAATTAAGTTACAATTCAAACGAACTACAGTTTTAGCGAAAAGAAAGTCATACTAGGAATCAGAACATCAGGAAAAGCTACACAATAACCTACATAGAGTATATAAATAAAACAACAGATTGTTGGTTGTAGAAGATGTCAAAGGTTACAAGTCACCTGTGGAGTTATAAAGACAGACGACCGGCGGAGATATTAAAGAACAAAACACTGAAACTTGCGTTCTGTCGCATGTTTAGTTTCTTCCCACTCGCTTTAAGCTTCTCTGTCCACATAAATCTTTCATCACGACTTGATTAAGTTCACCGATGTCAATCCGTTAAAGGTCGCTTTTGCTAGACGTACATGTTTCTCTTTCAAGCTGTAGCACTACAGGCATCTAGGCGTACAATGATAAAGGTGAAAGGAATGTTTTCGGGTTGAAATCTTTGAAGTTTGATTTTTAATTCTGAGCAAGGCTGGGACATAGGACAAGGAACATTTAGACAGGATCCACGTAAGTCAGGGCGCGATGGGACAGGGTGGGTTCTTGGCACGCTGCAAGCACAGCCATGGTGTGATTCACACCCCACGACCTCCAGGGAAGGCTGGGACATGGGACATGGGGGCAGGGTCCACGTTAGGCAGGGCGCGATGGGACAGGGTGGGTTCTTGGCACGCTGCAAGCACAGCCATGGTGTGATTCACACCCCACGACCTCCAGGGAAGGCTGGGACATGGGACATGGGGGCAGGGTCCACGTTAGGCAGGGCGCGATGGGACAGGGTGGGTTCTTGGCACGCTGCAAGCACAGCCATGGTGTGATTCATACCCCACGACCTCCAGGCAAGGCTGGGACATGGGACATGGGGGCAGGGTCCACGTTAGGCAGGGCGCGATGGGACAGGGTGGGTTCTTGGCACGCTGAAAGCACAGCCATGGTGTGATTCATACCCCACGACCTCCAGGCAAGGCTGGGACATGGGACATGGGGGCAGGGTCCACGTTAGGCAGGGCGCGATGGGACAGGGTGGGTTCTTTGCACGCTGAAAGAACAGCCATGGTGTGATTCATACCCCACGACCTCCAGGCAAGGCCGGGACATGGTACATGGGGGCAGGGTCCACGTTAGGCAGGGCGCGATGGGAAAGGGTGGGTTCTTGGCTCGCTGAAAGCACAGCCATGGTGTGATTCATACCCCACGACCTCCAGGCAAGGCTGGGACATGGGACTTGGGTGCAGGGTCCACGTTAGGCAGGGCGCGATGGGACAGGGTGGGTTCTAGGCACGCTGCATGAGCAGCCATGGTGTGATTCATACCCCACGACCTCCAGGCAAGGCTGTGACGCGATAGGACAGGGGTAGGGGGTTATTAGCACGCTACAAACATAGTTTTGGTTTTCTGCATGCCCCACTTAAATACTGTCAACTAACTCGATATGATTGCCGATCTTTAGGAGTAAACCTAGGACCTTCCTCTCAATTTTAGAACTGTAACTAAACCAACTCCTGATATACCCATCAAGAATACGAACATAAATATTGAATGCGGAATGGTGGTATAGGACAGTACGTCTCATTTCCTTTTGTCTGTGCCTCGGGGCCTTGGAAATATACTCTTAATTGTGGAACATTGTAGAATACCGGCTTTCTGCAGTCATCCTAAGCTAATGTAATGTGTATCGCTTACACAGCACCACATATACAATTTACAAGTCTCCCCTTTTGTTCATTTGAAGCCTTTCAGTTAGTAACTGATTTCAAGACAAGATTCTGACTTCTCTACATGGAAGCTTTTCCAAGAGTTTGCACTAATATTTTGTAAGATTCTTTTCTGAAATATGTCGCTGAAACGCAATTTATGTCGCCGCGAGGTCACTGATTTAATTTTCACACCCGCACGCTTCGAAAGGGGCTAACTCATGTGACGTCCCAGCGAAATCTGTGGCTTTCAAAGAATTTCACTTTTCCTAATTAGAACAATCTTTCTTATTTGGATCCAAGCCACCCAGAAGAAAAATAAAAGAACGGAAAAAACCTAGCGAAAGAAAGTTCTCCGCCGAAACGCGCTCGTCCACAGGCGCGCGCACTAAGGCGAGGGCAAACAAAAAGGAACCCTCCGATCTTTTGAAATCGACTGAGGAAAAACTCTTCTCCTCGCAAAGACGAATGGCTAACGCGTATATGAAATTCATATAACCTTTTTGCCAGAGACGAAATTTTTCGGCGGAAAAATTAATTAAACAATCACTCTTTTCCCTCCAGTCCCTTTACATCTTCTCTTTCCTTCACTACAATATATAGCTATGGTTTATATAGGACTTGTAAGGCGTAGTTTAAAAAAATCTTTTGAAGTTCACAAGAGATTTCGGTCGATGAAACTTAGCACGCATAAGTAGAACACTAGACGAAAGTGAAAAAGTTCCAGATAAGACTGGCACAGGCGCAGCTAGCCTTTTTCAAAAAACTAATATCTTGAAGAAGAGCTTTATTTCTTAAGAAATCATACTCAAGTGTAGATAATAAATGATAATGTTCAATGTGTAGGTACTATGACTTTTTCTTTTTATTAACAATACCAAATGTGCTGCTTTGTTCGTGTGTAGGACTATCTCTAACTTTCGCTGCGAATTATTTTACTTTTTAACATTGATAGTGTCATCACTTAAATTTTATATCAATTAATAGTCAAGGTATCTATAGCGTCAATATTATAAATAGTATTCTAAGGTGAACCTGTGGCGATTCCTAAATGTATTTTCCTTCATTTAAGATAACGTTGGAGTAATCCATTTATAATTCGACTTTCTGCTGATTACTAAAGTTTTAGTATCTATTTAACGTGCACTTTCTTGGTAACGTAATTTTGTCTAAACAAAGGTCTCAGATGCCAGCACCGATCTCAGAGCAAATCAAACCCATTCTTAAACGTCCAAAATAGTAGGCTGAACTACTAAGATCCCAGAGAGGTAAGCACACAACCACCATCTTAGCTCCGGCTATAGAGGATCCCTCGCTCAGCATGTTTAAAAAGGCAAGGGGCCTTTTGTATGTTGGTTGTTAACTTTACAATGCTCTCCTGAAAGACCAACAAATAAAAAATACTAGTGAGTTCAAGAGCAAGTTACGAGAATATCTGATTGACAATTGTTTTAACGATATCAATGAAATCATGCAATATTGTAATAATTTACTTTTTTACACATGTGGAATTAGATTATGTCTTTAGTTTAAGTGAGGCTTTTGTCATTCCATTTTGGCACAGTGTGTTAGCATGTGGAAAAATAAATAAATATAATTATATTATATTTTTTATTTATTTATTTAATTAAATGTATTCATTCATAAAAGGAAACGGTGTGTAAAATGACATCAGGGTTTTGACAATACATTACACATTTTTAGAGAATGTAAAGATTTAAATAACAACCCCTTTCAGATAATTCGTTATCAATGTTTTGGATTTCAAAATCAGATTTGGTTTCGTATGGCGAAACATGATTTATTTCTACTAAGAAAATAACAAACTTGCCATTGAATATGGCATGTTTAAGCTACTACCTTATTATAATATGGAAGATACAGATGTCATAGATACGTGACATAAATAGATTAAAGCATTTCATTTTAATGCACATCGGCTGGTTGATGTGCGCGATTTCTAATTCGTTCAAAAGGGAAACAAAAAATATATTTGACGGCATTTTATAAACATTTCCATTGACGACAAGAACTCAAAAGAAGCTCGTAAATTATGTCCACTTCCATTTTTATTTATGATCCCGGGTTCTCTTGACACAAAGTGCTAAAAGTCAAAGAGAAATTCGGGTTTGTTTATTTCCAAAAGGGTTATAAAAAAATTAAGAGGATTCAGGAGAGCTGTTCGTGAGATACAATCTATCGTCGACTTGTTTGCAAATGAAACAATTTCTAATTTTAAATTGTGTCTTGATGGTTATGGTTAAATTGAACTACGATCAGTTAGCACTCAAAGATTTTTTTTTTTTCAAATTGTGCACATTTCGAAGTGATGTACGTACGTAGAAACTACAACCTCTATTTTTAGCCCAAGTAAGAAAGGATAAAAAAATTACAAATCATGTCATTTTGTAAATCAGAGTGAACGTTCATCTTTCCTTTATAAACAAATCTAACTAGGGCTTCGCGAACGCAATTTGTGTTGCGTTGAAGATAAGCGTATGTAGCGGTTTGTGTATAGCGGATTAAAAGGTGCTTGCAGCAGTCACAAGAAAACCATGGAGCACCAAACCTGACCATTGCCTTCTCGAAAATTCTAATCACTTGAAAATGTATGCGGATTCTGACGTTCCTTTGTTTCTCTTCGAGGTCAACAAAGCTGGTAACCAAGGAAACGAAGGAAACCGGACTCGTATTGAATCAGCCGTCAAATCACGAAAAAAACACCACAAAAATGCTAATAAAAACCAATTGGAAAAACCTACCGAAATAAGATTTGCAGGCATGATAAATATGTATAAGGTCAACATGTTTAGAAGTTTTGGTGAAGTTATGTTCAGAACTTTGAAATTTACAGGGGTTCGAAATTCGGAAAAAATCGAAAAATTTCGTAAAAATTGATTTATAAACAATTTACTGAACCGATCTTTTTCAAAAACGCAGGGGGTCTAAGTTGAGAACAGAGGTAGATACTCAGAAATTTTCATCCGTGTCGGTTCAGGCGTTTGGTCTGTAGAGCGCGCACAAACACAAAAAAAAAAAAAAAACTTACACAAGTGACTTTTTTTTGGGGTAAGTGAAATTGAAGATTTCGCTCCGCTCGCTTCGCTCGCTACGCTCATCAATTAAATGTCATAGTACGTGAGGTCCTAAGCTTCTGGGCTCCAAAATGGTTTCTAAACAGTTGTTACAGAAAACGAGTTTTAAAATTCTCTACCACTATAGAGCAGGTGGCCCAGTTGTGGCCACGAACCCAGTTGTGGCCAAGTACTTAGTTGTGGCAAAGTACGTAGTTGTGACCAAGTACTTAGTTGTCACAAGGTACTAAGCCCTGGTTTTACCAAGTTTCTCATCTCATAGTTAGGATCTTAACTAGGAGTTATGACTGATATCAGCCAATTACAAGCAGCGAATTCAGTTGTAACTCCTAGTTGAGATCCCAACTAGGAGTTAAAAAACTTGGTAAAACCGGGCATTAGTTATGGCCAAGTATACTTAGTAGTGGCCAAGTACTTAGTTGTGACAAGGTACTTAGTGATGGCCAAGAACTTAGTTGTTGCCAAGTACTTAGTTGTGGCCAAGTACTTAGTTGTAGTTGAGAATATTGTTAAAATGTGCACTCAGAATACTTGGAAGTTAAGAAATGCCAATCTTGAAACAAATATCTACGAATCCTGACAATTGTTACAACCAAATGGCACCCTACACATTTCGAACCCCCTACCCCCTGAAAATTAAAAGCAAACTTTATTTAATATATGGCATTCATAATCAATGAAAAAAAAATTGTAAAAGATTATGATTAAAGATTTTGTGAAAGATTTGTTTTCGATATTTTCATTTCAATCAGATATGACATTTTATTTGAATAAAAAATGTACATTTTTTTTTACAAAAATATTAATCTAAAATTAACAAAATTTGTACTGTCTGTAAGCATTGTACTGCTAAATGAGTATTTACACGAAACAAAGAAACAAACAAGGAACAAACAAGAGCAAGAAACAAACACAGCTGCAAGGTCTTAAACACGAATTGTAGAGCAATTTTCATTTTAGACAAAACAATTTTGAAGATCGCCTGTTCGTAATTAAAGTTTCCTTCCAAATGGATGTACCAAATATAATTGGGAATGGTTAAAAATCAAACGATAGTAACATTCAAAAGGCATTTTTCACTTCGCGAATGACAAAAACAAAAAACGTAAAAGGGTTAAATCCAGCGTTCCTTCCCACTCGACGACAAAATTAATTAAGACTTTCAAAGGGATGACATTTTTTTCTCAACGGTCGTATAAAATGATGAAATGTTGAAGCAGTAAATAACATAACATGCATTTTTTTATCTTATCAATGGAATCCATAAAAAAAGTAAATTCATTGGAAAATCTATGAAAGCCAGAAACGTCAAAATCTCATTCGCATGTTATAATTACTTTTTAGGTATTATGTTGTTTTTAGCGTTTCAATCGTTTTGTATGTGACAACAAAATTAGAAAATATGTCAATATCCGTTGTGAAAAGATGCTTCGAATTTCGGATAGACAATTTTATAAGCTTTTTACCATTTGTCTTGCCCTTTTACAATTAGTGAAAAATATAAATATGGTGCTATAAGGTAAAAGTATAAGCACAGATAGAAGGGTATTAGTTTGAAACGAACGCATACGGATTCGATATTTATACAGTGTGAAGCTATTTCAAATCAGAACATTCCAAAATAAATTTATTTCAGTGAACCTTTCAAATAAGTTCCATGCCATGCGATATATTTGCTGTAAATCACCAACAGCAACAAGTTTTTCATAACGGTATTGCTCCTTGAAATAATAATATGTAAATATTTTTTCAATTATTGCTACAAAGTAAATGTTATGTTTCTATTTTAATATCATTTACTTTGAACGATCAGCTTATATATAACTATTATTTTATTACCGCCAAAAGGTAGGCTTCTGTCATAAACCTAAGACGATAATGAAAATATAAGAAAGAACAATAAAGGGATCCGTGCTAACGAAAATATGAAATGAATCAGGTTTATGACCGTCATAAACGGAACATACCCATAAATCGCGAATTAGATTAAATGAAAGTTGCCTGTTCTTATTTTCAAATGATTTGACACGAAGACAACGTTTAAAAAGAGTCGGAACGTTTCTTACATTGAAACATGCATATTATATTTCTAAAAAATATTTATAAATGTGGGTTGAATCCTAAATAAAAGTCTCACTGGTTTCCTAACTTTTGGTAGCATATGATTATCAAGTGTGATATTTGGAAAATTAGCATTTAAAATAACATTGAACTAGTTGTTTTGAAAATGTGTGCCAAAAATAATGAATGAGCAGACATTAATACTAAGAAATTTAAGAATGATTAAATTATGAGAAGGGTTTGTTTTGAGTGAGTGAATTATTTGTCTTTGGAGATAATTGTGTTTTGAATTGTAGATTGTATGGTTGTTGGATTCATGGAAGTACTTCCTATAATAATTCACATTTCTATGTGATGAAAACGGTGTAACTTGAAAAAGATAAATGTGGTTAAACAACTGTGGTCAGAGAATCCGTTTCTGTAATGTAGGTAAACCCTCCCTGTGACCTACCTTCCAATTTCAGGGGGACAAAACCATCAACAGGATCACAGACAGTTTTATACTAAATCTCCGCATTAGAAAAGTTTGAATTGAAAATAGCGTTTTATAACTTTTCACTCTCATAATATCCGTTAATAACGTAATTGTGTCAATCAAGCAGTGTTTTGTTCGCCTTACAAATAATGAGCCTCATGTACAATGTATTTACAGACAACTACAAGATATTCAAGATAATAACATGTTTTCTAAAATGTTTCAAACAAGTACACATAGTCATAGGCCTCAATGATAATTTATATTGACCTAACTTTTTTTGTTGGGATATCTTAAAAAATTTAATCCAATATAACATGCCAATAAAATACTGCAAAATAATCACTTTAAAGTCTTTGTAAGCCCAAATCACAAAGACAACGGTTTAAACTTTTGATTTTTCGTTGTTGTATGGAAGCATAATCTTCAATCAATTTTATTTATGATTGAGACCAATTTCTAGACCACCAAATTAAAATTGTACTTCATTTAGGGTCTAGCAAAGCGAAAGCGTGTAAATCAAATATGTATAACAGAGAATTTTTTAGTGTTTTATAATCTGCTGGTGTACCTACATAAAGTCAACTGTTGTGGTTTTTGCAATTTCTTATATGTAATATCTGACAATCACTTTATTATTGTTCTTTTTTATTTTTACACATTTTTATATGTACCAAGCTGGAAATTCAATTTCAAACTTAAAAATTTAAAATTTTGTAAACAAAATTATTATAAACTGTTCAATCATGTCACGTTTGTCAGAAATAAGGTATCCTCAATATCCGGTGAACCTCTTTTGATATGTACCTCTGTAATTCATTCCCTGTCAGCAGTTTTTCAATTTCACAGAAATTTCATTAATTACTTTGCCAAGGTTTCAGAGTAGAAATTAACTATTACCATCGACTATGTTTTGCACGCAAGAAATACATTGTTAAATCAATTATTCACACAATTTTATTGAAAATTGAATCAAAATGTAGTGTGATCAGCAATGACTTACCTAATCAGAATGCTTCTATGAGAACATGTTGAGAAATCCACATATACAGCTGTAATTAAAAACGTTTTTGATACGCACTCGGAGCAATTGGATTGTTGTTTTCCGATAACATACGGCTGTGCACTTTTGCCAGGCTTGTTGCCTTTTGGCCCGAGCACAGCTAGTGAACTCTTATGAGAAATGTGTAGGTTACCGCGTACAATTTGGCAAACGATAAAAAAAACACCACGAAACACACACACTCACACGCACGCACACTGGGAATTTAAGTCCGTTTAATTTTGTTTTATACCTACAACTATAGAGGATGTCGGGTTAACCGTCTCTTTTTGTGACTCCAGCATATTCAATTTATGAATATCGTAAAACAAAGCGGCCTTTATTTATACTTGCTTCATATCTCTGAAAGATCTCAGAAATATTATTAAACTTTTGAGGCGCAAAACTTATATTAAAATTGTTGCACTTTCTTTTAAAGTCAAACGAACCTAGTAAACCATCAAGGGCTGCCGTCCGATTTTTAAACAAATTGTAACATTACAAGTTCTTTCTGTTCTTTTAATTGTTCTAGTTTTTATGTTATAAACATATTTTTTCACATCATTGGCTTTAGATTAAACTGCTTAATATTATTAAACAAATGAGTAGACCCTTGTTTATAATATTTAAAAGATTCTATTATGTTACAGGATCACAAAAAACAACAACATCGGCATAACGACTGAATCTAAATGTCGAAATATACGATTATTCAAAAAACCAAACGCGTAAATACCGTTAAAAAATCAGAGCTTCGAACAAACAGTTCAAAAAATACCTCTCTAAAAGAAATCGACCTTGACTACATAGAACACCGCCATAATTACAGAAACAGAACTGACACTTCGTTTAAACTCGGGGAAATATTTGTTCAAGTCCCAGACACACGACGCTTGTGAACTAACCACTGCGACGCCAACGGTGCAACTGGCACTTGAGCGCCGCGACGCCTGGAAGGACGCGGTTGAGCATGCGTGCAATCGGTAAAGGGTGAAATGAGGAGGGGTGGGGGGATTTAAGGGACAGAGATGAAGCTAGGTGACTATCTCAACGGTCTGAGGGGGAGTGGTTGTGAAATTTATTTCAATGTATGGCATGTAATTCTGAACAGTTGCTGTGCTTTTTCGATTTGGTTAAAAACTAGGTTTATGTACTTCAGGAGGAGCTATTTAAACGAGATGGATGGAAAACTAGCTTGGTTTGGAAATTTGACATGTTTAAGGGCTGTAAACCATTGAATTTACAACCGTAAACAGCTATGAACGGAATAAAGCCTTAATCGAAGGATATGACGAGTTTTGCTAAATTTACTGCATTTTTTAAGAACATCCCATTTATGACGTGTTCAACTATGTAAAAAGAGCATGCTGTATACTAAGTTAACGCATTGTTTATGGTACATCTCAAAAATAACATAAAAACCACGGTAAATACTAAACTTGAATTTTAATAACTACTACAGATCATTATTGGGTGCAATTATATTTCGTTGTCAAAGGCCATATTCCACTAGGGTTGCAACCTGCTGATCATAGGCCTTCTTACCGCAAATTTACTATCACCACCAATGGAACAAAACCATTTAGAGGGCCATGGATCGGCAGGTTGCAACCCTAGTGGAATATGGCCATTAAACTACGGTCGCATTTGCATAGAAATGGTTATCATTATTGAGATTTTCCACTTGCGCTGCAGGTAGACCATTATGCAGTTGCCCTGCAACTGCACTTTTTCTTGCGCTGTTTGGAAGAAAATAATTGTGTTTGAAAGAAAGGACGTGGATTTTCACTGCAATGCCATGCGACGAAATGAAGTGTTGATTTCTTTGATGTCCATTGGTCGAGCAAAGGACAATATTTACCGAAAAATTATATAATGGCAATGTAATTTTACCTTTAAGCAGCCATTGTTTATGCTCAACAGTATTTTGGTATATTATTTTTCTTTTTTTTTCTCTGTGTCTGATACTGCGTACATTACCTAGTTTACTTTTGCAGTCCACATCGAGTTCGCACATTTTTTACCTTTAATTCAAAGAGTCAACAGTAAAATTAAGTGTCAATGAACTTTTTTCTTCCGGAACCCAGAGAAATTGCTCAAAAAATCGAAAAAAGACCTATCTTTAAAGAAAATTTGAATGAAGATGCTGCTGACATGTTACCTATATAAAAGGTAAATATCTTTTATTCCATCAAAATTGGTACCAGTAGCGACTTTTACTTTTCTTAAACTTTCTTTTCTTTTTACTTTTCTTTTTCTTTTCTAAAAGTAATGCTGATAAAAAAAACAGCTGGCGTAAAGATGTAGAAATTGAACCACGTTTCTAACAATTTCCCTCGTCTGTTAAAACGGAGCTCTTTTTTTGGGGGTCAACAATTTTCTTGTCATTACCATATTTTCCAAGTCTTCATGAAATACATTCATGACGGAACACGCTAATTCTAGCTACCAATTGCCAAGCTTTACCCTTCGGAATGGGACCAGAATCTAGAAAGTAATGTTAAAAGAGTATCTGCAAAGATAAAATAACAAAAAGTACTGCCTCGATATCTACAGTTTACTGAAGTGAGATGAACGTGGCTATTTGGAGCTGACAAAAAGGTAAAATGGGACGTGTGAATTATTCTTTCTTCAACATTGAGCTAAGGAAATTTTATTTCAAAAACGGATTTGATTTAATTTCTTATAAAACAATCAAATTTTAAATCAAAATAAAAAGAAAACGCAAAGTCATGCAGACCCATATCTTCCAGAGATGCTTTCTTGCAAAATGCTCTACGCCTCGCTGCTAAGTTTCTTACCAAAAAATATTCAGAACTTTTGGCTTTACAGCGTTCGCAAATTTTCGAAAACATATTAATATTTTCAAAAATTTTTGTTGGTTGAAAAACTACCAAATCGATTCCGTAGAAAAAACACAAGGGGTCCAAGTAAAAAAAATTCAGGTCTATAAGGTTGACATCAAAACCGGAGAAGGCGTTAGGTCAGAAAAGGAACTTGTGTGTTTAGTGTGTATGTGTGTTAAACGAAACTAATTCTTATTGCTGAAACCTTTACAACCGTTCTCCAAAGATGAAAGATCTCAGGCAATAATATAAATAAATTTTTTTTTTTTACAATGCTCTGTGTTTAGCCTCCTTCCTCACCATCCCTTCGAATAAGAACTTCAACTGCGTCATATTTTCACTTCCACGCGCCGGCCAGCGAGAATTTCAAATTTCAGTCGCTGAATTATTAAACAACAACCCGTGTTATTCAGTAAACATGACAAGAATTTATTTTCTGAAAAAGGAATATTAACAATAAAAAAGAAAACTTTAAGGAAGCAACACAGCCGAACGGAATTGAAATACGCGCCTAAAATTTTAAATTGTGTTTCCGGAACTAAAACTGTTAAAAAATGAATTCGAAGAAATAGCGACTCTAATGTCTCGGTACTAATTTCAAACTGCCGGCTAGAGCTATAGATTGAGAAGATGATACCACAGAGAACCAGCGAGCTTAGATAGACAAAAGCTTCCATATTAAGGCACAGAAAGATAAGAGAAATTACATTCTGTAATGGTAATGCACATATTTCTATTACTTTCACCTTTAACCGAATTTTCCAGTTTCGTAACCATACGTCTAGGTACAAATATCCGGAAGTTCCGGATATTCTGGGTTCCAAACAACAAATGGACAACAATCAACAAATGAAACAACAAATGGATTCAACAGCAAATGTATAGTTATTGTTACATCATTATCACAAAATACTAGCATTACAAGTGCCTCAATCCAGAGTTAAAGTAGGGATGAATTTGTTTATCATGGCAACTGTCAAAATGGTGCTAAGGCAATCAACGGCTTATTACGGCTAAACGCTTTAAGTGGAATGATCAGATTGGCCAATGAACATCTACCAAACAATTGTTTAGAGGCAAACTATTAGTGACAGCCCCACCAAAATAGCTCACCTCCTAGGTAACGTATGAAGCTTTCAAATTTAATACATATACTCTTTGGAATATAATTGGTTTGGCTAAATTCCTTAACTATAAGAAGTATTTGTTTCCATACTAATTATAATTTTCCTCTGTTACGGACGTCAATTAGCCAAACCAATAATCATAGCTTATAAATTATTCTTAAGTAATTAGAAAGCCTTTTACATTATCTACACTAGGAGGTGAGCTGTTTTGGTTCGGCTATAATATTTTACCGATTGTTAGGTAGATATTCGTTGGCCAAGGTGATCATTCCACCTTAACCCAGAGTTGAAAATCATTGTAATACTGAAGCTAAAAGCAGATGTATAACATTTTTCAACCCTGGGTTAAGAGACCCGAAATGAAATAGCTTCCATCTTTTAAACTCGGATTTCAGAGTATGGTAACACCAGCTACATAAACACTCTACATTTCTATAGACGAGACATTTCAGCGAGGAGGACAGCCGCTAGCTTGTCTTGAAGTTGGCAGACGAGCATCTAATATTTCGTCAAAACCGCACAGCCGAGCGTCACTTTATTCCAACCTGGCATATATAAATATGTCAACGAGAAACTTGTGCGCTGGCAGTCTGAGCGTATATAGCGTGATTGCATCTTGATGTTACGTTCTACGCCGAATCTGAATTTCAATAAAGCTGAGTTTAAGACAAAGATTACTTTCGGTGCTGAAATATGTGTAGGCGTTTCCAAGAAATATGTTTTATTATATGCATTGAAAAGCCAGTTACGTAACTGACTGTTTCATATATTTGTGAACTTTAAACAAATATATTAGTTGCATTATCTGTTATAGAAAAAACAAATGCCATCTAGTTCCATCCATTTGTTTTAGATAATCATAATCATGGATCAGAATGATACAAGAAGATCAGGAGTAATTTGTTATTAGGAAAACTGGATAGGTCATTTTTCAGTTTTCAAACGGCCGAAGTGCCTGCTTGCGGGATTTTGTACATTTTTGTTTGAACTTTAAACAAATATATGAGTTGTATTATCTGGTTATAGAAAAAGCCAATGCCATCTAGTTCCATCCACTTGTTTCAGGTAATCAGAATCATTGATCAGAATGATACAAGAAGATCAGGAGTAACTTGTTATTAGGAAAACTGGACAGGTCAATTTTAAGTTTTCAAACGGCCGAAGTGCCTGCTTGCGGGATTTTGTACATTTCCTGTTGCATTGTCTGGGTTCAAACCAACTCAAGTAAACACATATCTTCGCTGACCATTTTGATGTTGCAAAACCATTGCAAAATAGTCGCATACAGATGCCGATCCGAAATGCACAATTGAAAAAAAACTGTAGGGCTTGAGTTTTGCGGCCTCAATATTCACAAAATAGAATATAAACTGTCAAAACCAGAAACGAAATAAAAACGAAAAAAATAGTACAGCGGTGTAGCACAACATTTCAGTTTTTAACGTCTCATATTCAAAATTTTCGATCAAAATTTTCGCAATCAACATAATAATTCTACTTAAGGAGAAAGTTCACTTTCAGATACAAGTTTCAGTAAATCGCCTCCTATCGGCACGTGACACATCTCGAGCAAGATGCACATGTAGACCTACATGGGGTACACGTTTTTGAAGATGGTCGAACAATTATTTTCAGGGGCTAAAATCGAACAATTAGCACTTTTTTCTCGGAACAAACCAAAAGTTGCCGACATCTCAAGGCAACATCGTTGAAGTTATCATTTCCTTTTTTAGTATGTTGTGGACAGAAGACATAAATAAGGGCCAACATGGCCGTTTTCCCAAATTTTTCTCAGCACTTTCGTATACTAAAAAGGGTAAAAATTGAAGAGTTTCGGGTATGTTCTAGCATTCCAGAAGAAAATTTTCGAAACAAGGACCATGTTCGTCCTTATTTACGTCTTTTGTTTACAACATACTGAAATATTGAAATGATAACTTCAAAGATGTGGCCTTGAAATTTCGGCAACTTTTGGTCTTAATTTCTGGCGAACTGATCTGTCTCCTTAAGGGGGTATAATACGCACAGATGTTTCAGTATAATATAGATAACAGACGTAAATAAAGGCAATCATGGCCATTTTGTCGAAAATTCCCCCCTTGAATGCTAGAACATACCCCGAAACTCTTCATTTTTTACCCTTTTTAGACCCATTGCATACGAAAAGGCAAACAAAAACTAGAGAAAAATGCCATGAGCGCCCTTATTTGCGTCTTTTGTCTACAACAAACTGAAATATTGATATGATAACTTTAATGGTGTGGCCATGAAAATTCGACAATTTTTTGTCTGTTTCGAGAAAAAAATGTGCTAATTGTGCGATATTAGCTACTCTGAAAAGAAATTTTCGGCCAAACTTGTAAAAACGTGTACTGCATGTGGGTCTTAGTATGTGACAAATTAGTGATGTGTCCCATGCCGATAGGCGATTTACTGAATCTGTTATCGGGAACTGAAAGCAAACACACATTAAAAATATCCTAGTTTCAGTGGCATTTTCTAGCCTTAAATCAACTATGTTAATCCTTTGACCTAGATGTATATCTCTCATAAGATATTACTTCTATTTCTGGCGGAAATGAGAGACTGCATCATCACAATGCATCATTCACACACTGCAGAACTGCATCTCGTCAAACTCCCCACGTGCATACCAGCTGCATATCATCTATTCTATAGCTCATTCAGTGTTTCTCACTCTCGAATTACTTTTTCCCCGCCCTCTGCAATGCCCTCTCCACACATCAACACGACCTATTTGATTGAATTTTGCGCTCGTTCACGTCATATCACAGATAAAAGGGTTACCCAGATATTTTAACTTACCTAGGTATGACTATGGCAAAGAATTGATGTTAGTAACTTCGCCGGCAAACGAACTGGTGCCTAACCTTTAACACCGTCCCTTAGGCCATGCCACAAGGTGAATTATAATTAAGGAGCTCATGTTTCACATGTGGCTAAAGTTACCATGGTTACAGAGTAATGTAAAAACGAACAGTGGCTCCACGCCGTGCCTGCCGGCAAAACTAAATTAGCTTGTCGGTGAGGGAAACGCCACTAATCTTGCGGGGGGAGGGCTTTGGCGCAGCGGCTGTTATTATAGGAGTGGGTAATCAGGGTAGCCCTTCTCTCTGTGATGTTATTATAGGAGTGGATAATCTGGGTAGCCCTTCTATCTGTTATGTTATTGTAGGACAAAAATAATCTGGGTAGCCCTTCTATCTGTGCTGTTAGTATATGAGTTGATAATCTGGTAGCCCTTCTATCTGTGCTGTTAGTATAGGATTGGATAATCTGGGTAGCCCTTCTATCTGTGCTGTTATTGTAGGAGTGGATCATCTGGGTAGCCCTTCTATTTGTGCTGTTATTGTAGGAGTGGATAATCTGGGCAGCCCTTCTATATGTGCTGTTACTTTAGCAGTGGATATTCTGGGTAGCCCTTCTATCCGTGCTGTTACTTTAGGAGTGGATAATCTGGTAGCCCTTCTATCTGTGATGTTATTGTAGGACAAAAATAATCTGGGTAGCCCTTCTATCCGTGCTGTTAGTAGATGAGTTGATAATCTGGTAGCCCTTCTATCTGTGCTGTTATTGTAGGAGTGGATAATCTGGGTAGCCCTTCTATCCGTGCTGTTACTTAAGGAGTGGATAATATTGGGAGCCCTTCTTCCTGTGGTAGGACATAAAAGAATGGTATTAACTGTAACCGAACCGAGATACGAACCCACGACACGAAAAAATGACAACTGGTGGAGGAGCCGGGTTGCTCTGCGGGTTGCGTTCAGGTGGAGGAGTCGTGCCGTTCTGCGGGTTGCGTTTCTGCGCAGATGGAGTTGAATGTCTGAATTCGATCAAAACACGATCGCGTTCCAAAGTTTTTGAGATTTATAATATAAGTGGTAACGTTGGTCCAGACTTATCATATAAGAGTTCGGACTAATACTGCTGCGTCGAATGAAACTGCCATAGTTACTCAATTTCTTTGTTGACATTGGCTACGTGTAATTTTGCGTGAACATGAAGCACCACTGCAATAACCGCATTCTTTTCACCGGTATAAGCTTTATGAATGGGAATACTCCGAAGTGCGCTGTAGTACCTGTACTCATTGAATCTGTCGTTTCTTTGCCAATTATCGCCCTAACATTTAACAATTGACTGGTACTTCTTAATTCCAACGCTCTTTAACAGTATTATATCACCAACAAACACAAAACCTTTCTCTTTGGCTCCGTATAATAAATAATGTATTTGAAAGCTGCTGTACTTGTAGACTGCAAATACAAAGTCAGCACACTAAGCTTAAAGGTGTAAGAAACGGTGTTCCGTCAAACGGATAAGAACTAAGAGGAGCTAGAGAAACTCGATGATCTCTGGTAGACATTGCTTTTTCGTCCTCCCTTCCACTGGTACGTTGCAGCTTGCTCAATGAATACAAATATCTTGTCGGGATCGCCCTGAGGATATGAAAAGGATGGGTTTCTTTCCCCTGGGTAGATAGTGGAGGTCTTGGGTTGTGTAGATTCAGCGTTTTCGTGCACGCATTGCAAGACGTCATATTATAATGGTATTCTATCTGGTTTTTTACCATTTTATACGGCATGTACCGCAAAAATCGATGGATTAAGGATTTGTGTGCAAAGCTCCTTTTTCGAAAAGTTTTGTTACTAACTTGAGAAATGCAGGTAGTCTACTGAAGTAAAATTAGTTGTCTTCTGCATCAATTTGGGTGTTTTCACAATAATTTACTTTGCCCTGGGAAAGTTTCGGGTCAGGAGTTAATTTTTTTTTTTTTAAAGAAGAGTAACAGAACATTAATAAATATCACTTGTTCTCGTTGCTTTTACAACTAGCTTGTTGCCAAAAGGATATGCGGAAAGGTGGATTCAAAATAAAATCACAAAGATTAATAATTACCGAACTACGCTGAATTTATCTAAAAAAAAAGCCAACCTAATAACCACACCTGCGTCAGTTTTATTATACCTACTTCAACATTTATGGAAATTTTTTGCGATTAATACAAGTTATCGGTGGCAAAGTCCTATTTTGTTGGTACGATCTTAATCGGAAATACTTTTTATAAAAACATCACTTTTATGTTATAGCAATTCTATGGCATTTCCGTCATACTTTTAATGTTCAGATGATGCAAGATGCAGGTTTACAAACATTTATATAAAATTGGCGCAGGAAACTCGAATTTTTCGCTGTAAAAACAGATCCACAGAAAAAAAGTATTCTCTTCACAGAGAAAGAGAGTGAACTATCTGCTTCTGTCCAACGTGTTTTTTCAAGAAGTGGAAGATGCGGCACACAAAGACGAGCAGACCTAGTGGTGTTGTTTTGTGCTTACCTAGACTGTAAACGCTACGCCTCTTAGGTAATCAACGGAGTCCTGCCTCGTGTGCAACTCAAGGAAACAAGCTGTGTACTTGAAAAGTGCAGCGCTGAGCATGGTACAAAAAACCTGGGTCGGAAAAGTCCTCAGGAAATCAGAATCCGATGAATGAGATAACCAGACGATGATAAATTTACCTCATGTAGTAAAGGTGTTACTTGTAGATAGCTTGTTTGAATACAAACACCCACTTCATACTTTCCTTGGAAAACTCTTCGGTTTGAAGCAAACAAAATGCACAGAACCAACCCTCGCATACTTTAACATAAAGAATCACATCATTATTTTAACTGCACTGTATATTGTGAATCTTTCATTGCTAATCCAGTACCTATTTGATATTTTTATGTAGTAATATATCCAAACCAAAAATTATTTCTTATACACATAACACGAAAAGGTATTTGCAAGGACTACATTTTTTGGCTAAAGGTGCGATTAAAGTTAAAGGATTTTGAGGCATAGAAAAATAATATAATAATGCTGAGATAAACAATTTGTTAGCATGGAAGTTTATCGTTTGAATTAAAATGCTTTTAAAATGTTCTTTAAGAGACATTAAACATTTGAAAAGTCCTTTGCACACTTTGAATACCAACTCCTGATGAAACGCGAATGTAAGACATAGAAATAACACCGATATAATAATTAAAGCTTCTTGCAAAAAGTCCTCTTAAGTTTCGAGACCGGCAAAAACGCACGTAGCAAGGATTCGAAGTGGATCGCAGAAAGAGCTGGCGGCAGAGGCGTAGCGACCGCCCCCGCAGACCCCGCAGCGCGGGGGGTGGGGGGCGCCGAAGGGTTCAGGGGGCGCAAATATCTCTCGGGATACGTTTTTTAGAGATTGCCCTCGGAAAAATTCGCGAGACGAAACAAATTTTCTTGGGCCGGTCTTTTTACTGAAATGCCCGGGCCGGTTTTTTCCCCCTATCCAACTCTGGGGGGCGCCGTCAAAACTTTTGCGGGGGGGGGGGGGGGGCGCATCATATTCACGCTACGCCACTGGCTGGAGTTCTAGCTCTCGGGTGATTTCGCCAAGAGCTTAGCGACATGGCAGGGCTTTCGATTGCGGGGGGGGGGGGGGAGGGGCAGGGTCGAAACGTGTCGTCGGCAAGGGCACACCCCATCTCGATATGTTTCCATTGAGATTATTTCCTTTCCATTCGAAATTTATGCATTCTGCGATTTCAACGATTACTATGCAGATGGAGGTAAAACTATATTTTCAGATAGCCCCTTCACCCCCCATAGCTCAATGAGGTATGCTAATTCACGAAGGTAGAGGTCAAAAGAGTCAAAATGTAATTTTCGATTCCCTCACCGTCGTTGTGACAGATTTGATTTGCAATTTATTGCGCACGCACTCGCAATTTATTCTTTAATATCCACGAGCAGTCAGTTTTATAGAATCGCTTCGACGGGGTGAAGATTAAAATTTGATTATTATTTGATATGTTCATTGACGATGTGAATACGTGATGAGCTAGTGTCATGGGGACGGGATCCATTTTTGTAACTTGTGTTAGACGTAGAAAGGTTTAAAAGATTTGCCACATTGTGTAATTGTATTTCTTTCAATTTAAGTATTTTCAATACTGGCATTACGCAGTATTCGGAATATTAATCATATCGGAATATTATCTAAACATAATATGGTGATTAGTAAATTCGGATGTTTAAGCTGCAAATCATATGCCTTATTTCCCATTCGCAATCATGTTTTTGTCAATCGTAAAGGTGGTTTTACAGCTAGCAATGTTTGGGACACGATGTTTCAACATTGACTCTGCCACCAATCAGCGACTCTGGATGTGCGTGACGTCATGTTCGCGACACATGGACTCAAGGAGTCATGGGGTCTCTGATTGGTTCAGAGCCAAAGTTGACGACATCGTGTTACTAAAATTGCAAGCCGTGAATCCCAGCTTGAGCGATTTTCTAATTTATTGACGAATCTTCGAAATGACGTATTCACATATAATTTACATAAGAATCATTCCAAAAAATGCTATCATCACACATTTCCATATTAAGACATACTAAACAGAAATTAATTAAAAAATTAAACAATTTGCATGTCTCGTAGCATCTTATAAATACCCACCCGTGGTTTGGTAATTACTTTCAGCGACGTATTTTACAGCTTAATCTATATCAAGCGTCAAAGCGCACTTGCAAATGACACATGTTTTTACTAAATTGGGTAGTTCCGTGCTCACCCTCTGACTCTCATTAGCGTAATTTTAGTCTAATTGCGCCCAAGCAACATGCCTCGACCTGTTGCTATACTCGACATTATACCGGCAAAGGAGCGGTCACTCGCCGTCGCCTCTGTGCTGGACATTCCGTGACAGGGTGCTTGTTTCACTCCCCGCAAAGGAGCGGACACTCGCCGTCGCCTCTGTGCTGGAAATTCCGTGACAGGGATGCTTGTTTCGCTCCCCGCGAAGGAGCGGACACTCGCCGTCGCCTCTGTGCTGGGCATTCCGTGACAGGGTGCTTGTTTCGCTCCCCGCAAAGGAGCGGACACACGCCGTCGCCTCTGTGCTGGGCATTCCGTGACAGGGTGCTTGTTTCGCTCCCCGCAAAGGAGCGGACACACGCCGTCGCCTCTGTGCTGGACATTCCGTGACAAGGTGCTTGTTTCGCTCCCCGCAAAGGAGCGGTCACTCGCCGTCGCCTCTGTGCTGGGCATTCCGTGACAGGGTGCTTGTTTCGCTCCCCGCAAAGGAGCGGACACTCGCCGTCGCCTCTGTGCTGGACATTCCGTGACAGGGTGCTTGTTTCGCTCCCCGCAAAGGAGCGGACACTCGCCGTCGCCTCTGTGCTGGACATTCCGTGACAGGGTGCTTGTTTCGCTCCCCGCAAAGGAGCGGACACTCGCCGTCGCCTCTGTGCTGGACATTCCGTGACAACCCGGGAGCTATTACTTTTCATACTTTTTTGAAATGACAAATACCATATTGGTGAATTCCAGTCCCACTGAGACAGTTGGTAACGGTTAAACGCATACGTCCCTTTAATCTCACTCCATAACCAGCCTCGTTCCGGTAATTGTGTTCATTACCGACCGATCCGTCAATCTGCCATTTTCCAAAATAACTTGATATTTCAGGCTGAAAATAAACAAATTACATTCTCCAGCTGAAAAAGGTTGGTTAACGTAAAGGGGGGCGGGTGAGGGGGGAGGGTTGCAAAAACCAAATACTTTGAGCGTATGAACATGGCTGATGTATTTAGTACAATCCGGCGGTAAATAAATGTGTAGAGAGGGAATTCATCAAATTCATCTATTTTTCAAATGTTAGTATATAAATAAAAACTTTGTTTTAGCAAGTTTGTATTAGTAAGTATGTAATGTTGATTTTACGTCATATAAATAAATGAAACGTTGACGTTAGAAGAGTTGTCATCATATATCTAAAAGTTTTCAGCAGAAAATAACTTGCAATCGATGTTACGTACCATGAAATCCCGTGCAGGTGAATATATTTAAATCTATTTGACCATAACTGCAGAATCAATACACGTAAAGAGAGAAGAAAATGGAAGATGGAATTACCAGAGCTATACGTAATCAAGCTTCAAAAAAATCTTAATACAATAACTGCACATAATAATATACTAAAAATAAGGGTTTTTTGTAAAATCTTCCAGAAAACCGACTGTTTAATACTGAGGAAGCTCTCTTTGGTTCAAGTCGGCCAAATTGAAAACGAGTTAGCTATAAATTCTCTCAGGGCCTGCTCTTTTTTCAACGAACGCTTCGAAAACTAATAGAAGCTGTCACATTTAATCGAAGTGATCGATTGGTTTCGCAACGATTAATCGAATTCTGCATCCTCGTTCGATATCATAGACCGTTAGCCCAAAGCGTTCTAGCAAATTGGGGGAATACACGTGATGAATTAATAGCATGTTCTGTCTGCGATAATTAATCATCATACAATAATGTAGGTCCAATGAGATCTTTTGTATTACCTATGGATGTCACTGAATAGGTTGCTGTATACAGGAAGCACCGTTTCTCGTGAGATTAAACTGTAGGTAAAGCCGCAATTTGTGCCCAGTCAGAATATTGAATGGCTGACTATCCTGCGCCAATGAATATTACTTTACATTGTCAAATAATACATAATATCGTATGTGATAGCATCACTATGCTTTGATGTAAAAGAGAGGCTCTCTAGGGGTAGGTTGTGTTCTAGCTTCGATCCCTGCTCCGGTACGGGATAGGCAACTAGTATGCCGTGCCAGCTCTCACTGCTCCGGTACGGGATAGGCAACTAGTGTGCCGTGCCAGCTCTCACTGCTCCGGTACGGGATAGGCAACTAGTGTGCCGTGCCAGCTCTCACTGCTCCGGTACGGGATAGGCAACTAGCATGCCGTGCCAGCTCTTACTGCAATCACGAAGTATGTTGCCACTTTTACATTATCTTAAACTGGATTAACATTGAAACAAACACGCAAGGGAATTATTTAGCTACTTCTAAAATTCAATTTACTTATTTAGAATGGACTAGTAAATATTTCATCTTTTAAATAGCAACACATAACCGCATAATAATCATGGTTATAGTGTTGATCTGACGGAAGATGACAGCTGGTAAGGCAAGTCTAGAGATGCGAAAAAAAGCCCGAAAGCCCGAAAGCCCGGCCCGGCCCGACTTTCGGGCCGGGCTCGGGCCGAACTCTCAAAAAGATTTCGGGCCCGGGCCGGGCCCGGGCCGAGAATATTTGGGGTCGGGCCGGCCGGGCCCGGCTTTCGGGTTTCGGGCTTTTTCGGGCTTTCGGGCTTTTTCGGGCTTTCGGGCTTCCGGACTGTGTCGATATATTTCGGGCTATATGTTTCATTTAACCATCTATCTATATCACTGTATCTGTTTTGTTGGCTACATGGAATAAAGATTAGATATTAATTAAGTGATGTGAATAGAGTGAATTATAATGTATGATCTGTTCTTGGTCTTGAGAAAGCATTTTGCTTCAGCGCTGATACTCTAGGCTAGAAAGCTCAAAAACCCACGTGTCTGACCCCAGCTGAGTGCATTGAAGTTTTAACCCCGAAGTTTTGACAATGAGCTTTCAAAGTTCAGTGTTTACCCCTAAGAGGACCCCTAAGCTTGCACAAAATATATAATACATATGTCCGAGTGTAAAACTAAGAGTAAGACGCAAGTCAAAAACATGGCTTAGTAGCTGTTAGTAGCGAAAACAGTGCAGGCAGAACGCCAAAATCATTCGACCATGTGTTTAAATTATAACTTTATTTTTTCAATGATGGGCAAAACATTTCTTATTTAAAACGGGTTGGTTAGTAAGTTCCGCATGAATCGCAAAATTTTACTCAACAGCTTGAAAAAAGAAAACGATAATTCACACTGACTGACCATATAACATAATATATTGGTATTACAAATAGTTCCAGAGTCAATCACTTAGCGGACAAATAATTATTGCCATAAGAAAACCATTGCAATCATTTGCCTAGATAAGTGATTAACTCTGGAACTGCAAAGTTTCGTAAATATCCATTTATAAATTTTGGTACCACACTCTACAGCTAAAAAAAATATGTATGGGATATAAGTTGAGAACAAGGGTAGGAATATTGGGAATATTCGAGCATTCTGGTGACTATATAGTTTTTAAATATTTGCTGTCGTTGTTTCTCGAAATCGCCGATCATCGGCTATTTCTGATCGACATCGCGATCGTATGCGTGATGCTGGCGAGGTTTTTCGGATCTTGTGTGGCTCTTATACTGGCTTTCGGACTTTCGGGCTTTTTAGGTTAATGGCTCTTTCAAGCTTTTTCAGAGTTTCTCAAGTTTTCGGGTCTTTTTGGACTTTCGGGCTTTTTGGGGCTTTTCAGGGCTTTCGCGGGCTTTCGGGCTTTTTCGGGCTTTCTCGGGTTTTCGGGCTTTTTCGGGCTTTCGGGCTTTTTCGGGCTTTCGGGCTTTTTCGGGCTGTCGGGCTTTTTCGGGCTTTCGGGCTTTTTCGGGCTTTCGGGCTTTTTCGGGCTTTCGGGCTTTCTCGGGCTTTCGGGCTTTCGGGCTTTTTCGGGCTTTTTCGGGCCTGTCGGGCCGACTGAACTTTCCGGAAAAAAGTCGGGCCGGTTCGGGCCCAAAAAAAAATTGAGTCTATCGGGCCGGGCCGGGCCCGACCTAGACTTTTCGGGCCGAGGCCGGGCCGGGCCGACGAAAAAAGAAATCGCATCTCTATTATACTTTAACGTTGCATGGGATACATACAGCGCTGAGCTAGTAGCGTATCCCGGCAAGCAATGGTCGAAGGTTATAGGCTCTAATGGCAAAGCATTCAAAGTCTTATAATAAAGGAATTATTTTATATGTATATCATAATATCATATGACATGGAAATCATGTAATCATATCATATGAAAAGTTCTTATGAAAGCTTGACAGAAGCAGCTGATACTGGTGTTTAGATTTTGTAAAAATAAACAATGTAACTGAAATTATACAACTATATTAATTATGTAATTTCAGTAATTTACACTATGCACAGAATAACTGTTATATCAATTGCAAGTACCAGTTTTTCCAGTAGTTAAACCGGCCATTAAACAAGTAAACGAAACTGCTCCACTTCACAGATTGGTGGCAGAATCCCTACAGTTCGAGTTGTACTGTCCTTCGTAAATGAAAGTCGTTCAAAGAATGCTAAAATACGACAAGAAACGAAACCAACCGAGCCGGACATTAAGAAACAAATAACGGGGAAAACAAGACAGGCCAAACCAAACCGCGAAACGATTGGAATAAACCAACTCACGTTCTTCAGCCCACCTTTTCCCTCTTGCCCCTCTTCCCCCCCCCCCCCCCCCCAACCCACCACTCACAAACACTCACGCAACAAACTCAACGCCAGGCTGATTCTGGCAAAGTGCAATCGAACCATGGACAACGGGGCGGTGGGGGGGGGGGGGGCACGTGGCCCCGGTGGCCAAAATTTGCACTGCACCAAAAAAGCTCGCGCGTCGCGCCAAGCGGTCTGGTTTTCGGGGTAGATGATGCTCGCCTAGGGGGGGGGGGGATGGGTGGCATGCTGGAAAAATCACCCTCATTGTTCGTCCAAAGTGACCGCGGACACGTGACTGGAATCGAAGCAGACACCTTTTCGGGCGAGTGAAGTGGGCTGGAAGTAATGTAAGGGTGGCCGGGGGGAGGGGGGCGGGGGAGGGGCGGTAAACAAATGTGCGATGTTCAGGAAATGGAATGAATTCTCTGCGGCGGTGACGAGCAACCTATGTCAAAATACGGCTGAGGCTGAAAATATTGGGCTGTTTTTAGATTTTTTCGAATTTGGTTAACAAGGTGTTGGCATGATTTTTGACAGTTGCTGGCTGGACAGCAGTAAAAATTAAATTATTACCTATTCAAGTAAATAAGTATGCTTTAACCTGCAACCACATCCAAAGTTAACTCTAAATTGTAGGTAAATATTTTATAAAACAGTATTTTATATAGTTTATATGGTCTGTATTGTTATAATACAGAGCTTAAAATATGTATAACCTTATGGACCATTGATAACTTGTGGAACAACCATTATGCAATATCGAGACCGTTAGTTCGCCATTCTGCCACTAAAACGGCAGTCGCGAAAGAGGAGATATAATTTATGCAGCCGTCTTTTTTCCTGAAAAATGCATAAGATTTATTTTACGGTGTAATTAACCCAGTTGTTTGCTTGTACCTAATTTATTTGTATCTCGATTTTTAACGTCATTTTTGAATAATTTATGTTTCAATTATCTTTGAATATAGTTTTGCTCTTTAATCCAGCATCTCTACCGTTATTTATTCAATGTTGCTCTAAAATGTACAACCAAGGCGAAAATGCATTAATTTTACAACAAACCAGAGTGGCAGCTTATATCGTTTTATAGTTTCTTTCAAGCTTGGCAAAAACTCTTTTTCCGTAGGTTACCTCACGTTTAAATTGGCACTTGATAGTTTTTTTCTCTTTGGCAATTAAATTTTTATATTGGCTTTAACGAGAGCGTCATGTCTGCCTTGCACTCAGGAGGTCCCAGGTTCGATACTGGTTTCCGGCTATCCTGGTAGTGAGAGCGCCACGTCTATCTTGCATCCGGGAGGTCCCAGGTTCGATCCTGGTGGCCGGATATCCTGGTAGTGAGATCGCTAGATGTCTGTCTTACATTCGGAAGGTACCGGCTATCCTGGTAGTGAGAGCGCCATTTCTGCCTTGCATTCGGGAGGTCCCTGGTTCGATCCTGGTGGCCGGCTATCCTGGCAGTGAGAGTGCCATGTCTGCCTTGCATTCGGGAGGTCCCTGGTTCGATCCTGGTGGCCGGCTATCCTGGCAGTGAGAGTGCCATGTCTGCCTTGCATTCGGGAGGTCCCTGGTTCGATCCTGGTGGCCGGCTATCCTGGCAGTGAGATCGCCATGTCTGCCTTGCATTCGGGAGGTCCCTGGTTCGATCCTGGTGACCGGATATCCTGGTAGTGAGATCGCCATGTCTGCCTTGCATTCGGGAGGTCCCTGGTTCGATCCTGGTGACCGGATATCCTGGTAGTGAGATCGCCATGTCTGCCTTGCATTCGAGAGGTCCCAGTTTCGATCCTGGTACTCAACTATCCTCATAGTGAGATCAAAGTGTCTGCATGACATTCGGACGTCTCCAAATTTGTTCGTGGTGTCCGGCTATTCTATTAATAAAACACAACGTCATGCCTTCCATTCAGAACTATCAGGATCGATCAGAGCTCCATGCATCTGCCTTGCATTCAGCAAACTCGACTCCATGGCGTCCGCCACTCAGCACTAGCGTCCGATCGGTTTGAAATCAAGTAATAGCCTGTAAAACAAACGGTCAATATGAGGTGCATATTATGCATGAGAGCGCAACAACACCGACCACGTCAGCCATAAATCAAAATCGGGGTGGTATTTGTGCAATAACTTATTCCGTGGGGATAGCTGGACCGGTCCCCGATCGCCGAGGGGTGTGTAGTTGGAGTATGGAGTCATCGCATGTGAAGTGCTCGACCGTAAACATCAAATATGTCTGCTGTTGTAAAAGATAGTATTTTAAAACACTTATGGTACGTCTCAGGTTAGCTTGAAATCAGCAAACCGGTATTCTACAATGTTATAGTGCATGCCCAATGCCCCGAGATGCTGACAAAAGAACCTGAGACGTACTGTAGGTATATAACAACGTACAAATATGTCACTATATCTGGTATTACAATTACATCAACCCGGAGTTAAAGTACGAGCTAAGTTATTTGTCATGGCAACTGCCAATAGGATGCCGTGGAATTCATTTGCTTCTGAGGGCTAGACACTTATCCCAGAGTTGAAAAATATTGCAAAATGAAGGGTTATGTCCGGGATTACACATGCCATAACCCAGAGTTAAAGTAAACAATAGGTTTACAAAGTAAAGTAATCAATAGGATGGTCAATAGGATGCCAGGAAATTTATAATGTGCCTGGTAGCTAGACGCTTTACCCAGAGTTGAAAAGTATGTTGTAATACAGAATACTGGTCATAAGTGTGTCATGTATTAATGTGTTGAACAAAATGTATGCTTCAATTATTGCATTCAACGGTCAATTCGAAACAAATTGTTTATTTTTTGAAACTAGCATTAAAATTAAAGATAAAGAGGACATGAGTCTCATATTTTTTAAGATAATTTCTGTTCACCAAATTTTGCGATAGCTGATATGCACTTTTTGCGAGAAACGCTAATTTACACATCTACGTTTCAGTGAAAAGACAGAACAGAAAGGGAGCCGAGGCTGAGCCCTATCAAAAGCATCAAAGGCCAGCCATAGCTTCACAAATTACATGACCCAGAAATTATTTTCCGGTACCACTCACCATACACACAAAGCTCAGAGCGGCCTATAACCAAGAACTAGGGAAAAAACAAGAATATAGGGGGGAAAGGGTCAGATACATCAAAGGAATTCTCTCACCTTTACACAAATTGTGCTCAGATTAAAGATTTTGCCTTTTTAAAAACCTATAAACAATTAAAATTAAAAATTAAAATAACCTTTAGTCCACCAATTGACGATTTGTCTAATCTTTACAATTTCAAAGTATAATTTTATAATTGTAATTTCGATTTCAAAATTTAAAATTTCGAGGTGATCGCTGTCAATAGTCATTACCGAAAGTTTGAAGCGAATCGGTGCTTTAGGTAGGTAATTACACCCAAAAAACTCTTCCCAGAGCCCACGATGACGTCATAGAGGGTCCCATATAAATGTTGTTTGCGGCCTCAAAAAATGTTGAAAATATTTTGGCCTCTGCCATGGGCTACAAAAAGTAAAATACATTAATCTGAGAACAGCTTGTCAGGAGATGAGATACAGCCTTTAAGCGATATCTTCAATGGTAATTTTGCATACACTTTGAATATAAATAATGTATTTCACAGATTCACAAAATATTGGCTGTTGCGATAACAAACAACACCAGAACTCCCATTCCAAATCGAAGTATGAAAATGGGAAAACCGTTGATGAGTTAAAATGTTCCCACACTGCATTCCCACAATCTTGTCAACCCCTGAAGCAGCACAACGCTGGCTGCATTAATGATTAACATGTGAAACATGCTCGATGGTAATGTTAGCCCCCCGGCGGTGGAAAATATATTATGTACCACCCCCTCTGGCTTGCACGGGGGGGGGGAGGGGAGGATTTGAACCATTCTTTGATTTACCACCTAATTTCCAGCATTGCATCACGGATTCCATTGGATGCAAAAAAATAAACGCCATAACGTTTATGTTTATGTTTACGAATTATATCCACAATCGCATTTCGCATTGGAGCCGGGGCGTGATTGCATGGAATTTGATGGCTAGTTTGTGGTGTTTTCATTTTATTTTGTCATCTGTCAGGTTATCAAAAAAGATATCCAATTATAGGGCGATGGTAACATGTGCTACATTTATATGAACGCCATGAATTTCAGTAATGCAGGAATGCAAATGTGGAATGCAATTTTGTCAGCTCGGATTTTGCGCCCACAGTAGCAAAGTGTCTACTCTTATTATTATGGCGGATGTCCGACTGTTCTGACGGATATCTCCGCTCCACACATAATAATGATATTCTTGATAGGTCATACCACTGCTAGACATGAGCAAAAGGTTTGGCCAAATACCCTTTTGTGGGAATTTATGTTGGAACGTTTGGAAAGGGTCTACTAGTAGTTTTGGTGCTGGTAATAGTAGATTCTCTCTCCAGAAGATGCAAATATACTCACCTTATTTGGGATGAATGTTACACTTATTTCAAATCAAATGTCAAATGTATTATCAAATTGCAATGGTTTTTTTATCTATAGTAAACCGAGAATAATAAAAACAAATGTTGCCTGTATCTTCAATTGCCTACAACCATGTGATTGACACATAACATTTTAAACAGCTGTTTATCAACTGAGTATTCCATTGGAGTAAATGTAGTTGTAATATTTTCTGGGTTTAAATAATTTATCGCCCAATTCTATTGCGATGTTCTTACTTCTGCCAACCCACTTTTATTCCTCGGTAAGACCTTCATGTTTACAATTGGTTCTGTTTTCTCCCACAATTTTTAATGGACATAAAGCTTTATTGGTTGCATCTTGAACCACATTAAGCTCTGATGGTTCTTGCCTCAAAACGTTGACTGTCTTCAAAATTATAACCGTAACTTTTCACAACAAACTTAACATTAAGTTATTCATTTCTATAGAAAACATAATAGTTGTTATTTTTCTTATATTTATTTCTGGGCTAAAATTACATACCTATTTACTTCCAAGATAATATGGTACCTTTTTCTAAATGCTTTCTCCGAATTGCTTTTAAAAGAACATATAGTGTACAGGATAGCAATTAATTAAACATCCCGTTTTAATTTTTTTAAGAAAAAAAATTGCGGAGGAATAATCGCACATTTCGTTTTGGCGTGGCACCTCCTCGTGACGTATCCTGGGGAACGGCTAGCGCCAGCAGCATGCGCTACGCAGTGGCAATTGCATCTCAATGGACAGCGACATTACATCGAATTGTTGTAAAGAGCCATCTCAAATACGAGAGTTGTGTCAGGAAGGCGAGTGCATTACTGAGCACGGCTCTATCGATGTAATTACAAAAAACATTGATGTGCTAATCGAAACAGACACCAAAAGGTATATATTTCCTGTCCGCCCTTCAAATAACTCTCCTCTTCGGCTAGTTTAACATTATTTTACGCAATTTCTGTTTGAGAGAACTTCGGATCCATACTTTCTGGAGGTCCTGTTTTCACTCCAAATCGACAAGCGACCCGACCGCGAAAGCTATCGGCCTAATACTAGACACTGCGTGGCGCGGTCGAGCGCATGCTGCTGGCGCTAGCCGTTCCCCAAGGATACGTCACAAGGAGGTGCCTCGCCAAAACGAAAATGTGCGATTATGCCTACGCAAAATTATTGTTTCAAAAAATTAAAACGGGATGTTTAATTAATTGGTATCCTGTGCACTGTATGTTCTTTTAAAAGCAATTCGTAGAGCTCCTTTTTTAATAATGTTAAATGTTTGGAAGTAGAAAAGCAGCTATAAGACCGTTCTTCCATTGCCGCTTTCGTTGTTGTGTTAATATTGTTGTATTATATTCACTTTGAAGTTAAAACCCAATCTGACGTGGACTGTACACACCACAAAAAGTATTCCGATCCATCCAATTACCAAACAAACACAAACCAATCAAACAAATTGTCGTAACGATCTCTCGCGCTCATCAGCCCAATCGCGTCCTCAGCCTCCCGAGAAAACAGCCAACACACAATAGATTCGCAGTCCCCAAACCTGCACTCTATAGTCTATACACCCATCTAACGACTCTGTCTTCTCACAAAGTTAATTGTCCGTGATGTCACAATAATGACCCCGCCCAACCTCCCAAAGTCCCGTGACCAAAACCGCGTCTTCCTTCTGTCCTTTATCTGTGTCCTGACGCCCCCAAAAACCACCCATTTCCACCCCCTGGAGAGAAGATCAAGGGGCCCCAACCCCATCCACCAGCTGCCCGTGAGCGGAAACCACAGTTTCACTAACACAAAGGATGTGTGTGAGTGTGTTTCGTGTTGTCTGCCTCCAGTGTGGTAAGTGTCACGCTGGGGTTAGGGAAGGTGTGTTTTCACCCGGGTGTAAAGATATAGGAAAAATCAATTTTCTCCCGGATTTGGCAAACTGTTGCGCACCGTGGCATTTGTGCTAGTTTAGCGATGTAACGCCCTCACGTTTATAGCTCCTTCGGTGCTAGAACGGTGTCTGGCGGCTGATTCGAAGCTCTGCGATGTAAGTGGATGCGACTTCAGACGCAGAGACGTTGAGATGTAACGGTTTTGACTATCGGATGTCTTTTGGGTTTTGGGTTGAACGCTGAATTGGGGATGGGAGGGAAGTGGTCTTGATCTGGCAATGACAGATTAAAGCAATTTATTTTACTTCGTTTTAAATTCCATCTGTTTCGTAAAATTAACGTGTTTTCATGTAAAATGCAATCAAATTTGCCCATATTGTGGTTTTGATTCGATTTAGATCATCAGGCACCTCAAAACCCAAACAACATAAATACGATCTACGTTAAAGCGTCCTTCATGTTCGACTTTAGATACTGTGTCCATATATTTACCCATTCTCGAGTGGCACATGTAAGTCCCAATTAAAAAAGCATACATTTCCCCTACGCGTATGTACTCTGTGTATATACCTTGAGAGAATTAATACTCTCCACTGCAGCCACTTTCCATGCCTTTTATAGTTAACATCTTCAAGACGATGGCCCTTACTGAAGCAAAATGCATTCTAAAGTGGCTTCCCTCATGGGACTCTCTCATGTGACAGATATCAAAATGGAGAAGCCATTTATTAGAAGAAATTTATGTCCGTCTAGCTCAGTTATGGGGACAGCATTTTTCTCTACACGCTAATCACGTAGCACTTAACTGCTAGTGCATCGTTTTTCTATAGTTAAACACGTGTCCACGCACAAAATGTCACGTCTTGATGCGTGCTGAAACACGCGTGAGTGCTAACGCGTGCATGCGTTGACGAGACCAGTCTGCCGAGCGTGCGGTAGCCAGCCAATTCATTTGGCACGCTGATTTAATAAGGCTTCCTAACGATTTGTTTGCATTATTCAACGTGAGATCAGCAATGCAATTTCAACTGTGATGCCATTCAAAGGGGACTGTTAAGTTTTATGCACCGGGTAACATACGGAGAGGTATAGCGTGCCGGAGTGATTGATTGGAATTGTGGATTTTAGAGTTTGTTAAGCGGATTTATTGATTGGCTAGTGGTGTGACGTACTATTTTGACAGCGGTCTCTTTGTTGCTGGTCTAATGGCGTTCGTGGTGAAGATATGGTGACGATGTTGATGATCCTTATACCAATAGTTTAGAGAGTAGGAGGGAAATCTTTGGGATGGAGGCACAATTATGTTGACAATTAAAACAAGAAGGTCACACTCCATTTGTCATGACGATAAAACTCGAACATCAGGACTTCTTCACTCTTTCATGCTGTTGAACACTGAGGATTGTGAGGTTGAGGCACCAGTTTTCGTATAAAATCACCGAAGCTAAGCTACTATGTCAATCAATAAATACTTATGGCCAGTTTAGTTCGGGCGAGAGGTTGAGAGTCTTAAACTGCATCTGCACCCTTATTTTTGATAAAAATCCTGATGACATGGATTAGTTATGATGTTGATGATCCTTATACCAATAGTTTAGAGGGTAGGAGGGAAATCATAGGGACGGAGCCACAATTCTGTTGACAATTAAAACAAGAAGGTCACACTCCATTTGTTAACGTTAAAACTCGAAAATCAGGACTTTTTCACCATTTCATGCTGTCGAACACTGAGGATTGTGAGGTGGAAGCACCAGTTTTTGTATAAAATCACCGAAGCTAAGCTACGTCAATCAATAAATACTTAGGGCCAGTTTAGTTCGGGCGAGAGGTTGAGAGTCTTAAAATGCATCTGCTCCCTTATTTTTGATAAAAATCCTGATGACATGGATTAGTTATGGAATTCCGATGTTCCAGTTGTACCGTTATTCAGGATGGACAGGAGTTAGGTTTCATGCCGGCACGTTCCACCGTAAGTACTCCATATTAAGCACGATTTGGTTCTTGAACTTTTCCATCCGTTATCCGTATAAAGAAAATATTGCCAAAGGGCATTTGAAATTTAGATATGATGTGGTTAAAATCCCGAAAGCACTTTATAAGTTATTTTCGTATATTCTAAGAATCCATAATTATCTTCATCTTATTCTTATTCTTAATATTATTATATTGATGTAAATCCAAAGTTTAACAATGTTCTCCGTCGTATTTAGGCATTTGAGTGGAATATCTTCATGCTTGAATAACTACATTTAATTGGATTCAATGTTTTGCTTAGAGCGTCATAATATAATAGCAATGTTCAATTAAAGGGTTTCGGTTAGTTTTCTTCTCCAGTCTTTATCTGTGTCTAGATTTCTCGGAAAATACAAGCATATCCTTCGGCACCAATCTATTATGGGTTAATATTTTAGAGGGCTGCACTGGTGTATGTTTTCAGTGAAATGTAAATTGAAGGCAATGGAAAATGAATAATACAAATTTATGTAGTTGACTTTTATTAATGAGTCCGGAAGACGAAAATGTAGCTGGATTATTATTCTTTCAGTGACTACAGTCATATTTGGTCGCTCTTGCTTTATTTGACTGACCTTTATCGTAAACTACAATATTTAACAGGAATGTTAAGATGTACATAGGTTGGTAGAATTTAAATCGAATATGAAGCAGCTGGTTCATTGCCATGTACCAATTTTACAACTAAGCATTATACAGCATTTTATTTTTTCTAGCTTGCATGTCCGAAAAAAAATAAAGTAGCATTTTCGTCGCAAGCTACAATATGGTTTCTAAAACGACTTAAATGTTTATATTGCGATTGACATTAATATCCTCAATTTTGAGGATTTTCAATTAAACGTGGTCTCAAGAATGTAAAAAAACTTGCTTAAGGGAAAGCAAAATGCAAATTTGCGTATGGGATATTGCTATAATAATATTTAGATACGCCAGGCAGCCATAAATATTGAATCTCAACGCTGTTTAATAAAGATATCAACCCGAAATGGAACACCCACTCATTTTATTAATTAACTTCGAGCGAAAACAACCAAAATTATTAAACAAACACTTCAGCGAATGAACTCCAAACGAACTAACCCAGTTCTGTACGGCAACCACCCACTTATCACGGAACGAAACCCTATATTTCCCTGCTCTCACTAAACGTTCCCTTGGCCCACATCCAGATATTTCATCAATTTTCATCAATTCTCCTCAACCCCGTCAAAATTGGCGAAGCGTCGTGCTCCCGAAACCGCAGACATCTATGTACCAACTTGGATATAATTTCGGAGACGTTACCGATGAATTAATCGGGACTGACCATTTCTAAATGCCATTTTGGCTCATCATTACTTTTTTCAGATTAACCTGAAAAAGCTATACCATTTCTAGTTTATCCTTGAAATTGCAATGCAAAATTCAATACATGGGGCAAATTCTGAAAAATAATGATTTAATCGGTCGGTAATAAAAGCAGAAGCATGCGTGCACCTACCCGGCAAGCAGGAGGTCCCTGATTCATATCCCGGTTCCATCCTTTGCATCATGGTATCTGCTTTAGCCAGTAGCAGTTGCCTTCTCAACAAACCTTGCGTGGTTCAATTCGTTACTTGAACTTACCACAATACACCACTCCTGATGGTCCGCCCCTCTGACGTCACGGCGCTTCGGTCAGACTTGCTGGACGGGTAGACTGTGGGAAACGGAATACGAATAGCACAGGAGTAAGGCGGGTTTTAGCCGAGTTTGGAGGCCTGTCAACAAGCTCCTGCTGGTCATATTATGTTGAAATTTAAACTACATAAGAATCACTATTATTTATATTACGTGTTAAAATTTAACAAAGTTTTGATGGATATCTTCGTTGATGCAAAGGTTTGAAATGAGGGCGATTTCGATGCAAAGTCCATCGCTCCTCCTGTCTGGACTTGTCTATTACTACCGGGCATTATGGAGTGCTGAAACCATGTTGCCACAGAAAAAATGTCAATTACTGTCAACGGTATGGCAGCGTTTATAAAAATCATGATGGAGCAAGGAAATCTTGTTAGATATCTGGGAATGCTACCGCCATATATTGGAATGTGAAAAGCAAAAATTAATTTTACTTTTATATTAAAGTGATTACCATTTGGTGTGTTAATACCACACCAAAAAAAACAGTGGATATTTCCTTACATCAGTTTCAAATTGAGAACTATTATAAATCGAATCCCGTAACGTGCCAGAATCTGCCCCCAAACTCTGTGCGTGTCCTTGAAAATTTAACTTGGCCTTGAGGTAAACAGTTGCTACCTCCGGCAACCCAAAATCGGTATATTTAATTGTTCGAGCTTCCAACAGACATTTCGAAAGTAACTGCCAACTTTACCTAAGCTTTCAAAGACATTTACAATGTAAAGGCAAACTTTATACCAAAGCGTACCAAAGTTATTGTTTTGAAACGATTTGCGGTCGGCCATATTAACAACAGCCACCATTACGAAAACGACTATCCACACCAGCACACACGGATCGGTTACTGAAAACCCGCCAAGCCTGCACTCTCGTGGCAAAGATCTTAAGCAGGCTCATTTTTCTGCGAGCGCCGTGACAGCCCCTCGGAGAATGTGACTCCCTTTAAAAGCTTGTCCGTCATTCCAGGACGCAGTGACAAATTTACAGTGAGTCGAGGAAAAGGAAGGAGTTTAAAGTTGTAAAAAAATAACTGTCGAAAGAACGATTGCTGGGGGTTAAGAAACGTTTGCAGCAAACAAGTGGGCAAGCGGGCAACGGATACAAATCTTATAAACTCTTTTTAATTTATAAGACTCGTGTCCTTTTAACAAAAGCCATTTTTAAACCAGTAAGGCTTCGCCAAACAACTAGTACTCTGTTTATTATAGTTTCTTTTCAATCTTACAAACTTATCCTGTTGACAGAAATGGCGATCAGAGTCAACAAGAATAAACGGGAAGCAAAAAAAGGTGGAACAGCGTAAGTTTTAGGCACTCAACAAACACAGCCTGAATTAATCATGAACAGATTACTTCATTTTGATACGGTATAAGTTATTAAATCAGATATTTACCCTGCAGATATACTGACGTATGGGCAGTAAAATTTGGGGAAAGGGAAAGAGAGATGAAAACAACTTCCCACTTCCTCTCCCACTCAATCTCACCATAATTTCCACAACAAAGATAAAACGTTTCTAATGATTACGGTAAAAAAATCTTACATCCCAGATATCATCATCACTGTCTCTTCTATTACCTGCTTCCCCTCCCCAATTCTAACCCGCGAAAAATGATTATGCGTATGCCTTTCAATCATTTCAATCAAGTCAAATCTAGCACCACTTCCATCTGGACTGTACGCCACAAAGAGCCAGAAGAGATCAGCGTGCCATTCTTTGCACGCACGCACTGTACCGATCTGAACCGATATTAAACACAGATCAATCACATGAAAACGTTTGTGTGTGTGTGTGTGTGTATGTGTGTGTACGATCACATATGACGCTTCGACTGGACCATTTATGCGGTGAAAACAGGAAGTGAACGAAAAGGCGCCCCGTCAAGAAAGGCAGGGAGCGGGTGACCCCTTACCGGGGCAGGCTTTCGAAGCGGGGATGGGAGGAAATATTACGACATTGTAAGTTTTTGAAAGGAAATTCAGGGAGGGGAGGAGGGGGGGGGGGATACGTCACGGAGACGGGCTTCAAGGAAGAATTGGAATCGAGAGGCAGTTTGGAGTGGGGAAGATGGTTGGTTTATATATTGCTGCGAAACATTCTTTTGAAATTCTAATATGCGAGTATACTTCGCTCTAGATCATTGAAATGTGAAGTCTTGTATGGATAGCTGATCCTGGCAGTTAGTTTTGAAGCCATGATGGGATCTAACAGTCCAAATTTTGCCTAGCGCTCATTGCAACCTTGCTCATTGCACAAAAGCCTGTTCGACTCATTTCTCATGTATAATTTTAGACTTGCAATGACTTTTAACTTTTTTTGCTTTTAGCTTTTATCATTTCAAACTAAGTCGCTAACATCAGCTATTATTTCAGTTTGTTTGCACATGTAAGGTGGGATAAGCCGCATACCCCACCTTGGCCTCCCTCGCCACTTCTGAGTTGATGCTTTGCTAGTTAGACAACTCTTAGATCTGGTCAGGTATTTTGGCATGTTTCCACTTTCAAGGTAAATCCTCTCAATAAGACCTCGCTTTTGCGCTAGTTAATTTGCATCGTCACCCTCGCTTTCACTGTACAACTCACCGGCGCAATAAGGAAAATACCATAGATCATAAGGCCAATACCATATATCATAAGGCCAATACCATGGATCATAAGGTCAATATCAAAAGGCCAATACCATATATCATAAGGTCAATACCATGGATCATAAGGCAAATACCATATGTCAAAAGTCCAATACCATATATTTAAGGCCAATACCATGGATCATAAGGCCAATACCATATTATATTTAAGGACAATACCATATATCATACGGCCAATACCATAGATCATAAGGTCAATACCATGGATCATATTCTCAAACTCCAGCTTGTCGCTAAGCAGCACAAATCATTAATCGTATCCAGCTCAAAATGAAATTTTGATTCGACTGTCATGCAAAAGTCAGGTTACACGAGATGAAACTAAAACAAAAATGTTGGCATCGGCTAGTTCAGACGTAAAGCGGTGAGAATACGAAGTGAAAATCTATTTCAACGCTCGGCCGAAAGACGGGACACCGGACGGCGACTCACCAGTGGCGGAAGGAACCATTCGGCAAGAAGCGCGGTGCCTAGAAGTGAAATGAAGACGAGAACTCACGCCGTAACCTGTACATAACAGGAATATAAATCCATTTAATTTCTTAGTTTTAAATAAGATCCAAAGCCGAGGGAACTGATCGATGGGATTTAAGTGGCGAAAATTGCGAAAATTAGGATAATGGAGGGCTACAGAACACCGTTATCGACACCCACCGTTGTAGGTGGGTTTACTATTATTGGGTGTAATATTCACCTCGGTTTGAATTATTTTGGCAGAATTTTACTGTGGTATCAAAAGTTAATACGGAAATATCTGATAAAAATAAATATTGCAAATCCCGAATGCAGCACAGACCTAGACCTGGTCACCGTTTCCACTACCTCCACATTTCACAAGCACGAAAATGATATGACATATTACAGATGATATCTGACAGAGAGATATGGTTTTAAGTACCAACATCAGTAAGCTATCTCATACCAACAATCGTCGCAATGTTTTTTCCCTGAAAGACGAATTAAACTCGTTGATGATCCACTGGAGCGCCTTAATATTGGTCAACTCTTTATCTAATTTTAGCTCAGTTTATTCTTCCTCGTCAAATTTTGTGAAACACTGAAGCGTTTCCAATACGTCCAACAGTTCACTCATCATATTTTGTTCTATCTCTTTCTGGCTCCCTCTGGTCAACCGCCACTGCCTCTTAAAACACACTTGAAATATTTCAACCCGGCAAACTGTTCAGCACGCGAATGACACGAGCTGCCAACTTTAGTCACCGCTGAACACACGCTGCCAAAAAGCCACGCCACCTTGGATATAGCCAATTGGCCGGGAGGCACAAAATCAATCTGTACATTATCCGCCAGTTTGCGCCAGATTGAAAGTACGCCTGGGTGGCCTATGAAGTATGTACAGTGTCACGACTCAAATTTTGAAGTTTTAATTAACTTGTTCTGATTTCTTGGACATTTTAACGCGTGCTAAAAAAATAACCATTTCTTGAAACAGCCGTTTGATACGAAAATGTTTTGCTCATTATACACGTTTAGAAAGCTGTCTAAATTGGTAATTTGGCTTTTTATAACAAGTTGAAACGAATAACAGCGTAACATCAGAGAATATAATGAAGTTTAAAGGTATCAAATAAATTTAAAAATCTATGTCCATAATTCCGATTTTCCATGTTTATTCTTAACATTAATAAGCATACATCTATGAAATGTAGTCAGGTTTTTAGTAGCACTTGTCATTTAATTGAGTAAATTCGCTTTACAATATAGTTTGTTAAAAAGTAAGCAAGATGCCACTAACGTGTGCCATTGGTATCAAACTCAAAAGCACCAAGTTTAGAAATTACGCATAGTACAGAGTGTGCTTTGAACGTTAACCTTAATTGATAATTAAAATTTAATAGCGAGGTAAATTTGCACAGCATAAACGAAGTAATGAGTTGTCCTTGGGTCCAAGTACTTTTACACCGAATTATTATTAAATGATGTACCATGTCCGTGATACAATATTGTATTAGTGAACTTTAACTTACCGTTGGTATAATATGTAACAAACTTTCTGATCAGAATTTCAAAGATGACCAAAGTAAGCAACGATCCAGCCAATAACAGGACTTTACCATCGTATAGTACAATTTTGAAAATGAAACAAGAAAAAATGTGATACCAATGTTTTACTTATAATGCTCTGCTCCAGGGAATTTTCGACGTAGATATAAGCCTCTGGCACTGTATTTATTTTAAAGTAACATTTTGAGTTTCGAATTGCTTTAAATTATAGAAACAAATAGCTGGATCCATTCTGTAACTGGTTCAGCAACAGCAGGTAGCGAGATGGCACATTTTTGTCCATTTGATTTCAATGATACTTTGAATTTATTCAGTTAACCCAGCACATTTCTTAATATAACCTATGCACTACCAAAAACAAAGAAAACAAGATACCTGAACACGTAGTAAGCCTTTCGACAGATTAAACCCTACAACATAACTCACAAACGTACTAAAACTAAAACACATTATTACATCATCATAATCAAGAACATCAAACACGTAGCTCCATCTCCATGTAATTCAATGTACCATTTTCTATCTCTGCTATGTCACTTACTAATTATGCTAAATTTCAACACTCAATAAAATGTTTCATCTCAAGATCTCCGACTCGAAAATGACGCAGGTAAGGCATTCGAATACGCACGCAGGCAAGTTGACAAATCTCAGAGATGACAGATCTAATAACTTACAGTCACAGACGCCCAGTTGGTCAGTACACCCGTGTGCTACATTAGTAGCTAAATCATCACAAGAGCGACGTCAATATTTAAGCATTGAGGTGTAAATTTAGCTAGACGACGCATCGTAGCTAAATCGAGTATAGTTTTCGACGTTCAGAGCGTGGTTGCACCTCGGTGCTGAAAGTGTTGACTCATAAGATCGGGAAAAAAGGAAGGTCGGGATTTAAAATTGTGCGTTTCGCCATTTTCCCATCGATCTTTGAGAAGATGGTTCTAAACACCATTTCAAGTTAAGAAGGAAAAAAGGATACGAATCTTCAAAAAGAACTCACTGCTGCTTGTCACCTGTTAAGAGTTTTAAAATTTGCAATCCATGTCTTGAGCATGACATAAGGCTTCGCGTGCGCAGTTTTGGAAATCTAGCTCGTGTCTAGCATCAGTGGATTCTCGAGGAAGTTGCAAATCCACTCTCCTTCTTAACGTGCATTGGAGTTTAATAATATAGAAAACTCATCTAGATATTCACAGTCTTTTAAAGAGGGAATGTAAGCTGAAGATTGAAAGGTCGGTAGTTATGAATCTAGAAAGTGTTGAAACCCTGGGAAATCAACGTTTGTAGATATCGACGTTATAAGGCTAGGCATATATTTAAATTATGCACTCTCCACACAACAGGTACTAAAAGAATCGTCGACCCAAGATCTATGATGATGATGAATATTATTACTTGAAAATTTGTTTTCATAATGTCAAATCTGAACAAAAACCGTTACATGATCGCTATACCCATGCACTCTCCAGTTCACACAGCCTAACAATGCTAACTTTTCGAACTCAATTCAGGAGAAAGTTCATGTTCAGCGGTCAGGGCCGTTTGTTGCGGCCAAAATTTCACCGGCCAGACAATTTTCCATCGCCAAAACTAAGTGTATGGGGAACAACGGATGGTTTCATCACCAAGGCGACCAGGCAATTGTTGATTGCACTAATGAAAGACACTAATTGGGCAGAGCGGAACGGGAGATGGCTTCGTCTCAAAACGGCCGTTACATCGCAAGTTCAACAATGTTCAATGGTTGTTGTGTTCAATTGTTAGTGTGGTCAAGCGAAGAGACGAACCGATTTATAAAACCGTGTGTGAGCCTCGGAATATTATGCTGTGCTGATAATTGACCCTTTTTATGGATTGATCCTAGAGGTTAACAGTCTTGAACAGTATGTGGAGACTTCGTGTTAATTAAATTTTACTATCTCTTTCTTTTAATTATTTAAATTTAATTAACTAGAGGATTTCCAAATCATTCCGTGTTAATTTGAGAGACAGATTTGAAATGTGCCATTGAGGGTTTGCCAGGGTAGTTATGCAAAGCAAAGATTGGTTATCCATGCAACTTGGCCTCGTTCAGCTTTATAAAATCTGGTTGGTTAATGCAGTATAGCGCGATGAAAAGTGATACTATTAAAAATAAATAAAAGCAATGTTACTGATTTATATACTAGCTCCTTTGCTTAAAAATATCTTCAAAAATCATTCGAAATCGCTAGTTTCTTGTCACCTAATGCTCTCAATATCCCGTTTTAGACCATCTCATCTAGAAACACGAGCGGAACAAAGCTAAAACATAGTCGCATTGCCAAGGCATGAGAGAGACATCAAACAAATTCTTACCGCTCTAATTTTAGAGTGTTGAGACGAGCGAAGAGTTGGTGATTGCTGTCGATGCGGCCTTCTGCATCTCGACTCACTTTAGATTCGCTCCTTTGGACTTCAAAAGTGCTCGAAACGGCTGCTGTGGCAGCACCCAAGGTCACAGATAACTAAATTAGTAAGCGTGGCGATTACGCAACTGTTACGTTTTACGTTATCGGGACTAAATGATGAAATCCATATTTTTTCAATGTTATTTCTTAACATTGAAGCCTATAGAGTCGATGAATCAGAGTTAAATACGCAAACAGATTGGGGCGTTGGTAATTGGTATGATAATGGGTATGTTACGTCATCAATGTCACTTTTTTTAAACTGACATATTTAAAACAAGCGTGATTGCTGTTATTAGGATTAAACATGGTCAAATATGATTTTAATAAGCTCACACTAGCAACAGTCTTGGTTTTGGTCTCGATTTTGATTTCGTTCGATTCTTCTTGAGGAAGCTTTTCTAGCATAACCATCGTCTCTGAATACTAACAGTTAAATCTCCAATATATTTGTCTATTTCTCGTTTCAAGACAATAGAATCAAATCTAGTTTATACATCCAACAACAATGGACATGCTTGGAAAATGCATTGCCAGCATAGGACCAAGATCGCGACCAGATCAAACAGATTCAGACACAGACCTAGACCAAGACCATGACCTAGACCTAACAGATTCAGACACATTCATACATCAATACCAAGACCAAGACCTAGGTCCGAATGTAGAGTCGTCAATGAGTGCGCACTCGCACTTAGTTCGCACTCTGTGCACACTTGGTTGGCATTTGCAATGATAATTCGTCCCCTCAGTGCGCACTGAGTGTGGACTCATTGTGAGTATGCACTCAGTGACAACTCTGCATTCGGACCGTAGACCACAGCCTATATACCCAATAGATATCGAAAACAGCAACATAGTAAGCGAGGGTGTCCACTCGATCTCTAGTAGGCGTTGGCTGGAGCACCGAAAGAGAGCCAGGTGGAAAATAGTGGCTAGGACGTAGGACGCCGCGTCTTTATTTCGGCTCAGTGATGGTTCTGTGAGTGAACAGCGAAGGACCTGTTGCTGACTGGGTGATACTGGGTGATACTGAGTGACTTTTGTGCTGTTGGAGTGGACGCTGTTACGATTATTTTATTAGTGGCACTGGATTGGTGGCAAATGTGAGTGATGCTGGATATGGATTGTGTATTTCTTTGTTGCATACAGTTTTGGAATGAGCGTTATTTGTTTATTTATTGGGTGAATGTCGGTTTTTAGTTATTATAGAGTAATTATTGTGGTCTAGCTTTTGCAATTACTTTATAAGTGTAATCAGACTTGCATAAATGTGGTTGGTGCTAAAAAGCTAGACGAATTGTGAATTTGTCTCGTAATTCTTATTTGCTTCGGTGAGTGTCAATTTTCTAGGTATTGGAACGTATTGAGGACTGGCGTTAACAACGATTTTGTTAGTTTAATAATGCTCGGTTTTACCAAACCTTTCAACTGTAAGTAGTTAAGATCCCAACTAGGAGTTACAACTGAATTCAGCCAATCACGTGCAGGGATTTCTAAATACTAGTTGGGATCCCAACTAGAAGTAGACACACTTGGTATTACCTGGCCTAAGACTAGCACATAGTGAGTGGTACTTAATTTTAAGAAAAATCGGAGTCCTATTTAACAAAAACTGTGTTTTCTTTGCCTCCAATTAAGTGTTTTTCTTCACTACTTTCCCGAGAAGTCACATCGTGGTTAAACAGTACCAAAAAGGTTACATAAACTAAATAACTATACCATTTATAGCGTTGAGCATAAGAATACAAAAATTGAGTACTATACTCAATCAAAACGAATGATTTTATCCGATGAATGTGAAGATATATCTTCCATTTCTAATAAAGTGTTGCCGCTATATAAAAGATTGCTTTGATTTGATCTATATTATGAAAAATGTGAGTGAGAAAGAAGAAAATATAATAGCGTCATCGGTCAGGTGCAAAACCTATTTGTTCGCATTTTTTCAATTAAAGAATGTATTCAATGGCAACTTATTCTATAGAATTTTCCGAACAAAACATGCTCACTCGTGTCAGCTTTCCGCTCGTAGGGAAATTGATACTATTGCTAACAACAAACAATATGGTCTCGAATTACACACAAGTAAGTATTTAACAAGATGTTTTCGTTTGCTAATTTTACATCACCGAAAAAATTCACATGCGTTATCATCTCTATTGGTGGTTATTTTAGGTCTCACATAGACAAAAAATGTGACACATTCCAAAAACATTACAAACATGATAGTAAAAAAACTTTAAAATGAAAAAAAAACTATTCCATACTAGGTTTTGAAGGTTAAATAAAAGTCTCACTGATGTCCTGACGTTTCGTTACATATTATATTTTATAGTTAGTAGTTACTAGTTAAATTCTCAAGGGTTTTCGACTGGTGTCCAAAACGTCAACACAACACTTAAAATATTTGCATAAATCAATATCTTTAACAAACAACATTATCTTACTAAATTTGGACGCCCCCTTCCTGTGCCACCGAGAGAATACGACGTCGACACCAAAATTGTGCAAATACCGAAACCGTGTGGCGACGGCCGTCATAATTCATAGCCCCGCAAAACCCCACAAGTTGTTTTTTCCGCGACTTTTTTGCCCCACGCGACACAACTTTTATTTCCTCCGTTATATAGATCGTAACTGCTCCTCTTCAGGGGTTGGTAAAATAAGATTACGTGTACCAACACGACTCACATAGAACATACACTGATTGTACATAGCTACACTAAATTTAACATTAAGAATGTGAGTGGATTTGCATCTTCCTCGAGGACATGATCGGCAGAGGGAGTAAACCAAATAAGCTCACAGTATAGTGAAGGAACTAGATTATATTTTAATCTAAACTCCATTGCACGTTAAGAAGGAGAGTGTATTTACATCTTCCTCGAGGACCCACTGCTGCTAGACACGAGCTAAGAGTTCCAAAACTGCCCATGGAGCCTTTTGTCAGTCTCAAGACATGGCTTGTGAATTTTGAAACTCTTAGCTCGTGTCAGCAGCAGTGGGTCCTCGAGGAAGTTACAAATTCAGTCTCCTTCTTAAAGTGAAATGGAGTTTAGATGAAAATATAACCTTATTCCTTCACTATACTGTGAGCTTATGTGTTTCACTCCTTCTGCCGATCATTTTGATATAGTTCTCTCTCCCACACTGTTAGTGTCTGAATAACATCAATATTGCTCACGTATAGACTATATCTGTAATAAGGTAAATCAGTAACCACAGTTAGAAAGAGAAGGCACATGTTTGGGGCACAGGTTAAAAGGTTGCTGTCATGGGGTTAGTTTTATGGCAGGAAACAAATTAATTTGTCTGAAATTCGAGTGAGAATCTCTAAACTGTGACTCCCCATTAAACGAAGTAATGGGACAAGCACGTTTGAAGGGAGAGCGATACTGGAAGCGAAGTTCGGTTGAACATGTTTGCAGTTCGACCCCCCCCCCCCCCCCTCCCCCCACACCACCAAAAACATAACCTAACCAGAGAACACTGTCCTCAGCCTGTGGTGTGCTCCAATTTCTGGTCGACTCGTTCGTGGTGTTTAACGACACAGTGTTCTGAGTCTGACAAAGGGCTCTGTGACACTGATCAGAGTCCGTGTCGGTGAGTTAATTGATTAATAAAGACATTAATGATCTTAACCGAGCCTAGATGGGAGAAGGAGAACCCCGGTGCCGCAATAATAGCCGATTTCCATTGCACTGACATAACGCGCTGGAAAATATCACAACAACCGTTCAACAAGGAAATATGAATTCAATGAGTATTTTTTAATAAACTGACACTTATCTAGACTGTAGGCTGAGCAGGCAGATACAAATAAGATAACTAGCAAAATAAAATATCATGCGAGTACAATTATTGTTTATGGTTCGCTAATACTTTCCGATAATTCCCTAATTAATTTAAATAATTTCCGATAATTCCGATAATTCGATTGTTGACCTTTTTTCAAGCTCTCGTTGAAACAAACATAAAGAGTGTTCTTGTAAGTTGTAACAAGAAAATGAAAAATAAAAAATACATTACATTACATTACATTACATTACATTAATAAACCTAACATTTCACAGTTAGCCACCCCTGAAAATGAATTTCCACCCTCAACTTCAAGAAGTGCAGCTTTTTCCTCTCAACAGGCGGAACATCATCCCCTCCCCCCCCCCCCCCCCCCCGTCCCACCCACCTATAAACCCGGACGATTATGTGGGTCATAATTTGGAGCGATTCCAACTGAATTTCCGTGCGGCTTACTTAAGGGTGGGGGGGCAGGGGAGGGGTAAGGGGGGCAGGGGAGGGGTAAGGGGGGCAGGGAGAACAGAGCCTATTCGCGAGATACTTAAAATTCTATAAGCTTCTCTTGAGCGTAGAGCAATCCCGTAGCATTTCGCTTGAACAAGCAATTTCTTTGCGTTGCATTTGGTATTACTCTGACAGAACATGGTATATGAACATGTTCTTAACAAGGTATTACATTAAGAGAGTAGTAAACGGTTGTCGTTTTGGTAGATTTTCGCATAAATTTCAATTTAAAACGCAACGTCTCCTGGCTACAAATGTTAACTTTAAATTTAAAAAAAAAAAACTACAAAATACACGTGTTGTTAAGGAGTTGCTTATTGGCGCATGCTATATTTTTTTGTCGTGTTTTAAGACCTTAGATCGGAGAGAATTTTCAAAAAGTGCCTAAAAGTGCCTAAAATGCCACTTTTTTAAAACTCCCTCTGCTGTAAGTTGTCAAAATACGACAAAAAAAATAGTATTCGCCATTAAACAACTCTTTAACAACACGTGTAATTTTTTTTTCAAATTTTTACGTTACTGAAAAAAAAACTATTTCAAACTGGGATTCGAAATATTTTTTTTCAAAACTAGTGCTAAAGATAGGATATAGTAGACATGAGTCTAAGAAAATTAAATTTACGTTATTATTTGCAGCCAGAAGACGTTCCGTTTCAAATTAAAATGTATGCGAGAATCGACCAAAACGACAACCGTTTAGTTCCCTCTTAAGGAATTAGTAAGGTGACAGCTATATGATCATATGATCAGTGTCATTACGTTGTTTGGAAATGCTTCAGTGGTTGGCTGAAATTGCAAGTCAAATACGGTTTTCGTTTAGCGATGTAGAGCGCGCAAAACAGACAAAAAACAAGGAAATGTCATAGAGTCACTTGAGAGCCTTTGGGAAATGGGAACGTGAAATAAGAGTCTTTGGAAATCATTGGGAAATGGGATCTACTTGGCAGCTTGAGATAACGTGAAACCTTTTAATTTTCTGTTTGTTTTTGATATTTTTTAAAACTCTTTTCCATCTTTTCCATCTTGATGTCAGCTTTGTACTCTTTTCAACAGGTCTAGACAATCAACGCACAAAATCATCACTAAGTAGCAATCAGAATTAAATGCATCGAATTTATTCATTTACTCCTCTGTTCCATCGCCCCATAAAATGTTACACCGAAAACATACGAGAGCTCGCACCAACTATACTCTTTTTCACGTTAAGAACGATGGTATTGTTCTGCAGACTCCTGACAGAGCGCTGTCAATCATTCAATAGAATTTACGTTTCAGGACCGGAGACCCTTACTTGCGAACCCTTTAGCGGAACAATGAGACGGCCTGCGAATGTTGAAACCTCTGGCTCCTGCCTACCAACAGGGTCTCTTTGACAGTAAAACACCGCTAGCGTTCTTAACGTGAAAATGAGTGTAGGCGCGCGTGAAATTATCAACCCCATGGCCTTGGCATGTATCCTAAATCTAAACCCCCAAACCACACACACAGCTTTGAACAGAAAACCCCCAACCCACAAGCACAGCTTTAAACAGAAAACCCCCAAACCACAAGCACAGCTTTAAACAGAAAACCCCCAACCCACACGCACAGCTTTAAACAGAAAACCCCCAAACCACAAGCACAGCTTTAAACAGAAAACCCCCAACCCACACGCACAGCTTTAAACAGAAAACCCCCAAACCACAAGCACAGCTTTAAACAGAAAACCCCCAAACCACAAGCACAGCTTTAAACAGAAAACCCCCAACCCACACGCACAGCTTTAAACAGAAAACCCCCAAACCACAAGCACAGCTTTAAACAGAAAACCCCCAAACCACAAGCACAGCTTTAAACAGAAAACCCCCAAACCACAAGCACAGCTTTAAACAGAAAACCCCCAAACCACAAGCACAGCTTTAAACAGAAAACCCCCAAACCACAAGCACAGCTTTAAACAGAAAACCCCCAACCCACACGCAAAGTTTTAAATAGATCATCATGAATCATCATATCAATGGATGCTCGAGGACAATTTCATGTTATTTGTGTCAGTGGGCATGGCTCGTCTCAAGACATGGAAAGAAAACTGGGAAAATTTGATGATCAGTGCGCGTGAACAGATATAACAACGGTAATGGTATTCCTCTCATTAGATCTGTTGAGGTTCAAGGTTTAGTAATTGGTGGTATTTCAAATGAGTCAGCTCTAGCAAGCAAGAACCGATTTCTTGCCCCTGAACGCAACCCTCAGATCAAACAAACTCGGCACCTCCACCAATACTAATAAAAAGCAATTTTCGAACACGTGTGTAGGTCTATTTACCAAGTTATACCACTCTTCTGTGTTATCGTTCCTTCCATAATCCTAAACTATTACTTTTTCCGATAAAAATTTTGTTTTAGAACGTTCTGTAAATTGAACGTTTTACTAATCGTTCGTTAAGAAAACAGCTGGACTTCACCTAGAATTATAGAAGACTAATTTTAAAATAGCTTTCTTAAAAAAAAACCCCAAAGTTAATCGCAAATATTCTAGATTACCAAAAGATGGCCCTTCAAAACGGGAAACTCGAATAACAGGATTGCCCTACTAGTCCATTATGTCCATAGCTTGAAAAGAAACAATAGTTAGTTCAGTGCATAAAGTTTTCAGGGTTAAGCATTGACGCACACTAGGACAACACAAACCAAAATAATCCTCGTACAAATAAAATAAAAACGCATTTGACAGCTTAATCCAGCTTAGAGCCACCACTACTATTCCCAACATGAACCGAACGTTCTTTCTGCATCCCTGTTGCCCCCGAGGGTGTCACGTGATCCACATATGCAGGATAAAATTGGAATAATGCAATAATGGTAATCGATACATCCTGTGGCGTAGTTGAGGGAAAACGCAGGTATGTGGCGTATACTCACCTTTCTTTAAAAGAAATACGCTTGTATACACGATAATATGATACAGTTCTAGCTTCATCACGTCTTATTTTTGCGATCTTTCAAAATTAATTCATTGTTTCACACTTAACATGCCTAGTCAAGACATACTGTCATATGCGAAAATCTTGGTGATATATAGTGGATTTAGCTCAATATACTTACAGCTTGTTATATAAATCCAAAGAGATGTCGACTCTTTTTAGTGCAATCCAAGAGACAAAGTCGTAAGCGTAATTCAAATATGTTTGACATAAACCATGTTTGGCTAGAATATTGGTAAACGATGAAAATTTTGAAATCAGAAATCATTATTTCGAATTCTTTGCTCCGCACCACCCATTGACGAAAATTTTACGTGTACCTACCATTATTTCCACCACTACGCCACTGGGCACAGGGGACTTAGTTTCGATATCGCCAAAACTAACAATGCCGATAACCAGGCGACAGTTTGTTGGAATAGAGCTCAAAAACTCATTGGCAGTTTTTGCCATAACTAATGGCATTCAGACGATGAAGCTAGCTTAGCCTAAAAGTGCGCCAGGGGGAATACGCTCATATCCTGCCTCTGTGCAGCAGCACCAAGGGCCGGTCACCGATGAGTCTTGTCCCTTTGACAAACTGTGTTGGCGCTGTCCCTGTGGCACTGGCCTATTGGCTGTCGGTGAATGACAGGCTGATGATGAAGCTAGTCTTGTGTTAATGATAAATCCAGCGGCGACATGCAGCTAGTTTATTTACAACAGCACCAAGGGCCATTCTCCAATGAGCCATATGTCTCTTTGACACAATGTTTTGGCGATGTCCCTGTGGCACCAGTCTATATATTAGCCTTCTGTGAATGACAGGCTGACAAAGCTATGCTCTATCAGATAGCTGAGGGTTTAAAGAGATCTAGAACGTTGTCTATTGCTGTCTCCAGCACTAAGTGCTTCTCCCAAACGCATTAAGGTGATTCAAGACACAACTGCAACCGATGTAAAAAATGAAGTATATTTTTAATTCCTTATACCTATGTGGTTTTGTTCCAACATGTTTTTGGAGCAATAAAAAATAAAATAAAAAATAATATTGCAGAATCCTGTTTGCTGGTACTAAATTAGGGTTTAAGCACAGATGAAATGGTTAAAGCATGTAGGCTTCTGCGGAAGAGCTTTGTATCAATTTTCGGATCAAGACGCAACACACATTTTAGGAATCTTCGTGCTTCAGCATCACGACTTTCGGTCTCAAATATTTTAAAATGCGCCATATTTATCTGCTGACAGATGCTTCAAATAAACTTGATTTTTGCACTTATTTGCAATAGTCGATTTCCTAACCAATATCATGAAATTGGATCATGGCACTATCTTATCATAATAACACTGTTATTCTGCGCTTGGAAAAATATCCGCGGCCTATCTAAAAAATTGTGTCTATAAAGCTCGTCCGCAGAATCCTACGCGTGAATTATATATTTGGAGCTGCAAGCATGAGTCAGCAGTGTTTTTATATATATTTTTTTTTATGGTTTCAAAAACATATTGGAACGAAATCACATTGAAGGAATTGGAAATATGTTGATTTCTTACATCGGTTGCTGTGTGGTATCTAATTATTTTAACCCTTTGGCTTTTAATCCGGTGCAACTAAAACAATGCAAATGTGTCTCTAAATGATGTTAAGCGGTTGATAATAACATTTAGCAGCTGTGCGTTTGTGCAACAAACATAATTACACTAAGTTAAGATGCATCCATGTGGCAAATACATGTTATGGTTGAAATGTTTTGCTCTAATGCTGCATTTTCACTAACTTCAACTCATATAACCTACTCTTTGACGTTGTACACCACTGTTACCTCCTAAATCTGAAATGTACAACTATCATCACATCTTTTACATACCAACATGGCTTTCACGTTTACAAATCAGTTCGATATCCAAGAAAGAAGCAATGGAAATTAAATTTTTATGTTATTAAAATCTTTCAAGTAATTCTTTTGACATGTTTTACTTGGACAGTGTAACCATATCAAATCTATATTATTAATCGGTCAAAAAAAGTGGTATCAAATATCTTATGGTAGATTTTTCTTAAAAAGTCAGTGTAAAACAGGCTGCAAAGCTTTCAAATCGTGATAATTCAACAACTCGGCAATGCTGCTTCATATGCCAGATAAGCTCGCGTTTGAGTTTAGATATTTTTTCAACGGACACGTCGTTAAGTTTTGGCAATCGGTCAAGAATGCAGTCGCTTGGCAGACACGTAAAGTGCCAGAGAAATTACACCGAGTCCGTTTTGAATGTCTTTGAACACAGCCTACGTGATCTGGCCATTTTCGACTTGCTCACACTTGACTTAATTCATAAAATGGCCGCATAAGCAGCACAGTACCGCGTGGATTTACTAAATTGGCTCCATTTTAAGTTTGAATTTCACAGAAAAGTAAGCTGTAGACACAAAACAGCTCCGCATATTTCTTTTTTTACTCATATTTACGTAATTGAGGACTTGAGTGTAAGAGACATAGGTCGAGATCAAGTAGGCTTTTGTCTTTGATATGTCAAGGGTAGTCAATTAGGTAAGTCAGATGTCAGAGGTTAAAAGTTAACTGTTCGTGACAAGTTCGATTTTATTTTAGTACTTCATGCTTCCTGTTCCCCATGTGCCTATAAATGCATCCCATTGCAGATTATGCGTTGCCACAACATATTAATATAATATGGCTTCCGTTAATTAAACACAAAGTGAGGTTCAAAATAGATTGAACGTCTCTCAATTGACTGGTTAAAGACGAAAAGGTTCGTTAAGCTGCAGTCGAGTCAGATGAGTACTATGTAACGAAGCGTTAAGTTACTATCCAGCCGTTGGGCAAGCGGGTACATTTGTTTTTCGTTATTATTTGAGGCTCATAAAAGTATTCGCAAATAAATCTTTAGACACACGTCTTCGTTGTATGCCATTGATACCACTTTTTATGTTTTCAGGACAATTATTGATAATTTTGCAAAATTAATTATTACAGCATATTGATATTGATAAGAACGTTTACAAAGAACATTATTTTCGAGGTATCAATGGAATAATAGCCGGTACACACAACGCTTTTTCCACGCTTTTTCCGCGAGCCCGTGGGCTGGGCCCGTCCGAACCCGTCGGAGCCCAAAACGCTCTGAGAGGCCGAGAACGAGACGTATTCGCAATACACACTACGCTTTATAATCCGACTGCAGCCCACGGGCTCGAAAGCGTAGTGTGTATTGGCTATAAGGCAGTTACAAGTTGTGTTTGTTTGCTTGAGAGTATTTATTTAGCAATGCTAATGTAATTACATAAGTTTTCATTTTTAACAGAGATTCTTATTTCTCCAATTTTAACATAGATTTCTTATTTATTACTAAATTTAACAAAATCTTTTTCTTTAATAAAATTTGGAAGTGTATAAGACTGTATTTTTCCTGTATATAAAAAATACTTTTGTTTGCTCTTCCATCTACACCTGAATTCAAACCAAATCCGATTCAATTAGAAAATTTTGATGAATCAATTAAAGTAAACGGTTTATTCCATTGGTATTGAGTAACTCAGCATAAGAAAATCAATTTGCATTTCAACGTGGCACATCGAAGGATTATGCTCTTCTAGTCATACATTTATTCAATCCGTTGTGCGATTTTGCTAACGTTAAAGTACATGATTTCACTGCAGCTTGGTTTTTCGTCGCTATATTTAAATAAAATCTCAATAAATCTCCATGCGGTATTTGATTTGACCATTAAATTTTAATGCACAGTACAAAGCTTACGCGGATTTAGATAACACAGTTGCAATTTTACCCCATCATATCAGAATGTGCGGTATACTTTATTTTTAATTTAAAAATGTTGCAATTTATGAAAAATGCTGGAAAACGTTGTTAGAAGAACTACTGTTAAGTTTTTTGCCTGCAAAATGAACAAATCAACAGATTCCATCGGAATGCAAATTGCAATTGTAACTTTTCCAATTTTCCAACCGTGTTTGCAAAAGAGTTTGCAGAAAAGTGCAAAAAAATCCGCTTTTAGCAGAGATTAATTCAATTGATGCAACATAAAGATGTTTCAACCATCCTTAATCCCTACAATACGAGAAACTAAATAATTATTAAGTAACGTTAACGGCGTTTCTCTAAGTTACAGCATTAACCACAACTTAAAGAAAATGATTCGTAATAGAATTAAAGCAAGTGCAAAAGCATTGGAGAATATTTTCATCAAATTATGGGCAATGGCGAAATCTTCATTATACATGAAACATTATTATTCATTATCCATTATTATTATGAAAGGGGGTATGATATGAAATGTGTAGATAAATCATTGTTTCACAAATTCCTACCTCGAAAAAATGACAATTATGTAATTTTCGACCAAAGCTTTCAAATTCACAAGCCTTCTCAATTTCATCTTTTTGACGAGATCACAAATTCAAATAGTAGAAATTAATCTAGCAAGTTTCATATTAAACTACAAAAAAATGCATAAATATATTTTATAATGATACTCTGAAATGTTGGGAAAAGGTGAACAGTTAATGCGGTCATGCCTTCGACTAAAGGTTAAAAAAGCAAGGATATTTCCATTCGCAGTTGAGCCCAACCAGAGAAGAACAATTATATTTTATAATTATAATTATTTGTGTTGGCGTTGTTGTTTTTGCTGTGAATTTGTTTTTGTTTTTGTTGATGTTGTTGTTGTTGTTGTTGTTGTTGTTGTTGATGTTGTACCAGATCGTTTGGGCATCGGGTGTCAGATTCTTTAAACAAGTACGTTGAACACCATTCTCCAATCAGAAACACGTAACGAAGCGTCATCGGAAACCAGTGAGACTTCAAAAAGCATTCAAAAACCGAATAATTTTGAAATAATTTTCAACGTCACACTTATTTCCACAACCTTGTTCCCTTCTAGACCCGGTTCATGATGTCGAGCGGCGGCGGGGGCGGCGCGTAGGCCGCCGGGCACCCGGCCTCGGACCCACACACCCACACTAGCACCCCTTGGGGGTCACCGGCCACCCCCGGACAGACCCTACGGGCACCAGGTAGGTCGACGCCTTTAGAGGGCCTCAACGAAGTTAGGTTATCATATTTTATACACTCTATACCGTGAGAGAACATGCCAAATTAAGAGCTGGCTCCTCACGGTTAATCCTTTAACCCACAACTCCCATTTAAACGTTGAATGCAGAGGTCCAAGGGAACAGAAAAATGAACCCCTAAATATGTTCCAATCTTTAATTTTAAGATACCAGTAGATGAAGGAAGAGTATATCTAGTCATGGATAACCACCAAATTTTGATATTTTCAAATATGTGTATGGTGCAAACTTTCAAAGGTCGTATAAATGAGCTTATTTATGCGATTTTTGAAAGTTTGCACCGTACACAATTTTTAAATATCGAATTTTGGTGGTTATCCATGACTAGATATACTCTTCCTTCATCTACTGGTATCTTAAAATTAAAGATTGGAACATATTTAGGGGTTCATTTTTCTGTTCGCTTGGACCTCTGCATTCAACATTTAGAGGGGGTGTGGAGGACCCTTAAAGGCGGGTGTCCAACATACTTAGTAGTAAGAATTAGCAGTAGCAGTAAAATTTAGTATGTGCATATCTGTGAGCTTGTCAACAACAAACTTAAAAGTATATCTTTAACTTAACGTTTGACCATGCCAAACTTTTACGGAGAGATAAAGGCAAAACTTAGTGGAGAACCAATGATATTCATTTGATCGGACTGTTGAATGATTTCCTCCCAAATTTAAGAAAAAAGTAAGGTTAAGCATTGTTGCTTTTGACACGTTCTGGTTGGCTTACCGTAAGAAAATAAGTTGTCATTGTAAACAGATAAATTAACGTAATAAATAACGTAAGATATAAAGTTACTGCCAAGTTTGTAGTAAACCAGCCGTAAGGGCTGACATCTTCAAGATGCAACACAAAAGGCATGCTTTGCAAAAGTGCGACTGGAGCGCTGCAGATAAACGCATTTTCTCCGACATGATTACTGTGTCCCATGAGTCGGGGGACAGGCTAATCTTTCCCGTGAGATATCATGTCAACACAGTACGTGCCGCCATCTTGATGATTCAAAACAAACGGCGTGCAAAAGTGATACTAGCGCTGCAGCGGAAAGCATGCTCACTCATCTGTTTGTCCGTTGGTCAGCGCCAAGGTCAGGGGCGGTTACCTTGTACATCTCTTGATAAAAGGTATGCCAACGGTAGTTAAAGCAATTGTTTCGTTCATCACAATAGGAGAGTAAAGGGTATCAAAGGCGTGATAAGGAAATATCTAAAAATTAGTCTGATGACATAACGTGAGATGTGCTACGACATAGCTGCTATCTATCCACGAAGAGAATTCGTAGCAAACAATTTGTATGAGTGAATCGGATTGGTTGACCTCTGGAATTTTTTGGTTGAGCTTTTTTTATTAAGGTCAAGTGCCCCGGGGGTTGGTTTATTAATACCATGTTAATTATTTCTTTAAAATTGCAAACGCCGTATTTGGTTGTCCATTCATCTTTTTACTCTGAAGGTAAAACGTTCTCTGCTTTGAGTTTCCACCCTCTAGAGACTCTTTCTTCCTTTTACTAAATTCTTTATCATGTTAGTTAATTGTCCTGTAATTATTACATCGTCGGATCCAAACAAGGGGATCGAAAACAAAATATTTGCATTTAAAGGTAGCTGTTTAGAGTGTAGATCATGCCCGTAAAAGAAAATCCTACTCATAAATTTCGTCCAAAAAAGGCGATTTTAATGTTAACTTTATCTTCCAGCAATCTCGTCCCTAAGGAGAGAATGAGAGGGCGTTGATTGCTGTTTAACCATGGGGTCAAAAGTCCTGACGACATTTCTTTAAAACTTTCTGATGAAGGTCGTAAAATTGAGATTATACCTTGATTACGATTGCGTGCTTTTCCAACTGAGCAAGTTTAGACTCAGATTCGCGTGGAAGTCGTGAATTCGTTTCGGCACATGATCGTCATCAATCAAATCTAGTTGAATTGTGCGTGAAGGAATTCTGAAGTGTTAGCGCGTAGCACAAGCATTGGGTTCAAACTATTCGTTCTTTTGTTCACGTTTTTAACGTCAGTCAAGCTTTCATCCTTGATAAAGTAACTAGCATATGTTACGAAACGTCGGGAAACCAGTGAGACTTTTGATTTAGCATTCAAATCCCAGTGTGAAATATTTTTTTCCAATTAATTCGGTTGTTTTATTTCTTTATACTGACGTAAAACAAGTGTTCGAATCCCGAAACAGTTAATAACAGGTAGTGTCTATGTTTTAAAACAGATGACTATTGATTATAGAATCGGTTTGCTAAATATTTCACAATCCAATTTTACAGTTGTAGGAGTTGTTTATAGAATATATATGTTCATATCAGGTCATCGCGAGTTTAATTAAATGCATGGAAAGTGCTTACCTATACTATGTTAGCTGGACGCAGAATTCTATATTTAATTTATTTATACTTTACCTAATTTATACGTTCTACAGAACTCAAAACTTTAACAACCATGCCACATTTCCTAACATCAATAATATTTCCAAATTTATTGATAAGTCTTTAAAAAAAGTTATTTTGTCAAAGAAATCGATGTAACAGCGAAAGCAGACCCAGCGGATGAGGCACTAGATTCCCCCCTCCCCCCCTCAAAAGCCCCTAGGGATTCGTGGGGGATCAGGTAGGTACACCAATCGCCGGACTAGCACTCTCACTTTCCGAACACACAACGGCAATCCGTTACTGGATCACTAGCACCCGAACAGTGGCGTAGGTGGCGGCCCTTTAGACGTCAGGTGCTCTCTTTTACGATTCGGGCGTAGTTACTTAAATATTCGTGTTTTAAACTAGGTTTTTTTACGAGGAAAGCGAGGGAAGCGAAATCTTCACTTTTACTACCCCCAAAAAGAAAACACGTATATGATTTTTGTTTGATTGTTTGTTTGTTTGTGTGTTTGATGTCGCTCTACGAACCAAACGCCTGCTCCTACTTTCATTAAATTATTCAGAGGATTCACATTTGTTTTCAACTTAAATCCGAACGTGACAACCTAGCGAAATCGATTGATAGTTTTTTTATCCAATCAAATTTTACCACATTTTTTAAAAATATTTAAAATTTGTCCATGTAGCATAGCCGAAAGCTAAGTATACACATTTTCTAAAATAAAGAATTCTTGAATTATTCTAAAATCTTAGCATTATAATATATACAAATTCAGTAATGTTCTCTGGATCAGGAAGACTTTTGATCCTCTTAACATTTGCATTTTTGCATTTTTTAAATTAAAATTTTGTGATTTTTTTACGAAATTCAATCACATTCGTTAGATATTAAAATTTACTTTATCCTCTCTTGAATAAAAAGTTATATTTCACACAAAGCCTTCATCTTTGTATCCGCTGCAAAAAGCCACACTGTTCTTCAACGCAACACAAATAGCGTTATCGACTAGACCAGTATATTCAAAATATTATACTTGTGTAAAAGTCCTAACGCAAAGAATAGTTTGCTATCAATTTAATACAACTAAGACCCGGAATTTCAGTGGCACGTTAAATATCTAATGGTCTGTTACCTAGTTGTTTGCCTAACAACGACCAATCAGAGCCTTTATTTTCTTGCTAATGGACCGTTAGTAAGTTAACGGTCAATGAGCAAGAAAATTAAGGTCTCTGATTGGACGTTTCTATTCAAATAAAAAGTTAACAGACGATTAGGTATTTAACGTGCCACTGAAAAAAAAGGTCTAAACGTGATAGTCTCTATGACCCTTTGTAGTTAAAGCGCTGAGGATGAACATGCACTTCTTTCCCCGATGAGCCCACTGTTTTCGCTCCATAATGCCCGAACAAATCCCTTCGAAATCCATTCGCCCTTTGCTCAATCCCTTGCTGCGAGGCAGGAAAGCCGGAAATAACGAAGGGCCAGAGCCCAAGAATAAGAATCTCCATGGATGGACTCTTTCTTTAGAATTCCCTTCTACGCTGCGTCGAGTAGTAACTTCGACGCCCCCCACCCCCCGACCCTCAAAAGTGAAGAATAAAAAGAGGTCGACACTCGCCGTCACCTCTGTGCTGGACTTTCCGTGACAGGGTGCTTGTTTCGCTCCCCGCAAAGGAGCGGACACTCACCGTCGCCTCTGTGCTGGACTTTCCGTGACTGGGTGCTTGTTTCGCTCCCCGCAAAGGAGCGGACACTCGCCGTCGCCTCTGTGCTGGACTTTCCGTGACAGGGTGCTTGTTTCGCTCCCCGCAAAGGAGCGGACACTCGCCGTCGCCTCTGTGCTGGACATTCCGTGACAGGGTGCTTGTTTCGCTCCCTGCAAAGGAGCGGACACTCGCCGTCGCCTCTGTGCTGGACATGCCGTGACAGGGTGCTTGCTTCGCTCCTCGCAAAGGAACAACATCTCGCTTCCAATAAAAGATTTTTATATTTAACGAGTATTAACAATGAAAACGTTGTACACACGCTCTATGCAGGAACGTTTTGTACGTTGTCGGCATCTAAATGTGGAGCGAATCTGTCTGTTGTTTAGACTAATGAAGAAAATTTACGAACGCGCCCCTTGTCAAACATTCCGCTAGCATGTGGTCGTAGGCTGTTGCGTTTTGGGCACAGAAGGCGTCCGTGACGTTAGTTGCACTGATTTAATAGTTCGTAAACACGATCGACCTTCAGGATTGCCAAAAATCCGAGGTGGCGAGCGCGCGAGGGCGATAACGTTGTGGGGTATAATAACTATCGCGTTAAGTGGGCTTGGAAATAGACGGCCACGAAATGACGCAGGCTGCTAGAGGTTGCCGAATGGGTGGGTGGGATTTCAGCACCTTTTGTTACTTGCTCATAGCACGAGATGTAAATACATCCAGGTAATGAATACGGTATCCAGGATAGTATGTGGCTTTAGAATATCTCAGTGCAAACAGTGCTGCGCTGCTAAAGCTAGTATAAGTTTGTAATTTGGTCCAGCAAAGAGGCGACGGCGAGTGTCCGCTCCTTTGCGGGGAAGCGAAGCAAGCACCCTGTCACGGAATGTCCAGCACAGAGGCGACGGCGAGTGTCCGCTCCTTTGCGGGGAGCGAAACAAGCACCCTGTCACGGAATGTTCAGCACAGAGGCGACGGCGAGTGTCCGCTCCTTTGCGGGGAGCGAAGCAAGCACCCTGTCACGGAATGTCCAGCACAGAGGCGACGGCGAGTGTCCGCTCCTTTGCGGGGAGCGAAGCAAGCACCCTGTCACGGAATGTCCAGCACAGAGGCGACGGCGAGTGTCCGCTCCTTTGCGGGGAGCGAAGCAAGCACCCTGTCACGGAATGTCCAGCACAGAGGCGACGACGAGTGCTTGTTAAGTGTGGCCCAACCAGAGGCGGACAATTTTATCCTCGGTCCTTCATAATTTCCTCCCAGCACGCAGCGACAAGGCCAAGTGTTCGATCTGATTGGTAGTCTGATAAGCGAATAGAAATAAGCAAACAATTGATTCAAGACTCAGCTAACAGATGCCCAAACTACCTTTTAGTAATAATTGATTACTAATTAATTTCCCTATAGCTAGATCAGCCTTAAGTCGGGTATAATTTCTTCATACAGCTGCGATGCTTTTCCTGCGGCGGCACATGTTCGTACGATAATATGTGAAATAAAATTCATCCCTTTCCCCAAAATCTGTAAGTGACCTCGTGTATAAAAACAGACATATTGTCTCATTCCATCTCTTTTCAATACAAAGTAAATCAACTTTTTTTCATGTCCCAAAGGAGCAGCAATTCATCTCTTTGCATGGCCGTTACTTGTTTGTCCGTCTTAAGTAGGCCGTCACCTTTGACGGCCTACTGTACACGAGCACCGACCACTGTATGCTTACGTGGATGTTTCTTAAAAGCAGCTGTCTAGCTAGAGTGACAGAGCTAGCAATTTACAAAATCATAGAAATACTTTGTTTGTTTGTTGTTATGCCATATCCATACCGATTAAAGCCAGTCATGCCTTAGCCATACCATATCAGGCCAGTTATATGCCATAGCCATACTATATCAGGCCAGTCATATGCCATAGCCATATACCATATCAGCCACGTCATAGGCCATAGCCATACCATATCAGACCAGTCATATGCCATAGCCATACCATATCAGGCCAGTCAAATGCCATAGCCATACCATATCAGGCCAGTCATATGCCATAGCCATACCATATCAGGCCAGTCATATGCCATAGCCATACTATATCAGGCCAGCCATATGCCATAGCCATACCATATCAGGCCAGTCATATGCCATAGCCATACTATATCAGCCCAGCCATATGCCATAGCCATACCATATCAGGCCAGTCATATGCCATAGCCATACCATATCAGGCCAGTCATATGCCATAGCCATACTATATCAGGCCAGTCATATGTCATATAGCCATACCATTTCAGGCCAGTCATACTCATATGCCACAGCCATACCACACCGCATACCAGCAATCCACGCAATCACGCACGGAGCGGTGAGGCCCGGTCAAAACTTTGCCCCCCCCCCCCCCCCCCCCCAGAGACCGCTTAAGCCACATGTGGCCGCGGCAGAGAGCGGTGCTCTAGCGTGCGAGAAAAGAACAAGAAAACTCATTACGCACTCGCCCCGGCGCGTGGCTTTTTATGTCCAAAACATCCCCGTCCCCCGTCCACTCTTCACTCATCCTCTTGCCCCAAAATGCCCTTAGTGACCGACAGGCTGTCAGCGGCGAACACTCAGGGTGACTTTGCAACTTTGGTTGTGTTATGCAGAAACATTTTTCTATGTTTACCATAGAGGGACACAAATATATGGCCTTGCTTATGTTAAAATTATCTACATAAAATCTAAAAGAAAGTGGCAATATCATCCGAAACTCACGAGCTAAGTAGATAATATAAACGTATGCGATTTCGTCATAATGTGATGAAATATCTGTTTAAACTCATATTGAATCATCTCAAACCCACATAACTAGTGCAATGTACAATTGTCCCTTGAGCTAATGTACGTTTCTTTACATGACCTGGACTATTAAATTTATATATATAAATACATAAATGCTTTGCTATCTATATTACCAAATCAATCTAATGAAACCGAGCAACCAGAATTAATGAACAGTGGAATTTAAAGCCTATTTAAATAATGAATTCTTTTTGAGTTTGCACAACAAATAATCGGCGAGACCTGTGTAAGTGATCGAAACCCTTTAAAATATTCTCTAAATTTGCTGTAATTCGAGCTTATTTTGCGATTACATTTCGTGAGCAGTATTGTGTGAGAACAAACAGCAGAAAAAAAGTGGTAGTGCACAGCAGTAGTTTATTGTGTAGCCATAGCCATCTCAAATCCTTTCCCCATTATTAGATGGCGCACTAGGACAATACAAGAGGATTATTTTCCATAGCAAAATAACATCCGATAGCAAAATAATATCCAATAACAGTGTAAGAACAGCTTGGTTGTAAATCAGCAGAAAAGAGCGAACATTTTTTGCCATCAGTTCGTTTTGGTGCATTAGGAGTATATTCCTTTCTTTGTTTTCGCTGTTTTCATTATTGCCCCTGAACGCAACCCGCAGAGCAATATGGCACCTCCACCCAAGAAGGCATTTTCAGATGGACTTATTTCATTTCACCGTTACAGGCAAGGATTATTTGTATTTTCTAAGTGAAATGCATTTGGTTTCACCTCATGGGTTCGTCCTACTTGAACACTGTTTTCGGTGACATCCTTTTGAGGTAAAAGACTAGAGGCCCATCTACAACCTACATTGGCGTAAACATATAACGTAATGCTAATGGAAACATAATCCTTTCGTTACATTATCTCTTTTTCATGACAACTTTAAATCCTTACGGCAAGCCATTCAGATCGTGACATAATTAACAATACTTAACCTAAATTTTTCTTAAATATAGGAGGAAGAAATCATTGTCCAGGTCGACAAAATGAATCTTATTGGTTCTCCACCACGTTTTTACGTTTTGAAGTAACCATAAACAACAAGTTTGGCCCAGTCAAACTTCATGTTTAAGTTATGTTTACATTTGTTACGTTGAGTTCAAATGTTTGTTGTAGCTAGTCTTACGGAAACCCACGAGGCAAATTTTAGGCTTATTGCTACTGTGAATGTTGTGTTAAGCTATGCCGATTGTAGATGGTCTAAATTATCCGGAATTTCGATCTAGTTGCCCAAAAACGCAGTGTAATTTTCGAAGGATTTTCCCCTCGATATTACAGTTTACGTGATATTCAACTTGTCAGCAAAAATATTGGTTCCGCCTCTGTTTTGACCACGCAACTGTCGTCACTGCTTTTGTTCGGTGCCAAACACACAAGCGGATGTGACGTCACACGTTGCTCAATTGTACGTGTTGAGTCTGTCAAGATTGGCTGCGATTTACAGATCCGGTCGCGGCGTGGTTTTGGCACACGACTGAACCGTTGCCGCTTTGTCTACGGTTAAACGTTTGTCCTTTTGATGACGTCAAGTGGTCTGATTATGGGAGGTATTGATGGAGGGAGAAATTTTCCTTTATCTATACTCCTTCTCTCGGCCAAGCAGCCAGCAGTGCCGGTGTTCATGAAAAATGTTATAAAAACAGTCTGCATTTGTTTTGAATCGTCTGAAAATACAGATAACAAAGAGTTTTTATATTTCCTTTTTTAAATAATTTCAGAAAATATGTTCAACATTTTCTAGCTTTCGCAAAATTAATCAAAGAACTTTGGCATATTGAGTAGGATTAAAACTAAAGCTTTTTCATACTCTATACCTAAATATTTAGATCAGCTTTTGTCAGTAACATACAATTCTCAATATAAAAATTTCCTGTTTTACGCTCACAATATTTAAGTCCTTCTAGGAATATTAAAGCTCTTTAAATGAATTATTACCAAACTCTGTACATATGTTTAATTTTCCTGGAATAACGTTGAAGGGCGGGATAGAATACACCAGTAAAAAATATGTCTAAAACACAGGTTTTAACTTTTAAACCATGCTTCCATGTTATTAACAGAAACAACTACACGCTTTGAAAAGCGCATCTTAAGCAACCCACTTGACACGCTCCACTCCCAGAGCTTCGCCTAAAGGCCGCTAGGTTTCAAACGCCCTAACCGACGCCTAGCGCCACGACGGTGACAGGCCAAACCGACGCCGACGTCTAACAATAGCCCGGCGACGTAGTGGCGACGCCGGCTATGAGCATGTGGGCTCTAGAAATAGACGTCCGCCATACCACTGGCAATCGAGCGAGATTTATGTAATTCGAGCGCATTCTGTGTTTAAGTTCTTGCATGGACGGTGCATTCTGGCATGCATTAAAGATATTCTGATCTCTGACGTACGTTGATGGCTAGCAACAGTCGCAAACAGTAACGGTTTTTGAAAAAAAAAAATTTTCAAACTGGGATTTGAATGCTAAATCAAAAGTCTCACTGGTTTCCCGACGTTTCGTAGCATGCTAGTTACTTTATCAAGGGTGATAACTCGACTAACGTTAAAAACGTAAACAAAAGAGCCAATAGTTGTTTTTAATCTAGGCTTCCTAAATTCTAATGATCCTGTCAAAGTCCCAGTTTGAAATAGTTTTTTTTAACTATAGCTCTAAATATAGGATAAAGCAGACATGAGTCTAAGAAATTGTATAGTAACGATTTTAATGTTACATGCCGTTTGAGCTTGAGGAAAGTGATTTGAAAATATAATTTTAAGTGATAAATTTCAAGAGCTTTAAAAGTTTCTAAGAGACAGCTCTGAACCTTTTCCAAAGTGGTAGAACAATACTAAATAATGTTGAAGTGATTATCCCAAAGTTTGTCTCACATTGAAGGTAGATAGGTATTGCAAATTTTCGAGATGAGTAAAAAGTTTACGATATACCCTTTAGGCAGTTCCTCCTTTCATTGATCGGAATATTTTCCCGAAATATATAATACTTTAACAAAATTGGGCTCGAACCTTCATTGTGCCCTATTGTTAGCTTTTTTGTGCAGGAAAAGTTATAAAGAACCATGCCAGATGCAACTCTCCCGAAAGTTCTCCGAGGACGTGGCAAAAACCTTACACACACCTTAAAGAGTGAAAGTTGGTTCCATAAAGCGGCCGAAGCCGCCGGTTCGTTACACTCACTCACTCCGCTCATTCAATTGAATTCCAATTTTAAATTTGTTCAACGGAGAGGCCATAACTTAACCAACTCTGCAACCCCCTTCAAAGGAGCGGACGCTCGCCGTCGCCTATGTGCTGGACATTCCGTGACAGGGTGCTTGTTTCACTCCCCGCAAAGGAGCGGGCACTCGCCGTCGCCTCTGTGCTGGACATTCCGTGACAGGGTGCTTTTCACATAATTTTCAGAACAGAGGCAAAGATAAGTGTCCTCTCTTTTGCTAATAACGACGCAACAAGTCACAGCAGCATCGCTACCTCTGTGGTCTGACTTCATCAAATTATTTCAAGCAGCGAATATAAACGTGGTCGGATTTATTTCTGTCGTCTTCAAGTCGACGCTTCGCTACCCACGGAGTTTGCGGAAAGAGCAGAAGTCCACGGGTACAAAAAGAACATACATTACGAGACACGTTCTATCTCATCTCCACTTAGCACATTCTTGATCACATTGTCTCTCTTTCCCTCTTGTCGCTAGGTATTCTTCAAGTGGGTTCAACAGCCTATCTTTGTTTTATTTCTACCTTGGATTTACAGAACTCAAAATTCTGCGTGCACGTTTAGGCTGATCGCTTCCTTGTTGGCAAAATGTTGGACTTTAATAATATATTGTCTAGTGTTATGAGTGACGGTACGTTCTGGCAAGTCTAGTGACTAAACGAAAACGTTCAGCTGCTAAATGGAAAGTTTCCGTTGACATAATTGTCTATACAAAACGTTAATAATGCACAGACCTGCATGACAATATTTGTTATGAAGACTCGATTTTTATCTTTTGCATGTGGTTTTGCCAGGGATATTTTGGCAATCGTCAGATGATTTCTATACTGTGTCGTCAAAGCTGCATTTTAACTAAATTAGTTATTTTATAAGCTATTATTGTGCCAAAATGTTATGTTTTTGTGCTAAAGTTCATGAAAAAATCAGGAATTTAATTCCTGGGAATATAAAACTGCATTTGAAAATCACTGTTCTAACAGGTCACATTCGTCCGTTTATAGAAAAGCGTGGGTTGAGACCGCATGAATCGACCAAATAAAAATTAAAATAACTTGGAATGTTTATTTTTTAGAGTTTTTTTGCCGGTATCAACATTTTTCTTAGCTCATAGTTAAAACAATATACTCTAAAAAGTATTGCCAAAAGTTATCGCGGAAATCAATAATTGAAATGGAGTTTTGCTTAAGTGCATACATTTACAATTTTAAAAACTGTGCTCTAGTTGTTTTTATAATTGGTTACATAAAGCAAACATTAAAAAACACACCCTCGGGAAAACAGCCTAGTAAAGTACAAGTCTCGAAAAAAATTCTTGCAAGCAGCAACATTAACACGACACAAGAATACATCTCAACTCGAGACAAGCGCAAAAAAAAATGTTAAAAACAAAACGACATTTTGTTTACAAAGACTCGGAATTGAAAACGAAACATCTTCTTGCCATTTAATTATGAAATACACACGTGAAATGTTGCGATCTCTTTTTAGAGTTTCGTGTACAGAAATAGTCTAGCAATAACCGTGCAAGAATAAACCTTGGCTGTTCGCACTCCCAAAGTTTATACTGATTTACTTATATACCTGCACTTCCTCCAGTGTATTAATGCTTCGGATACTAACCAACCAGAAGTCTGCATGAAACTGATCTGTGCTACATTGAGAAAATATTTACTGGACAAGTTTGTCAAACATTTTTTTTGCAGTATTCACGAATTTTCTTGTAAAATTTCACAAACGTTTTACCGTGAAAAAAATTGTATTCGTCAAGTTATTAGTACAAATATTTTGCCGCCCCACAAGAACGTTGGTGTATTATTTCAAGTTGATGAACTTTATTTCTGTGGCGTTAGACAGTTTAGGAAATAATTATACAAGCTGTTCTAATAGATGAAAATATATATAATAAGCTAAAAATCAGAAGGAAAGTTTATCAAAATATGTGAATAAATCTCGAAAAATTATTCATTTTACAAGAAACTATTTTTCACTTTACAGCTGACAAAATGCTGTTCCTCAGATAACAATACTTTCTTTCTGTACAGCATGAATTTCAGAGTGTGGTGACGAAATATAAAATATATTTTTCTCCGTTGTAGTCCGCGTTTTATACGAAATTAGGCCTTGTGCACCCAATCATGTTTTTATCATGTATGACGGCTATGCTAGGGTTTGAAAAAGGGTGCCCGTTCTCCCCCGCGCAGTTCCCATCTTCAATTTTAAATATGCCTGCGTACAAATTTTGATTTTTTTATACATATTTTTGTAAATATAGGTTCACACTGTCCCATGAAAGAATATATACTTTTGCTGCAATGCCATAAAGTATCTTTTGCATGCCTTTCGTCAGAGGAAGGGCCGCCATCTTGCAGGTGGATGAGCAAAAGGCATGCAAAGGAACACTTTTGCTGCAGCGGAAATATTATTTTCATATATGACAGATCCAAGCACATTTGGGACTAAACTTGGATCCCCCCCCCCCCCCCCCCAAAGGAAATCAGCGTGCCATGCCCAATGCTCATTGGAGGCAAAGTAAATCGGCGTGTCATAAAATTTGCACATTTGGGAGCTGACCATCGAGATGCCCCCCCCCCCCCCCCTTCCACATACACAACCGATTTTCACCTATGCAAAATTCCTAAATTACCTTCATTGAGGGTAGGGATCATATGAGTACACAAGGAGGGGGAGGGGGGGGGCAGGGAAGGACAAGATATCAATGAAGACCCGATGCATATCCATAATGTGCTGGTTGTTTATGTAGTACCTACTATAAAACGCAAACGAAACATTTATATTTATTTTATAGTTTCGAAAAACGGAACCGTGTTGAAACCTGTTGACGTCAAACGGCCTTGACTTGATATGAGAAAATCATGCCACGTGTCAAGCTGCTTTTGCGAAACCGGAAGGCGAAATTCCACAACTGGCCAAGGTGCCGAAAGCTCAAACTTTTCAACGACATTTATAAGATATTTTCAGTAATTAATCTGCTGAACGCAGTCGTTGATCTAAAATAGGAAACGCTGCCAAAGTATTTGCGTTGAAGATGAGCGTAGCTGTTAGTAACAGATAAGTTGAATGCAGAACGTAGTGAACAGCCCATGTACTCATAAGTATTGCCAAGCTTGGACACACAGTCACAAAATTTGTTTGGGAAAATTTTGATTAAATGCGCAATTTCAGAAAAATGCCCGTTATTTATCTAAATTTTCCCCATTTCGAATATTTCTCATTTTTCTAATTGAAGAGGAGTGGTGTGGAGAAATTTCTTGAAAAAAGCAGGAGGTCTAAGTTGAGAACAAAAGTAGACACCCTGAAAATGTCATTGCAATCGACGCAGGCGTTTGGTCTGTAGAGCGCCGCACAAACACACATAAAAACAAACACAAAAATGCACAAGTGCTTTTTTTTACCGCTAGTAAAATTGAAGATTTCGCTTCGCTCGCTTCGCTCATCAAAAACATTAAGCTATCGTTTGAAAATCGTGCCGTACGGATGCCGGTGACCGGACACTATGTTTTCCGCCCGGCACCCAGAGAGCCATGCGTATTTTTTCAGCGATCTCCGCGTGAAATGGGATAGAGAGTCTAATTCTGTACCAGGATGCTTCGACGGCGTCAGCCCAAGATCGTCACGGCAGGGAAACGAACTCAGTGCTAGACAGGAACGCGTGGACTAAGGATTTGCAGGGAATACTGGCAGGAGTACTTTGTGCGAAAAGGGGGGATTATTGCAAGTCGGGTGGAAGACCCGTGTGTGGGAAAGTCAGTTTGCCGAGTGGTCATTTGAATATCGAAATTTTGTTGTCGTTTTCATCGTTTTTAACTGTCGGTAAGTGTATAATGACATTTGGTTTGTTGCTAATTGGTAGATTCCGAAGTAGCACCAAATCCGATGTTAAACGAACGTTCAGTGGACGTCGTAACGCGTAACCTGCGTTCAAAGTTCGGGTAGAACCTAATCGAATTTCTGACAAATGAACGTTGAACGCAAGTTTTCCCCAGTTAGATTCGGTATTGCAAGGTATGCACCTCTTTCTGTGCAGCAAGGTTCGCGTCCACATATAATAATATTGACTGAATCAAAATAAAGTGGAATAGGCCAGTCCAAGCTTATTTTAAACAATTAACATGATTATGATTTAAACATCATAGACTAGACTTTGACAAGTCCATATCTAATGGCACACACGTGAAAATTTGTTAACGTTGTCAGGTATTTAATGTCACCTAAACTTTTTATGAATGTGCAGGATTTCGTTCGAAGAGCATGGAAACGTAGCCAATGCGAGAACCTCTAGGCTAATTTTGGCAATATGACAACACTTGGGTTACCTGCTAACGTAGTCAAAGAAACTTTTAGTCAGTGACTCGACAATTTCTCATGAAGAGAAAATATTACATTATTTTTACGCAGATACACAGAACAGCCGATGAAACATCGGTACTAGGCGATGGACTAATTAAATCTCACGTTCATTTACTAGTGTTCACATCTAGTCATGTTCAAACATGTGCTTCACTCTTGGGTTGAAGGCGAATGTTTGAAGGTTAATGAAACAGTTCAAGGAATACGCTGAGGGGGAATCTCTAAATTAAGAGACAACGATATACGTTCTTATTTCAAAGCTAACTCTTGCGTTCTCCTTTTGAATATATTAGATTTCCCAAGAGTATAGTTCGATGCAAATTATAAACTTGCTGAATTCTAAAATTACAACGCGTGTATGTTAGAACTGAGGGGCTACACCGCTTGCGATGTACGGTACAGTGTACGGTAAATTTCCAAAAACATCGACTACTTTGTGTGAGTGTTATACTCAAACTCAGTAAAAAGTCACACTGAACAATAGTTTTGATGTGGAAGCTGTGAAGGACACACAAGCATTATTAATGACGTCTCTGCTTTTGGTGAATAGCAATAAACAACATCATGTTCGCTTGATTCGCCATCCAACATTTTTAAAGTTATTTCTGGCCTGGGACAATAAATACCCATCAAAATTTTTTATGCAACTGATTTGTTTATTATGCATCGAGCGACCGGAAAAAAAATAAGTCAAAAGTTGGTTAAGCTATACCGTTATTGCCCTCTTTTTTAATTTCACACTTGAAGTAACGTATGTATACCGCGGGTCATAACTCGCTCAGAATTTGGCGCGAGTCCCGGAAAGACGAGAGTCAATTGCGGGCAGATGACATCGACCCATGGCCGTGGAAAACCCACGTTGGGAAAAACCGTTCGTCTGACGTTGGTCTGACGTTGGTCTGACGTTTTCGCTGCCAAAAACTAAGCAGACACGTGTGTCTCCCTTCCGTTCCGTTCCATTTCGTCAAAATCACTGCATTCGAGCCAAATTTTAGTGTCGTCGCGTGGGTTTATTGCAATAGTAAAAATGGGTGTTAAATTAGTAGCCTTGACATAATTTTCGCGACGTGTTCCCAATAATTTTAAATCCAGGAAGATTGCTGACACAGTTGTGAAAGGGAATTAATTATCTTACGAAATTTAAATCATGTGTGCAAGGTTTACAGTTTAAATGACTAAAGGTATGTTAAATGATGCGATAGAATCTTTGATAAAATTAGTTATTTCCTTTACAATGCCAAAGATAACACTCGTCGCTCCTATCTTTAAAACTTCGAGTAGGTGTTTTAAAATTATCAAAATACGAGGAGAGTGATTTGTCTAAACACAACACTAAACACAAGTGAAATGGCGACGATGTGCAGACTGGCCTTTCCCTTTGTCTTCTAACTGCATCGGTCAAGTGTATCTCAAAATTACATGATTCATTACATCTCGATATGTGTGCAGAAAAATGAGTCATTTAGGATCATTCCAGGACTTGAAGCTGCAAGCTTGCGTTATGAGAGAACTAAACGGTCTTCGTTTTGGTCGATTTTGCATAAAATTAACATTAAAACGGAACTTCTCTTAGCTTCACATATTAGCGTAACATTTTGAAAAAAACACACGTGTTGTTAAAGAGTTGCTGGATGGCTGATACAATATTATTTTCTTGTATTTTAAAAACGTACAGCGGAGGGAATTTTAAAATGTGCCTAAAAGTGCCTAAAATGGCACTTTTAAAACTAAACAACAACTAAACAACAACAGTAGATATTTAAAATTGAAACACTGTACAAGTATAGAGTTTTCTCCTTGCATCTCTATTCAGTTGTTATCTCCGTCACATTAGACGGCTAGTGCGCTCTTTGAGGAGAACGCTCACTTACTACAAGGGCGATTGTTCCCGCGAAACTTGCTCCATATCATGATGGACACTCTGTGTTAGTTATATCTGTGGAGAAACTATTCGCGCTTTTAAAGTCGGAATGGTCGTGGGAATTCACCGTATGACACTTCAACCAGGATATAACCGGTCACAAGGATCGAACCTGGGACCTCCCGAATGCAGGGCAGACATGGCGCTCTCACTACCAGGATAGCCGGTCACAAGGATCGAGCCTGGGACCTCCCGAATGCAGGGCAGACATGGCACTCTCACTACCAGGATAGCCGGTCACAAGGATCGAGCCTGGGACCTCCCGAATGCAGGGCAGACATGGCACTCTCACTACCAGGATAGCCGGTACCTTCCGAACAGACATCTAGCGCTCTCATTACCAGGATAGCAGGTCACCAGGATCGAACCTGGGACCTCCCGAAAGCAGGGCAGACATGGCGCTCTCAAAAGTTTTCATGTTAAGTTATAAATATATTGTATAGTACACCATGAACAAGAAATAAAATAAAAAATAAAGTAAAATACACGTTGCAGATAAATTTGACAATAGGTACTACATTCTGCAAGCTCACGAAAATGATAAAAACACACAAAAGACGTTCAAAACTTAAAGAATAAAAACTGACAGCTAATCAGCCCACGTTTCATTCAGAACGCGCGAAACCCAAATTGAATCGGGCACATCGCTTTCGTGCGCAAACGAAAGTGCAGAAACGCCCACGCAACTGTCAAAACTAACATTGAAAATTATTGAAGACACGCTCAAAAACTCCAACGAAGCGAAACCAGTACATTTCGAGTTAGCGAGCAAGCGCAGTTTTGCGGATATATCAGATTGCACAAAGTCATGCGGCCTACACACTATAGACGAAGACGTCCCGATTTATTTTTAGAGCCGGCGTCGGCCACTGGCTACCTTCCAAACAGACATCTGCTTTGATGACGCGATAGCTTGCGGAGAGAGAAAGACTTGGTTCAGCCATTTCATGCAGGTTATTTAATCGACCAGATTAGTTATTTTGAAAAATGTTAGGTTTTAGCACAGGTTTTAGATATGGTTACTTTAGTTGGTGTGATTACCGATTAATAAAAGAGTTAAAACGCTTCATTGATTGTCGGTGAACGAAAGGCTTGGTAGTCACTAACCTAACATTTAGATGAGTTATCAGCCTGCTTCTAGTATAGATACGATAGATATTTTAGATATAGATATAATAAAACAATCGGGTGGAAGGGAGGCGAAGCTGGAAACTTGTGCACCCGAACCGGGATACGAACCCGGGACCTCCTGCTTCCCGGGACATACTTTAGCGGTCGGTATGTTAGTTGTTATATACCTATATTTTAGTACTGTACATATTATAATTATATAGTATGCAAATGTACTGAGGCGATGTAAAAAGGAACACTATAAATATGTGAAGAGACTTTGTTGGAACACAGAAAATATCTAGCGTGAGTAACATTAAGGATATACCTATACATGTATTTACCATAAGGAAGTTAAAACCGTAGAGTACAGTACAGGACACACTATTTAGCAAACGCAAGTTAACAAAGTTTTGATATACCTAACAATGTTTGCAACTAGAACTATACACGCTCATGCATTACCCGGTTTATATAATTAGTTATTATTTACTTTTCAATCAAATTATGAATTTGTAGCTGCACGAAGCAATTAAATCTCCCGGTACGAACACAGTATAGACATTTTGTGAAATATACGGCTTGCAATTTTATGCAAAGCAGAAACATACACGTACACAAAAGCAATGCATTAAAGTCAATTATAAAATTACATATTGTGGACAGCTCGTGGTCTGTTTCGGTTGTATGCTTTTAACTAATTGCGGTTTCAAATTGATGTAAACTAATACGTATTGTGCTGTTATCGGTGTTTTTGTTGTGCTCCACATTCATTTAGGCAGTTCATGGGCAGGTCATGTAATTGCATTGCTAATTGGTGGTCCCTATTGTACTTCCTACCAGTATCATGATTGAATGAGCAATGAAGTCTTAAAATCGTTGTTTACCAGCAAATATAGTCACAAAATGCGTTTCAGCGTCATTAAACTGGCACCTATTTAGCAGTCCTGCTAGATGATTTCATTATGCATAATATAATAATGAATTTGTATAAAATTTTGACGAGTTGATTCACATTCCCCATGTGACAATAAAGTTCGAACTTCCAAATATTTACCTGCATAATGGAAAATGAATGGAACGCAAACACTAACAGATAATAACTTAACAAGTGAGTTGCTCAAATTAAATAAATAACCGAAGTGTCAACGGTTTGTAAAATCTAGAAAGGATATTCCATATTAAGTACACAGTTTACACAATGTCAAAATAGTATATTTAATTTTAAAAATATAGAATATCCCGGCTAAATTGTAACAGAAACGTGCGAGTTGAAGATTGAAAATAACAATGGCTTGGCACCCAAATATACAAGAAATTTCACCCATAACGTAAAAAAATAAATTGCGTTTATAACTTACATAATGTTCCTCTCAGATGTTTGCACATGCACAGTTCACTCAGAATGTTCGCACACATTTCTCTCGTACATAACACTCACATTTGAAAAAAAAACCGTTGCGTTTATTATGAAAGTGTCCAAATGGGCATATAAAAACCTACTGATAATGTCCTTGTCGAATAACTTGAGGAAAAAACTGTGAATTTTTCCTCCATTAGAGTTTGCTGGAAGTGAAGTTAAACCAGAAGGGCCCTATAGAGCTAGAATGCCAAATATATGAACGAGGAAGACGTTTCCGCCAACCCATCCGAGACTGGAATGAACACTGACCTTTTTATTGGGTTTGAACTTACCTGTATTTGAACAAAAACATATGCTCATAATGACATCTTGACAGAATGGTCAGACACGGTCAGACCACCTATACCGGTATATTTGGGTCAGACCATTTCATAAAGGGGACTGGACTGTGACCGACCAACAACCATTCCATAGATTCTACGCACCAAACTAATTAACCGAAATGGAACACGCACTATTTTATTTTGCGTGTGAAACGTGTGAAAAGCGAGATATTCGTGATGATTTATGGAACAGGCACTTAACAATTTTAATTAAACGAAATAGAAATATAGACCTGCGACCACAATGATTGATCGGTGCATTATAAAGCTGGCATTGCAAAATACTTCGCGATCCACGTTTGTACAAGTGGTAATTAAAATGAAACAAAAAATCCATGATAATGGATTTCCCTTCAATGATTATCTGACTTAATTTTAAGCGATCATATTTATTGAAGGCGACTATGATAACCCATAATTCAGGTTGAACTTCAATAAAGAGGTTTTGACAGTGTGCAGTTTGACAGCAGATATAAGTTTGAGATTTTTTTCAGTTGATTGCGATCTTATTTCAGATCATTTACTATATATTTTTTAATAACATTATAAATATTAAGCCGTTGCTGTCTGGAACCATCCCTTGGGTACTTGAATTTAAGTATTTCAAAATAAAATATGTATCTGCCAATGAGTTAGCTGGGAAATTAAGATTTTCCTTTAAACGGTGTATATTGAACAATGTATACACAAATTGCTAGTCGCGAAGATGACATCGTACATCCAGAATCTCTTATCGGGACGTTGACATTTCTGGCTGTCAACACAGCTTCATGTCGAACTGGCTGACAACAGCCTCGGCGCCATGCGGCAATACAAGTTTGGGGTACCTGAAAATTCCCTGGCACCACACCGTTTCATTAGTAGCCTCGTCCCCAAAACATTCTGAGTGGTTTTGTTTTATTCGTTCGGGATTTTTTTGGTATTGGCACTTCGTCCAGTGAAATTTGCCTGGATTTGCATGCCTTTTAAAATTCTGGTAGCCCTTTGGCCCAGAAAGCCAAGGGTTTCGGTGATAATAGCCACCAATTAAGCCGCTGTGGTCAGTCCTACACTGGCTTTAGGAATTTGTGCTTCCGAAATGTGTGGATTTGGGCTCTGGCCGTAAAAACGTTTTAATCCACATTCCGAAGAGAAATCCAAAGGTACTCTGGCCACTACAACGATTTAAGGACTACAAACTTTTGGAATTGCGGAATGGGTTTTGTTCTTGACGAAGTTATTTTCTGGTTTCGGGCTTGGTTTCTATTTCCCGACTTTAAGCCCCTAAAAATTACAAAAATAAACGTAAATAAAACAGAAATTTAAATAAAATGTTATTAGTTTTGTTCTTTTGACAATAACGGTTTCGGTTAAGGCTTTGGTTATACGGGGTGCGATTGTGTAAATTTGTAATTTCAAAAACATTCGATTTTAATTTCACTGCCTACGATTTAAGACGAACAGTGATTATAAATCGAGTGATTTCGAGCCTAAACGAACGAAAAAAAGTTACAAAAACGTAGGTACCCCGTACGCGGTCCTGGAAACACATCGGTTTCCACCGGTTTTCGGGTTTGGTTACAATCCATGTTCAGGACTTAGCAATTGAGGAACAATCGAGTAATGCGAAAGCTTACAATGCTGCCGGCTGGTACATTCAGAAGTGGCCGATTCCAAGCGGGCTTCGGCCGTTCTGTTCCAGGCGCCCGCCACTGAGCGATGGAGCAATTCGAGCAGCTGCTCACGTGCGCCATCTGCCTGGACCGCTACAAGAACCCCAAGCTGTTGCCATGCCAGCACTCGTTCTGCATGGAGCCCTGCATGGACGGCCTCGTCGACTACGTCAGAAGACAGGTAACCTTGACTGTGATGTCATCTTGACCTTGGGCACTTTTCATCTTGTCCTTGTTGACGTGTCATCATGACCTTGGGGTCTTTTCACCGTGACCTCGCTCTTCTTTCAAAGCCACAATTGTCGTCGTCTTGGCCAGGACATTCCAAGACCTTCGTTTACTTGATTGATTAATTAATTAAATTGTGAGGGTACAATGAGAACGATTTCCAGCAACTGTATATTGTGACCTTGAAGAATGAACAAAAGGTAGTGAATAAGGAAGTGAAGTTTAGCGTTTCTCACTCAAATCACACTCTTCATGAACCATGCATAAACACCATTCGAAAACCGATCATTCGAACCCATGCATGCGAACCTACACATCAACTATGTAATTAAAATACACATCATAATTCGTACTACCAAATTGTATTGTATTGTAGATCCATAGTTGATCAAGACATTGAATATGGAGAGTCAAACACTACATATGCTTTAAAACTATTTAAATTATTATAACTTCATTCGCAAGTTTGCACATGATGACTCGGCTGTCATGCAGTTGTCTAGCGTTCCTCTAAACATCGGACTAACCGTGCTCTGAGCTCACTCGCAGGTGAAATGTCCGGAGTGCAGGGCGGAACACCGCATCCCCTACCAGGGCGTGCAAGGGTTCCCCACCAACGTGACGCTGCAGAGGTTCCTCGAGCTCCACATTGAGATCACCGGAGAACTGCCCGACCCGACCAGCGGCCAGGTGAGCGCAGTCCTCTACCTTAGAATCCTTCCAGACATGTTATGATAGTCTTCAAGGTACTCGTCACTCAATTTGCTGCGATAGAGTATACAGTCGTGTTAGCCGAAGATTACCACAGCCTAGTGTACTTTGAAGTTAAGTACCATTTGACTCTTTTACGATTTGTAAAGAGCAAAACGGTATTTAAATAATTGTAATTATAAATACCGTTTTTAATGATAAAGACAAAAACTTAATCTTTTGATTCTATGGTATGGTACTCTATGATATGAGATCCCCAGAAAGTGGCAAACTCACATTAATTTTAGTGAAGTGGGTTAAATATGAGACACTTTCTAAACTTTCATGTATAAAAAGCAATTCAATTGAAAGTATGTAAAGGTAGATGCTTACATTGGTAGATATATACTGCTTACCGTCGTTTCCAGATTAATTAGGGTATAGTGGGGTAAAAGTGAGACGAACAAAAAGTGGGGCATATCTGAGACGGGTTAAAAATAAAAGAACCGGCTTTTTATACTGACTAAAAAAAATACATTTTTGGGAATATGAACTTTTAACAACATTCCAGTATAAAATAGCCATAATGCTTACCGCTAAGCCAATTCATTGATCGGTGTATACAGGCACGTAGGAACGCTTTTCAAGTTGGGGGGGGGGGGCAAGCTGCAAGACAGACAGTGGTGAAACCCGGACACTGGGGGGGGGGGGGGGGGGGGGCGCTATATTTTTTAAAGCATCTGAGGGTTTGAGATAAAATTGCAGCCTGGGAACATGGGGGTAAGAAATATACATTTAGAATACTTAATTTAAAGATATCAAATTAACGCATTACGAAAATTACTATCACGTTTTCTGTGATGCCTGTAAATATCGCACATCGAATACAGCAGAGCGTCTTGCCGTGGCGAATTCCAGCTCTACACTAGCAATACAAAATTCTTCCTCTCCCTCTCCAGTCTGGGTGCATGTATGACTCAGACTATAACATAAACAGTGTTAGTATGCATTTCTGCTACTGCTATAGTCATATTCCTGGAGATTTGTTTTTACGAGTCAAAAGATTTCGTTCAACATCAGCTAAGCAGAAACACTAGGTATACTCAACTCTGAGCAGCAGACAAAATGAATGATTTCAACTATAAAATTAGCCCCCCAGTTGCCCCCCTATGCCTAAAAGTTGGGGGGGGGGGCATTGCCCCCCTTGCCCCCCCCCCCTGTTCCTACGCCAGTGGGTGTATACTCAGGCCGCTTCCAACAGAATTATCACGTTCTGGATACACTTTATAGGTCTCACCTTTAGTCAGATCGCGATCGAAGCCTATATTAAAGGAATCTCCACTCAATTCACCACTAATGGACCCTCTTCGCATCTCGAAACTATTCACAAGTAAATTGTTTTCTAGCGTTGTAAAACAACCATGATGAACCGGTTGTTGGACGGTTTACTCGGGTCACTTACCGCGCAGAATTCACCTCGTACTGGATACACCTGCCGTTTCACAATGTCCAGTAAAGTGTTAACTGCCATCTAAGTTTTTTTAAATCTCAAAAGCCAGAGCCAATCAGATACCGTTATTTTCATTTGAAATGACTGAGCTCTTCACTGGATATTGTAAAACCTGCTCCAAGGCAACAGCAGCACCGTTATATCTATCTCATAGAAATATCTAAAAAATATCTAAAAATATCTAAAAAAATATCTAAAAAAATATCTAAAAAAAATCCTATAACAAATTGACACAAAATAAACCTCGAAAACCAAAAGAGTTTCATTCAGTCATCATCAGTTACTATGTATGACATTGAATGACCGTTGAATCTGGTCCTGCAGGTGATGGAGCGCTGTGGCGTGTGTTCTGAGAAGGCCTACTGCGCACCGTGCGTGCACTGCGACAAGAAGATCTGCGCAGACTGCAAGGGGGCGCACATGGACATCCTGCGCAGAGAGATCGCGCGCATCAACAACCAGGTCAGCTGAGAGACCACGAGATTTCGCTCTTATCACACTTAACATCGTGCTTTACCTACAACTTAGCATCAGAGCTAATACAGTTTGCAATCGCTGTACAGAACAATTTAAATTGCCTCTTGTCCGTATTGCCGTGAAAATATCGTTAGATTCCGATTTTTAGTTGTTGAGACAGCTGGATCTTTTCTGTATAATGTCCGGTTTTAGCATGATTTTCTTCTCCTTAACTCCATTTCACGTTAAGAACAGGAATGAATAGGCTTCTTCCTCGAGGACCCGCTGCTGCTAGACACGAGCTACGAGTTTCAAAACTGCTCATAGAGCCTTTTGTCGGACTCAAGACATTGCTTGTGAGTTTTGGAACTCTTAGCTCGTGTCCAGCAGCAGTGGGTTCTCGAGGAAAGATGCAAATTCACTCTCCTTCTTAGCTTGAAATGGAGTTTAGTTATACGATCCCAATTTGGACTTCTAGCTGAATTTGATGCATGTGATTGTCTGAATTAAGTTGTAAGTGCAACTGTAATAGGAATCTCAACAAGTTTGTTAAACCGGGCGAACGGACTGTAAACGCATGCCATTTCTTAAAGTAAGAGTTTTTTTTACCAGTGTTCAAAGTAGTCCGTTTCGCTGGTATTTCTGCCGAAATACGCTTTAATTGAAAAGGTCTTGAAAGATTATTGAAGCAAAATAGTATGTTTGAACCGGTGCTTCAATTCGCCCTCATATTCTGTTCTAAGTCCTTCAAACGCAGGCAAGTCCTTTTCTTCATACAAAAATTAAACCAAAAATTTTGGGCAACAGCTTGAAAATACAACCAGTCAACACCGCGTTGTAAATTTCGAATCTCCGTTGCTTGCAGGTGCGCCGAGCGTTGCACCGGCTGCAAGACGCCCTGGGATTGGTGGAGAAGAACACGATATCGCTGCAGGTCAACTGCTCCTCCGTGGCCGAGGAAGTCGACGAGATCTACCGGAGGCTGGCCAAGGCGCTCAAGGACCGCACTGAGTTCCTACGGGTTGAGGTGCGGTTTACTGGCTAAATTCACGATTCTCAAGAAAGGAGATGCTGTTACAGATGTTTGAAAGTGTTAGAGATGGTGGGTCCATAGATGGTGCCGACGCTTTCCTGAACGTTGGCACCAGGGAGGGATGTACCTTTTTACGACCGAGTTCTACGCATATCAGAGAAAGACCACTACCATCTTTGACATCCAACCATGGCTCTGCACCTCTTCGCATTGCCACGTTTCAAAATGTTTCGTATTTGATATTCGTATGCATTCAGAACCCGAATGTTCAGTCGTACGAAAAGAATCAATATATGTTTTGTTCAACCGTGTTTGTGCCTAGCCTTATACAAACAATTCTTTCGCGAATATAGCCGTACACACATGCTTTTTACAATGCATGGCAGTGAAGTGGGCCAAATGCATTTATCATATTATTATCGATATTCATAAAATATTTATATTTTTTGGTAAAACTCTTAAGTGAAACGTTTGTTGTTTGTTGCATGTTGCAGGTGGATCGCTACCTCTGCACGGAGTTGCGCAATCTGGGCAATCTGAAGGAGAACCTGGAGACGGAGATCTCGAACATCACGAGCAACTGTGACCTCGCGGACAAGCACATGACCGACTCGGTAGAGTGGGACGACTGCGAACTGGTCAGTTTACGAACCTCTCAATTCACATACACTTTCCGTTTCCGACTTTTTTCAAAGGGCTTTCAGAAAATAGTTTTCTTGAATTTTGTCAATTTTGTACGTGCCAAGGATGCGCGAATGAAATATCAAGTTCGACAGCCCTTAAGGATGCAGGCGTTTCAAAATCTAACACAAACCGTAAAACAAAGTATAATTTTTCTGACTTTCTGTAAGGCAAAAATGCAGCCCTGTTTATTGAAGAACCCTCATTTGTAGTTATGTAAACGCAGTAACGTTTCTGCTGTAGCATTTGAAGCTAAATCTGAAAAACTAATCATAAAATATACATTTTATGTTTTGTTTCTGAAGAAATTTACGTATTTCACCCCATGATAACGCGTGCAAATTTCAAGTCTCTACTTCATCCTATTTTTACACACGTGTATAAATATAAATGAGTGAAATCCAGTGGCGTAGCGTGAATATGATGCGCCCCCTGCCCCCCCGCGAAAGTTTTTACGGCGCCCCCCCCCCCTTTTTCCCGTATCCCGAAATTTTCCGTTAAAAAAACGTCTCCCGAAATTTTCCGAGGGCAATCCCTAAAAAAACGTCTCCCTCTCCCATCTCCCGAGAGCCCCCTCGATCCCTCGTCGGGCGCCCCCCGCGCCACGGGGTCTGCGGGTACGGTCGCTACGCCCCTGGTGAAATCACAAACAAACACTAAACACCAAGTCCAATCTCTATTAAAATGTAAAAGCTACTGTAAAGTGGACCCCCTCATCCCTCCAGATGGACGCCAAAGAGATCTTCCTGAAGACGGTCGAGTTCATCCGTAACTTCGAGTACGAGAACGCCGACTACAACCGGCGCGTGCGATTCGCCATGGCGCACGACCCCAACCAGCTGGTGCTGCACGTGGCGGGCTACGGCGAACTAAACATCAACATGCCGCACCAGGCCATCCTGTCCAGCGGCAACAACTCGGCGCTGTTGCAGCCACCCGGCGCAGGTACGCACTCAATGGACCACGCTGTCGAGCTACTTCTCCCTTGAAGATGTTAGTTTATTGGTACCAGACAGCACATAGCTAGAGGAATGCTGACGTAAGGAGAGCGGTGTTTCTCTCTCAAAGAGGCTCCCTGCTGCTATAGAAGACCCAAATGTGTCAACATTCGCAAGCCTTTTCCATTGTACCACAAAATAGTTGCATGATCTGAGCATCGAATTTGGTTGCAGCGCAAAGTAATGATCTGTAGAACAATACTTTCCTAATTAACGTGAAAAGTAGATAACGTTGGCCTTATCCCACCCGATGAAGCGAGTAAATGCCTGCCCGAATAGCTCAGATGGTAGAGCACCTGCCCGGCAATCAAGAGGTCCGCGGGTCGTATCCCGGTTCGGCTGAACACTCTTGCTTCAACGCTACCCTGCCAGGATAGACGAGTGTTATTTTCCCACGAGTGTTTAATCGTGTTGACGGTTGGTTCCCCTCAACCCTGCTCCAAGGTCCCGGTCTGATGCGATCCAAGAGCGACCACCGACTGGCCACGCAGTTCCGACAGCAAGAGGAGCGCGGGGGCTACGGGGACCGCGACGAGGGGGGCGGATACGGGGGCGACGCACTCGGAGGACGCAAGTTCGGGGAACGGTGAGTGATAACGAGTTGCAGTGGCGGTGCGTGGGGTAGGGCAGAATAGGTGCTGTTCCTGGCGCATAGCTGTATTTGGCTTGGTTAATTCAAATATACATAAAACGCATTGTTTTGGGCTATACGTAATTTTTGCAAAAGAATACACACAACCCAATACATTAGAAAACGAACGGACAAACGAGAATACATAAGAATAAAGACAAGAATACATTAGAATACGTGTAGGAATAAAAAAGAACACATAATAACGTAAACCAAAACACGCTAAACAATAAAGTATCAATGCTGGTAGGATACCTGGTATAGGTATATGGTACGCACTCTTTTGCACATGTCTATAACATCAAGTTTTAATCAGAAATCTTTCCATAGGGCTTCGTGAAATGTGAGATGGGAGGGATTGAAGTATTTTGCAGCCTATACCGATATATTCGTCGAAGCTAAGGGGATCTCGTCATAATTTTCTGAACTCTTCACTATTAAATCTGTAGCTCATAGTTCTCATATCTTTCAACTGTGAGGCCCACCAAGCCAAACCCCTGCCATGACGAGCACCTCCTTTGCTTCCCAGCTACCCGAACCGCTCGTCGGCGCAAGTGGGCTACGAGGCGCCGTCGCGCTACGGCCGCACCGCCACCAACGACTACCCCGAGTTCGAGTCGCCGTACGACAACGAGTCGCGACCGCGGCGTTACCGCTCGAGGTTCGCGAGGAACGCGGACGACGGCGGCTCGGACAACGACCAGAGCACTGGACGATCGGTGAGATACGGGCTGGATTCGACGCTATCGTTATTGATTGGTTGTATGAAGGAGAAAAATGACAATGAATGCGTCTCAAAAATCTCACAAAGTGTTTTATATATCTGCATTACTTGACCCCATGTGGCAGAAAAACGTTCAGCGAACGATATTTCGAATGTTCGGTGGACGTCGAAAAGCTAATGGGGGATAACTTGCGTTCAACGTTCACATTTGCCAAAAGTTCGATTAGGTTCTACCCGAACGTTGAACGCAAGTTATCCCCCGTTGGCTTTGCGACGTCCACCGAACGTCCGTGATAACGGGTTTTTTCTTCTTGTGATCAAGGAGGCTGCAACCTCATTTTCCTGTTTCACTGCCCCCAAAGGAGGGGACACTCCCCATGCCACCTGGTGTTGCTGTTATCCTGTTTCCCTGTCCCGAAATAGCGGGCAGCAAAATAGAAGATCGAAGCCTCCGTGCTCGATACCGTCAAAATAGAAATAAGGAACCTTATTGAACAGTTGGCGTTATCAGTTGCACTAATTTAATCAATGTTTGAATATGTAATGCATTGTTTAGAACTCTCTGAACCACATTGCTCTTCTTCACCACCGAGACCATTCCATTCCCACAGTTCGGTTCTGCTTCTCTGGTGTGGAAAAGGAGCGTATCTGAAGAAGCCTGTTTGACACAGCTGACGCCGCCAAAGACCCGCTGAAGGCCATCTCACTCTCCCCTTCGAACTGTGCTGACCGACCGTTCCGCCCACAGGTCCGGTTCTCGGGCGCGGACAAGGAGCGTGAGCCCAAGGAGCGCGAGCGAGTGCTGGACACCGAGGACGTGGCCAAGGGCCCGCTGAGCGGCATCTCGCGGCTCTACGACAGTCCGCGCGTCATGAAGCGGCTGCAAGAGGTGGAGCGCGGGAAACGCGAGAAGAAGGAGCCGGCGGTGGTGCAGCCGCCCTTGCCCAAGCCAGTAGTGCAGGTCAGACCACAGGCATGCTTGACAGCGGTTTTAATGCATGTCATTAAATATGGTTTTCCAATATCTTTCAACTCTGGGTTCGGAGTCCAACCCTAACGCTGCGTTTACAGCTAGCAATGTCAGTGACATGATGTCGTTAACATTGGCTCTGCACCAATCAGATACTCCATGACGTAGTCGCGATCATGACGTTATGCACATCCAGAGTCTCTGATTGGTGGCAGAGCCAATGTTGATGACATCGTGTCACTGACATTGCCAGCTGTAAACCCAGCTAACGAAATCGATGGACACCACGGCATTCCATAGGCGGCTGCCATGATACTTAATTTTAATCTAGGTCAAGAAACGTAGATTTATATAAAAGTGTGTGTCCTTGTGCATTTCGCATCCCCAAAGAAAAAATGCTAATTTAAAAAGCACTCCCTAAATTCGAGCTCCGGTTGCAGGTAAAAGCAGCGGCTGGGGTCAAAAAGGCCACCCGGCAGGTGAGCGAAGAGGACGAGATCGCCAAGATCAAGAAGCAGAACAAGAGCGGTCCATCGACGGAGGCAGCAACACCGCCACCCACCCCCGTCGTCACCCGCCCCCCGGAACCAGTCAGGAAGACGCCGGTGCCGGAAGTGGAACCAGAGGTACAAGATTGAGTTTCAGCACGTTTGAGCTTATTTTGAAACGTTTGACTCTGTCCCATTCGCGCCCTGCCTGACGCGGACCCTGCCCTCATATCCCATTTTCCAGTCATGCCTGGAGGTCGTTGGGTATGACCATGGCTATGCTTGCAGCGTGCCAGGAACCCACCCTGTCCCATCGCGCCCTGCCTAACGTGGACACTGCCCCCATGTCCCATGTCCCAGCCTTGCCTGGAGGTCGTGGCGTATGAATCACACCATGGCTGTGCTTGCAGCGTGCCAAGAACTCACCCTGTCCCATCGCGCCCTGCCTAACGTGGACACTGCCCCCATGTCCCATGTCCCAGCCTTGCCTGGAGGTCGTGGGGTATGAATCACACGATGGCTGTGCTTGCAGCGTGCCAATAACCCACCCTGTCCCATCGCGCCCTGTCTACTAGCGTGGACCCTGCCCCTATGTCCCATGTCCCAGCCTTGCCTGGAGGTCGTGGGGTATGAATCACACCATGGCTGTGCTTGCAGCGTGCCAAGAACCCACCCTGTCCCATCGCGCCCTGCCTAACGTGGACCCTGCCCCCATGTCCCATGTCCCAGCCTTGCCTGGAGGTCGTGGGGTATGAATCACACCATTGGTGTGCTTGCAGCGTGCCAAGAACCCGCCCTGTCCCAACGCGCCCTGCCATAACGTGGACCCTGCCCCCATGTCCCATGTCCCAGCCTTGCCTGGAGGTCGTGGGGTATGAATCACACCATGGCTGTGCTTGCAGCGTGCCAAGAATCCACCCTGTCCAATTGAACTCAAAATTCATAACGTCTATCCAAACCTATCCCAATGCAACATTTCCGATCGATTTATTCGATGACTCCAGGCTGCATCCAGCGACGAATCTGAGGAAGAAGAGGCCGAGCCCGTCTCGTCGCTGCAACGCAAAACAACGCCCGCAGCGGCGGCGGCCAAGCCAAGCTCGGATTCGCGGCGCAGTTCTGCCAGTTCCGACGTCGCAGGCGGCGGCACGCACAAGAAGGCGGCGAGATCCGCAAGCTCCGACTCGAGCACTTCGAGCGAGTCGTCCACGGGATCCAGCAAGGTTCGTGTCGACCGGCCGGTTACTTGTCATTGTTTCGGAAGGAGGTTCTTGGCGCGCAACCTTATCTCCTTAGCCTAGCACTAAGGTTTCCGGTTCCACCCTACCCAATTGTACTAGTGACTATAATAACCTGCTGTGCTAGAAACACAGATAACTTTGAAAACAAATAATTAACACCAACCAATTACGCACATAGTCATAGGCCACTCCACCACTCCACTAAATTCAAAAAGTTTGGGGTTATGGGCTCTAGAGCCTTCCCCAATTACGTTTGGTTATATGCTGTTACCTAGTCCTACACGATGAAGTAAGGCCCAGTTTCATGTTCAGTTAATGATTTGATTTATTTGACCTTGGAGATTTGAAATTTTGTAATATCGGCACCAAGACTTGTTAATTCGAACCAACTATTATTCAAGATTGGTGGAAAGCCATATTTTTGTTGTCACCGCCTTATGATTTTCTGCAACTAACCGAATTCTCTCGGCCTTTCAACAGGTGGCCCACACGGGCGCAGCCTACACCACGGAGGAGGTAAAGCAGAAGATCCTCGCACGCGGCTCGATCGACAAAGGCACCGCAGCCCCACCTGAGGTCCCCGCCCCGTCCCCCGCCCCACGTGTCCGTCCCGACCCCACCCCCGCGCCCACCCCCACCCCCACCCGACAACCTTTTCAGAGTCGTTTTTTAGGCGCAAGTAGGCCAGCTCCTCCGGCCGCAGTCGAAAAGAAAGAGGAGTCCGAGTCTTCGTCCGAAGAAGAAACATCGTCGGAGGAAGAATCGGATGACGACGCCAAAGCCAAGCCGGTGTCGTCGGCGACTTCAAAGATGGAGAAGACAGACATTGGTCCATTGCTCGCGAGATCGGCGCACGCCCGAGACACGACCGCGGAAGACAGCCGGAAGAACAGCCGCGACGAGACGGAATACAAATCGAGGTACGGAAGTCCAACGACAAAACATAACGATACTAACACTGGACGTTACGGTGCGGCGGAAACGGCGCCGCGGTCGCGGTTCGGAAGTTACGGTAAGGAAGAGCCGGGGAGGTACGGACGGAAGACGGAAGAGGAGACGCCGCGTTACGGGACGCCGGGTTACACGTCGAGGTTCTTGAACAAGTCGAAGTCGTCGGCGGCGCTTTCGCCGGACGAAGAGGTCGAAGCGTCGTTGAACAGGAAGTACGGGCCGGACGGGGAAATGGCGAAGAAGCTGGACGAGACGAGATATCCGAGCGGAAGGACCCGATACGCAGCGCTCAAGGATCGGCGGTCAAGGCTGAGCAGGAGCAAGAGCTCGCACAACTTCGGAGGAGAGGAGGGAGAAGAGGAAGATCCGACGGCGATGCCCGCCTCGTACATGGCCTCGAGATACGGACCGGGGTCTTCGGCGTCGACGACGGCGATCGGCAGCAGCGGGGGAAGCGATTTGTCAAGGTGCGGAATTTTCAACGTGTTAACAGATTAACACTTTGTTAGCTTTCTTTGTGGTTGGCGTCCAGTGTTTTGTGTTACATGTTGGTATGCATCAGAAAAGGGTTCAGATACCATTTTGGTGGTTTTTTAATTGTATGGGTCAAGATTTTGATTTCCGGGTTCTAATTGGAGATAAGCACTAGTAGAAACATTGCGCAATTGAAAGAACAACCTATTAATACTACTCAGAAAAGATAGTTAAGATGTGCCAAAATGCAAAACAATTTACAGCAAGAAACCCTTACAGCACTCAAAATACCCACGTTGTCAATGACAAAATGTTGTAAATCTTAGCTTCCCTTGAAATGTTGACGATCTTTAGGGCTATGATACCAGCTTCCAGAACGCAAAAGCGAAACACCTAGCAACAAGTCAGATGGGTAGACGATCAAATCTAATAAACTAGGTTTTATAGCAAAGCATACCTGTTTTTGATCTCTAAATTTACAATGAATACGAGCCCTTAAGTATATACATTTTGAACCAACCCTGCAAAAGAATCGTTCAGGTGAAAAATGACCGAAAGGTCCATGTGCCTCTAAACCCAACATTTCATTTAAAAGAATTGTGTAGATACCTTAGAAAACCATGCTAAAGTGCCCCATTCACCCCCCGAGTTCCAAACGCAACTGGACAAACCACTAGCCCCGTCGTTTGTCCCCAGATCCCGTTCGACGCACGCCCTGAAACCGAGTGAATCGTCCCCGGAAAGAGCGGGCGCAGGCGGCGAGAAGGACGGCGCCGCGCTTAGCTCGTGGGCGCGCTACCTCAAGAACAAGTACGGCAACCGCAAAGACGCCGCGGGCGCAGCGTCTCCCAGCTCCAGCGCGAGCACCACCGCTTCGCGCAGGCTTTCGATGGGATTGCCGTTGAGGAATTCGCTAGACAGTTCTGACGACGATCAAAAAAACTCGGCAGGCTCCCCCACGTCCCCTACAGCAGCCCAAGCAGGTGAGTGGGAGGAGTGCACCTATTTTGATAAGCATAAAAAGTGACGCTTTAAACCAGTTTACTCTTATTAAAGCTTTAACTCAGCATAATATATAGGTAAAGGTAATATGTTGTCAAATTAATTTATTTCCCAATATAGCTTTGACGTACTAGATTTTGAATGCTCAAAGAGATCTTGATTCCCAAAATCCAATTGTTTTAAATTATAACTAAATTAAATTTCAAAATAAGTTTAATTTTACTAAACGTATTTAGAAAGATACCAAAACATCCATTACACAGATATCAATTTTGGATTATTTTAATTAGCAATCACAAAGTATTCTTTATGTTATTTTTTGAAATCATTAAGTCTGTACCTGCCTACAGCGCGTAGAAAATAATCATGCAAATTCAGAGCCCCTACAATTAACACACCCATAAACCAAGAGTAGAAATTGATTCTCAGCGCGCTTCAAAGTTTTCTTTCTAGCAAATTGAAGTGGTCAAACATCTTATGTAACCAAGGTTGAATAGGGGAAAAAAACCAGCCCAGGCATTGCAGAAAAAAAGTCAGCCTAACCATTCCCCTAAAAAAAAACGTCACCTGCCTTTTCCGAAAGTCATTCCCTAAAAAAAAACGTCGTTGCTCCTGTGAGGCCTTCCATCCATAGTTTGTTTCTTGTGTCTCGGACCACGAGGGCGGCCCCCAGGCGGTTTACCGGCCCAGAAACTACCGGCCCTTCGGGCATTTGCCCGGTCGCCTAGTGGCCTATCCAACCCTGTGTGTAACCCATAGTCCGACTAAACAAATATATTATTAAAACACATTATTGAGCTGCGTTTTGTTGGGGCATTCCAGCAGGTTTCGCAGTGGCAGGTACCACTCCTAGGAGCCAGTACCTGGCCAAGCGACGGCAGCAATTCAAGATCGGGGAGCGGGGGAGCGAAGCCGGATGTTTCACCTGGCCGCGCGGCATCGCCGTCGCGCCAGACAACACCATCGTCGTCGCCGACAGCTCCAACCACAGGGTGCAGGTATGGAGGCGCCGGACTTGGCTCAGGCGTACGTCCACGCATTTCACATTTTCACCTACCTAAACTTCATTTCACGTTGAGAAGGAGAGTGGATTTGCATCTTCCTCGAGGACCCACTGCTGCTTTACTCTTTTTCACGTTAAGAACGCTAGTATTGTTCAGCAGACTCCCGACAGTGCGCTGTCAATCATTCAATAGAATTTAGAGACCCTAGCTTGCGAACCCTTTAGCGGAACATTGAGACGGCCTGCGAATGTTGAAACCTCTGGCTTCTGCCTACCAGCAGGGTCCCTTTGACAGTAAAACACCGCTAGCGTTCTTAACGTGAAAATGAGTTTAGACACGAGCGAAGTGTTTCAAAATTCACAAGCCATGTCTTGAGACGGACAAAGGGCTCTATGGGCAATTTTGAAACTCTTAGCTTGTGTCTACCAGCAGTGGGTCAAAGAAGTCCACATCCACATCCACTTTCATTCTTAACGTGAAAAGGAGTATAGTTAACTTATTATATTTGTATTTAAACCATGTTCAATAGATACTCTCCGCAAATAGATTATTTTTGCCTTAGCCTTAAGGATTTTGAAGAAATTATTGTTCATTCAAATAGGCAGGTAGTAGGTACTAGAAAATTATCGTGAAATGCAAATTTTACCGAGAAAATAATGAAAAAAATTGTAGGGTCAATAAATATTAATTGTAGTCGGACAAAATTGTTTAAACAAAGAACAAAAATGCATATCCCATATGCATATGCATATAATATATGCATATTATCACCTTGTAAATGACGTTCACCTGAACTGCAACTGAACCGTTTAGGTGTTTGATTCGCACGGCATCTTCGTGAAGGAGTTCGGTTCGTACGGCAACGGAGAAGGAGAGTTCGATTGCTTGGCGGGTGTAGCCGTCAACCGGATCGGACAGTACATCATAGCAGACCGATACAACCACCGGATACAGGCAAGTCTACTCGTTAACAACCCTCGACATTCGCGTTCGCAGTCCCTTAGCGGCAATCTCTATTCCGCTTGTCAATCTAAGTGTACGCGGGTCGCGAGATGGTGACCCATTTTTGCATAACCTGTGCAGTTTAATCCTGTTTTCAAGGATCCTTTTACAACAGAAAGTTTCCTAGGCTGACCTACCCAGTTCAGCTACGCACATCCAAAAGGCAACTTATAGATTCAAAATATATAGTGACTTTTTATTTACATATGACTTGGGAATTAAGTCTCTGTGCAAAGAGAGGAACCCATATTACAGTCCAAATTTTATGTTCTAAATTCTGCATACTTACGAAGCCAGGCTTGATATATTCTTGAGTATACAAACATATTTCAAAAATTTTTTTAAAATCATAAATACAGGGGAAAGAAGTCCAACAGCTATAAAATGTAATATGAAACACTTCAAAGGCCAAATGTTTGTATTATTCGCGATTGCGATTGCAAGTGTTGACCGATTTGTTGGTTCCGACCGGTCAGGTTCTGGACCCGTCTGGCCGGTTCTTGCGGTCTTTCGGGAGCCAAGGGACGGCGGACGGTCGCTTCAACTACCCGTGGGGCATCACCACCGACGCCCTCGGATTCATCTACGTTTGCGACAAGGAGAACCATCGCGTGCAAGTGAGTAACGCTCTCCGTCAACAATCCGCAAATGCTGTCTTGTCAGGTTAGGTCAGAATGTAAATAATGTTGTTAATGTAGGTACTTTTTTTATGAAACTAAACCAATACTCGTGGAAATAAATAACCGAAATTTATTCAAAAAACAAAAATTGCTATGTTTTAGCTATTGATTGAGAATTTCTTTGAAAATTTTAGCAAATTTTACAATAATCCTACCTTTTATTTTAACATCTCAACAAAGAAGCTGAAATGCACATATAGTTTACCATCGCTCGGAAAGGCACAATGTATACCGTTGGATCCCTTCTACACTAGGCTAGCTTCATCAAAGGCCTGTCATTCACTCACAGTGGCTAAGTGCCAGCACCGGGTACACTCTCGGCTCCATTCTGTGTCAAGATACCCAAGTAGAACAAAAACGTTCAGCGAACGTTATTTCTAACGTTCGGTGGACATCGAAAAGCTAATGGGGGATAATTTTTTTTCAACGTCCACACCTGCCAAATTTTCGATTAGGTTCTACCCGGACGTTGAACGCAATTTATCGCCCGTTAGCTTTTCAACGTCCACCGAACGTTCGTGATAACGATTTTTGTGCTACTTGGGTAGTATGCTTCATGCAGATGGGATATGCTCAAAATGGAAGGGCATATCCCAGATAGTTTTCATTATCATTTATTGAGAAAAAAATCACCAAAAGCCACTTGTATTATGTCAATTTAGGAAGAATGTTCATAATGATAACCAAAGCCCGGCTTGCTGTACAAACTTTAGGCCCGCAAAATTTTAAATGCATTGGGGCAAAAAATCGGACCGGGCAATTAGACCGCTCACGAGAAAATCCATTTCCAAATTTTTCCCGAGGCCAATCCCTCAAAATAACGTCGCCCGAAATTTTTCCCGGAGGACAATCCCTAAAAAGAATGTCTCCCAGATTTTTTCCGAGGCCAATGGTATGACCGGCAAGGGCCCGGAAAGTCAAAGGCCCGGGGTGCGATAGCACCCCCGCACCCCGGGCCTTTCCGCCCCTGATGAAAACAATCTACGATGACCTTATGAATCGTTCCCGTTTCTCCAAGGTGTTCCAATCGGACGGCATGTTCGTCGGCAAGTTTGGCTCGTGCGGCAACAAGCCGGGCCAGCTCGAGCATCCGCACTACATCGCGGTCTCGAGCACCAACCGTGTCATCGTGTCCGACTCCAACAACCACCGCGTGCAGATATTCGACGTCAACGGCCGGGTGCTCACAACGTTCGGATCGGAGGGATCCGAGGAGGGACAGTTCAAGTTCCCCAGGTGAGTGGACTATAGTCGGTACAAATCACGCTTTTCCCTCGCTTTCGAGCCCGTGGGCAGGGCCCGTCGGAGCTCGAAACGCTCTGAGGCCGAGAACGAGACGGATTCGCAATACACACTGCTCGGGCATGAAGTACTAGATCTAGCAAATAGTCCAAAACAATTTTTAGAGCTTTGGCCTCGAAATTTCACACATCTCAAATTAAAAACTCAAATGCCGCTTTTCACATTTAAATCGGGCACTAAATCGGCTAGATCGGCTAAATCGGCTGGATCGGCTTGAAAGCATAGGTGCGTTTTGGCTATCAAAGATGCTAGAATAGGATACTGTAGAATGTTAACTTTTTTTTATATACCCAAGCCACTTGTTGTCAATAAGGAGGGGCTTTAACATGTACTCAAAACAACATTCTATAGATATAAAACAAAGATGATGCTCCAAAAAAATGGTGCTGTCAGTTGTTCATGCATTCCCTCTGCCGGCATGAGAATGAGAGAGATTTGTAACCAATGATTGAGAGAGAAAATGAATAATCATAGCATGAAGATTAGGGAAATCCTGGGTATCTTGCGGAGTGAGGGACCCCGCAATGTTTCAGACAAGCCAATTTTAACATAGACATGAACTATAGCAGCTGTCTCTGTGACTGGCTATTTTTCCACCGTTTAAAGTGTGTTTTGGTCACGTGCTGACCGTTGTTGATTCGCTCACCAGGGGAGTGGCTGTGGACGACCAGGGTTACATCTGCGTGGCCGATTCTGGTAACAACCGGATCCAGATCTTCCACCCGGACGGGACGTTCCTGCGCGCTTTCGGATGCTGGGGGTCCGGAGAGGGAGAGTTCAAGGTCAGAGCGCTCGGATATTTATTGGGTTATCAAATGAGTGCATGGGATTACAGCTACATAAACATAATAGGTATGCTGTTTTTTTTTTTTAAATGTATGCGGTCTTCAGGGCATTGCCAAGAATTTACCAGCAAAGTGCATAATTTGTTAATTTGCCCAACAGTGGGGCGATAACGTAACTCTGATTTTGCCATTCTCAGTTTCAAAATTAAGATATGAACATTGACAATAGGAATTTTATCAATCAGAACCAACAACGGCATTACGTAAAAGTTAGTAAATCGCTAAACTGATCACTGGAGCGTTAAAAAAAGGATCAATCACCCGTACAGTTATCAAAAATAATTAGACAGAAACCACAGAGCAAAACCCATATGCATTCTTCAAGTGGACAGGTTTCATTTTCATTACGTTAACAGAAAAGTATTTGCTTGTACATCTTTAAAATGGTAATATTACTGTAAATATTTTTGGTAACATTACCGTAATATTCTCGTTGTAATAGTACCAATTTATAACTTTACCCACTTTTGGTTGGAACTGAATAATCGACATCGTTTCAAGCCAAAGCATGACGAATAGAATACGATCATTGTTAAACCCTTGCTTAATTGAATTGCAGGGCTTGGAAGGTGTGGCAGTCATGTCGAATGGTAACATTCTCGTCTGCGACCGTGAAAACCACCGAGTACAAGTGTTCTAGTCGTCTAGTCGTCTTGCCCGCCTCCCAGAAAGTCGACACACCAACTCCTGTCGTCGATAGCTGCCCGTTCTTCGAGTTCTCAAAACCGAATGAATGATCGTATCCCAATTTACAAATAGTTTACGATATGGGTGTGGAATACAGCAGTTAATTTTATTAAACATTGAGTTTGATAGAAACTGATGTTTGGACAACCTCGTCGGAAACAATTTTGTAAAATAATGAAATTTAAATAAATGTGTATCATGGTTGTATCTTCGGTTGTGTGATTTATTTTACCGTGAAAATTCAGAACTTTATCATGGTAAAATCTGGAAAAATTAGTCTGGTATTAACTGGTTAGTTGGTTTATCTATCTTTCTTTTTCTACTGCTTGGCATTTGTCGTTAAATAGTGATATAAATCAGCTATGAAACCCTATAGTCACGAACCTGTTACCTATTTTCTTTCTGAAGCAAAAGAATGTTAGAATTTCTAGTTTCACCTTACCCAATTAACTGTTATTGTTCATTTTAAAAGGTAACCAAGATATGAGCTTTTATTAATACATCATTTGTATTGGAAAACTTAAACATAAACTGAGTTTAGTTGCTGCCTGCATATTTTTAATAAATGACTTCCTGAAAGATATTTGAACATGACGAACTTGTTACTTGCAGAATTTTGCCACAACAAAACACTTATGAACATTTCAAATCAGTTACTTATTCAGTTTGTGTTTATGTAGTTCAGTCAATTAGCTAAACTAAGTCATGAAAGACTCATTACAAGCTTTGCAAGTCAGATAGTTTTCAAGTTGTGAGGTCTACTTCTTTTGTCGATTTGCTGGAATATCAAATCGCTTCAAATGAAAATGACTTCTACCTAATTTCGTTTTTAAAATGCCTTTCTAAATTTGTTAGAATTGTTGAGTTTTTGAATGGTTGATATTCTATGAAATAAAACTATATTTGTCTGTTTGTTTGCATTTGTGCATTTATTTGCCAAAGATTTTGCCATTTCTTACCATGTCTTTTTTTTCATTGCTTTAAGAAATGTGGGTACAATCAATAATACAATTTGAATTTAATACAAAGGAACAAGGGCTTTGAAAATGTGCAGTTGAGAAATCCTGTGCTCTTGAATATGGTATACTTTTCATTTGTTGTGCATTATACACAATAGATGTTCTCTTCAACACCAATATTTCATAACAATATTTAGGTTTGTTATCCTTATCAATCAGTTATTAATTTGTATTAGTCAACATAGCTTATGGTGAAAGAAAGGATGAATGGTAAATAATTGCCCCTTAATGATAATAACCGTTACATCTAAACTTTAGTAGGTATCAGGTTGATAACACACACACCTTTATAGCATCTTTTAATCCTCAGACAAAGCTATAGACACCTAAAGACAATACATTCAAGGAATTGTTTCACAACACCCAAGGTTTTAACACTCAAAATACATTTTAAGAGAGATCTTGTTTTTCTGAGCAACTAGAATCACACCGTACGCTTTTAACTCTAACATTACATCACAATTAAACATTTTACAGCCATGTGTTAACATAAATAATAGATATAGCCGTAGGCAAATGCTAAAGCTGTTACCTAAATTAGTAGAACAGCTGACCAGGCTCAGAACATCTGCAATTTAAATATAAACATGGATACTGTGGTATTACCCAGGCTAAATATTAGCTGGTGACGATGATATTCATATATTATTATTATTATTATTACTATTATTATTATTATTATTATTATTTATGATATAATTAAGCAATCGAGATCACTCAGAAGTGCTTTGGTACCTCGGTTCAAGCCCGTCCTCACAGTAATACTTTTGTCGTAAGTATAAATTGAATTTTTTATCATATGCTTGGAATTTTTTATTGGTATCAAATGCACGGTCTCAACTTAACAGAAACTGGTTATTTAAAAAAACTAATACATTTAAAAAAAAAGTCTTGCTCCATGGACCATCCATGGACCTTCCTTTTTATATTTCCTGCATATTCAAAAGGAATGTATTTGAGTAATATTAGGTAGACCTAAAGCCTAATCTTCTACAAAGAAATAAAATATAATATTCTGATTAGGACTAGAGAAAGACTGAATTGGAATAAAAATATTCGCGGAATATCACTATTTCCGTTACATCAAGAAGTTCAATTGACAACGAGATATGATGCTGTACAATTGCTCTTTGTATAATCTTCATCATATTGAAATTTCTATTAGAAACAAGGCTAATGATTCTATGTTTCTAGTTTCTTATGCTATTGACTATTATAAGTCTATATCATTGCTGCAACCACTTTTATCATTTGGTTTTGAGATCATTGGTAGAGACTAAAATCACTGGTTGGAAAAAAACTATTTAAAACTGAATTGTATTGACTTCTGTTTCCTAGCTATTATTTAGTAGGAACATCTTGATAACTCCTTTCATGCAAATCAAGTGGAACTAAAATATTTCTAAAGCTACCACAACAAGCTTATACAAAAGCTCATACCATCAACATCAATTACTTTTAGTAACTACACCGCTAGTAGGTTTTTACTTGTAACGACTAGTATGACCTACACACAGCCAAAAAAGGAATGGTCAAGCAAATTCTATTTCAAAACTTCCAATATTTTCAATGTTCTTAAAGGATTAAATTTAAATTATAAAAGATACAAGCTAAAAATAATTAAAATGCCTCTATAGGTGACTGGTTTTCGATCGAAGAATCTCAAATACATAAATGAAATAAAACTGATATGCCATCAGAAGCAACATTATAGCATGACGAAATATACAGTCAAAACTTTTCCCAAAAAAGCAACCCTCAGCATAGTTTCACTTCTCTAGCCGTCACTGACGGACATTTTTTCGACGAAACCAACAACTGAACGACATCGCCGAATCCGCACGACTCTACATCGATCCCATTCCACCAACGTGAAGCGATCACAGCAACGAGCCGTCGATCAAAATCTCCGAGCCGATCACGAACCCGGCCGTCGTCTCGGCGTCGCCCAAAAACATTTCCCCCTCGTCTTTCATCGTCGCCTCGCCCCCGTCTTCCACCTCCGAGAACACGGGCATCTCCATCTCGCCGAACTCGCCCTCGGTCAAAAACATGCCCTCCTCTCCGCCCATTTCAACCACGCCTTTCATGTAGATCCCGTAGCTTTCTTTCGTCTTCAGCTCGTTGCCGGCGGCTTCGTAGCAGCCCGACGTGGTCATGAGGACGTCGTCTATGTTGTCGTATTCGATCTTGTCGTATTCGTCTTGTTGGTAGTACGTTTCCAGACTCGTGTACGTCTTGGTTTCTTCGCTGGACGCGGTTTTCTTGGCGTTTGCCTTCGATTTCGACTTGGATTTGGATTTGCCTTCGTGGGACAAGATGTGACGCTTGCGATTGCTGCAATCGGCAAACGTTTTGCTGCATATCGTGCACTGAAACGCAAGCAGTCGGCTTCTGAGTTTGGTCTTGGCTTTTACGAGTTTGTTGTATGGTTGATTTTAGTGAAGGATCAATCAGATATTTAATGCAGAGGATTGAAGTTTAACAGTAACAATGATATAAACCATTAATCCCTTAAGACTTGATAATTATAAAAGATAAGTTCGGACCTGATTGATTGGTGACTGATTGTAATAGCTTATTAAAAGTTATTACTTATAAGTTATTAAAGGTAACTCTAGCTACTGGATGTTAAAAGGTACAAAAGGTAGCGTATGTTAAGGTACAATACGGGTACACTATATGTACCTATGAGTAGCATGCTGCAAACAGAGATAAAACATTACAATATGAAACAAGAAACCCTTTAAAAATGACAAAGTTTCGATTGGGTTGCACATTTTTCCAGCTTTGCCTCCCTTCCAGAAAAGATTCCTTTTCTAGCATGCAGTAAAGTAAATGATATTTATATCATAAAATTACGAGTTTCATGTCTGTTTACCACCCTTCTGTATCCAAGTTAAACAAAACAAAACAAAATGTAATCTATGAGATCCAAGAAAGATAAATAATTCAAAGAAATTCAAAAAGAAATTCAATATTTAAAAAAGAAATTAAAAAAGAAATTAAATTTTTTCCTTAAAAAAATGAGCATTACCTACCTATTATAATTTATATAAATATAATTATAAAAATTAAATTAAATTAACACAAAAACAAACACACTTTACCGGAAGCAGTAATAGTAAGCAGTAGCAAACAGTAAAACTATGTTGGTGAACCTACAAACATCTGGCCAGTTTGCAAAAACTTTATATTAGACACCGAGGGCCCTTGACAGCCAAACAATGGAGAAAAAAACTGAATGACTCTGACTTACTCGAATTACTTTCTTGCAAATATACCGCAAAAATAGTGCAACACCTAAGGAAAAGTAGCAATTTCTGGCCAATAAGCATCCCACTCACCTTGAACGGCTTCTCCCTGGTGTGCGTCCGCGCGTGCCGCATCAGATCGTTGCGCGTGACGAAGCTCTTGGCGCAGACCTCGCACTTGTTGTCGCGCTGTCCGGCGTGGCGCAGCAGATGCGCGCGGTAGTGGTTGAGGTAGCGGTACTCCTTGCCGCACGTGGGGCACGCCCGCTTCGTCACCTGGCAACAAGGCAGGCAGTCGGAGGATGAATACATCGGCGGCATAAAAGGAAGCCGAGATTAGACCCGGTGCCGGCATGAAGTCTGCTCCTGTCTAAAAGCAATGAGGCCTGGCCACCGGTTAGCCTTGTGCCTTTGACACACTGTGTTGGCGCTGTCCCTGTGGCACTGGTCTATTGGCTGTCGGTGAATGACAGGCCGATGATGAAGCTAGCCTGGCCTGGAAGGGAGCCGAGGGTGGACCCGGTGCCGGCACTGAGGCCTGCTACCGTCCAACAGCACCAAGGGCCGGCCACCACTTAGCCTTGTACCTTTGACACACTGTGTTGGCGCTGTCCCCGTGGCACTGGCCTATTGGCTGTCGGTGAATGACAGGCTGATGATGAAGCTAGCCTGGCCTGGAAGGGAGCCGAGGATGGACCCGGTGCCGGCACTGAGGCCTGCTACCGTCCAACAGCACCAAGGGCCGGCCACCGCTTAGCCTTGTACCTTTGACACACTGTGTTGACGCTGTCCCTGTGGCACTGGTCTATTGGCTGTCGGTGAATGACAGGCCGATGATGAAGCTAGCCTGGCCTGGAAGGGAGCCGAGGGTGGACCCGGTGCCGGCACTGAGGCCTGCTACCGTCCAACAGCACCAAGGGCCGGCCACCGCTTAGCCTGGTCCCTTTGACACACTGTGTTGGCGCTGCCCCTGTGTCACCGGTTGACACTAGCCGTTATCGAGTGCCATTGAACGGCCTAAAGTCTCAGCCACCCGCCTAAAAATCCTCTCCACAGCACCAATTTTTTTCGTGCTTCGTTTTGTGGATTTGTTTTGCACGCACCTTGCCTCTTCTTCTTAACGCCACAAATTAAACGGTGCAAGCGCACAGGTACTGCGTTAAAAGACTTCTTTCATATTGACATTCTTTCATTTGGTCTTTGGTGGACTGAAAAAATGAGCAATTGTTTTGCTTCTAGCTTTATTGGTTATAAAAAGCCAAAGTCTTCCCACTGAGCACAACTTTGCTATGAGGTGAAAAGTCCTTTAAATGGTTGCCACTGTAATATCCCTATAAAACAGAGCCAACCACTATTGAAGTGGTCAGTCACCCTTCAAGTACCTGACCTGACGAAGTGTTGCTTAACTTTAGTGATTAGCGGGGGCGTGTGTACGAACCAGGTCGTGGACAGCCTCGATGTGGCGTGTCAGGTTGTTACGCAGCACGAAGTTGAGGTTGCATTCCGTGCACTGGAACGGCCGCAGATCTGCCAAGAAGAAACGGATAAGCGAGCGAAGGGAGGAAAGAAATAAATTCAACGGTGTGGAAAATCCTTTATTGTCTTTTTTGTGTGTTTCCCTTTTTTGGGCGACTGTGAGTATGATTGTTTGAACTCTGGCAGCAATTCAGAGACTCAGTGTTCGATTCATCACAACAGATGTTACTCGAAGTGGCAAATCGGTGAGCTCCTTATTCAATACCACAGTTCAAAAAAGCTCTCATTGATTTGCAAGTAGCCCGGGGCCTTACCTAGCGTGGCCACTTGAAGTCCAGGAATTACTAGCAGTATCCCCTGGCAAATTAATACCACCATAGCACCAAGCAGTTACCCCGACCTAGAGCGGCAGTATTACGGCCGGGTTATGGATGGTAGCCGGGGCACATCGACTCTGACTTTAGTAACGAGCCATGAGATTGGTTGATCTGACCACACTGCACAATGATGATCGTTTAAAAAGCAGATAAAGCTATCATCGTAGCACCACCGTAATACTGGTTGCTAGTGGTGCTACAAAATCTACAAACTTCCCATTGTTGAATTGGCCGCTCTAGGTCCGGGTTATATAACACCGTCAGCCCGGCTAATTAGCCGCATGGTAGCCGCTCCAAACGGCCGAGCTAGGCAAGGCCCCTGGTATTTACACTTTAGCCCATTAAAGTGATCGTCAAGGAAATATTTGGAACTTCATGGGAATTACACAATCATAGGTGCATCCTTCCGAGATCGAACGGAGAAAGTTTCGTTCTCCCATCTCTGTCGTGACGTTTGCCAGAGAGATGACTCCCGGCATCCGCGCCCGACCGCGCACACTCACCGCTGTGCGTCTTGCGGTGGCGCTCCAGCTGGTGCGCCAGTCTGAAGCGCTTGCCGCACTGCGCGCACTCCAGCGCGGCGTAGTCGTGGCGGTGCAGCTGCAGGTGGCAGCGCAGCGCGGAGCCGGTGCGGAACGTCGCGCCGCACACGTGGCAGCAGAAGTTGCGGCTCGGCGCGTGCGTCTCCAGGTGGCTCTTCAGCGCCGGCTTCACGTAGAACGTCTGGGCAACGGAAATAATGTTAGCGTATGGTTCGACCGCTGCTCCGCTCCGGGATAGGCAACTAGTATGCCGTAACGCTCTTACTGCATTCGACGTGCTTGCTGGTTTGCACTTATCCTCAATAGGTACAAATAAACAAGGAGATTATATAGCAACTGTTCAATTTCAATTTACCTACTCAGCTAGAAGTCACAAATTTATACCTAGAGGTAGGTATATATTTCTACTTTCAAATAACAATACATAACAACGTCATATTCGTCACAAAGTTGATCTGACAGCATACCTAATAGGCTTGGGTTTGTCTTTTTTAAATCTCTTTGATTTCGAGCTTGCTAAGCTACCTTGTTGCAAATCCCACATGGCAATGACCGAGGGCATATGGTTCCCCTTTGATTGCTCATGGCCGTTTGAGAAATTTACTTCGTTTCACGTTGAATAGTGAAACAACATTACACTACAACTACGCCACGGTACGAGTTAGGCTACCTACTACACAACCATCACATTGCAGCTCTGACACGAGAATAATAACAGCGAAGCTATTTTCTACATTTTAGTAGATAGTGAACGAAATGGAGTTCTAGATAATCCGACTGGAAGTATTTTTGTTGGTGAATGTATAGAACAACAAACAAACTTCAATCTCTTCTTATCTAAAAATTGTTTCCTTTGCAGTCTTCTTAAACAGTTGCATTGATTAGCTTGGAACAAATAAAAATATCACTTGAAAATTGGAATTGGCCAAATTAACCACAAATTGGTGAGATCATTCACTGGTATGAGCATTGAATTTGAAGGCTCAATTCAATGGTACGAGGTATTGGATGGATATCATATGAACGTTTCTGGTTTGAGCAAGGATTTCAACTGCTGCCATGCTGTTACCAAAATACCAGCAGGCTCTGAAAACCTTGCAACACCTAACCAGTAACTTACCTTCGGACAATGAGCACAGTGAAACTCCTGCCGGTTCTCGTGCATGATCGAAACATGCCTGCGAAAAGTTCGCTTTTTTGAGTAGGTCTTGTCACAGTAATTGCAATTGAAGACCAATTGAGCCTCCGTTTCGATTAATTTCGGTTCTTCTAAGCTAACCAATTGTTGGATATCAACTGTCAAAGGTGGACTGTTTACTACTTCTTCTTCTGTATTTATTGTTATCGTTCTGATGGCACATTCTTGGCTTTCCGCTAAGATTTCAGCTAATATCGGTGGCGTTGGTAAACTACAATCGTTTCCTTGAATTGGACTAGAAATTGACGCTGAGTCACAACGTGCTTGTATATCTTTTAGATTCTTTTGTGTTTTCTTGCACTTTATGGCAAAAATATTCCACCGCTTCAACTTATGGTAGCAATCTACGCAGATCGTCTTTGGCAAAACATCTTTTCTGTCAATCTGAAAAACACGTTTTTATTAGTTGGGACCCTATATCGATGACACAGGTCAGTTAATTTTGCACCAATGAAATATGCAGGTTTATAAAAGTCTTATTAAACAAACAGCCTTGTTTTACACTTACGTTCAAATAAAGATATGTAGAAATTAACCCCGGCAAAGATGACTTCAATTCATTCACCGGCAAACCTTTTGACGTTTCTATGAAGATCGGTTGTGTGTTTGGTTTTTCAAAACCACATAACCTGCACGGCTCAGACGTCATGACGAAATGAAACAACAAAGTAAATTGCCACTTTTTGTTAAAGATACTGAAATCTCTGTCACATATCTCCTAAAATACTAATTATTTGCACATTTAAGAACCTCACTCAAGTACGATGGCCAGCCATATTTGTATTTCGACGCAGCGGCAGAGCAGACAGCAGTTTCGCATTGCACACTGTAGAGGGCAGAGGAGCAGCGTCCCGAAAGTTTGAATTTCCAGATTCATCTGTTCCTCGATTTGAAGAAGTTGTAGAAGATCTTTTCACCTTGTTGTGATAAAAAATGTCACAAAATATGGCTAACGTCAAAAGCCAGGAATTTTATCAGACCATGAACGATTACTTAGATGACTTGGTAAATGAAGAAGTACTTCATGCCTGTGTTGAGGAGACCGAAGAATTACTGGAGACCATGTCCGAAATCGAAGTTCAAACGAGCACTATGATTTCTCCACTCTTGGATCAAAAAATTTCTCAAATCAAAGAAATGTACAATAACATGAACGCTTTACTAAGCGGGCATGGGGAACCGGAGCCATCCACTTTGCCAGATCAAGAGTCAGCAGAAACAAGAAACTCTGAAAATGGGTGCGAACATCCTCCACAGTGACCATGTTTGAATTAGTTAAGAGGCCACAGTGACAATTATTAATTAACTACCTATGTGAAGGTAGATAAAACCTGTGATAAAAACAATAAAACAAATTTAAACAGTGTTCAATTTCATGTGTGTAAATACAAGAATTTGCATGTGCATATAAGGAAATCACACATGCTCCGTTCACCTCCCCCCCCCCCCCCCCACAATTTAAACCCAATTTTTTTAGGTGGGTACCTAGTTATTAAACATTTTTAATTTTAAACGATCTGAAACTGCAAGCATCCTGCATCTTCAAACACAAACGCACTGCACATTCTTGCACCATGGATTGCAATTAGATTCATATTTTTTATTTCCGATTTTTTTTAAATATTTAACATGACGTTGCAAGTCGCTCTACATCCGCATGAGGTCATAGGAACTAAACGTTTCATTTTCAATGCATATCGCCATGAAAAAAATATTGTATAGGTATTAGGGGTACCTATATAGAAAACAGGTCCAAAATGCATAACATTGAAATATTGTCAAATCATAATCAAAAGTTGGTATTACGTGCCATGTGGTATAGTGACGAAGCAAATTGCAATATAGGTACCTCTTACTCTACTAACTACTTAATAAGCTGGTGTAATTGTCATTTTAAGTTTGTTGTTGTTAGATCCAAATACAGGTTGGGATTTTATTATAGGTACGCTACCTACTACTCATTTTCATCAATGTTTATATAGCAGCATTTGAATATGAATCCTATCTTTGTGTATAACAGGAAGATTAAACAATAAACCCATACCTTAAAATTAAAATATAAGTTATTATAACTATACAAATTTTTAATAGTTTTAACTTATGTTATGTTATGTATCACTCAGACTAAAAGAGTAAACTATAAGAGTAAGACCTTCACTAATCGATATAGGAATGTAATGTATAATAGGTATTTTAACTTAGGTACAGGTACATGCTATAGTATGTACGTATCTATACTAAGATTTTGTTCTACCTATTGTACAGTTAGCTAATTAAAAATAAGAATGTTGCAAGGTACAGTCTGAACTGAAGTAATATTAAAGAGCGCCAAATGTCAGTAGACTATCACTAACGCATCGTAATGCTTGATTTAAAAGAAATGGGGAAAACACCTGTGCAATCAAATTTAAAAGAAACGTAAAAACTGCCAAGCCATTAAACCTAAAAGAGTCGTTTGGAGGAAAGCTTTCGACTGCGCCCAGTGTCTCGTGCAGCCACCACTAAAGTGGCTTCCTCTTTGCCGATGGAACTTTTGGAGACAGTGCCCTTGCGTTTCTTGGGTGCCTCCGCTTTCTGTATGGAAAATACAACAATTGATAAGAAACACATGCTTGACTTGGGTTGTAGGTACCTGTTTCACAGGTACATTGAATGATAATTGTCAATTGATAATGAAATAAGGTCAAATGCAGCCTATTTCAGAAGGGAGCCAAGAGAACGTAATGCCGGCTCTCGTCATTCAACAGCACTAAAGACCGGACACCGCTTAGCCTTTTCTTCCACCCCGAAACAATTGTTAGGTACTTCCTTTAATGAAATTACATTGCAGTTAAGATCTTAGCCTACTATCGCTTAGTTTCAGAATTACGTCTGGGTAAAAACTGAAAAAGAATCTTTCACTTAACATTTTAAGTATGAGACTATGGTCATACCCGAACAGAACTTCTTACACCTGGCAAATTGTGATTTGCACCTGTACATCCCAGTGAATTCCTTTTCGCACAAACCGTAAAATCTCGTAAAACACTATGGTACTTTCCTGCGGGTTGTGGAAACTGCCAAATAACGTTATTTTTATTCACAGACCACCACTACACGCTTACACAACCAAACCAGGAGAAATTAGAAAAATAAGATATAAATAACTATCCTAGAGCACAACTCCGACATAAAACATTATTTGTAGGAATTTAGACTTGGAGCTGATCAAAAATATATTAATACATTGAAGCAATTTTGGGACGACTGATAATCATTCCCCTTCCACTAAAGTCTGGTCACAGACATAAGGTTACCCAGACATTCTACCATTCCTATAGCTACGGCTAAGGCAAAACATTTGATGCTATTAGTTTGGCCGGCAATCGCTGGGGTGCGTTGGCAACCTGTTTTAACATCATCTACCAGCCCATGGCACAAGGTCAATTATAATCAAGGAACCCAATTTTCCACAGGTGGTTACAGTTACCTGGATACAGGTGAAATAACAAAGTCGGTGACTCCATCCCTTGACTGCCGGCGAAACTATTATTGCAGGCTTTCCACGTGTAGCCATTTTAGTATGTGAGTGGAAAATCTTGGTCACCCTTCAATCTGAGGTCTGGTATACCTGTGCTGACGCCAAGTTTTCAAGTTGCCTCACCTGGTCCTGGTCCAGCAGGGTGGCCCCCTTCTCCTGCAACGTGCGCTCCCTCTTCGTGCTGCTGCTGCCGCCTGCCACCGTCAAGCCGGGCCCCGTGTGGTCTCGCTTCATTCGCTTGTTGAGCACCGCAACCTTGTGGTCGAAGCGTTCCAGTGAGCCGGGATCCATCGGGTGGAGGTCCATCATCATGTGCTTCAGCTGCAAGCAGACAGAGAACCGTGGCATTTCCAGAGTCGAAAGCGTTCCACAACTGTGCCTGTGATCTGTTGTCTCTAGTGATGGTGGTCGAAGCGTTCCAGTGAGCTGGGATCCGTTGGGTGGAGGTCCATCATCATGTGCTTCAGCTGCAAGCAAACAGAGAGTACCGTGGCATTTCCAGCGTCAACAGCTTTCCACAACTGTGCCTGTGATCTGTTGTCTCTGTTCAATGCCCTCCAGCCGCATTAGTTCCTTCCCCTAGATGCAGGGCTAGATGTTGATCCACCAGGCGACCGGGAAATTTTTACCGAGTCGGTTTGCTTTTAGTATGGTTTTGGGTCGGTTAAATTTCATCCTAGAAATGTGACTATTACGTAACGTTATTTATTGCGAAAAATGCACCGAGAACTGACTATTGTGCTCCAGAGACGAAGTTTAGGCAGGCTGCTCTTTGTGGCTACCGGCTGAGATTGTGGCTACCATAGATAATTTAGAAAGATTTTGTGAATGTGAATGTAAATTTGTAATATTAGCATAAAATTATAAACTGTAGGTACCTTACCAATGTACTAAACTGTGCACTGTATGAGGCAATAAATAAATAACAAATAACAAATAGTACCATGCCAGGCAGCGTATTTATCATCTTGGTCCGCCTGTCTTTTATTAGCCGATGACGATTACAGCCATGAAAATTTATACCATACAGAAAAATGGAAATTGGAAAAAGAGTTCTATTACCTCAACTGTTTGGCAGCCACAAATTTAAGCATAAAGAGCTTTGGCAAACTATTCGTTTCTGATGAATTTGCAAGAGGAGTACGCAATATGCGGCCCTGGAGGATAAAACATCCAGCCAGTATTCACATGCATTGATCACTGAATTGGAAAGAGCTTTGGCAAACAATTAATTTCTGATGAATTTGCAAGAGGAGTACGCAATTTGCGGCCCTGGAGGATAAAAAATCCAGCCAGTGTTCACAGATACCACGCATCAATCACTGTAGAGGCCAATTTTGGGCAAAATCGATATTTTGCTATGTGGTTATTTAAGTTTAGAATATACTCAGATTGCTCAGCGTCAGCGTCAGTGCAACGGACCACCAAAGCACTCACGTCGAAGTAATCCTGGGCGAGCTCGTCGTCGACGTATGCCCGGCTCTCGTCGTCTTGTCCGCGAGCAATCGCGTCCAGCACGATCGCGGGACTGAAAGGCGGCCGCAGTCGCTTGTTCGCTTGGCGGCCGTGCGGCTTCGAGTGAGAGGCACTGTACGCGGCCATCTTGCTGGAAAAGCCGACGCGGACGCGGACGTTTTGCTAATCGTTGGTCATCCTTCCAATGTATGGCTCAGCCTAGTGATGCTTAACTTGAATAGAATTTTTCCAGCATCCTAGAAATTAACTTAAGGCTTGGAGTTGCATTGGCCCTAATTAATCAACAAACTTATCGACCAAATCGATTGCCTCCGATTAGCCGTTTTGGTACCTGTAATGCGACCCCGCATGGCTAGGAAACGCAAGATTAGCAAATGCTAACATTATTAGTATTACAAAAGTTCAGAGGACTTCGGAAAGCTTTTATTCAACATTAAAATTTGCCAAAAATTATAAATTTGGTTCTGCCCGAAAGTTGAATGCAAGCTATCTGTTAGCTTTCCGATGTCCAACTAACATTGGTGACACTGATTGATAACGGTTTTTGTGCTATGGGTCGGTAGCAGTACGGCAGACTGCTGCCAGTGAAATGGTTACACGGTTAAAACTCGAAAACCAATCGAATCTCCGACGGAAAACTGACCTGTCCGTGATGTTGTAGGCCGTTTTCAGGAAATTCTTGAGACTGACCAGCAGCTTGTGTGCGTGCGACCGAACGACGCAGTCGCGCACGAACGCCGCGTCCAACGCCGCCTGCGCCATCAGCATGCTTTTGGCCGCGGCTTCCGGGCAATCTCCTTCCGAGGTCCCGCTGCTCGGAGCCGTCACCATCTGCACACGAGACGTCGTGACGTCAAACCGCAGATGAAATGCACCCAGATAATTTATCTAAAGAGGACACGAAACCCTAGTGTTTTCGTCGTACACGGAGGTTCACGCGGGAACTTCCCCTGGCCACAAATACTAACACAGAGGTTTGGAAAAAAAACACGTGTACCTTGAAGGGTTGTTGAATGTCGGATGGTGTGTTAGGTTATTATACTTTCAAAAATGACAGAGGTGTGCATTTTCAAAAAGTGCCTAAAATACCAAATTTACGGCATTTTTACGTAGCTTGTATGTAAAAAGTTTACCATAACTTGTATTGAAAACTACCATCAGACATCCAGTGATTCTTTTTCGGTCTATGGTTTTTTTCCTAGATTTGTACATTAATAATTGTTGGTGTAGGAAGTTCCCGCGTGAACCTCTGCACCGACCCCTGACCAGGCGGCTGGGCTTGTGAATCCAATCGTTTTCAATGCTCTTAACAAGTAATGGCTAGCGAAAACATTTAAATCTAGTAGTTGCCCTGGCATATAACGAGACATCATTATATTTAACGTCGCATATACACGGTCTCAATCATTTAGAGGTCGCACCATAACTCATTCCACGAAGGGGGAGAACGTTATCCGGAACAGCTATGCGGCATAGATTGACAACCACGGGTCCCAGGTTCATATCCCAGTATGGTGATTTTACCAGCTTCGTCTTTCTTCCGTTAAGATATAGATGATATTTTGTTGGCCTGATCTGTGACGACTGAAGTTTTGTTTAAGATCTGACAGCGTGCGAATTGCGACAGAGCTCGTGTTTCTGCACCATACCTCCTTCCAGTCGTCGACCAGGTCACTGCTGGTCAGAGTGCAGATCATTTCGAGCCGATTGATCAGGAACATTGGCTCGTCGACGATCTGGTACGGAAGGTGTGCCAAGATGTCGGCTAGGAACAGCAGCTGTCTCAGCGGTGTCTTCTGCGAACAACGAAAGTCACACATTATTTTGACACATTATATTTCTATTTCTTTATTTCATATTTCTTTGCTCCAGTCAATATTTCTAGTTCATTTATTTCATATTTCTTTGCTCCAGTCATCCCCAAGATTTGAATTTAAATGAGTGAACATGCATCAAGTTAGCTATATTAGATCCATTGCAAGGATAGATTTCTATTTTATTTTTGAGACGTATACATACTATTTCCAAAACATAGCACTATTACGTTATAGTTATTTTTTTTTTAAACTGTATTAAACTAGCATCAATAGGACAGGGACTGGAACCTTAAAAAACCGTTAACATAAGGATCTGAAAATTTCAAATAATGGTAGGTACATACAGGTTCGGGGTCTTTCAAATTCGATACATGGTTCCAGGTCCGATTCAGGTTCTTAAAAAACCATTTATAAACATACCATTTTCAGTTCCATAAAAATTACAGTTCTTATCGGGTTCCAATCTTTGGATCTCTGAAAAAATCTCACCAAAACATAAAAAAGCAACAATTTGAACCGCAAAGGAACCGATATTTTTAAATTCTATTAACGGTTTCGGATTGAACCCCGTATCTTTAAAATTTAAATTAATGATAAAAACCGGTTCAGACTCCAGTTCCGGGTTCAAGAAACAAAACTAACGATTCTTGAGAAGTTCCCAATACCGGTGCCAGTTTCGATCCCTGAATATACACTACCAAGTACCCAGCCTGAAATTGTTTCGAGCACATTTTCAGCAGAACAACAGCTTTTCTGCTGACCAATTGAACATCCAAAACACAGGTGGAAAATGAGATAGCCAACTAACTTTTTGTGAGCGAGAATCTGGCGTAACAAGTGAATTGCTGGAGTCGAGTTAGACCTTAGAGGAACAAATCCATTATTTAATCTGTTAGACGTTTCAGCGTTGCACATTGTTCAAAGATGGCGGTGGGTACGAAGCCACTGCAGTAACGTTGCCCCTGTCACTCACCGCGTGCTGGTCGAACAGTTTGAGAACGGACTCGAGGAAGGCCCTCCGCTCCGTCTGGTCCGAGCGTATCAGCGTGTAGCCGCAGGCCACCACCGCCAGCGACTCTTCTCCGCACAGTTTAAACCCCCGCACCTGCACCGTTTGGGATGCATTCAGTTTTCAGATGATTCTTGTGTCTGCCAGCATATATGAGCATCTGCATAGTGCATACCAACGATACCCTACTGACAAAACCTTGTAAATTACCAAAAAGTGAAATGTTGAGGGGACGGAAAAAACGTCTTTAAAATATTAACTAGGTACCTACTTGTCGAGATATTTTGCAATTATTTTTCTTCTTTTAGAATTCAGTGAAATGTTATCTTTTTGAATAGGTAGGTACTCATTCAATTACAAGGTTTTGCAGGCTGTAAAAGGGTTTACTATTTATTTTTATGATACCAAGTGATTTTTTGCCAAAAATACAAACACATTGGGGTATTATTATTAATTATTTTTAATTATTATTGATAGCGATAAGCAAACTATGCGCCTCTTCTTTGAGACTCACCAACTCTGTTTGGTATGAGATTATCGAGTTATTGAGCCACGATAAAATGGTTGTGTGTTGGACGGTTTTGCTCTGATTTCACTATAAATAGCAAACGATCCTAAAATTAAACTAGGTCGCTGTTTCATATGAGTGCGAGCTTGGTTTGATGGAAGTTTTCAGAGCCATTTGTGGATATTGAGATGTTTTTCACGGGTTATCGCGGTTGTGCTTTGATATGAAGTGATTAGCGGCACTAAAAACAGCAGCTTATCAACGTTTTCACGAGTCAAGACTCATCAATCATCATGTTCTGGAGAATCTTCAAATTAATTTCTGACAATTGTGGAAGAAATGCCAACCTAAATCCTTTCTACACCCCATTTCACGTTACGCAGGAGAGTGAATTTACATCTTCTTTGAGAGCCCACTGCTGCTAGACACGAGCTAAGAGTTTAAAAACCGTCCACATAGGGCCTTTTTTCTGGCTCCATGCATGGGTTATAGTTTTGATATTCTTAGCTCATCACTGGCAGCAGTGGGTCCTCAAGGAAGATGCAAATCCACTCTTCTTCTTAAAGTGAAATGGAGTTTTAGCACAGTTAGTCTCTCGAATCTGAGCAAAACCGTCCAAAACGCAGCTGCAGTATAATTTTGTTTAGTGTTACCCACAGCCTTGTACCACTGTGAAATGACAATGAGATCCTATTATTGTATGAGTCCTGCAGCAGGAAAGCTGTGAGATGGGAAACTCAAATAAATCCTATAGTACTTCTAAGGTTCTTCTGGCAGCGCCCCAGGACATTCGTCAGGTACTGCAACTTTGCACAGCCTTTGCTAAAGGTGGCAGTGGTTCGCTGCCAGCTCCGTCAATAAGGTTCAGAAAAAAGGGGCTGCTACCTGTTTGGCAATCGATTTGAGTATTTTTACTAAAGATAATTCGCAATGATTATGTGAAGTTAAATGCTAAGATGTATTAATCCCGGCAATAAATAATCTGTTCATGACATTGAAATTTAAAAATCGAAGCAGAATTAAGATTTCGTAAGTCACTAGGAATATTTATTTGACGACTGATCACTCAGTTCATTGATTGTTCATTTGATTTGTGCTTGCCCGTGATGTTATGTTTAATGACCAGGCTACAAAGACCGCAGCGAACCGATTACTGATTAGAAAACAAGTTATCCAGACAAGTTATAGAGACAAGTTACCCAGACAAGTTATCCAGTCAAGTTATGCAGACCGACAACGGCCAACTGTACACAATTTGGGAGAGTAAGGGGTTTGCAAAACGTGGGTTCTCGCGAAGATATAAAAAACGCTCTGTGGACTTCCGAACCCGAGACGTAGGTACTATGGCACGTCCACTGACTTTCCGAGACTCACCAACTCATCTCGGCTCTCTGATCGCACGGCAGCCAGGAATTTGTGCAGCAACTTGACGCCTTTCAGCAGGTTCGAGCAGAGCAGCGTCGGATGACTCATGTGGAACTCGGTGAGGACGTCCAGGGAGCTTCGGGCGATCGGGGCGCAAGGATCGCTGCACAACACGACGAGGTGCGGGACCACCTGGAACGGGGGATTCAGCTCGCGTTACATTCGGTGGAAATGTGACGTCCCAAGCAGCACAAAGACCGTTGTCACGAACGTTCGGTGGACGTCGAAAAGCTGACGGGGGATAACTTGCGTTCAACGTTCGGTGGACGTCGAAATGCTGACGGGGGATAACTTGCGTTGAACGTTCGGTGGACGTCGAAAAGCTGACGGGGGATAACTTGAGTTCGACGTTCGGTGGACGTCGTAAAGCTAACGGGGGATAACTTGCGTTCAACGTTCGGTGGACGTCGAAAAGCTAGTGGGGGATAACTTGCGTTCAACGTTCGGTGGACGTCGAAAAGCTGACGGGGTTAACTTGCGTTCAACGTTCGGGGAGAACCCAATCAAACGTTTTGGCAAATGCGAGCTTTTCGACGTCCACCGAACGTTCGAAATAACGTTCGCTGAACTTCTTTGTGCTGCTTGGGGTAGCACTGTGGTTCAACTTCCACTGTGGTGCAAGCTGCCAAATTCAAATTTCGCGCGGAATTGCCATCGCGTAATTCCGGAGCGTCCGCCTCGCAATCTTTCCCGAAGTTTAAGAAGCAGTGGCGCGTGTTACCGTGTCCACCGCCTCTTGTGAACGAGGGTTCAGCTACGTCAATCGCATCACAACAAAGCAGAGACTGTCACTCAGCACTGAAACACTGCGTGACCTGCTGCAGTTGGCTGTACACTGACCCCCTCCGGAGATTTATGACCCCAGTGCGGCCATTGACAAGTGGTATTTTAGTACACCTGGCAAGCGACATGTTAGCCATAAGCGCAAGTGGGCTGTCGCGAATTTGTAGGTTAGGTGCACTTGAGTTTTTGACCCCCTCTCCACCCCCTTCCCTTTTATTTTCTGGAGCACCTATAGCAAGTGGAAATTTGCTCTTGCGAGTTGGTTTGGACAAGAAATTTCGAGGGTTGCGCTATATACACACCGCTACCTACGCTCATCGTCAACGCAACACAAATTGCGTTCGCGAAGCTCTAGAAAGAAGCCACGTCACGTATTCAATCAATATTATCAATTTTTTTTAAATCCCTAATATTTATAGACTACATATCAATTAAGCAGTACAGGATCCAACTAACAAAAGGTTGGGAAACTAGTAAGACTTCCCAAAGCCTTCGATTCCTAATTTAAAATATAATCTATCTCCTTGAAAAAAACTATTTAAAACTAGGTTTTGAATGCTAAATCAACATGATTTAGCATTCAAATCCCCGTTTGAAATAGTTTTAATCAAAACTAGAGCTAAAGATAGGATATAGAAGACATGAGTCTAAGAAATTTAATAAACAATCTCCTTTTTTTGACATATATAAACCCAGACAAAGGCGGCACAAACTACTGACCTGGTGCGAGACCACCACGCCGTATCTGACGTCTGACCCGGTGCGAGACCACCACGCCGTATCTGACGTCTGACCCGGTGCGAGACCACCACGCCGTATCTGACGACTGACCTGGTGCGAGACCACCACGCCGTATCTGACGACTGACCTGGTACGAGACCACCACGCCGTATCTGACGACTGACCTGGTGCGAGACCACGACGCCGTATCTGACGACTGACCTGGTGCGAGACCACCACGCCGTATCTGACTACTGACCTGGTGCGAGACCACCACGCCGTATCTGTCGACTGACCTGGTGCGAGACCACCACGCCGTATCTGTCGACTGACGTGGTGCGAGACCACCACGCCGTATCTGTCGACTGACCTGGTGCGAGACCACCACGCCGTATCTGTCGACTGACGTGGTGCGAGACCACCACGCCGTATCTGACGACTGACCTGGTGCGAGACCACGACGCCGTATCTGACGACTGACCAGGTGCGAGACCACCACGCCGTATCTGACGACTGACCTGGTGCGAGACCACCACGCCGTATCTGACGACTGACCTGGTGCGAGACCACGACGCCGTATCTGACGACTGACCTGGTGCGAGACCACCACGCCGTATCTGACGACTGACCTGGTGCGAGACCACCACGCCGTATCTGTCGACTGACGTGGTGCGAGACCACCACGCCGTATCTGACGACTGACCCGGTGCGAGACCACCACGCCGTATCTGTCGACTGACCTGGTGCGAGACCACCACGCCGTATCTGACGACTGACGTGGTGCGAGACCACCACGCCGTATCTGACGACTGACCTGGTGCGAGACCACGACGCCGTATCTGACGACTGACCTGGTGCGAGACCACCACGCCGTATCTGACGACTGACCTGGTGCGAGACCACCACGCCGTATCTGTCGACTGACGTGGTGCGAGACCACCACGCCGTATCTGACGACTGACCCGGTGCGAGACCACCACGCCGTATCTGACGACTGACCAGGTGCGAGACCACCACGCCGTATCTGACGACTGACCAGGTGCGAGACCACCACGCCGTATCTGACGACTGACCTGGTGCGAGACCACCACGCCGTATCTGACGACTGACCTGGTGCGAGACCACCACGCCGTATCTGACGACGTTCTGCAGCAGCGCCGCCGCCGCTTTGCGCACGTCCGCGAACGGACTGAACGCGGTCACCAGGATCTCGCGCAGGTGGATCGACACCAGCGTCCGAGCCATGTTCTGACACTCGTCGTCGTCGCCGTTGTCCACTTCGCATTCTGGAGACAACGATTGCTGATTGCTACACGTTATCTCTTTGACCAATAACTCTCTGCTAGGCCCCCATGCATCCCTCCATAGTCCATACATTTGAATTTTTCCTGCTTCCCAAGTAGCACGAAAACTTTCAGCAGAACGTTATTCCATGACAGTAATATCGCTCCTGTGAGGCCTTCCAACCGTAGTTTGTTTCTCCCAACCCGTCTACGGGCCCAGAAACTGCCCAGAAACTGTTTTTAAAGATAAAAAGTTTCAAATTGTGTCTTTTGCTTGGACATTAGTTGCTATTTTGCAAAATACATGCAATTTCGCAAAAAAATGTCATTTTCACTCAATTTAGCATTAATAGCAAAATAAAAAAACCTACCATTCAGTTCCAAATTACATGAACTGTAAAGAAATAAAAAAATATCCACTCATTTGGGTTGTTTATATATTTTAGCATTTATAGTTAATGCTAAAAACACGAATCTCTAGGTATACGGGTACCTACACAAGAAAGGTTGTGGAGGAGCTAGTACTAAATAAATACATAGTACACAAGTAAGCACAAACTTACTAGGTTTCGATGCGATTCTAGCAGAAATTGCTTCCTCTTCCTTGATATGATAGTCGATATTGCGCAAGACTTGAATGCAGGCGGCAGTGTTCGTCACACTGTCAATCCCCCCTTGCAACGAGCATGCTAGCAGGCAGTCTCGGTACAAGATCTTCACCTGCAAGAAACACGTTTGAAATATCTCGAGTCCGTGAAGAGCGCCATGACTTCCTTGCATTTCACAGTCCCAGGTGCATTCCTGGTGAAATGGCTGTGGCGAATGTCATACGTCTCATTTGTTTTACTTTCAAACACATTAATTTCGATTTTCTGTCGATCACTATTCAATATGAAGGAAATTGAAAAAATTTTAACTCAAAACATTGTTAAAAAGCAGACAAATATACAACTATTTTTGATCCTGGTTTGATTCAGGGTAACGGTGCGTTTAGTGCTCCGCGATTAAGTTCGCAGAGAAAAAAGTTCAACATGGTTGAAGTTTGAAAATTCGATGAAAAAGTTCGCATTGGAAGTTTGCGTGGCGACGTCCATTCTTCTGATTGGCTGAATTCGGCACAAATTTCCTCTGCGAATTAATTTGCAGAGCACTAAGTGCACATTAAAGATTTTTTAAAATCAAATCTATCGGGACAGGTCGTATCTTTCAGCCAGAAATATACAGTATTTTTCCTTGCTCCCTGCTATTTATTTAAATAAAATTGTTCCACAAAGAAAACTATGTACACTTTTGCAGTCAACATATATCACAAAGACCCGCTCTTTAGGCCGTGTCTGAATTGGCTGTTTCATGCGGTCTCGCGTACTCGTTCTTGACAAATGGCGCCACAAGTCCTGTCCGAATTGCAAAACCACCGAGACCAAGACCGCATAGCAGAGTGAGTACGCGAGACTTGGACGATGCAGTCTCACAGACTTGGTCTCGGTGACTTGCCTGTCATCAAATGGCGGTCGGTACCGTGATTATGTCAGGCAGCAGAAGTTATCTGTACGAATATGAAACAAAATATGAAGTCACCAGGACCAAGTACCTACGCAAGACCAAGACGAAAGCGCGAGACCGAGACCGAATAAATTCAGACACGTCCATAGTTCGTTGTTTCCCGCCAAACTTACGTCTGCGGACATCATGTGATTGGGGTGGCGGACCAAGATGAGACCGATCGCTTTCAAAGCCCTCACGTTGAGGCCGTTTGGCGTCGGCTCGTTGGCGAAGGCGCACAGGATTTCCAGGCACTCTCTGATGATCGTCTTCCCCAGCGTCATGTTCGAGTAGCCCAAGCAGACGACGTCGAATTTCTCCAGCACCATGCCGACGATGTAGATGTGTCTGGCTGGCGATTCCTGCGTTCGTCTGGTCGGCGATTCTAGACGGCGATGATCGAGATCGTTCGAGTTTGACTGCCTGTCGATTTCTGCTTGCTTGAAGTCTTTCAGAACTGTGAGACTCTGGAGAAAGAAGAGAAACGAATTTTTAATCTATACCTATCTGAGGAAAACTATACCTATAAAATATAAATACTTATTAATTATGGCAACTGCAATAACAATAATTTATTATTTGTTATTAGTATTATTTATTAGTATAACCTAATCTAATAGGTAGGTAGGTATTAAAATTGACGAAAGAATCCGGTTATTGAGAGAAAACTGAATTTTTTTGGAATGTTTCGTTTTAGATGCTTGAAGAAAAACCTAAATTCAACAAAAGTGATACTTGAGTGAAAATGAAATGAAGAAAATGCATACAAGTAGCAATTAAAGCTCAAAGAGCGTACTACACACCAGTGTGTAGTATAGAACCAGTTTCAAAAAGTTTTCTGAAATACATATCTATTGTTTTCTGCTATAAAATAAGAAACAAAACAAAAATCTAGGCCCATGGCAACATATAGCCTCAAAAAAATTTTTTCACAATATTTTCTTGATAACTGCAATTTTGGCAAGATATCATTAATTTTTTTAAATAATCGCATTTCTGACGTGACAATAAATCTACACCAGTTACTTCAGAGTGCAAAAAAAGCACAGTTATTTTGCAGAATCAGAGCTCCATTTTCACTGCCTGTTTTACGATTGACAGAACATTAAAACAAGAGATCAAGTCTCGAAAAACGTTATACTTTTACCACGCAAACCAGTCTCACCTATCTGACCAATCTTGTTGACTAGGTAGGTACTTATATATAACACAACCTTACAAATATAGCCGTTAAAACAAGAATGTTATACATTTATTTCCACATTTTACCGCTCAACAAAACACTCCAACTAATATCGAAACGAAGAACACTCACCTTTCGAAAGAGCTTCTTCACCGACGAGAAGTTCCTGGTGATCCGCTTGATGATCGCAGCGAGACAGGTAATGCAGCTGGCCACCATCGACGGGTCCTGCACCTTCGGACCGAGCGCCTCGACGAAAGCACGCTCCGCTTTGGCCGCGACCGCCGGCTCGATGCCGTTCACCGACGGCAACGTCAGCTCCAGGATTTGCACCGCGAAACGCAGCGTGTTTTTCGCCTCGTCCGTCTGGAATCAAGTGAACGACTGATGAATTGGGGAAGACATACGAATGTTGAGCGTGCAAATTACTCGAAAGTTTAGTTGCACGAATTATCTTAGGACCGAAATTACAATGTCTAGATAAGAAGTTATCTACAGGATAACTTGAAAATTGAGCTATCTGATTAGCTGTGGCTATGGAGATAGCAAGTTAGCTGATGGATAACTTCCTGTCCAGACATTGTACTTTTGGTCCTTAGTTGAAGTTTTGGCTGAGCCATTGTCCCTGAGAATCAATCAATAATAATCTTTAGTTAGCTAGGAAATAACTCCCGTCACATTTTACCAAGTCTGTGGCCTGCACAACGGATCCATTTGTAACTGTTAAAAAACTTTTCCTAAACTTTCAAGTTCATTGCCAAATGCCAGGCACTATTGAGAAAAATTTAGCCCCACGTTAAAAATCTTGCGCTGCATTTATTATGTGAAATCTACGGGAACTGTATTCCAGTACATCTCCTACGAGCCAAGTACCTAGATGAGAAATCCATCGGATGCTGGCCATAGCAATATCATCGCAAAATCCGACTAATCAGAGCTAACTCCTCCGTATGAACTCCGATCAAAGTGAACACTTAGTACAAAACATGAACGTCAAAGTGAAACGAAGGAAAAATTTTCGTTTCCGGAATCGAAACGTCACAGCATTTCACCTTCCGAGTGAAGTCTAACGACATACACCAGAATAAATTTGAGTTTGCCACTTTTAGGGAATCTCATATCCTAGAGTACCAATATACGATAAAGTAGAATCAAATGATTAAGTTTTTGTCATTACTCATTACCATTAAAAAAGGTATTTATCATTACAATTATTAACCATTTTGCTCTTTAGAAATCATTAGAGTCAAATGAAACTTTACTTTCCAGTCAACCAGGCTGTGGTAATCTTAGGCTAACACGACTGTACCTCCCCGAACGAATTGAGGAATCCGAGCAGAGTGGCCGAATGTTTGACCGCCAGCGATGGCATCGCCTTGGCCAGGTAAAACAAGGCAGCCATGAGCTGGCTGCGGTCGGCCGCCGAGCCCTCGGCTTCGCCGGTCAAAGAGAGGACGAGACGTTGCGCGATCTGGCGGCAAGCCGCCAACGTCGACTCGGGCGGCTGGACTTTGGCGGAGTCGGCCTTGCTGCCTCGCTCGGCGAGCATCTGAAACGACGCGTGTATTCAACATCAATATCCATATTTGGGAACGGTTCTAGATTAGATCAGGAACGTCAGTCCGTTTGAATAAAAGAGATGTGTGAGACTCCTGAAAAAATTGACGACATTAAGGTAAATAGAGCAGCAGGTAAAAAGACCTAACCTACAGTATAGGTTACATCCATATGTATTTTATTGTAGGCAGGAGCTATAATATCAATTGAGTCTCTATTATGATCTGTAAAATATGTTTAGTTTTGTTATGCATGCACAAAGAGAGATCTAAGCAAATCTAGTACAGGGTGTTACGAGAAAGTTAATGTTGGCATTATCACTATCAGTTAAACTATTGTTTACAGGCTGTACCCGTAACTGCGTAAATAAATACCATTCCCTTTATTTTATTCTTTTTAATTTTACCCAACCAATTGAACAGTACAATAAGTAATATGAATCAAATATAATACTACCCATAAATCCAAATTAATAGGCACAGAAATGCTTCATATTCCTGCATTGTTTTATATCAGTAAACAATTTGATTTCAGTAAACAAGAAGGGATCCGATAGTTGACCCGATGGAATGCGTCGAACTCACTGCGTTGAGCAGCGTCTGGAAGTGCACTGGGTGCGCAGTTCCGATAGTGACCACGGCGGTCGTGCGGGATTCCAGCTGGGTCTGGCTCATCGGCATCGTGAACCAGATCTGCGAGCAAAACACCGCCGACGAATTGTGATGAACGTCGTCATGTAACTAGGCTCAACTGCTTGCACCTTTCCCTGATATTCCATGCTATGTAAATATAATATAAAAATGACATTTGCAAAATCTTGTGAAGATGGCGGTATTCCCTGCATAAAATTGAAAGAAATGGGATTTCATTCAAGAGACAATCACTTGTGTTATTTAATGCGTTTCAATCGCCCAGGGGCCTTACCTAGCGTGGCCATTTGGAGCGGCTACCATGCGGCTAATAAGCCGGGCTGGCGGTGTTATATAACCCGGACCTAGAAGGGCCATTTCAACAATGGGCAGTTTGTTGATTTCGCAGCACCACTGGCAACCAGTATTACGGTGGTGCTACGATGATAGCATTATCTAGAAGGCATACTGCTCTTTAAACGATCATCATTGTGCAGAGAAGTCAAATAAACCAATCTCATGGCTCGTTACTAAAGTCAGAGTCGATGTGCCCCGGCTATATAACCCGGCCGTAATACTGCCACTCTAGGTCGGGGTTACTGCTTGGTGCTACGGTGGTGTTAATCAGCCAGGGCATACTGCTAGTAATCCCGGGACTACAAGTGGCCGAGCTAGGTAAGGCCCCTGCCTATCACCACCGAACAACTCTATCTCCCATGTGTTCCAACTCTTAAAGTCCTTTATGATGGTTCCAAGTTTAGAATTGCAACTGGTACTGGGTATTGCGATTCGAATCCCAACATTTCAATAGCTTCAGAACACGTAAACAGGATCACTCAAAAGTCCAAAAAGGTAGGTATCTTTGTCCCGTGGTCTATCTCCCATGTGTTCCATCTCATAAAGTACTTCATGATGGTTCCAAAGTCTTGAATTGCAACTGGTACTGGGTATTGCAATTCGAATCTGAATTCCCAGACTACCACATTTCAATAGCTTCAGAACACGTAAACAGCAACACGGTCCCTAGTAACCTGTTCGAGAGTTTCGACGACCATCTTCTGCATGCCCTCTTCGGAGACGTTGGCCAGCACGTGGGTGCTGAACGCGTTCAGGTGAGCGAAGTCGGGGTTGGACTGCGCCACCTCGCGCAGCAGCCGCACGCAGCGCTTCTTGACGCACAGCGAGGTGTCCTGCGCAACGCAACGCAACGACGGTGTGAGAGCCAGCTGTGTTATGTTAAGTTATGTATTGCACTTTTATTTTTTGTTTCCTTTATAGAATAGTACTTTTTTTGTTTGTTGAAACAATTGCTTGAAAAATGTCAGTCAGTAGCTACAACTAGCTAGGTACTCAGAATGTATAAAAACAATGTTTCATGTTACAATTAAATACTAAATACACTTACCTACTAACAGAAATCTTTCCTAGAACAGAAATTCATCCAGGCAGTTGCATCAAGGGAAGATCTTTCATTTTATGGTAGATACATGTCTAAGATAAGATACCTTTTCTCTTATCTCAACCAAAGATATGCTCTGATGAATTATTTTACTTTTTATAACCATGGATGCGGAAGCAAACGAAAATGTTTAAAATATTTGAGTTTTTAGAAATCTTCAGGAACATTACCCCCAAATGAATAAATTACAACTTTTCTTCACCTCAAAATGGGCTCATTACTGTGAAACTAGCCCCTCTGTTTGATGCTTAGTTACCTGAACTTCATCGATCAGAATCCTCGATGTCGAAGCTCAAAATAAAATATCAATCATTATTAATTAATAATTATACATAGGTAGTACCTACCTACCTACTTGTCAAAATGCTTGTACATTGTGAAAACTAAAATCGTGACAAAACAAGTCCTTTGCTGTCCTTAACTTACTTGCAGCATTTTTATGATCGTACTGAAGACGATGTTGATCAGTTCCGGCTTGACCAAAACGATTTTGCCGATCGTGTCGACCGTAGTCTCTCGAACGGCAGCGGACTTGTCGCTGAGGAGAGTCAGAATCGCCCGCTGCACCTAAAGACGTCAATACAATAAAACACAATAAACAAACAATTACAATTATTATTATAAATTAATATTATTATTTATTATTATTATTAATTTACAATAAAAGTGTCTCAACTATATTGAAACTCCGATTCATACAATTAAAGCTTTGCAGCTCTACATCATATTGCTATCAAATCTATTTTCTGGCAACCTCCTTTCTAGGCAAGGTGAAACACAGCAGTGCGTTACCTTGGTCAAGGCCAGGAGTTCGGTGTCGATCTCGGCAATTTGGCGGATGAATCGCACGACCCGATTGCGGATCATGACGGCCGGGTCGGACATTATCGCAAGCAGCTGGAAAACACAGTACCATCGTTTAATCAATAAGCCTGATTTACAATTGAATTAATTGAAAGAACTTTGAAGTATAAGCTATTTCCATTGTAATACTTAAGTTAATTTATATGTTTATTATGGCAACTTGATTTTCATATGGCAAGCTAATCAAATCGTGACATACCTACAGAACAATACTTTAACATGCTTTTTCCTAACCCTTTAGCCGCTACGCCCGCGTATACGCATTCTGACACCTTGCCATGCATTTGCAACCTGTTTGCAACCTCTTTTAACATCTTCTACCAGGCCATGGCACAAGGTCAATCATTATCAAGGGACCCAATGTTCCTTAGATGGTTACAGTGATGGCTTTATCCACCAGGCCATGGCACAAGGTCAATACAATCAAGCGACCCATTGTACCACAGGTGGTTACAGTTACCTGGTTACTGGTTGCATAACAAACAGTGGCTCCATCCCTTGACTGCCGGAAAACTATTATTGCCGGCTTTCTGCGTAGCTGTTTTCGTATGGGAGTGGAATATCAGGGTAACCCTTCTATCTGCCCTGTCACTGTACCTGATCGAGGTACCAGCTGCAAGTCTTGAACGAAGTCCTAGAAACGGCCAGGTATCGAGACACCAGAGCCGTCTCGGCCGCGGTCAACGATAGAGCCTTGACCTTGGGCCCTGGGTTCACTTGCGCTATCAGGATCTCTCGGCTCCTGTCCAGGAGGTCGGAATCCGGCACCACTTCGGTGGTTTGCTGCGATCGGCGCTTGGCTGGACGAATCGAACAAATATCATGTTCTTGAGATTGAGAGGAAATTGTTACTGGTTTAAGCAGTTACCAGTTTGCAATTGATGGAAGGGAGGCGAAGCTGGAAAAATGTGCACCCGAACCGGGATACGAACCCGGGACCTCCTGCTTGCCGGGTAGGTTCCCTGCAGGTACAGAGCACCTGCCCGGCAAGCAGGAGGTCCCGGATTCGTATCCCGGTTCGGGTGCTCATTTTTCCAGCTTCGCCTCCCTACCATTCTTGAGATTATCATGTCCAACTCTAAACATAAAGTTAAGTGGATTTAAATGTTAAGCGAGTAGTAGTATTAATGCAAGAAGTGAAGTGTTAAGTGTTGTGTTAAGTGGGTTTTCAACACCCAGTTTGATAAAGTTGGAATATAACATAGTTATGGTTATTTGGCAAGTTTATAAAATGCTGCTTAGGCCAATGGTAATGATTCTGTCTTTATAAGAGAGTCGAAAGTGGACCCCGGTGCCGGAAAGAATAGCCCACTCCTGTCGAAGAGCACCAAGGGCTGGCTCCTGCTAAGCCAGTCCCTTCGACCCACATGTCCAACATGTCAACCTTTGGGCTGTCAATTAATAGCAAGCAAATAATGAAAGAAATGAGATTTTCAGGGAGCCGAGAGTGTACCCGGTGCCGGCACGTAGTCCTGTCAAACAGCACCAAGGGACCATTGCACAGCACAGCAAAGTTAATTGGCAATCGCTGCCAATAGCAAGAATTTACAAAATTACATACACCAAATGAAACCAGAGTCAAAAAAAAATACAAATCTTCTAGCTACGCCATTTTTAACACACCCGTTTTCCCTCCTTTAGCCGCGGCCGGCGGTTTCGCGTCCGCGCCCATCGCGTCCGCCACGCTGCGCAAGTCTTGCGCCCAGAGCGCGACACGGTAAAGCCTCGCAACCGAGTTTGTGCCGTCGTTCGCCCCGTTGTTTGCGCTCGCGCTCGCGCACGGCTCGGTGACCGGGGGCGCGGCGAGGCTCGTGAGCAGCGCGTTCTGCAGCGCGCGAGTGGTCAGCACGCGGTCCAGCATCTGGGACGGCATGGACTGCGAACAAGAACATTGCGGGATACAGGATTCTCTCTTGTGACTTTCGTAGGAGTCACAATCACCTACAGTCTAGCCTGTGTGAGAAGATGCCAGTACAATGACTGCTAATTCATGAAAAAAATTTTCAATGGATGGAAAACATAGTACTAGGTTTCAGATAAAAAAATGGCAAGATGAATTATAGGTTTTTCATAATTATGATAATTGATACCGAACAGTTAATATAAACAAATTACATAGATGAGAAATAAAAACACAAGCTTTGGTAATATTAGAAGGAAACCAATATGGCAGATTAAAGATGATGACGGGACTTCAGTTGGTTCAGGTTGGCGATTATGTAAGCTACTGTGACTGCCAGCGCTCCCAGTGGAATGGCATATTCTTAAATTAAATAAACTATAAAGTTTATAAACTATAAAGTTTCAAGCAAAAGAACATCATATTTCCATTGCAGTGTCAGCATTTGCTTCCGCTGTTTTTGTCCTAAATCTTCCAGATTGAGTTCTTGCTGCGGCATGTTCACCATGTGGGCTAAGCTAGACTATCTAGCATTGCATATGATTCTTGCATGTAACCATTGCTCTGTATTTAAACTACATACCTATCCAAATCCAACTAGGTTACCTACTAACACATTTTTCAAACTTGCAATTGTCTATAACTTTATCCTGACCTGTGCAGAATGAAATTGAAATCTGAATACCTATTGAATATTTGTTGCTAAGAGAAGTCTGTCAATTCCCAATGTTTCAAAACCTACGTAGGTAGGTCCCTACTAGTAAATTTATAGCTCGCCACCGATTTGACTGCGTAAATAATAAAACCGAGAAAAGAACTATGCCGGACTTCCTTACGATAATCAAAATTCAATAACTGATCTTACCACTTTTGGCTCTCCTATATTTTATACGTAATCTGCGCAAGTCACTCCCGGCCGTACCGTATCGTCGCAGTTCTCCATGTCCGCGTCGATGTCCTCCCTGACGCTTTGCAGCAACGCGTCCATTTCGGGGGCCTTCGGCTTCAGCTGGTGCTCGAGCTGGTAGAGCCGAGTGGTCAGACAGCCGAACATCTCGACGTAGCTGTGCCGGGATGCTGCGTCCACCATCTTGCTGGTCATCTGGTAGCGCTGGGACACGAGCAAACGATTGCAACACATGTTTGAGCGCTGGTTTTTCAGTGGCTTGCTCAAATACCAATGGTCCATTAGCAAGAAAATTAAAGGCTCTGATTGAACATTGCCAAGTAAACAAGAAGTTAATAGACTGTTAGATATTTAACGTACCACTGGAAAAACGGGTCTAAGTGGTGTTTTTTTAGTAAAATTAACATTGAGTAAGCGAGACATGCAAAGATGTGCCATTATTCATTAGAATATCGTATCAAGCTTAAGTTAGGCACGAGATTAAGAACTGGTGATAGCAATTATTTCTAAGGCTGTAAGGATCCTGCCTGTATAGTTGAGGGTGGAAACGTAATCACATAAACACAAACAATATAGCTATGCTGCAAATGAATATAACGTTTATAGAGCAACTGCCGGACTCGGAGGCCCGAACAGTGCTAGCGTACGAAGACAACTACCGTCCCCCAGGGTCGCAGCCCTTCGAGACGCTCACTCTCGACCAACCTACCTAGGTGGAAGGCTAGGCAACTAACCGACAGAAGGGCGGGAACGTTACAAGGCATCGCTACGAGTGATTGCTGATTGAAGCCTTAGAAAGGAAACTGTATAATGAAAATTGGCAGAGTAAAAGAATAATAAGTAGGACGTAACAGCAGGCTAAACCAAATTATTACCTAGAAGCTTGTTTGTAGGTACCTAATGGGAATGCTGGAAATCACGAGGCCTGTAAAGATTGCGAGTACAGCCACTGTTGACACAGGCAGTGACCATCTTACTACTGCACGTGCACCCAAAGGTCCAAGAAATGTGACGGCCAACTCACCAGATATCCGGCGAGTTTGTTGACCACGGTTTCCGCTATCGGCCAGCGCGGATGGAACAGCGCCGCGATCAGGTCGGCCGTGAACGTCTCCAGCAGATGTTTGCTCTCGCGTTCGTCCCACTTCTCGACCATCCGCGGCACGAAGACGTCGAGGAAGTTGTCGGTGAGGCGTTGCGACCTCTCCAGTCCGAGGTCGAGGGTCTGGAACTGCCGCGGGAAAGATTGGCCAACGTGGCGGTAGAGATAGTTACTTATGACGTTATCAAAGGTACCTGCGTCGAGGCTAAAACTGTTACAATTTTACTAGCTATTGAGGAAGCACATTTTTATTAAAGTTAAATATTCCATTTTCATTGTTAACCGAGTTTCATTGTTAAGTCAGAGTGATAGAATAAAACGACTAATCTTACTACTGGCAGATTCGCATGATGGGACCTACATGTGCATACCTAATCAATCACCCAAGTTACAGCATTAAAGCGGTTGGAGAAATTTTTTCGCGGTTCAGGAAGATAGGTACATATAATTAGTTGTAATAAACAGTGAATAAAAAGAAGTTAAACAAGCAGTTAATCTAATAGGATAATAAAAAATATGCTCGCCTTTAAATATAAATGACATTTGACTGAAATGCAAATGCGAGATATGAATTTCAGACGGATTCCCTTTTCCAGAGTCACATTAGAGATTTCCTATTTGACTAACGTCGACTTCCCCGTCCGCGTTGGCCGCGCCGACAGTGTTCTGCAGCAGCTGCAGCACGAGCCCGGCGAACATCGAGACGAACGCGTTGGTGCCGACCTCCAGAGGGAACCACTTGCAGTCGCGCTTGTGCGGAGCCAGGCGCATCGACGTAGTCACCAGGTGCTCCCACACGAAGGGGGAGCATTCGTACGAAGCAAACGCCTGCGGACGGGAAGCGATTCACGGAATTGTGTTACTGTAGCCAGGGCTGGATATGCCCATTAGGCGACCGGGCAAATGCCCGAAGAGCCGGTAGTTTCCGGGCTGGTAGACCGGCTGGGGGCCGCCCTTGTGGTCCGAGACTCAAGAAACAAACAACGGATGGAAGGCCTCACAGGAGCGACTACGTTTTTCTCTAGGGAATGGCGGGTGACGTTTTTCAGAGAATGGATCTTCTTGACTTCGACATAATTGTAGGGATTGCCTTTGGAAAAAAAGAGGGTGACGTTGAGGGATTGCCCTCGGAAAAAAAGCGGTTGTCGTTTATATTAGGAAATGAATTTTTTCGTAGGCCGGTCTTTTTTCTGAAATGCTCGGACCGGTTTTTTTCCCCTATCTGACTGTAGCTAACTGGAATTGTTTTACCAGGCCACATCAATGCACCTATTTGATGGAACAGCAAACAGTTCACAGATAAATATATATTTATAGAAATGGATACCTATGGCAGTCTTTATAAGGATATTTTAAAAGATATTTCAGTGAAAGTACCTACTCTAGGTATTTAAAACCCAATTTTACACCTGCAGTCAAGCCCTTAAAAAACAAGATTTCTAAACTTTGACCTGGGTGGCGATCATGTAACTTAATTTCGTTCGATTTGGCTCGAAATCACTCGATTTCAAATCACTGCCCGTGTTAAACCATAGGCAGTGATATTGAAAACAAATCGTTTTGAAATCACAAAGTTACATGATCGCTACCCAGCTGTAGTTATACCAACAGGCAATTTTAATTCCCATAATTCTACGGAAAGTTAGTAATATACAGAGTATAGATAATATTAATATGCTTTCAGCAGCCTTTCAGTTACGCTGTCGGCTTTTCGGTGGCACCTTGGCATTTGATTACAGATTGAATGTTTAGGTAGGGACAGTTTGCGCAGAGAGTAAAGCAGCTATAACATATAACAGTTGTCTCCATCACTCAGTTGCTGGCACAGGAAGTTAGGCAAAGCCACAAGAGTAATTTTAGAGTATTAACATCTAGATGGAATTAGCTCCCACCTGGTTGAGGATTTTGAACGATGGCTCGCGAATCTCAGTGACTGCCTCGACAAAGAACGGCTCCACTGTCAACATGATCACTTCTTGCAGTGTTTGAGTTTCATCAATGACTTCGACTTCGAAATAATCGACAAGATGTTCAACCAAAACGACTATTTTGGTGCACACAACTTGGGCTGGCTTGTCCACTAGAATCTTTAACGGAGCCTTCTTGCCTCTCTTCCCCTTTTCTGTAACAAAAAACCTACATTACCTACAAACCTACAAACCTATAGATTACCTACATTATTAATCATCTTAAATTTTTTTACTAGCATATGGGGATCACGTAACTTTTACGTTATGCCATTTTTGGTCCTGATAGATAAAATCCCTTTTTTTGCCCATGTTATTTTTTTTAACTTTAATTGAAACCGAGAACGGCGGAATTAGAGTAAAGTTTAATCGCAGTGCTGGACGTTTTTATGTAGGTAGGTAGACCTACCTATATTATTGGTACCTACCTACCTGCTTCAATAAACCAAAAAATGAAATGGTATTAATATATATACCTCAGTATACTCGCATCGCATCATAACTTAATAATAGGTACTAGGTACCTAGTTGCAGGTATTATACATTTTTTTACTAGTTATATTATTATATTAATAAATTAAATTATTAGATTGTAGGTACCTATAACAGGGCACTTGCAATACATGTTATCATACAAGTGGACAGCACACTTGTATGCAGATACCTACTTGCATTTGTTTTTTAATTTCACAATGAAACAAGTTACAACACATAAACATACCTATACCTTTAACCTACCATCTAGCAGTAATGCATCTCTGTACCCATATATATTTATTTATTTATTTATTTATTTAAAATTCCAACATACCTGACAGTTCTAATGTTCCAGAAGGAAGAAAATTGATATCAAATGATGGGTAGACCTTCTGTTCCAACAGTTTCCTTGCAAACTGGACCACATGGTGGATGACCTTCTCACCATAAATCTCTCGTGGAATGAATGGGGTTGTCAGGATCAGCATTATTGCATTGGCTGCCTCCAAACCCTCCAAGGATCTGATGCCAGGTGCTCCGCTCTAAAATTGACATGACAACAATATATATATAGTAAATCACGACTGCACATTATTACCATTATTACCATTATTGCACATTAGTTAACCACTGTTTGATTAGATAATGAGAGGTTCTTGCGTATTATCATACCTGCATTTTGAGATCGTTGGCCCCATTTTGCAATCCAGTAACAATATTCTGACGAAGGTGTTTCAAAAGCAGTATTAAATTATCAGTCGACACATCGTTTATCAGCTCATCTCTTCTCGTTGATAAAGCATCCGAAAGTGTTTTCAGCTGATCTTTCGATAATTGAAGAACGAAACTGTCACTCCTTTTCAGTTTGGCTAAAATGCTAACAATAGTAACTTTCAGCTGTTTATCTGAAGTCTTCATCTTGATTTTGGTACTACCTTTAGGTACCTCTGCAAAAGACGAATTACAACAATTGGGGGATTTTATATTCTTGTCAAGAACGCAGTTTCAGAAGAATTCTGTTCCTCATCTCATTGTTGACGATTATGCCAGCAGAACGCTAATAATAGGTAGATACTAAGCTACCTACTGTGAGCATAGTTGAATGACATTGACATTCTTCTAGCAAGGGGTAGGAGCGGGGTACGAGGTTGGTATGTGGAAAACCAAATTTACTTCTGCTTACAAAAACAAGGCGTTAGCCACTCAACATTTGAATTGAACTTGCTAAAGAAATTACATATGCATCTTGATTAAGAATCTTTTTTTGACAATAATACGCTAAACACAGCCTAAACGTATTCTTACCTCGCGCCCAGCACTCGTCAGCGTCGTTGCAAAATGGCAGATATTAGGCCATCACAAGTTTGGTGGAAGGGGAATTTGCGGGGAAGACGGGCGCTTTTTTATGCGCTACACGGGGCCTACTAAGTTGGATTTATTTCCGACAGATCACGATTGAAAAGACTTTTAATTCTACGAATGCTCCCTTGTGATAAGTCAATTTGGATAGGATCTTTCAGAAAAACATTGAGCCTCTGCTGAGGTTCATGGTAGTGAAACCCGAGTGTTGGCTATTTACGTAAGATTTAAAATTTCAACCTTTTAACTACATCTCTTTTAGTATTACCTACTATTTAGAACATAATTGTATAGATAGTCAGAAATCTTATTGGTAGGTACCTAAAACTTCTTTCACTATAACGACTGAAAACAAGAGGTTCAGGAACACCCTCTAGGTATCTGGCTCGCTCTCTGTCAATCAAGAAAATCGTGTAATTACGTGAGGTGATCGAATGAAATGTTCGAAAAAAATGAATGACGGCACCAGCGAAATTTGAGATATAAAATTTTGTAGAGAGGAATTCTTTTGTAGAGTAAGGAAACAATTATTTAATTACAATATATTAAATTATGACAATAATAATAACCAGTGTCAGGAGCTTCTAGAGTGGACTGAGTTTTAATTACTCCAATTTGGGACGGATTCATTTGTTTCCTGAGACAGTATTTACATAAAAAGCCCCTTTGAACCCATTCCCCAAAATCTTCCTTATCTCCCAGCTCAGTGGCGTGCTGTCAATATATAATTGTGGTGCGAGCGGCGAGCCGCGCTACCGCAAATGGGGGTGGGTGGGTGTTCAGTGAGATACTGCAGGGTCCCCAAAAGGGGACCAGGAGCTTGTAGATATAGGAAGGTAAGATAATAGCCAGAATCTAATGTACCAATGCAGCTACAATTGCTATAGGGATATCAATAGGGATAGATTATAATATTTGAGACATACATCATACTATGGATCATTCGCGTGTAAATAAATGGCGGTAGAAATTGGTGGTAGACACTGTTGAACCAAGTTCATCTAATCTTCAAATTTCTGGTAACCGCGACCCTCTGTTCTTCTGGTCATAAAGAAACTTGTTTCCTTGGGGTATACCTCCAAAACCGAAACTGGCGATACCAAAATTGGCGCTTAAAATTATACCTACTAAAAGTCCCAAACGCTGCGAACAAATGTTGGCTGAGACTCGGGCCAGCCTACCGTGCCATTACTTTTTGAATCGGTATGCACCCTAACCAGCCCAGCAAGCACAAAGGGGAAGCAATACCCACTGCACTGTTTCTATTAGCTGTTCCACTCATCACTGTCCATTCTCGCCACCTACCCGTCGAAGCAAATAAAAACTATGCGAAGCAAAGACTATGAAGTATGAACCTGGTACAAAGGGGCGCTAAAATAAAACTGCCTACTGTCCATAGACACAAAATTCAATCATTTTCTCAAAAACACGAAATGCACACGTTTTTGAACCCCCCCCCCCCCCCCCCCCCCCCCGCGGCACGGTGACAGTTCCCTTGGGTGGGTGGGTTTTTGTGAACGTGAACCCTACTCACGCCACTGGGGTGAAGGCCTCAGCACGCCACTGTCGCAACCTGTCGGCTCTCGTTGCCTTCTGGCTCAAATGTGAACTAGGACGATGTGGAAAATGGTAGCTATTAATATAGTAGGCAACACGAGGAGAATTGACGAAACTTATACCGGAGCTATTTTGTACCCAGTAGGTACCACGGGCATTGGGCATAGAACCACCAACGGAACATTTCCTCAAAGCAAAGCAGCTATCCTGTGGGCTGTGAATATTTTCTCGATTGATCTTGGTCGAATTTGGGGTGGGTTCACATTTCTGGCATCAGACCTGAATTCCTCGATTCATATACCATAGGATTCCACCTCTGATCAGTGATGTGGAGAGGTTGATAAGCAAGTTGCTCGCATGAAGCTGTTGTATCCTGAACAACGATAGGGGCTTTATCCTCAGAACCGATATCGGCATAACGTAAAAGTTTCAAAATCGCAAGGCAGGGGTCACTCCAAGTATCCAATTCCCAAATGCGAGAGGTATTGCTTAACTATAGACGGTGATCGCGCAAAAACAGGTGTGTCCAACATAGGTTTCAAACCAAACTATATGAGAGACGGATAAGCAAGGTGATTCGACCCCTCTAATCTCTCCTTGCGCTATGCGGTCACGTGTTTTGGTGACCCATCAGATTTCTGACTCAGCACAATGTTGCTTAACTTCGAATCTCATCAGAGGAAATTTGTTTTGTTTGTTTGTTTACACAGAGTTAATTATAATTGTGTCTGCTGAGGCTCTAAAAAGGTAAATTATGTCATGTTTCTACAACCAATTATTCACCTGTCTGTATTAAAAATTGTAATGAACCTTTTACAAAAACCTCACGTGTATTGCTGAATAAGAGTGCATATATAGGTACTAGGTACGCCGATAGATCTTCAACCTGTTTATTCTAATTTTCAAAAAGACTTTCGTGAATTATTTTTGTTGTTTCCACGAAAAATAAATCAGCTGTGTAATACCGTGTAACATCTGCACTCTATATCCTCATGCATGAGGATAAAAGTACATGTACAAAGTACATGTACCTTGCAGTTTAGTCTGACACTCTTTTGGAAAGGTTGAAATGTCTTCGTATGCAAATTATTCTACAAGTTTCGTTTCCAAAGCTTTTGCTAAATAATTGTCAAATAAACATATACTATTAAAACACTTCCTCACAATTTCTGTAAACAGAAATAAGCAAGTTTGCATATCAATTGGTGTATGTTGTACAAACAACTGAATTTAATTCGGACCTTTTGGGGATTTCAAAACATACATATTAGAGTTTAAATTTCATTTGCCACTCCTTTGAGGCTTCGAGTTTTCAAGTATTTACAAAGAACAAACATAATATGGTTGGTAGGCTGGAAGTATTGAATGTGAGGATCAAAGCTAAGACCATGCATATAGGCATACCCTATAAATATATCATTGGCACTTTATTTACAACTAGTTATACATACACAATTCAGTGACTATGGCTTGCTAAAACATATATCGATAGCATATTTTGTCATAAGAAAATGATAATTGTTTACATTTTCTTATCACCATTAAAAATATGTTTATATTATTTTATGTACGTATATAACATTAATAATATTATTTAATATCATATTGGCCCAACGTTCAGTAGTGTATAGTTTAAATATACATACCTATATTATATTGAAATGCATTTATTGTTATACTTATTTTACAGCACTATTTAGGATACCTTATTTTGAGCTAATTTTTTTGCATGATCAAACATTGGGTTTCCTTAACAGAAGCACATTGATTTATTTAAATAAATATGAATACAAAACACAGCAGCTTCTACTCTAGTTTATAGTTACCATTTTATGTAAAACAAAAATGCTCACTGGTTTCATGACAGTTTAGTGAACACGCGTCGCCAATTACAGACCATAAAAATATATAACTCCCTACGCGTGTATTATTTCTTACAATGCGTACAAATAAATAAAATATTCCACATTACACTTAAACATTAACACGTTATATTTGACATTACACCAAATTACACCACACAAGAATGTACAAATAACGTGGTAGTCAGCTGAGAATGTTTATAGCAGCTGTGTTCCGTAGAATATAACAATATTTAGGCATTATTATATGATTGCCTACTTTTATTGGCCAATGCAAGACCACACAAGGATAATTTTGTCTTTGCCTACATTATATTTGCTGAATCCACACATTTCTTTGATATATAATAATTTTATCGAGCACTAATAAAGGTATAGTATAATTGATTATTTCCTAAATGCTGCAAAATGTATTCTGTATATGCACACATACTCTTTGGTTCAACTACTCTTGTCATAATTCTCTTAGTGCCTACTCCTAAAATATTTTATTTATTTTATACGATTATGTCCTGATTCATGAGATTTCGATAAAGGTTCATCAGATCTGTAACAAAATAACTAACAACCCTTCTTCTGCATCTGCAAACCCAGCTCGAATTGTTACAGCAGTCTTTTCAATGTTCATCCTCTTCATCGCGACGGTTGCACTTTTTACCATGTATTTCCTTCGTTTTAAAACTCACTTCCTAATTTTCAATTGATTGCACCGTATGATTACACCTCAATTACATACGATGATGTCGACTCCGAATATATCGAAAATAGATCCTTTACTGTAGGTATATATGTTATATATACCTATACACATATGAATGAGGTAGACCAATTTAAATTTCTTCAGCATCACCTACAAGCTCTGTGCACCGACATCAGCTGTTCACTTTGTTCGCCTTTCAATTATCGAAATGATTGGGTTTACACAATCCATCCATGATTATCCATGATTGGGTTTATTTTATTACACAAATACCTCAACTGATACGAAAGTCGCCATTTTCACTTGAAACAGAAACCGTGACGTCCGTGATGTTCTCTAAGATAAGGTAACAGTTGCAACTGTGACATCGTGTATATTGCACTCTCCTTTCACAATGAGATACAATCTTCGATCATTACACATAAAAATATAGAAGAGAACGGTGAGTATAATGTTGGAAGGTGGAAGTACTATCACCCGACCTTTTAAATTATTAGAGGCTAAAAAATTTAATTCTGGCAAGATGGTAGACAAGAATTCAAAGTTGGGATGCTGACCAACTGGTTTTTATCTGTTATAGTTCTCAATAACATTACTAGGATGAGTCATACCCACTTTCATGTTACCTCGCATTTAGCCTCCATCTTCATAAATGAAACAATCGGTAGCGGTGACAACAAAGTTATATGAGAGATAAGATAACAATGCTGTAATAATTATTCACTCTTGAAACTATCATACATATTTTTATCGATGGTCTGGCAACTAACGAAGCTGGGTTTACAGCTAGTGATGTCAGTGACACGATGTCATGAACATTGCCTCTGGACCAATCAGAGACTCAGTGGCAGAGTTGCGAACACGACGTCATGCACATCCAGAATCGCTGATTGGTCCAGACTCCAAAGCCATGTTCGAGACATCGTGTCACTGACATTGCCAGCTGTAAACCCAGTGTAACTCTGGTGCCCATCAATTTTAGCGATGTATAGTTGAAAAATCACTATATTGCTTCTTGATCAGAAATGGAGTACAGCATCTTGTCATAAATATATATTCTAATAATTAGAAATTAAGTATTTGATGTATTTGATGTAAGGTGCCCACCGAAGGGCTAGACTCATACTTCGCTGATGTTGACGCAGGTGACACGCTGTTCAGGGTCGGAAGGATCTTTCTTCCGATTCTTCCTGTTCTTAGTGAAGCTTTTCAGTTTCAATCATACGTTGTCTTCGCCTCCATTGGGGCCGTTCGTCGAGCGGACGAACTATAAGAGGGGGCACACAACACGACATTGGTTAGTGATGTTCTCAATCATGTGCCTACCCGATTTGGAAATTGACTACTATGTAAAGTTCCAGAGTTAACCACGATTGTGGGCAAATAAACGCAATGCTTTTCTTACGGCGATAATTTTCCAAAAAACGTGATTTGCTTTTTGTCCCCGGCCCGCAAAAATATGTTCTTCATCAAAATTAACTTTGAAGCCATTTGCAGCATCCGTGATCTGTGAATGCCATTGGACTAGTGTGCAGAAAACATCTTTGTTTAACGGAGGTTACAATTCCATTCTTTGTATAGTTTGTGGTTCGCTATAGGGGATAACTTTTGGGTTGGGTAATCTTACTAATTGGTAGCTGGCAATTCTTGTTTCTAAGTAAAAGTCACAGAATTTGGAGTCAATTTTTTGAGATTTACCATCTTGTGTAGAGGGAAGTTGAAGTTACCATTCTGAGTGTTAATGTGCATGTGGTGAAAGGAAGTCTGGAGCAAATGAGATGATTGAGAACCCCAGTTTTATACCCGTTTTCACCACTTTATTTGCAAATAAATTTTTTTACAAATGCATAGCTTTTTATAGCGTTTGAACCGATTGTTATTTTGCAATGTGTGTTTCGGGAGTGGGGCTGCCAAACAACATCAAAATTAGCTTATACCAAATAAGATATGGATACAGTTATATATACACAATTGAATGCAGACCATTTCTTTTGACATCCAATCGTTCCAGTGTTATAAAGTATAGTAAACCAGGTATAACTATAATATTAAAGTATATGGTCTTGAGTAATACACCCACAGAAAAGCAATGCATGTGCGGCGATTACGGTATTTGGAATGAAACTATATGCCTAAATCTAAGACAACAGCGACAAACAAGTAAAAAAATAACATTTTCTCATAAAAAAAAGGTGTGCTTTAACACAGTAAAGCTGACTATTAATATACCAAACATAAAGGTACAACAATTAAACAACAAAAGTGCCCAAACCGTTGCTTGTTTCGCTCCACGCAGAGGAGAGAACACATTTTGCATTGATGTCACATCTCGACTTAATGCCAAATGCATAATTTGTGCATACCATCAAAATGAAGAACAACATAATTTTGTCAACGCCTTTTGAACCCTATATGCTGAAGTATGACTTATTTAATTCCTTCTATCCATAGCTGCAAGTACTTAAATGAATACGAAAATGGTACGAGTTTGCATTCTTGGGCAAGGCATGGCTGTAAGGGATGTATCAGTACTTCTCGTGGCAAGGGCCCTTTTGGGACGGGTTTGGTTTCGCATTATTTCTCCTGGCCTATGGCCATCTAATACATGATTTCACAACCCACAATTTTAAAGGCTCCAGCACAGTTCGCCAGAAAGTGGCTTTCAGACCAAAAGTTGCCGAAATCTCAAGGCCACTTCTCTTAAGTTATCATTTCAATATTTCTGTATGTTGTCGATAAAAGACGTAAATAAGGGCGAACATGGCCCTTTTTTCGAAAATGTGCCCCTGGATTTTTATAACATTCCCCGAAACGCTTCATTTTTTACTCTTTTTAGAGTCATTGTATACGAAAGTGCAAAGAAAAATTGGGAAAAAGGGCCAGGTTCGCCCTTACTAACGTCTTTTGTCTACAACATACGTAAATATTGAAATGATAACTTCTAACCTGTGGCCTCGAGATGTCGGAAACTTATGGTCTGTTTCAAAAATTTGTACCTTGATCAATTTTCTACTTTGGTCACCCCATGTGAAAGAAATAAGACACGAGGACTTGGATCATTGTACACTGATTCCATCTACTTAGGGGTGTACCAAGTTTAAACTCTTCAAAAAATTAACAATCGGAACTGTGCTGGAGCCTTAATAACTTTCAACGACCATTTTGGATAACTTACAATGGCCATTCTCGATGTTATAAAAGAAACTGTCGTTCCACTATGTAAAAATTAACAAAGCCATGCCTATTTCTGATCCACTCTAGCTCATAATTTTAGTTTCGCTTCAAAACTGGCAAAATGTTCAGTCAATCTCAGCCAAGAATACAAACCCGAGTCTTATTCCCATTCTAAAGTGATTGCACGTGTTACTCGCGTGCAGAGTAGCGAATCAAGCGGCGGCTTAGGCTCCCCGAGAGGCACAAAGAATGTTAGTAAGTCTCTGTACCCTAGCCTGACGTACCGACACAGTGGTCGCCGTACAGCTGTTGGCGCGTGGTCTGTTGAACATCAGAAACTGCCAGCGACGCTTCACCTGGGCTATCACCTGCAATCAGGACAATTACAATAGGGTTACCTGTGGCGTTAAGCAACACTGCGTCGAGTCTGCGTTTGGATGGGTGATCTTCATGGGTAAGCTAAGCAGGACTGTTTTATGATGGTGACCTTAATGGTCTTAAGTTAAGCAGCACCGCGCTGCGTCTGGTTTCGGTTGGGTGTCCTCTCTTAGACTGATATAGTTAAGTAGCACTGAACTTTAACTGTTTTTTTATGGGTCGCTTTAATGAACGTAGTTAAGCAACACTGCGCTGCGTCTGCTGGATGGACGTTATGGACTGAAGTTAAGCAGAACTGCGCCAGTGCACAAGTAACCACTTTGTCCAGTGTATGAAAAACTTTTTTACAGACAAAGATATTAATGTAATTTATAGATATTAATATAGGCTGTATACGTCATTGAGCATAGCTACAGGAACGCACTGATATCACTTTATCTCCCTTCTAGGCTTTGCAGCTTAATCATGACGTGTCATTTACTTAGTACCGTTTATTTTGTGTAGCGTATGTTTACGTTAAACGATGTAACCATACCCAATCAATTATGAAGAGCTAGTGGAGTTATATATATCATTGCCCGTAATTGTTGCTTGGTAGCCTAGATAATAATACCATTGCTGTGGTTTTACCTCTCCGTTGCAGAAGCAGAAGAGGGTTGCGACAGCCAACCCCTGAAAGAAGGCGACAAAATAACACATTAAATCACAGAACAAAACTCTTGTAAAAACACGGTGGGAGCAAAAGTCCCCTATCCCACCCGAAAAGGCAGGGGGAATGTGCTAACCCGATCATATCCTTGTTTGGTTGCATATTTTGCCAGATTCGTCTCCCTTCCATCCATCGCATGTTTGTTCCAGAAATACCAAAAACTGGAATCATGCTATGTACTCATCAAAATCTAGACATGAGTACAGAATATTACATTTAGTTGTATCCTATCAAAATATGACCATTTGGTATCTAGAATCGGTCAAAAACATTTCAATTTCTAAATGAAACGACGAAACGAAATCTACAAATAGTCCAAAACTTTACAGGTTTACACGTTTTTTCAAAACCAATCTTCCAGAGTGTAGCGATAAAGCAATGACACAAAGTATTTCTGGGCCCCAGGGCGAGATTTGTCCATGGCTCTTGCCCCTCCCCAACCCTACCCCTTCTTTCCCACGGGATAACAAGAGGGTATATATTCGAGAGCGTGATGAAACTTTCAAAATTGAGGGTTGATGACCACCTACTGCCAGATCCTCATGGGACCCCGGGGGTGCGTTGTTATTACTGTGGTAAAAACCTCTATAAATATTTGTATGTGCCGTCTGTAATGTGCTGTTCATCTTTTCACACCGAAGCTTAGGATAAAACTCTGTACCTTGTCTGTACGTTATGGATATGGTCTTATGTGCAAAGAAACCCTGGGCTTCTGTTCATGTCACCCATCAAATTAAAATAACAACGACAACTGATTTGAAATTGAAGTAAAGATGTCTTCGTGATCGTTGTTAATATACACCGCCTTATGGCACGCACTCATAGCGAGTAACAAATCTGCAATAACTTAAGCATAGACAAAATGACAAATCTGCAATAACGAATCATTGACAAATGATAAATCTGCAATAACAAGCATAGACAAAATGTTAAATCTGCAATAACTAATCGTAGACAAAATGAAGAATACCTATGCAATAACTAAGCACAGACAAAATTACATAAGTTAGCATTCTTGGCTGTGGGTGGCTGCATTTGGCCAAACCCCTCGTGGCTGGAGCCCTATGGGACTAGTCATTGATCGCCTACAAAATCTACGTCACAACGTACTTTTTTAGCCATTCGAAATAATGGCCATTATTAGGAATCTTTAAAACTCTGTAGCGCCTTATGAGAAAAAGTTCCGTATCAAATGTCTTCTTTACTTCGGATGACCCTTGCCCATTATTTTCGGTTGGCTACTGACAATTTTCCAGCCAAACTCAGTCAAAAATGCAACCCCAATTCGCATGTCCCATACTAAAGTTATTGCAGATTTGTTTCTCGCGCCTTGGTAGTATATCTATACGTGCAACTGGTCGTTGTCAGTGGCGTGTAGCACTTTTGCAACTGTCGCTCTAGCTCCAGTGGCGCAGAGATTTTTCCAGTTAAGGGGCCTACTTATTCATTAGCTCGAGGGCCGTGAAAGGGTAAATCGGAGAGTGAATCTCCTGTCTACGATCATTGAAATGACGTGCAAATCAATCGCAGGACTGACAAAATATCTGCAACACCTAAACTCCATTTCCTGTCAAGAAGGAGAGTGGATTTGCATCTTCCTCGAGGACCCACTGCTGCTGGACACAAGCTAAGAGTTTTAAAACTGCCCATAAACTATAAAGCCTTATTTACGGCTACATTTACGGCTTATTTACGGTACATGGCTTGTACGTTTTGAAACTCTAAGCTCGTGTCCAGTAGCAGTGGGACTGCGAGGAAGATGCAAATCTGGAGACCGATCATGTAACTTCGTGATTTCAAAACGATTCGTTTTCAATATCACTGCCTATGGTTTAACACGGGCAGTGATTTGAAATCGAATGATTTCGAGACAAATCGAATGAAAAAAAGGTTACATGATCGCTACCCAGCTCTCCTTCTTAGGGTGATATGCAGTATAGCTAGGCGGGACTCGTCGTATTGTTACCTGGAAGGAGGCCGTGATAGCAGAGGTGACCTCGTAGACCTGTTCCCAGGGGTGGTCCTTGGGGGGTCGGAAGGGGGTGAGGAGGTAGTGCAGGCCGAGCAGAGGGACCAGGAGCAACGTCGCCCGGAAAGCCTGGAAGGACGCAAGAAGTGATATTGTAAGTGACGGACAAAAAGAAGCGACGAGTTACACTAGAATTAATTTGAGTTTGCCACTTTTTGGGGATCTCATATCATAGAGTACCATACCATAGAATCAAATGATTAAGTTTTTATCATTACCATTAAAAACTTTATTTATCATTACAATTATTGACCAATTTACAAATTGTAAAAGAGTCTAATGATACTTTATTTCAAAGTTCTCTAGACTGTGGTAATCTTAGGCTAACACGACTGTACAGGTAATAAAAACTTGACGAACATAGGATCCGAAGTAATAGTGATATATAGTTTAAAGGACATATCTCATCTCCTGACAAGCTGTGCTCAGGTTAAAGATTTTTACTTTTTATACCCCATGGCAGAGGCAATTTTTTTTAAATTTTTGAGGCCGCAAACAGCCTTTTTATGGAGCCCTCTATGACGTCATCGTGGGCGCTGAGAATAGTTTTTTGGTCGTAATTACCTTCCCGAAGCACCGATTCGCTTCAAACTTTCGGTATTGACTTTTCACAGCGATCACACTTTTGTGAGCGCTGTGATGTATCGATTCAAAACGATATTACAATTTTGAAAATTTATTTAAACTGATCAGTCTTAAATAGTTTGTTAAACTAACAGAGCTTTAAAGGTTATTAATGTCAATAAGCTAAACAAAAATTTCTCCAAAACTTCGCTGTTATTCGTTTGGAAGGTTCCAATCATTCCCGAAAACACTAAGCTAAATTAAACAGCAAAATGTTGTGAACTTAATCAGAATTCTAAATAATTATATTACATTGACCAGGTAGCCGATTACAGCGCAGTTGTTCATCAAATCAGTTTTTATGTTTTACAAAATGACAAAATATTTATACTTATATATCTAAACCTTCGACCATAGCTAGCCGGGATACGCAACTAGCTCAACGCTGTATATTTCCCATGCAACGTTAAAGTATATGCCTTAGCAGCTGTGATCATCGGTCAGATCAACTCTATAACCATGATTATGTCGTGATGTATTGCTATTTAAAGATTAAATATTTACTAGTACTTTCTAAATAAGTAAATTGAATTTTAGAAGTAGCTAAATAACCCCCTTGTTTGTTTGTTTTAATGTTTATTCAGTTTTAAGATAACGGAAAAACGGCAACATACATGTTGAACGCAGTAAGAGCTGGCACGGCATACTAGTTGCCTATCCCGTACCGGAGCAGTGAGAGCTGGCAAGGCATACTAGTTGCCTATCCCGTACCGGAGCAGTGAGAGCTGGCACGGCATACTAGTTGCCTATCCCGTACCGGAGCAGTAAGAGCTGGCACGGCATACTAGTTGCCTATCCCGTACCGGAGCAGTAAGAGCTGGCACGGCATACTAGTTGCCTATCCCGTACCGGAGCAGTGAGAGCTGGCACGGCATACTAGTTGCCTATCCCATACCGGAGCAGTGAGAGCTGGCACGGCATACTAGTTGCCTATCCCGTACCGGAGCAGTAAGAGCTGGCACGGCATACTAGTTGCCTATCCCGTACCGGAGCAGTAAGAGCTGGCACGGCATACTAGTTGCCTATCCCGTACCGGAGCAGTGAGAGCTGGCACGGCATACTAGTTGCCTATCCCGTACCGGAGCAGTAAGAGCTGGCACGGCATACTAGTTGCCTATCCCGTACCGGAGCAGTAAGAGCTGGCACGGCATACTAGTTGCCTATCCCGTACCGGAGCAGTGAGAGCTGGCACGGCATACTAGTTGCCTATCCCGTACCGAAGCAGTGAGAGCTGGCACAGCATACTAGTTGCCTATCCCGTACCGAAGCAGTGAGAGCTGGCACGGCATACTAGTTGCCTATCCCGTACCGAAGCAGTGAAAGCTGGCACGGCATACTAGTTGCCTATCCCGTACCGAAGCAGTGAGAGCTGGCACGGCACACTAGTTGCCTATCCCGTACCGAAGCAGTGAGAGCTGGCACAGCATACTAGTTGCCTATCCCGTACCGAAGCAGTGAGAGCTGGCACGGCATACTAGTTGCCTATCCCGTACCGAAGCAGTGAAAGCTGGCACGGCACACTAGTTGCCTATCCCGTACCGAAGCAGTGAGAGCTGGCACGGCATGCTAGTTGCCTTTCCCGTACCGGAGCAGTGAGAGCTGGCACGGCATACTAGTTGCCTATCCCGTACCGAAGCAGTGAGAGCTGGCACGGCATACTAGTTGCCTATCCCGTACCGAAGCAGTGAAAGCTGGCACGGCACACTAGTTGCCTATCCCGTACCGAAGCAGTGAGAGCTGGCACGGCATGCTAGTTGCCTTTCCCGTACCGGAGCAGTGAGAGCTGGCACGGCATACTAGTTGCCAATCCCGTACCGGAGCAGTGAGAGCTGGCACGGCATACTAGTTGCCTATCCCGTACCGGAGCAGTGAGAGCTGGCACGGCATACTAGTTGCCTATCCCATACCGGAGCAGTGAGAGCTGGCACGGCACACTAGTTGCCTATCCCGTACCGGAGCAGTAAGAGCTGGCACGGCATACTAGTTGCCTATCCCGTACCGGAGCAGTGAGAGCTGGCACGGCATACTAGTTGCCTATCCCGTACCGGAGCAGTGAGAGCTGGCACGGCATACTAAATGCATATCCCGTACCGGAGCAGTGAGAGCTGGCACGGCATACTAGTTGCCTATCCCGTACCGGAGCAGTGAGAGCTGGCACGGCATACTAGTTGCCTATCCCGTACCGGAGCAGTGAGAGCTGGCACGGCATACTAAATGCATATCCCGTACCGGAGCAGTGAGAGCTGGCAAGGCATACTAGTTGCCTATCCTGTACCGGAGCAGTGAGAGCTGGCACGGCATACTAGTTGCCTATCCCGTACCGGAGCAGTGAGAGCTGGCACGGCATACTAAATGCATATCCCGTACCGGAGCAGTGAGAGCTGGCAAGGCATACTAGTTGCCTATCCTGTACCGGAGCAGTGAGAGCTGGCACGGCATACTAGTTGCCTATCCCGTACCGGGGCAGTAAGAGCTGGCACGGCATACTAGTTACCTATCCCGTACCGGAGCAGTGAGAGCTGGCACGGCATACTAGTTACCTATCCCGTACCGGAGCAGTGAGAGCTGGCACGGCATACTAGTTACCTATCCCGTACCGGAGCAGTGAGAGCTGGCACGGCATACTAGTTGCCTATCCCGTACCGGAGCAGTGAGAGCGGGCACGGCATACTAGTTGCCTATCCCGTACCGGAGCAGTGAGAGCTGGCACGGCATACTAGTTGCCTATCCCGTACCGAAGCAGTGAGAGCTGGCACAGCATACTAGTTGCATATCCCGTACCGGAGCAGTGAGAGCTGGCACGGCATACTAGTTGCCTATCCCGTACCGGAGCAGTGAGAGCTGGCACGGCATACTAGTTGCCTATCCCGTACCGGAGCAGTGAGAGCTGGCACGGCATACTAGTTGCCTATCCCGTACCGGAGCAGTAAGAGCTGGCACGGCATACTAGTTGCCTATCCCGTACCGGAGCAGTGAGAGCTGGCACGGCATACTAGTTGCCTATCCCGTACCGGAGCAGTGAGAGCTGGCACGGCATACAAGTTGCCTATATCGTACCGGAGCAGTGAGAGCTGGCACGGCATACTAGTTGCCTATCCCGTACCGGAGCAGTGAGAGCTGGCACGGCATACTAGTTGCCTATCCCGTACCGGAGCAGTGAGAGCTGGCACGGCATACTAGTTGCCTATCCCGTACCGGAGCAGTGATAGAAGTCTAAACCATGTCGGAACAGCAAGTCGTTAAACACCACAAGAGCTCCATGTACCTGTAGTAGCGCTCCCGAAGGCCTGGCCGATCCTACGACCCTCGGTCCAGCTCGTAGCTTGATCAGGATCACGCGGATGATGTTGCAGAGGAAGATGAGATTAAGGACCACCGACGCGCACACCGGCACCACGAGCACAGTGTTCCAATGGCTCTCGTTCATCCAGCATCTGCGATCACAAAGGACATTCCATTACATTATTTTCTAACACTCATACCGGCGTGTCCGATCTTTATCACTATTTTTGAAAGTAAACTATTTTAAACGGGGATTTGAATGATAAATTAAGTCTCACTGATTTCCCGACGAATCGTAGCTAAAACCAGTTGCTTGTTTAAGGGATGATGGCTCGACTATCAAATCAGTTTGACAATCAATTAGACTTTGATTAAAACATTTAAAACCCAGCTTGAAAGAGTTGTTTTCAAAACAAATGCCAATCCAATTGATATGGTTATTCTTGATTTGATAACGTTTATTGTTTGTTGATAATATCATTTATTGCGTTTTCTAATTTTATTATCATCTACCTAGCATTGGATTCAGATATAAGAGCTTTACCATATTATACAACCGCCATGTAGCATTGTGTGTTGGATATTCATGTACTTTATCAGCCCCACATCCAATATGACGGCCAGATTTATAACAGCCAAGTTGACAACCAGCGGCCATCTTGAAAAGGTCTCATTGACAAAATGCTTCACTCAGCTATGCAAATTTCCACGGAACTGCACCTCAGATGAATATAAACAGATGATCCATAAATATGATAATTTTGTCTCGCGAAGTTTTCGTGGAAGTTGTAGCCCCTCTGTTGATTTCTGGCTTCTGCAGCTAAGGAGACTTATGCGACTAAGGAGATAAGGATAAAGGAATTCATTTTTGGGATTTTGAGCTTACCTCTTTTATCATTGATTATAAGTTAGTTAGGCGTTTCGTCAATCAAGTTAACCTCGCATTAGCAAAACTGAAGATGAAGCCAAGGTTGGTGCAAACGGTGGTAAGATGCACATAAATTTCAATCTAAGCAGAAATATGGTATGTAATAAAAGATAATGTGGATTAAGAAAGGATTACGTCATCGCATCGTCGAAAGTAATGGGGGTTCTAAGGCAGTATCCTCCCACCCCCTCAGCCATATATGGCTGAATATGGATTAAAACCCTGATATTGATTTTTTTACACTAATTCCTGAAGGCAGGTGACATGAGTGACGGAATGAGGATATAATAAAATTATATAGACCAGTATAAGCAAATGTGCTCACGAAAGACATGGGATTGGAGTTATTTTCAGCAAATAATTTAATTCATTTCGGTTATACCAAACAGATTCGGACATTGAAAGAGATATTTATCGGGATTTTTAAAAGAAAAAGTGTAAAAAATCTCAAATCTCGCGGCTTTTGATAAATGAAGAGATTTAAGATCCCTACAAGGTCAAATGTAACTGGAATAAAGAGAAGTTGAAGCAAAAAAAAAAATAATAAAATTAAAGTTAAATCGTACTATTCGCTTATTCATGTTAGATTATCCCTGTGGGGTAGACATAAAAAGGTAGAAAACGCTCAACCCCATTCAGAAATCCGCACTGTTTGCAAATCATTAATCTGCACAAATCTACCAAACGGAACATGCAAATCCTTTGAACTCTTTCAGTCCCACGCTGAACAAACTGAACTATGAAGTAATTTAGTCCCACGTATACAGTCAAAAGCTGTCTGACAATGCAAACCCCATTCATCACTCAAAAAACGACATTTCGCTCCGACAATAGATTTCCTCTTCTGCCATTTTCATTTCGAGTTCATTGTGACACAGTAATGATTTCAGTTGCGTTCCCTCGTGGTGGTTGGTTAGTGGGGGGAGAGGGGGGGGGGGGTGATGCATTCAACAAGTTAATCTGTATAGTTCTTAGCGCACGCTCCTGGTTTTAGTACGTGAGCAGAGTATTTTAAATGAAAATGTGCAGGTTTTGAATAAAGTATGTTCCACCAGAGCGATTACTAGTTTAACCCAGCAATTGCCTCTTAAATAATATAGTTTTCCAAAGTTACGGACAAGTTATAAAAATAAAAATATTACACACTCATGGTTCTTGCTTTATTGGAAAGCCTTGATATTATCTAGGACCTAAGCTCTTTTGTTGGGGCTGTTACTAATAGTATACTTGAAACAAAATATTTTGTAGATATTCGTATAGGCCAGGGGTATCATTCCACCTTATTTGAGGGTGCACAGAAGTAACAAACCAGGCCAATTGAGGGATTTAGGTCAGCGGCGGAAGAATTCCTCGGACTCTTAATTGATTTTTTTATCCAATTAAACAGGCATCAAGCAATCAGTGTTACCCAGTGGCGTAGCTATACCTCTGGTGCAGCGGCGTGCGGTCGCACCAGGGCCCAGCTGAGCTTTTTCCAGGCATGGTAGGACCACAAGCATTGACTAGAGGGCCGTGAAAGGGTGAATGGGAGAGTGAATCTCCTGTCCACGATCATAGACGTCTAATGCATATCAATCACCGAATTTGGACATAATATTAATAATTGACTATACAGGTCCCAGAAAACGAATAATTTTCGCCTGCGGCGCCAAAGAAATGCCATCATATCATGTTGAAATCCACCGATTTCAGCGCTTTTTTGCCAAAATTCCACAAATACTAACCCAAACCCTAACAAACCCACAAACCCTACAAACCCTGACAAAACCTAACTTCTTCCGTATAGCCAACGAGGAAAATGTACTGCCCGCGTTTACATTTACCAGTGTTTAAATTTGGACTGGATACTTTGGATAATTTTGGATTAAATACTGATGTATTGAGTGCTGTTACGACCACGGTTACACTTGTTCCTAATACTTACTGATCGTTAAATTCAGTCAATTATCGGAAAATCCTTGTTAGGTAGGGAACACCTCATTTATAGGCTAGAATATGTATATAACGAATTAATTTGCTCCATTACATTGTGTGGTGGAAAAAGAACAAAATTTGGTATCTTTCTTAAAGCCAATTATTCGATTACCGGTGGCTGGGGGGGGGGGGGGGGGGAGGGGGCCAGAATAAAAATCTTGCACCAGGGCCCTGAAACACCGAGGGTTCTACGATGTAAATGCCGTGCAAGCATGGCTGTTATGGGGAAAGTGTTGGGTGAAATAACGAAAAACACCTTTGAAGTAATACCTCACCTTTTTGGTGGTAATATTTCACTTCCACAATAAACGCGGAAGAAAAAGAATACATCTCTGAGATTATCAATTGTCAGTCTATATGCATTGGCGAAAACTATGCTTGCTTAATTTTTATTATAAAACCTAGTCTAGCCGTCAGGGGATTGGCAACTCTTTATGCTTTGGGTAGGTCATTGTTCCGGTAGTCTGTGACATTGACATGTTTTTTTATCTCTATGTGGATTATTTGAAACTGCACAAAATACAAATTAGCGTTCCACAAGCACCATAGTTTAGTAGTGTACCCACTGGTATGTATTGGTAAATACATATCAGGATATCACAGATATATAAGGTTACCCAGACAAAGGGTTTCCATACCTAGCTATGGCTACGGGGAAAATTTCATGATAGTAATTTCGCTGGCAATCGCTGGGGAGCGTTGGCAACCTGTTTTAACATCATCTACCAGGCCATGGCACAAGGTCACTATAATCAAGGGACTGTTCCACAGGTGGTTACAGTTACATTGGTTACAGGTGATGCAACAACAAATAGTGGCTCCATCCCTTGACTGCCGGAGAAACTATTATTGCGGGCGGAGGGCTTTCGCGTAGCTGCTTTAGTATGCGCGGAGTTAACAATCTGCGTAACCTTATATCTATGAGGATATAAGAGGTGACAATGTTTGGTCCAAAATATGCAGTACAACTTTTATTGAAGAAAATGCCATGGTAACTCATGCGTAAACAAATATGTCTGCACCTCTTCGTGAGGCTTCATGTTTCTTTATGTTTCTTCATGTTTTACTGCAATATAGGTCAAAGTTCCTTTTATTCCACTGTTGTATAATTCGTGTTAAAAGCGTGTAACGTAGCAAATTCAACATGGCGTTAAACGAAATGATGAATTCCTCCAAAGTTCCCGGTGCAGTAATTAAAAGAAGGATAAGAAATTTGGTCGGGGCCCGAGCGTTCGAGCGAGCAAGAATTGAACGCTGTGTTCAAGCGCCAGCCAGCATTATTCCGTGACAGGTGGGTGAAATTATTTTAATTAATGTTTGCAAATGAGCCAACTTTGCACACAATGTGTTAAGCCAAAAGGAGCAAAGTATACAAATGTGGGTGGGAGCAGGGAAAAGGGCGGCGTGTGGCCTTAAGAATAAAACGAGTTCGTTTCAACAGAACACCATAAAGACCATAAAATATATTTAGATTAGAACACTTTTCATTTACACTGTACATGCAATAACATTTACCTACATGATAGAAAAAGTTAAAGATAGTATAGGAACTCACGAAGGTCAACATTATAATTTTTGGAGGTAACCTGTTAATCAATTAAAATATAATAGTATACTTCATTGCACATAGTAAACCATTGTTTCACACACTAAACAACTGTTTTATTGGAATAGACAAAAATGTTCAATGTGAAACTATCCCCTCCCCTGTCTAGGGGACAGTTTCACAGAGAGGGGGAAAATGGTGACCCAAAAAGTGACCCAAAAAATTCACGAAAAAAAGGATGTGGTTTCGACTTACTCAGCTGCATTTCGTGAAAGAGGGGCTTTCTTGTCAACATACGGTTGAAGAAGAAACTTGCAAAATCTTAACACTGTGTTTCCACCTATATTAAAAAAATAAAAAAAATATGTATATATATATATATATTTATTTATTTATTTATATCCCCCAAAAAAAATCCGTTCTTTATACATAACTACATATCAATGAACACGTATGAGAATAGATACGATGACAAACTCTTGACATAGTCTTGGAGAAAACGCAGAAAAGATGTTCAAGAGAAGAACTTACAAGAATTTAGGAAATAATTCGTGTCATTTTCAGCATTGCCCGAATACCGTGATATTGAAAAACTTCTCTTGTGCTAAAATATGCGCCAAATTAGTTTTCAACAGGTTTGACACTCATGTTAAATTGCATTAGCACGATCATGTAGGTGACAATAGTAGCACAGGTCTGCAAAAAAGAATAAACAATCCATAATTGATTGCTAAACTTAACACATAGATTCAATAATAGGTAAGGTGTATTCCGTACTAGTCATAATTGAGGTAATAATGATTCAGGTACGGGGATATTTTTGATCGAATCGAATATGATCTCACTTCACCTAATGTTCAGTGTTATAATTATCAGGTCGCCAACGAAATGAATTGTGTGCCAGACCAAAAAAACAGCGAAGTAGTTTTGTGTTTATCTCTTAAATCAAATGACTGAGTTCCGATCTTACAGAATACGTACAGAATGAAACAGAGAGCGATTCACTTCAAAATATCCACCCAAAGAAATCGAGATCGGTTCCATTGTGGCATTTAGAAACGAGTTGAGCTGAAAATATACGATTAATATGGTAGAAAATTCGTTTACTCGTTACTGTGATCATGGAAAGGTATTTCGAAAGGTATTGTTATGTTGTTGTTATATCGTACCTCCTCTTTCACTGGGGTGGTAAAATGATATAGCGACATCAACTTAAGTTTTTTTTGAATTCCATGTTTTACCTGTGAAAAATAATACAATTTATAAGCAAATATCAAGGATCATAGTATGGTTCTGAATCAAAATTCTTTTATGTATTCCCATGTATTTTAAGGTTATTTGCGAATCGATAAATATAAAAGATAGACGAGGATATACGGCCTTGAAAACTGTCCTCAAAAACTTTAATTTTCAAATTATGGACTTGAGAGTGGGTTGAATTCCAACTTTTTTAGTTGTTCATTTGAACATCGGATGAAAATATCTTGGACGTTTACTTACACAGTCAAGACATGAATAACTTAACTCCAATTTACGTTAAGAAGGAGAGTAGATGTGCATCTTATTTGTAGACCCACTGCTGCTAGACATATTGAGATAAGAATTTAAAAAACTGACCATAGAGCATTTTTCGGCTTAATTCATGGCTTGTAAGTTTTAGTACTCTTAGCCTGTGTCCAGCAGCAGTAGGCCCTCTTGGAAGATGCAATTCCACGTGAAATGTAGTATAGTGAGATTCCAAATTCTAGGCTTAATGGTGTATGTATACAGCGTTACTTCATAAAAAAATTGCAAAACATTGTTTAAAAACTTACACGGATCGGTGTCCAATGCGCTGAGTTACATAAGAAAAAGTACGATACAAAAGCGGCCATGAACCAAAGAAAAAACATGATCATCTGCATTATCTCCCCGCTAGCTAGGCTGCTAAGGAACCCGTAGAGAGTCGACGTAACGCACCAAACCACCACCAGAGTGAACATCATGTAAATCTTGTGCGAGGATGATCCAAATTCTCTCACCAGGTCAGCCAGAACTAGCCACAGGTGCTTGTACTCGTTTACCAATTGCGGGCTAGGGCTGTCCACTAATATACTCTATAGAGAATAAACAAGAAAAAACTTCAGTTTCCCAGCACACATTAGAGCTCTTGCCTTAAAAATTAATTTCGTGGTCCCTTTTCTATATCCATTCAATGTGCGCATTTGTGCCCTTTATCGGCGGTAACTATGAATTCGAATTGAGGTTATAACCTCAACGATCGAGTAGTTTCAGGGATCGGCTAGACGGTGAAAGTGGCGCATTATGGGACTGTTTTTGAGATCGCGGCTAAGCCGTGAAAATGCGTCATTAGGAGCCGTTATGGAGGTTGGTAGTTGACCTCAGAGGTTGATCTGCTCCTCGCCAGGTGCACCCCCACTACCCAGCCACTACCCCCAGCATGGATCCATTATAAAGATGGCCGAATCTAATTCGAAGCTCGTCAGTGTGTGACAAACTCTTTCTAGTTTATATGAAGATAATAATGAGTGAAAGAAAAGAGCAATTTTAATCAGAAGGCTTCACTGCTGTTATAAATATTCCAACATCCATCTAGTCAAGTAAGTGTATACTGTGTGCTCAGGGAGGTTATGTGGTTACTGCACTAATGCATTCCAACTCAAATCCGGGGCTTGAAATTGACAGAAATTTAGAGACTAATTTTTTTTTAAAGTACAAACACTTGCTAAGTAGTAAACGCTTAATTCTTGCAGGATAAAAATCCCGCAATCGACCACGATGACGAGATCCAGCACCGAATGACATTAACCAGCTATTGCAACATCAACAAGTGAAACATGCAAAGCAAATTCCTATGAACTATGAAGTGTGATGTGTGAAATGGAGCGCGATCGAAATATAACTTTAGTGGCGTTTTTATATTTGAATATTGGTTTTTACTTTTAAGTGCATTAAATAAATCAACAGATTTTATATTGAACAATACTATGTAGCTGCTCATTTGACCGCGCTCACACGCCGCACGGAATGATGGGAAGGAACGCGATGTGTCGATGTAATTTGTCAATTATGATTGTGTTTGGGATTTGGAAACCAAAGAACCAAAGATTTTGAACTTAATGTAAATTTCAATCAATCATATTTTTTACACCCTGGTCAAATACTAGGTATTTATTTGCCCCCAGAGTCAAGACGATATCTAAAACACCTCTAGACTGCCTCCATAACACAGGTATTTTTTCACCTTTCTGCCTCCATTAACACCTCCATAAAGCAAGAGGTCTAGGATATCACGCATTTTTACGAAGATAGTCCCCGATTTTCGTGACCGATTCCGCATTGAGGGGGAGCGATCTTTTTAGGCAATAGGCAGTGGCAGGAGTACCTATGGATGTGATTACGATGTTTTTGTGTTGTTTGGGTTATGTTCAATCGGAAAACCATTCGCTTAGAAACATTTTATATTTAAGAAGGTCTGGAAAATTGATCCAAGGAGTGTTTCTTTGAAGTGACCTTATCGAAAGATTTTCCAACCTATGTAGTTAGAAACAGTGACACGTTTCTGAGACACGAAATTGGCTTATTCATTGACCCAAGTAGCACAAAAACGTTCAGCGAACGTTATTCGAACGTTCGGTGGACGTCGAAAAGCTAACGGGAGATAACTTGCGTTCAAAGTTCACATTCTCCAAACTTTCGATTAGGTTAATCTAACCGAAAGTTGAACGCAAGTTATCCCCCGTTAGCTTTTCGACGTCCACCGAACGTTCGTGATAATAGGTTTTGTGCTACTTGGGGAAAGTAATGTGTTATACATGTTAGTACACTTGCTTTATTAATTTAGCGAAAGAAACGACATATCCACGCATGCAAAAAACAAAGGAACACTCGAAAATTCCAGAAAGAAACGAGAATCTTAATTCTCAACCAGGGGAACGATAGACAAAGTACGAAGTATTAGCCTAAGCCAGTCGATCAGTCTATACTTTTAAGAATGACGCTTTGTACAAACATTTCTTAGTTATAAAACCAAAACAAAACAAAAAAAGAATTTCACATTCACTTATACACGATCTATTTTTTCCCTGGTAGGCATTAAAAAAATCTCACCTGAAAACTTTCATAAATTCCATTCCCAGCAATTTCCAGTGCCTTGATGTTGTAAAACCATATTATTTGCATGGGAAATACGCAAAATATGCAGCAGAAATAGTATGTAATGGACTGAAATGCGTCCAGGTACGGTGGTGTATATTCCCACCAAATTACAGGCTCTATGCAGAATAGAGCGTTGGGCAGATTCGTTAGATCGCAAGTCGTTTGAAAGTTCAGCTTAACGGCTGTGCCAGTAACTTGAAGAAACCGCTTCTGAAATAATTTTTAAAACGTTTTTTTCTTCTTATTAAACGCAGATATTTTGACGTAGCGAGACAATATTGAGAAGGGTTATGCTATTTGTTCAAGGAGATACTGCCAGTAAGCAATGGATTAAGAGGTGGCGAAGCTGAAGAAAAGTGCATTTGGACCGGGATGCGTTTAATGACTGTAATATGTGAGCGCGCTCCGGCTCAAATGACTTTCGAAGCGCAATCCTTACCTTTTTGGGCAATTTTTTCCGGAGCTTTCCTTAAAAAAATGACTAAAGGTACAGACATCGACAACGTATTACTGTTAAGTGTCCAGAGGCAAGAAAAAAAACTTAACGGACAGTAGAAACATAAAGAAATTTAAATTTTTTTAGTAAAAAATTTAATTCATAGTAAAATACGGTGAAAATAAGATGTTTTAAGATGTTCAATCAACTATTGAAAAAACAAAACTAACGGACCGTCTGGGAACCGAACGCCAGACCCCCGGCTTGACGTAACGCTCCACCAGTATCGCAATCAAGCAACGGTGTTACGAGGATGTTACGAGTATGCTACGAGTTTCCTACCCCGAGTGATCACACATAGGTCACGAACCCGGGACCTAATTAAATTTCGTAGACTGGTGTCTAGCTGTCCAATTATTGGCAATAGTTAAAAAAACAACTAATTTAAAACTGGATTTTGAATGCGAAATAAAAGTCTCACTTTTTCCTTTACGTTTCGTTACATATGCTACAGTTTCTCCCTTAATTATGATAGCTTGACTTACAGTAGACCAACAGAAAAAAAGTGCTACTTTTATGAAGCATTCTAAACCCATTTTGAAATGGTTTTTTTCAAGTCCTCCTGATTGCCGGTCAAGAACTCATTATACTTTATCAAAGCTCTACCATCTGAGCTACGCATTCTCCAGCTTCGCTGGGTGGGATAACGGGACCAAATCAGTACACTAGATATAAAGTTTTTTGTGAGAGGGTTACGGTTCAGCTCATCAAAGTTGTACATACTTGAAACGCAATCCAGTGGTTGTAATATTGGGCCATGTGCTTGCCATCTTGCCAGTAGGTGAGAGGCGTGCAGATGTATGGGATCAGCATGAAAGCGAACATCTGCACGAGTAGGATTTCTTCGAAGCCCAAAGTGCGGGCAAAAATTATGGAAACAAAGTCCCATGAAGTTTTCAGTGCCAAAGCCACAAAGAAAATGTATGCCATTAAGGCGTAAATCATTTCTGGTGATAACCACTGAAATTTCACTTCTGTAATTAACCAAATATCAATATTTGTCACATGAAGCATTATTATATTATCATTTGTTTAGCAATAATTATGTGGGGAATGAAGACCTTGTCATACACTTTTATGCTTCTGGAGGGTGCTGAAAATTTTCCGAAGTGAGCTGCAGCTTTAATCACTGAACATGTCTAGAGATAGCATGTTGACTTGACTGCTTAGAACAGTATGCATACGAAAATATGCATACGCATAAAGAAGGAGGTTCCAACTTTAAAATTTAAGGATAGACAGCACTGAGATTCAAAAATCGCCTGTCTAAACCGCAAAATTCACTCTTAAATCCCTTTTCATTTATCGCTAAGTCCAAAAGGCCCAAAGCCGAAAGGCATTAATCTTATATTACAAGATCGTGATACGGTTTTTAAAATACTGTTTCAAAATCTTATAACCTCAATTTTTCATTTACCTGTGGGAGTAAATTTGAGCGGATAGAGCCCCAAAAGGCTCCCCCTTCTAAAAGCTGCACGCAAATGATCGTGCAGTTGCAGCATTTGGGCGCTTTCATGTTTTTTGAGACCACAACTCAAAATGAAATACGCAAAGCGTTTGAACCGATTGCAAAATCCTCCGCGGATTTCTTGAACATTTTCGTTACAACGATTTTTAAGCATCGATTCTTCATTACGTAGTCGAATTGCCTCAATTTCCAAAAATATGTTTGATTTTTGCAGTTGTAAAGTCGATTTAGCCATTATAGATTGAGCTTCTTATCTATCGGCCTTCACCTAAGCGTAGAAAGGTATCTTATGTTTTCGAGTTCTTCAAAATTGAAGATTTGTTAATAAATATTAGTCATTTATAATATATGACTTTTTTTCTGATTATATTATTGTATTTTGATTGATTTTCAAACAAAGTGAACTATTATACAAATAGGTTTTACTCACAAAATAAACTCATCGATATCACAACATCAAGTTCATAATATAGTTATTACACATTTTTGTTGTCCTAATAAAGTAAAAGCACTTTGAAAGGAAAAGTCATCCGATGATTAATAATTTAAATGAATACAATAACATCAATAGTCAGTATTATAAACATTCACCATGTAGAAGTTTATCTTGGCAATTTAGATCGATGCTGTGTCAAGGTCACACTCTCGAACTTCGAAACTGGTGATAAAATTAAATATTTTATTTAAATATCACCCGAGTCTTTATTGCCTCTTAGTTGTCGTCTTAATTGCCTTATTTATATTCATTTTGAATATAAATTTCGGTGCTTGGTCCAAAACTCATTTGGGACTGGAGAAGCACAATCAAATATTATGTAACAATAGCAGTTTCAGTCAGCAAATAACGGAACAACAACTTTTGTTCTCAACTTAGACCCCCTGCGTTTTTCAAGAAAATGCTCCATACCCTTCACTTTCAAAGCAGAAAAATGAGCAATATTCGACAATTGGAAAAGTTTGTAAAAGTACGGAAATTTATTTAAAAGTGCGTATTTTTTCGAAATTTTCCCAATTTCGATTGTTGCCTTTAGAAACCATTGAAACCAAATCGAAACATCACACCAGATTTGTTGACTTGAAGTTGACTTCAAGATTTGCAGATATTAGAGTTTTTGAAAGTAAATCCACGTCAGAAATATTACATTAATTACAATTAACATTTTCAAGTGATTAGAATTTTTCAGAAGACAATGGTCTTGCTTGGTGGTTCATAGTTTTCATCGGCCTTCTGTCTCTACATTTTTATCCGCTATATGTATCAACCGCTACGCTCATCTTCAACGCAACACAAATTGCGATCGCGAAGCCCTAGTATAGGAACACACAAAAGTCAATCTTATTATATTCATGAAGGTATTCTAGTATTCACTAAAAGAAAAATTCGCACATAATCGACGACTTCGTGTTTTCACACAATAGTAACTTGTTAACTTTCTCATTGAAACAGGCAAAATGTTTCAATGTGCAACTATACCCTTCCATGTCAAGGTGATAGTTTCACATATAGAGGGGAAATAAAGACCCAAAAAATGACCCAAAAAGTGTCACTAAAAAAGGATTACATCCGACACACTCAGCTGCATTTCGTGAAAGAGAGACTTTCTTGTCAACATATACGGTTGAAGAAGAAACCAACATTAGCGCAACGCAGTGTTTTCACCTATATTAAAAAAGAAAATGTTCGAAAATTAGAATTTGGTTCTTTATAAACTACATATCAATGAACACGTATGATACGATGACAAACTCTTGACATAGTCTTGGAGAAAACGCATAAAAGATGTTCAAGAGAAGAACTTACAAGAATTTAGGAAATAATTCGTGTCATTTTCAGCATTGCCCGAATACCGTGATATTGAAAAACTTCTCTTGTGCTAAAATATGCGCCAAATTAGTTTTCAACAGGTTTGACACTCATGTTAAATTGCATTAGCACGATCATGTAGGTGACAATAGTAGCACAGGTCTGCAAAAAAGAATAAACAATCCATAATTGATTGCTAAACTTAACACATAGATTCAATAATAGGTAAGGTGTATTCCGTACTAGTAATAATTGAGATAATAATGATTCAGTTACGGGGATTTTTTTGATCGAATCGAATAAGATCTCACTTCACCTTATGTTCAGTGTTATATTTATCAGGTTTCCAACGAAATTAAAATTGGGGGCCAGTCTAGAAAACAGCGAAGTAGTTTTGTGTGTATCTCTTAAATCTTCCGATCTTACAGAATACGTACAGAATGAAACAAAGAGCGATTCACTTCAAAATATCCACCCAAAGAAATCGAGATCGGTTCCATTGTGGCATTCAGAAACGAGTTGAGCTGCAAATATACGATAAATATAGTAGAAAATTTGTTTACTCGTAACTGTGATTATGGAAAGGTATTTAGTAAGTTATTGTTATATGGTACCTCCTCTTTCACTGGGGTGGGAAAATGATAGAGTGATATCAACTTCAGCTTCTTTTGAATTCCATGTTTTACCTGCGAAAAATAATAAAATAAAAAAGCGAATATCAAACAACATCATACTATTCTAAATAAAAAATGTTTATATCCTTATTATTTATATGTTAAATTATATGCCCATATATTTTTAGGTCATTTGCGAATCGATCAATATTAAAGAATATCGATGAAACGGCCTTGAAAACCGTCCTTGAAAAATTTAACTTTCAAATGATGGCCTTGAAAGTGGGTTGAATTCCAACCCTATTCGTTCATTTGTACTTCGGATGAAAATATCTTAGACTTTTACTTTCACAGTCAAAGCATGAATAACTAAACTCAAATTCACGTTCAGAAGGAGAGAAGATGTATATCTTCCTCGAGTACCCTCCGCTGCTGCTTGCACTCTTAGCTCGAGTCTGGCTGCTTTGGGTCCTCTTGCAAGATGCACATCCACCCTCCATTTTAACGTGAAATGTAGAACAGTGAGATTCCAAATTCTTTACAGAATGGTTGATATATAAGAAGTAACTTCATTAAAAAAGTGCAAAACATTGTTTAAAAACTTACACGGATTGGCGCCCAATGCGCTGAGTTACAGAAGGAATAGTACGGCACGTAAGCGACCATGGTCCAAAGAATAAACATCATCATCTGCGATATATCCCCTCTAATTAGGCTGCTGAGGAACCCGTACAGTGTCGAAGTAACGCACCAAACCACCACCAGAGTGAACATCATGTAAATCTTGTGCGTGGATGATCCAAATTCTCTAACCAGGTCAGCCAAATTGAGCCACAGGTGCTTGTACTCGTGTACTATCTGTGGGCTTGGGTTGTCCACTAGTACACCCTTGAGGAAAAACAAAAAACTACGTCAGGCTCCAGTTGATGTTTTGTCCGAAAACCACACGCTTTAATAATTATTGTATTTAAGAAAGTCTAGAAAATTTTACAAACGAGAATTTATTTTGGTGAAAATCTTTTTCGAATACGAACTTGGCTTATTTATTAAACATGTATTTTTAAAGTACTCTCATGTTTTATTAAGCGTACAGTACAAAATTCACGCAGTCACATGAAAGAAAAAATGTAAAAAATCCGAAAAAAGGAAAGGAGAATATAATATAGAGATTTAATATCAACAAGGGAAACATAATTTGCCCATAATATGTGTTCTCAATATTTGCAGTGCCTAACTTATCGATAAATTAAAATTATTGGAACACCTCAGAAAATAAATACTGATTGTAGCAACACTTAACAATGGGTTCAACCTAATGATCAATAAAAAAGAATTTACTTTTTACATTTTACAGTTTTACTAGGAGCTGAAACATACTTTTTTCAACCGGGCATCAGTAAATAAGAAAAGTCAGTAGTTTTGCACTTACACTTAATGCTAATAATAACAAAGAAGAAACTTACACATTCTACTTTTAGGCAAATCCCTTCACTGGCTCATTAAAGAAATCTCACCTGAAAACCATCTTCTATTCCTTTCGCAGCAATTTCCAGTGCCTTTAAGTTATAATACCAGATCATGTGCATCGGCAGAACGCAAAGCACGCAGCAGAAATAGTAAGTAACTGACTGAAAAGCGTCAAGATAAGGTGGTATATATGCCCACCAAATTTGAGCCGGTATTCCAATTAGAGCGCTGGGCAGGCTCATTAGATCGCAAGTCGTTTGAAAGTCCAGCTGAACAGATGTGCCAGTAACTTGAAGAAACCGTTTCTGAAAGTGTAATTTAAAAAAATCATTTTTTCTTAATTTACGCAGTTATTTTGAAAAAGCGTGACAACATTGAGTATAAGAGCATCACTGCTTGAAACAGATACTACCAATTTCAATATATTGATGGGTTGCAAAGCTGAAAAAGTGCATCTGAACCGGGATACGCACTAGGGACCTCCTGATTGCCAGGCAAGTACTCTACCATCTTAGCTATCCACGCAGGCATGCATTCTCCCCGCTTCGCTGGGTAGAACAATGGGATAATGACAAAAAAAGCAAAACACTACAAAGTCTTGCCCCTGAATGACCTCGAATAATTTTATTCACTTTGGCTGTGCATCGTATGTTGTGTGAAAGTTGTACATACTTGAAACGCAATCCAGTGGTTGTAATGTTGGGCCATGTGCTTGCCGTCTTGCCAGTAGGTGAGAGGCGTGCAGATGTATGGGATCAGCATGAAAGCGAATACCTGCATGAATATCATTTCTTCGAAGCTCAGAGATCGTGCAAAAATTATGGAAACAAAGTCCCACGAAGTTTTCAGTGCCATAGACACAAAGAAAATGTATGCCATTAAGGCGTAAAGCATTTCTGGTGATAACCACTGAAATTTCACTTCTGAAATTAACCAATTGATGCAAAATATGTTATTGTGCGAGTAAAAATTATGGAAACAAAGCCCCACGACGTCATCAGTGCCAAAGCCACAAAGAACATGTAAGGCGTACATTATTTCTTAGAATAACCACTGAAATTTCACTTCTGTAATTAACAAATACCAAACTTTGTTACTTTTAGCTTTTGTGTATAAGATTTGTTTTGCAAAAACTATATTTACCAACGTAGCGCTTGTCATGTCTGTTTTTGCTTACGGTGGGTGCTTGATAATTATCCAAGATAAGTAAAAATGCATATTTATTAACTGAACACAACAGTACATACAATATGTGAAATGATTACAGATATACAGATAAAAAACAATATGCACAAGCATAAAGAATGTGTTTACTTAGAAATGTAAGGTCAGGCAACATTAAGATGCAAAAATCGCCGGTATATGAACCTCTTACCACCATTTTTATGTAACGCAAATCACAAAAGGCGCAAAGTTTAAAGGCTGTATTATCAGGTTGGAAGCTAAAAGGCTTGAAGATCTTGCAAGATAGTGCTAATATTGAAAAAATACTGTTTCAAAATCTTATAACCTCAATTTTTCATTTACCTGTGGGAGTAAACTTGAGCGGATAGAGCCCCAAAAGGCTCCCCCTTCTAAAAGCTGCACGCAAATGATCGTGCAGTTGCAGCATTTGGGCGCTTTCATGTTTTTTGAGACCACAACTCAAAATGAAATACGCAATGCGTTTGAATCGATTGCAAAATCCACCGCGGATTTCTTGAACATTTTTGTTACGAAGATTTTTAAGTATCGATTCTTCATTACGTAGTCGCATTGCCTCAATTTCCAAAAATATGTTTGATTTTTGCAGTTGTAATGTCGATTTAGCCATTATGGATTGAGCTTCTTATCTATCGTCCTGAACCCAAGCTTAGACAGCTAGCTAATGTTTTCGAATTCTTCAAAAATGATCATCTGAATTTGTTAATTGTATTATAAATATTTATCATCTATCTAATACCTATATGATTTCTTTTTTTGTGTGGGCATTTGTGAGTCTTTTGATCTATTGTCAAACAAAATGATATTCTTAAGAACTAGTTGAGTTTGAAGCTGTTATGAAAATAATTTTTTGTTGATGAAGCCAACCCCAAAATAAACTTATCGTTCTCACAACATCACGGTCATAAAGAGATAACATATTTATGTTGTCCATATAAAGTAAAAGTACTTTGGAAGTTAAAGTAAATTGCTGATTAAAAATTGAAATGTATACATTAACTGCAAATAGTCATTATTATGCACATAAACTATGTAGGAGTTTATCTTCACCATTTATATCGATTCAATGTCAATGTAACGCATGGCTTGGAGCTGATGAAAAAATTCGTTCTTTCAGTTAAATAGCTCCCGAGTTTTTGATTCAGCTGGCCTTAATTGCCTTTTTGAATATCATTTTTAATAGAAATTTCGGTGCTTGGCCCGAAACTCATGTTGAACTGGAGTAGCACAATCAAATATGTAACAATAGACGCTGCAGTCTGCAAATAACGGAACAACATTTTAGGATTTCAATGAAGCAAAAGATGCGACGATTATGTTTGTAGAGCGGAGGGGTAGGTCAATAGTTGATTGTTCCTGTATTTGGGAAATCGTTAGAAAAGTAGCATTTTAAAACAAGACTTACAGACTGGAATAGAGACCTGTTCACGTTAATGTAACCTCCCAAACAAATCGACAATGGTTGACTTGTTGCGCTCAAAAATGAGCTGAGCTGAAAATTAGTTTTAATTTAGGGATTGAGAATGTTGTAAAGTAGTTAAACAGAAGCACTGAATTACTACGAATCTTTTGAAAGGTCATCAAAATAGTAGAAATTAAAATGAAGAAATAAAGTATGCAAAATATAGATTTTGTAAGTAGTTTAAGCATTTTTTACGTTCCTAGGTATTAAATCGAATTGCGAAAAATTCCCAGCATGCACACCTCTCTATTTTATCAACTTAACGTAGCTAGGAAAAAATAAAACAATTGAACACAGAACCTAAAGCTTAAGTTTAAGCTAACAGCAACTTAAGTTTTTGAAAAATTTACGAGACCTAAAATAGTTTGAGTAAATCACCAATACCTCTTCTTTGACTGAGTTGTTAAATTGAGAGAGCGCTAATGATTTCAGAATATTATGGATTCCACGTTTTGCCTAAAAAAGTACAAGATAAGATGACAAAAAATAACACATTTCAAATGATAGCCATTTTAGTTGACTACATATTTTCGGAAAACTTACTTTAATGGCTGCCCAGTGTGCCGAATCGCAGAAGAAAAAGTACGGTGCGTACGAGAACACGATCCACATGGTAAAAATGTAGATTTTTATCGTGTCTCCGGTAAAAAGACAAGTGAGGAACCCGTACAAAGATGACGTCACGCACCAGAGTTCGATCAAAATGAACATGATGTACACTCGGTGCATGAACGAGCCAAATTCACTAACTAAATCCGAGAGTGTGATCCATAGGTTTTTGTATTCGTTTACTTCTGTCGGTGTGATTCTGCTGCTCAATATGTTCTTAAACAAGACAATATGTTTTATTATGAAATGTGTTTAATTTTATTCCATTAAAAATTAATTGATCGCATCATGAAATTCCGTTCCAGATGCTTGCAAGGTACTTTACAAATTTTCAATGTGGAATGAAGTAGATACATATTTAGGCAAAGAAATTGGTTAGATAAATAAAACCACAGATACAACTTTAATTCATCGTCATTCCAATTCTGAATAATTTTGAAAGGAGTGCTCTATGAGAAATTTATCCATACATATATAACTTGATTTGTACAATGTGAAAATTGAATAAAAGGTCAGAAAGATATTCCACAAAAATACAGCACAAAGAATACTTGCAAGACGATATGATTTTTTTTCGTGCAGAACACAATATTTATTTGTTCTAGTTTGAACCGATATTTACCTGGAAACTCTCCGCGATGCTTTCACCTGCATTTGCAATAGCCTTGCTGTTAAAGTACCAGATTACCTGTAGAGGCATTATGTAAAGCATACAGCAAACGTAGTAGGTAAATGCTTGCACGACGGTCAAGTATGGAGGTATGTATACCCATACCAAAACCGGTAATATAGCTGAAAATACATTAATGACGCTCATCGTGTCCAAGTCCTTTTGAAACTTCAACGGAATTTTAGACCCAGTTATTTGTAAGTGCCGTTCCTGCGAGGAGAAAGGTGGACATTTTGTTACTTAACATTATTTGTATTGCTATTCTTAATGTATATGCGATACATATCATTTTTCATATACTCACACATTTTATAACGATAACACTGATTAAAAACTGAGTAATGTTGCTTATATCTGTCCAGATAACACAAGATTCTATGAAAATGCAGCTTTCCTCTTTCGGCGAATTAAACTAGACTTAAGAAATCATATTGGTGCAAAAAGTTCAGCTATACATGGCTAATTTAAATGTGAAAATTCTACACAAAATTGAGAAAACATTTCAATCAAATACCCTTTTCGTCACTGTGCACAAAAAAAGAAATCCACCCGCTTGATTGTTATTCTATCTCACCTGAAAATTGGTCCAGTGATTGAAATAGTTAGCTATATTCTTGCAGTCGAGCCAAAAAGTGATCGGTACCAGCACGAATGGCACTAACATCATTAAGTACATTTGTGTGAAGAGCATAGCTGAGAAGCTGCCATCGCTCTCTTTAAAGATTAGTTCACAGACAGTTTTGAAAACTAGCATCAAGCACAGAACGTACATTAAAACTGAGAAAAGCATCTCTGGTGACTTCCATCTGAAGACTAACTCTGAAAAAAATTAATTGTTTTTAGGGTTTGATCGCTAAGTTAGATGAGACATGTGTTCGGAAATGTAAAAAACGATCTAAAGATCTAAATAATTAGATCTAAATAATTAGATTAGATCTAAATAATGAGATACTTAATATTATAATAGATTATTATTCAGTTATTAGAACCAGATCATAAAATTAAATCTATGATCAAGATGTTTTGAATTTGTTTTAAATTTTACATAACTAATTGTGACTTATATTTTGTTATGAATCTTTACTCATGTGGTGCTTACTTTAAATTGCTTTTGATTAGACTTGATTTGGTTCAAGTTTAAGTTAAATATAACATTTTTCCATTCGTGCTATAGCCATTCCAACAATAATCCCGACACGTTAATTTAATACTTTCTACTAAATTGTTTATTTTTTATTTTTTTTATTTTTTTGCGCTTCAATACTAAATAGTTTAAATAATAATATAATGCGGAGAGAGTGTAAATTCCATACCTTTCCCTTCAACCCACAAAGGTAACACGCCGATAATTTTCCCCCGAACAATAGCGGCTCGTAGTTCTTGATGCAATAACACATTTTGACCTCCACCTCCACCTCCACCTTCTTTTGCACCACCGTGACCGAATCTCATTATAAAATCCATAAAATAGCCCAACCATTTTGAAAAACAACTGACTTTTTCAGGAACTTCAACAAACGCTTGATGCTTCTTCAGTAGTTCTTCATTGCGCAAACGAATTGTGGAAATTTCATAACTAATACTAGTCTTTTGGTCCTCAAACCTCACACTATTTAGTGCGTTGAAGATGGAATCTTTATTCATTCTCTTGACCGTTGTCCAGTTTTGAGATTAAATGTATAACAGGCCCATCAATTTTTTGTATCATATTCATAGGACATGGATTCTAAAGATTCTAAAAATTTTAATTACGCAATGAACTATGTATCACTTTACTATAGGTACGACGCAAAAATTAATTAAGTAGTATTTATTGATCAGATCTTATAACAACGATATCCAGTGTGTTCCAATAAACCGTTACTTATTTTCAAACCTTTTCTGTGAAAATACCAACCCAAATGTTCATTAGACAAAATTAATTTGAGCGTCAACGATCACCATTGATCTAAAACTTGTATTGTTCTGCCAAGTATTCTCCTTTGGTGATGACGTTCAGGCAGTCAACTTCTAATCAAATATTCTCATGGTCTTTTCAATTCAATTAGCATAGTAAACATTGGCTTTGCATGTTTTGGTATCAAATGGGAGAAAAATAAAGAATAAACTCTTCTGAAGTAATGATAATAAGTCGTGAATGAATAATGGAATAGTCGCTTTTCTACTTTTACTTCTATGAAAATATTTAAATACCTACTAAATAGTTTATTCATGTGCGAGACGAAACTAATTGATTAACAAATGGCAAATAAAATTTATACAAATAAAGGACTCAGACATCCTGGAAGATACCGTTGGCTTGTGTGTGTGTTTGTGTTGTTCTAATCATTGACATGTGATAGGTTATCATATAAAAAATTATAAATAATAAAAAATGTCAAAACTATAACAGTAATAATTACAATGATAACTCAATATACTTTTTAATTATTATATATTTTTATTTGCTTGTAGATATAAATGAAAGTGTCCTCATCACATTTATTGGCATTTTTAAAGGACATAAATGATAGCTAGATACTACAACATTGTCTTTGCAAAAAGGGGTTTTTCCTGTCAAAACTATTAATCTTAAGAAATGTAGTGTTTTTCTTCCACTTCAGATGCTTCACTGGTCACTAAACTCATGTTGAATTGCAACAATACGATCAAATACGTCACAATCATAGCAGCTGTCTGCAAAATAAGAGAGATTTTGAACAGTTACATTGTTTTTTTTACACATACTCATTTTTGTTTGTTTAAAAAAAACGTTATTTTCAGTTCCAAATCATCGTCTTCTACATTTTAGTCATGTCAATAATAGTTGAGAATGTTCCGAATGCTTTTTAGATAACATCACGTACTATGGATGGAGTTTTGAAGTTTTAACGATGGTCAAAAACTTCAAAGATTCCAGACCATCTGGCACTTCAAACATGTGCTGCATTTCCAGTAGGTACCTACTTTCTTGTGAATTTCGTGATGGGCACAACTAGTTTTTAAAGTAGGGAATTGCAACACATACCTCAAAAATATATCATATATATCATATAAATCTTTGAATTTTAATAATTGATATGAAGTCTAGAGTGTCAGATTTCATCAAATTTTAATGCTCGGCCAGATATGAAATTACTAAGTTCGTGATAGTCACCATGATCAAGCATTTGGTCATTTATTAAAATTACTATTAACCTGCCCAGGCTACAGCTTTACTTACAGACTGAAATAGTGATCTGTTGACTTCAATGTATCCCCCCAAGGAGATTCCCAGTGGCAACATTGTTGCGTTGAAAAAGGAATGTAGCTGAAAGTGAAGAGCGAGTTTTAGGAACAATTGACCGGTAAACAGTGTGCTAATTGTTTTAAAACTGTTTCCAATTTGCTTTGTACCTCATTGTTGACCGTGGTTGAGAATTCTGATGGTGATAGCGATGCCAGTGTCTTTTGGATTCCAAGTTTTACCTAAAATTAAAACTTGAATGTAGAAAAAACTGCGCTTCTAAAAATTTTACTTTGTTAATGATAGTCTGATGGCTATTTTCAAATGACAATTGTTAACGCTTGTGATAATAATTATATTGTAATTACGCAAAGGGAATGCATCGAGATGTAATGAAATGTATTGAAAATAAATAAATAAATAAATTTGTTCAGAGATATATTGCAGAATATGATTATCTCTAAAGTTTAAAATCAAAATATTCTCTCAAATTTCATGCAACATTGTTGGTTAATATGCTGACATGGGTACCCAGTACAATTCCAAGGTTCTACTTTTGTTACATTAAGGTTACCAAAATTATAAGCAAACCTTAACATGTTAATGTTAGAGAGCGAGATTTAATTGTAACGTTTCTTATTCGGGAAACGAAATGAGAAAAGGGTTTAAAATTTACCTAGAACTAGAACTAGACAGTTTGAAAAAATAATTCGTAATTGACCTAAGGTTGAAAGTATCAAACTCAAATAAATTATTTCCAAAAACTGCACACTTACTCTTTTCGGAGCCCAATGAGCATCATTACAGAAGCTAAAGAACGGTACGTATGTAGAGTAAATCCACATGAGTAGGATGTACATCATCTGCAGGTCTCCCTTGATGAGACTGATGGTGAAGTGGTACAGAGAAGAAGTTCCACACCACAGTTCGACCACAACAAAGGCGACGTACATCCGGTACATGGAAGACCCGAACTGGTCCACTAATTCTGTCAAGTCCAGCCAGAGAAGCTTGTAATCTTGCACTTTTTGTGGCTTGATTTGCGTTTGCAAATCTTTCTGTAAGGGTGGAATTTGATTATATGGTCAAATTGTCTTATAAATCGTAGCGACCAATGCGAATATTTTTCTTATAGGGGGTTTGTTTGCATTCTTTAAAATATTGTTTAAAATATTATTTACAATTTGTTTAAATGTCGACATCAAAACTAGGGTATCCTTAGGTATCAAAATTTAAGTTATGTGGCTATTTGTGGGCATTTCAATTTTGAACAATAGACAAAGATTTCTATATGGGAACTCATGTAAGAAAATTCATTTGCCTTCGAGCCGAACAAAGAAAATTTATTTTTAGTTTTTATCGGATAAATTTTGATTCTCAACTAAACAAGACAATTTCTAGCACTCAATTAGAAAAACTGCAGCTTCAAAGTGCAAATGAGAAGTGTGGTGGCGTGCAAGTAAAATCAGTACAAAGCATCTTAACTTTTGTTCTTCTTTCTAACAAGTTACAAAACTATTTTTATTATTTTTTAATAGTGTGAATTTTCTGAAATTAATGTGTGTATTTTCCTCTAATGTATATAATCTGCATTATTTACAATTTTCACATGAACCCCTGAATTCCGCCCGCAGATCAGACGAACCTGGCACCTCCACCACAACGACCAATGAAAACATCTGAAATTCCCGCAAATCCCATCAAATTAATTATTTTTCCATTAAACCAATGCACTACACTGTATATAATACCGGTCGAATCCAAACAGTACGGTACATCAGTCTGTTGCCCCTAAATACCACCCACAGAGCAAACAAACATGGCACCTCCACCGAAACGACTTATGCAGATATTAAAAGGCCAAAGTATTATTTCGGCAAATTCCCGCAAATTGTTTATTTATTCCAATAAACTAATGATAATGCTTAAGTTGCATTAGCAACATAATTTCTGAGTTAAATACCGGACGAAATCAGCACGTTATTCGGTTTCCAACATACAACCAAGTTGACGACTAAAAGCATAGCATCTCACGAACCTAACGGGTATTATGAAATCTACATAAAAGATGTGATGAAAGAAATGAGAAAAAAAAATGAAAACAATAATTTCATAGTTTGCGCAGAAACTCATGCATTTGCGATTTGCTTCCTTCTAATCGTAAGTGGTGTTAAGCACATTCAATTAAAACACATAGATAGCTATATAATAAATACAAATCTATCGATTGCTTTAGAATATAGAAAATATACAGAAAAATAAAGATATCTAGATAATATAAAGCGATTCGTTAAACCATGCGTGGGAAACCTTTGGAAGTCAGGGCCTGATTCAAATTTTCTGGGTGTTCGGTGGGCTGGTCTACCACTGTCGTAAATGGGGGGGGGGGGGGGGGGGGGGGGAGGAAATATTTTAAAAATTAAGCACCATCAAAATGAAAATGTCTAACATATATCTATTCGAACCCTCCGCGCATAATTGATAATAGAGAAGAGAGAGAGAGAGAGAGTGAGAGTGAGAGTGAGAGTGAGAGTGAGAGTGAGAGTGAGAGTGAGAGTGAGAGTGAGAGTGAGAGTGAGAGTGAGAGTGAGAGTGAGAGTGAGAGTGAGAGTGAGAGTGAGAGTGAGAGTGAGAGTGAGAGTGAGAGTGAGAGTGAGAGTGAGAGTGAGAGTGAGAGTGAGAGTGAGAGTGAGAGTGAGAGTGAGAGTGGGAGAGAGAGAGAGAGAGAGAGAGAGAGAGAGAGAGAGAAAGAGAGAGAAAGAGAGAGAGAGAGAGAGAGAGAGAGAGTGAGAGAGAGAGAGAGAGAGAGAGAGAGAGAGAGAGAGAGAGAGAGAGAGAGAGAGAGAGAGAGAGAGAGAGAGAATTAACATGAGACCTTAAACTACTAGAAAGCACTCAAGATTTATCCGAAAATTTCGGTTTTCTTGTAACTTTTTAAACATTTTTGTTCACACACGGCCTGGGCGGGAAAAGCCCGGCGGGACGGACAAAATAGTACCGCGGGCCGGTGGTTGCCCATGCCTGCGCCAAAGCAACCGATTGTAAGTTCGCTCAATAATTTTTCCAAAGACCTTAAAACAATCTTCGATGCTTTTGCCAGCCATCTCCATCGCCCGACAGTTGTACCGCCAGAAGATGTGCATCATCAGAATGTGCATGGTGCAGCAGAAGTAGTACACCACAGCCTCCACCCCGTCCAGGTACGGTGGGAAAAACATCCAGAACAATACGGGCCAGGTGGATGAGAACGTGTTGAATGTACATTGTATGTTACATTTCCGGTAGAGATTCAGTTGTAAACTTGTCCCAGTTACAAGTTGGTGCCGGTTCTGTAATGAAAATACTGTATACAGTTTTTATAAACTTAACATACGTTGTTATGCATAAACATTATAAAAAATATCATGATACTCGGCTTCTCTCCTTTGTACGCATCTCCTATCCCACGCGACGAAGGGGTGGGGGGGGGGGGGGGGGAGAATGTGTGCCCGGATACCTCAACGGAAGCTCACAAGGACCAGAATTACAGAACGAAATCTTAGCGTAAACAGCTCACTGATCTTAAAGTTACGCAAAGTCTCTGTAAGTTCCCACACGGAAGTATATACAAAAAACATATATGAAACATATATGGAAGGTTCAAATTTCTATAAGAAACATATAAGTTTCTTATAAGATATTGCACTTTTGTATATTTTCCCTATATGTATCATATATGTTCGTAATTGCTGTTTCGTGTGGGTTGCTCCCAAAAACCACGGCGTATAAACGCATCTGTCAGACTGAATCAAAGGATGACTTACTGCAACTTTAAGATAAGTGACAAAATGTTTCTGTTATATCGAATTAACAACCACCTAAGTCCATCTTAGCGCTTGCGTAAAGTTACGACAAATAGCTCATCTTATCTTTGAGTTACGCAAAGCCTCTGTAATTCTCCCCCAGACCGCCAATCGGGGGGTACCGGGTTCGTATCCCGGTGGGGGTGCACATTTTACCAGCTTCCATAATAAATATGATGTATTTTAATATTTCTACCTTGATCTTGATTATGGTTTTCAGGCTACCAAATAATTTTAATTCCCAAATTATCAAAGTAAAGTGCCATGCGTTGAAACTTGAAATATCTCTTTTTGCTTCAAACCCGATACCAATTCCACCTTCATATTTACCTGAAACTTGACCCAGTTGTTGTAGTACTCAGCTATGTCTTTGCACTGCGCCCAAAAGGTAAGTGGTGCCAAAGCAAATGGTATTAAAATGACAACGTAGAGTTGTATGTACAAGAGCGATTCGAAGTTGCGAGCACCGCTAAAAACCATCATTTTCTGCGCGGTTTTTTCAACCAGAATCATGAAACCGAAATAAAATAGGATCGAGTAAAGCATTTCCAATGACTTCCAACGGAATTTGACTCCTGAAAGCAATGAATTTGACTTAATAAATCCCCAATTCTATAAAAGAGTAGACAAACCGTCCTTAATATACTCTCACCCAATTGTGTATGTGTGAAAGGCAACTTTCAACGTGTCCATTTATACTTATCACACAAAATGTTACATTTTTTGAAAACCACATTATGTTACAATATAACAAATGCGCATTTATTTCGATATAATTACCAGAAGCTGTTAGTTTCAATGGCAACACTCCCAAAATCTTTCCTCGTAAAAATACCGCCTTGATTTGCTTGTGCAAATAAAGTGATGATTCACAGAAGCCATCTTTTCCAGCACCGCCGCCGCCAAAAATGAAATCCAGTATCTTTTGCAAATGCGCAGCGAAATTTCCAGACATTTTGGGGATCTCGACGACCACTTGATGTTTAGTCAGAAGTTCTTCGTTTTGTGTTCGAAAAGTTTCGATTTGAAAAAGTCGACGAGGGTTTCGGTGATCATTACTTCTCGTGAAGTCCACGTCAATTATCATTTCTTTTGCGATTGTCTATGTTTTTGTTTATATTTATGTCTATGTTTTTGTCTATGTTGCTTTTTTAAGCAACCGTGAAATATTTCAGCATAACGACAACAGTATCAACCGCCTATCACTAATAAAACCAACAGTACAGAACGGTCTAGAACTCGATCAATCTGACAGTATTTATAAGGCTATCAATCAAAATGATCATCAAACAGAAAATGTCATAAACTTTCAGAATTACATACTACAATATTTATGACAAAGGGAACTAATACAGTGTTGTTATATGACAAACTACATAGAATATTAAATGAAATTAATAATGTTAATGTTGATGCAAAATAACATGGGCATTTCAGATACATATTTTGGCTGCGAACCTGCTATAATTTAATTATCTGACAGATTAGTTTGAAGTTTAACTTCTTAGAAAATAATGTGGTTTGGCAATTAATTCATCAACTATCACAAAATAACATAATTAACCCTGTTTTCACCATTCATTTCACACCACTGCATTGGTTCATCCCAAACTAATTTTCAGCTGAAGTAAAACGACCAGGTATGTAACCATTATTGCTGCCGTCTGGAAAATTTAATTGCACGTCAAAGGATTTTCCAATTTCGTCCTTAGCTTATAGTGGAATATATTAATACAGTAAACCATCGACTTACTGAGTGAAACAAGGACCTGTTAACTTGAACGTAACCTCCTAAAGAAATGTCCAACGGCTGCAATGTGGCACTCAAAAAGGACGTGAGCTAAAATCAATTAGATTAAAAATTAGGTAGAAAAGATCAAATTCAAATTCTGAAAAAATTTTGTTTTCGTTTGTTTACCTCAACTTGTACCGAGGGCGAAAACTCTGCCAGTGATAATGATTTAAGTAACTTTTGAATCCCCGTTTTCACCTGAAATGGGTAACAAATTGGTAAAATCTGTTATATAAAATTTAAAAAATTATCAATACTTGAATAAAAATGTTAAGACATTTCAGATTCTAATGTTGTGCGATCACAATAATGTGGTGAAAATGTTGAAATAAAACATTGGCAGAATTATCAATTTTGTGTGTCTAAATGATGGAATCTGCTGGGTTTTGTGGGTGACAGTGGGATCTTTGGAGCCGGTTCTTCGACTATGTTAAAGCATAGCTAAATGAGTAACCACATCGTAATCTTATAAGCTTATCAAAAAGGGTACACTTATCCTGTTTTGGTTCTTACTTTAATTGGGGCCCAATGGGCATGTTCACAGAAGAAATAGAACGGTGTCACACTGAAGAATATCCAGGCCAAGAAGATGCAGAGTTTCTGCACATTACCACTGACCAGACAAGTCAAGAATCCGAAGAGTGAGGAGGTCAGACACCAGAGATCAGTCAAGGTCACGGCCATGTAAGACCTGTACATCGTGTGACCTGTCTCTTCCAAGATATCGGCCAAATTGATCCACAGGTTTTTGTAATCGTTCACTTCGGCTGGTGTTATTTTAGTGTGTAATGATTTCTAGAAAATCAGAAACGTAATACCAAAGGAGCAAAGGTTATAAATACTCTTTCTAATCAAATTTGATTGAATAAAAATTTAAGGGTTGATTTTTTACTATACTAATTTTTTCTTTTCTCCATGATTGAAATTTGACAACGCTGATTAAAAATCATTGAAACAATCCGGTCCAAAACTATACGGATCTAAACTAGAATAGGACCAGCACAGCACCCATTTCGAATGAACAGCTATAGAATTGTTCAGCATGAACAAACAGTCAAGCAATCAAACAAACCAAACTCTCGGGTCATTAAAGTTGGATTCCTATTCTCTCTCAAAGTTACTTAAATCCCAATCAGACATTGCAACATACCCGAAAGCTTTGTTCTATCGATTTGCTAGCTATTTCCATAGCTCTTCTATTAAACAGCCATAATTGAGCCAAAGGTAGAATGAACAGCATTGCGCAAAAGTGATATGCAATTGAGTGCATTCCGGTCACGTACGGTGGCTGATACATCCACAAAATAGTGGGGACAAAAGCCCCCAAGTGGTTCATTATTGTCATTATGGTACATTTCCTTTCGAGTTCTAGTTGAAGCCAAAATCCGGTGACCTTTCGGTGACGTTTCTGTAAAAAAATAACAATGAGGATGACATTTTTAGCCAAGGAGATAAAGATTTATGACAATCATGGTTCAAATTACTATCCCATTAAATATAGGTTTCTTAAGGTTTAATTATCAATTGTTCTAGCCATGTATCAGACCGTCGATCATGAAAAGCCATTAGAGATTTCACATCTATTTGAATTTACAAGCTGTATATGACAAAATTATGCCACCCTATGATGTAAACAATGAACTATAACCGTGGCACCACCATCAAATAATTTCCCCAGATATGGGAACACTCATTATTACCTCGTTTACATTTCTGTTCCACAGTGCAAATCAGTAAATTGCCGGTAATTGCAGTAAATTCATCAGCTAATTTCAAACCTATGGTTTAGAGACATCTAACGAGAGATCTTAAAAACGTCAGCGGAATACCTTCGACGGACCTTCGCTATTTAGGACCATACTTTAAGAAGAGGGAATTGCAACCCCTTAACGGAAGATAGTGATATAAGTAAGATAAGATCACACCGGGAACGAAATAAGTAACGTGATCCACAAATGAATTTAAACGTCTACTCGTAAAAGTGCATGGCATTGTTTTACCAGCTATCCAGGATGTAATAAAAGGAGGTAACACAGATAAAAATATGCCGAATAGCATTGTGTAGATACCTGAAATGCAACCCAATTTGCATAGTAGTTCACTAAATTGTGACTGTCAAACCAAAACGTAATAGGCACCAAGATATAAGGCACAAATTTAACTACGTAAATTTGAATGAACAGTATTGCTTCAAAGCTTCGTCCTTCCCCATGCATGAGCAACTGCAGAGCCGATCTAACTGCCAATATCATGAGTGGAATGTAGATGACAGCACTGAGCAGCATTTCCCAAGAGATCCATTTGCACTTCAAACCTGGAAAGTGAAACCGTTAAAAATGCGGTACCCACCAACGGGTTTTTTAAACATTCTGACACATCGGTAAATATTGTGTGTTGATTATTGACAACCTGTAACCGAATTTCAACTACTCTGCGACGCAAGTGGACAGACTATAGATTTATTTCACAGAGAAAAATACTCGTTTCAATTTTCCTTCAAAATTAGATTTATCTGTCGCCACCAGTTTTATTTGAAGTTCGGTGCAGGGCTGATGTACGTTATGCTTGAAAATATTACAATCTTGTTTCAAGGTTTTATTCTCTTTTAATCTTATTTAAAGTACGAAAGCTCGTAATTATCTTAGAACACACAAAATAATTTAATAAACAAACTTAAACGCAGATAAAGCTACATACTACGTCGACAGATTATGTTTGTGATGAGCACAAATTATTTGTTATTATATGGCTAAATGAAACAAAACTAATTGTTTTTTTCTGTACTTGCCTTTCGAGGTGACCTTCAGTGGCATCATCCCCAAAACTTTCCCACGAAAAAACGCTGCTCGAATTTGAAAGTGAAGATACGATTCTTCATCACTGTTGGGGCTGGTCATGCAGCCTCCGAAGACAAAAACTGCCCGGTCCAGTAACCGGCGAAAGAATTTGTAACTCTTTGTAGAGACAGTAGTATAAGCTTCGCTCTTCGTTGATATTTCTTTCATGATAAATTATTTACATCAACGGTTGATACGAAACCAAGCCCCGTATTTTATGCTTTAGAAATCTGTTGTTTTTCGAAGTTTTTCCTTCCTTTCTCGAATCCTTTCTTCAGTTTCTTGATGAATTGGATGGTAAATAGGGGTGTATTATCCAAATTTCCGCGCCAGTAAGCACATTGAAATCTGTAACCCCTTCCTTCACCCCAGCTGTCTTTGGCATGTATTTCTTAGTTAATAAAAAATGAGCATGCAGATTTTCTTGAATGTTTGGCTACTATCGTTTGACTAGTAAAGCCACCATTAATATTCAAAATACAGATTAATAATTCTAACTATAAAGATGCACACTTAGTAAGACTGGATTTTCAGAAGTCGTGTAATTTAACAGCTTCAAAAAATCTTGCCTTGTTGGTTATATTATACATATTGCTGAGCAGCTTAATGACGTGTGTATTCAGCGTTCAGTTTTTTCACTTCTGCTAGGTATAGCGAACAAAACAGTTCCTCGATCCCAACTACGCCTCTTCAGGATATTTTTTTCTATACAGACAAATGTTTTGTAAGGGAGCGGCCACGATGATCGAGTTTGAAAACTTGTCCAAAAATATCAATCAGCTGAAAATACAATGCGGATACACCTATTAGGTACACACTTCACTAATAAGAATGTTCTCACTCTGATGAATAAATTACACAGAGTTCATCGTTTGTGCGTAATGATTTCTTGGTGTTTTATTACTTTCTTTCATCAATGGTGGCTAATTTGTTAGTGATGAATTTGTTATTAGTTATGAACGTAATCGACCTAAAACGATATATTTTTTCCGTAAAGGAAGTATAAAAATTATTTATATAATTGAATATTGTTTGAATCCGTCAAACAATAAATGGCATTAATGGATTTCTTAAAGTTGGACGCAAGCAGAAAACCAACATATTAAAGCTCTAGTAAAAATCTCCTTAATCAACAGTTTGGCATGAATACAATCAGTTGAAGACAAAAAAAATAAGTTTTGGACTAGTTATTTAAACTTAAAAACCCCAGAAAATCCAACGATTCATATTATACAATTTCATAAGGCGAATAAAAATGTTTAATAGACAGATGAGAGAAGAATTCCGATTATGTACTACGCGTTGAAACTGAGCGTTGTAAGTTTGATGCTTTCATAGAATTAAAACGGTGAAAAGTTTGAAATGTAATGGAAACGTCGATGAGTTGTTAGTGTTACTTTCTTCATATTTATTTTTAACAAAAAAAAATCCTACATAATTCATGCACACGGCCCTAAATTTACAAAATGAGATATCTATAAGTACCCCGCGGAAGAATTGTGTACGGTGTATTTAATTTAATGCGAAGTGAATTTCACTGGCTTTCCACCATTGCGATAAAAAAAAAGTACCCTGGGGTTTTGAAAATCAATTAAATGTTGGCCCCATGTCAATTTTTTGCCGAGGGACCATAAACTTAGCCAAGGGCTGAAAAAATATCCTGCCGATTGCAGTCAACATTAAAGTTCAAATTGTTGGTTAAGTTATTAAATAATTACGAAAACGAATTCTTCAATCGGCTGACAAGTTTCACCAAAGATATACTACACATTACACAGATAGTTCATGCCTATCTAACTAACTTTAAAATCACCCCGCTACGCATAGCCCCAACACCAGTCCCCTCTCATGTCGGCATAAAGAGATGCTAATTTCGCTGCCACACAGCGCGTAAACATAGCTACATGTTCGAAAATATTTTTGGTTTACCACAGATATAAGGTTACCCAGATTTTGCACTCCCATACTAAAGCAGCTACGCGACAGCCCTCCACCCGCAATAATAGTTTCGCCGGCAGTCAAGAGATGGAGCCACTGTAAGTTGTTATATCACCTATTAAATCCCCTGTTAAATCACCAAGTTAACCAGGACCATGTGCCAAGGCATGGTAGACGACAATAAACCTGGTTGCCAACGCACCCCAGTGGTTTCCGGCTAAACTACTAGCAACAAATTTTTGCCGTAGCCATAGCTAGGTATGGTAGAATATCTTGGTAACCTATAACTGTGGTTTAAGAGGAAACGAAACGAAACGCTAGTGTTTTCGTCGTACGCGGAGGTTCACGCGGGAACTTCTCCAGGCCACGAATACTAACACAGAGTTTTGGAAAAAAATACACGTGTAGTTAAAGGGTTGTTGGATGTCGGATGGTGTGTTAGGACTTTAAAAAATGACAGAGGTGTGCATTTTCAAAAAGTGCCTAAAATAGCATTTTTACGGCATTTTTACGTAGCTCGTATGAAAAAAGTATGCCATAACTTGTTTAAAAAAAAAACCCATCCGGCATCCAGTGATTCTTTCTCGGTCTATGGTTTTTTCCCCAGATTTATACATTATAATTGTTGGTATAGGAAGTTCCCGCGTGAACCTCTGCACCGACCCCTGGCCACGCAGCGTGGCTTGTGAATCCAATCGTTTGCAAACCCTCTTAACGCAAAGTAGTAACAAAATCAAATAAAATCGAGATCACTACTCACTGCACGCTGTCGTCGCCAGAGTGAGACCCCCAGCGAATGCCGGCTTAATAACTAGCATCCAAATTTTGCCTTAGCCATTGCTAGGTAATGGTAGAATATCTGGGTAACCTTATATCTGTGGTTAAACGCAAAGTAGTAACAAAATCAAGTAAAATTGAGAGCATTACTCACTGCACGCTGCCGTCGCCAGAGTGAGACCCCCAGCGAATGCCGGCTAAATAACTAGCATCCAAATTTTGCCTTAGCCATTGCTAGGTAATGGTAGAATATCTGGGTAACCTTATATCTGTGGTTAAACGCAAAGTAGTAACAAAATCAAGTAAAATTGAGAGCATTACTCACTGCACGCTGTCGTCGCCAGAGTGAGACCCCCAGCGAATGCCGGCTAAATAACTAGCATCCAAATTTTGCCTTAGCCATTGCTAGGTAATGGTAGAATATCTGGGTAACCTTATATCTGTGGTTAAACGCAAAGTAGTAACAAAATCAAGTAAAATTGAGAGCATTACTCACTGCACGTTGTCGTCGCCAGATTGAGAACCCCAGCTAATGCCGGCTAAATAACTAGCATCCACATTTTGCCTTAGCCATTGCTAGGTATGGTGCCTTAGCCATTGCTAGGTAGGTATGGTATCTGGATAACCTTATATCTGTGGTTAAACGCAAAGTAGTAACAAAATCAAGTAAAATTGAGAGCATTACTCACTGCACGCTGTCGTCGCCAGAGTGAGACCCCCAGCGAATGCCGGCTAAATAACTAGCATCCAAATTTTGCCTTAGCCATTGCTAGGTAATGGTAGAATATCTGGGTAACCTTATATCTGTGGTTAAACGCAAAGTAGTAACAAAATCAAGTAAAATTGAGAGCATTACTCACTGCACGTTGTCGTCGCCAGAGTGAGAACCCCAGCTAATGCCGGCTAAATAACTAGCATCCAAATTTTGCCTTAGCCATTGCTAGGTAATGGTAGAATATCTGGGTAACCTTATATCTGTGGTTAAACGCAAAGTAGTAACAAAATCAAGTAAAATTGAGAGCATTACTCACTGCACGCTGTCGTCGCCAGAGTGAGACCCCCAGCGAATGCCGGCTAAATAACTAGCATCCAAATTTTGCCTTAGCCATTGCTAGGTAATGGTAGAATATCTGGGTAACCTTATATCTGTGGTTAAACGCAAAGTAGTAACAAAATCAAGTAAAATTGAGAGCATTACTCACTGCACGTTGTCGTCGCCAGAGTGAGAACCCCAGCTAATGCCGGCTAAATAACTAGCATCCACATTTTGCCTTAGCCATTGCTAGGTATGGTGCCTTAGCCATTGCTAGGTAGGTATGGTATCTGGATAACCTTATATCTGTGGTTAAACGCAAAGTAGTAACAAAATCAAGTAAAATCGAGAGCACTACTCACTGCACGTTGTCGTCGCCAGAGTGAGAGCCCCTGAGCGCGGCGTACAAGACGATGGCAAGTCCCGGCATGGCCCACCCCAAGACGTAGAGCCATTTGAGCAACAGCGACTCGGACACGAACGCGGACACGAGCAGCGTGTGCAGATAGAAGCCCTCGCACAGCATCCACGCGTAGTTGGTGAGCAGGAAGTAGTGCAGGATCACGTGCAGGATGCGACACCAGATCTGCGGTCAGGGAAGGAGAGTTGAGTATTATTGTTTAAGACTGTTCGATGAGCTCTGAAGTCGAGCCGTTTCATTCGCCTCGTAAGGTATACACTTTCCAGGCCACACCTTTGGTCGGATCGTGACGAAACCTATATTTTCGGAATCTTCACACTTATGGCCACCAATTGAACCATTTTCCTTTCGCAAGATTCACTCGTAAATTACTTCTAAGAGTTTTAAAACCACCTTGTTAAGCCGGTTCAGTGAAAGATGTACTTACGGATCCCCTACAGCAAAGAATTTACCTCTTACCGTATACACTTTCCAGGCCACACCCGTTATCCGATTGATACGAAACAAATATCTACGTAATCCTCACACTTTTGGCAACTAATTGAATATTTCAGAATCTCGAAATATCTCTTGGAAATCCATAAAATGTTTCATTTAATTTACCTCAACAATCATCAATGAATGGCCTTAAGTCAAGGCTAGAAAATAGGAACCAATTTTTTTTTATGTTTTATTCATTCTTATTCATTCTGAGTGAATAAACTACATCGTTCATAATAAAAGCAAAAAGATGCAAATACAGAAATAAGCCCACAAAAGACGAAGCTTGTGCGTGGGCTCCAATGTAAAGAATAACACAAAAATTTGTTTATCAAGATAGGCTTTAAGTACATAAATTATAATTTCTTCGTTATGACGTTATACAAATTCTAAATATTTACAAAATATTATTTTAAATATATACTCCGAAACGACTTTGCTAGAGCACTAGGGAATTTATCAGGCTTTCGAAAAAAATATGAATCGTTTTCGTTTTATGATTAGATGTGCAGCAAATTCAGAATAACTGCCAAAAATGTATTTTAAAAAGTTTTTATAGTTTTTAAAAATGTTGGCAAGCCTAATCATAACAAAAAATATATTATTACATTTGAACGCCTTGTAAATTGCCTAAAGCAATAGCTAAAAATTATTTTGTAGATATTCAAAGCCCAAGGGAATCCTTCCACCTTAATGAAATTAAGATTAGCCAAAATAAACCAACATAAAATAGAACATTGGCTTTGTGCATTTTAACTTAACACGCCAGGGCCAGGATCCAGTCAGCGGGGTAATCACAAACCCGGGGGTAAATTTGTTACTACCATGGTGATAACCACATAATAAATTCACTGAAAATTGATTCTGAGTCGCGGGACAAATTATTTACCCCCAATTGTAGCCCCAATATATTTAAACCCGTTTTCGTGATTCCGTACCCAGAGTGCTTGATATAACATTAGGAAGCACCAATGAAGAAAAAAAATACACGTACATCTCACACGGAAGTACATACAAAAAACATACATGAAACATATATGGAAGGTTCAAATTTTTATAAGAAACATGTATTGCACTTTCGCATATTTTCCCTATGTGTATCATAAATGTTCGTATATGCTTTTTCGTGTGGGATAAACAGATTAAGAATAGCCAGAACGACGCGGGCACAGTTTTGACAGATTTGACCATTAGATGGTAAGCGGGACGAAGAGTTGAAGATGCCACGAGGAAGAAACTAACTGCTCAACTCCTTAAGAATCTCAAAAATTACATGAGTCTGCAGTGTTGCTGGGACAGGTTTCTATTTTCCTGGATCTCTCATGTTATCGGCATCGCATTATTGCTTCCAACCTAAAACGGCTCGCCTATTCAACTATTTATAATGGTTAAATATCCAGATGATTTAAAACACCCTGGCGTTTCGATAGGAAAATGCACAAAGCCAATTTCCTTTTTATGATTCTGACAACAGTTCGATATTATTTAGATAAGTCTGGCAAATTTCCAGCCTTCTTGAGCTATTGAAATGAGAAGGAGGATCTTGCAGCTCCATAAAGTAGAAAGAACTAGCCACCCACGTTTTATGTTGATTCAGAAGATGACGGTACGCAGTTATCGAGGATAATGTTGGGCAATGACGTTTAACAATAGTTTTTAGGTTTTACAAAGTTATCAACATCTATTTGAAGTCCCAAAGGAGTTACAACTGAATTCGCTGCATTTTATTGGGTTTTGTGTAAACAAATTCTTAAAAAGGAGTTAAAAAGTTTGTAAAGTGGGACATATTGTAATGAAACAAGAAACATTCGCGTGCAGTAAGGTCCGGAATTACAAGTGCCTCAACCCAGAGTTAAAGTAGGAGTTATGTTATTTGTTGTCGCTACCGCCAATAGAAAGCCGTGGAATCCACATGTTTCTATGGGCTAGACGCTTAACCCTGAGTTGAAAAATATTGTAAAATCGGCCCTAAAGGCCATATTCCACTATGGGTTGCCACCTGCTGATCCTAGGCCTTCTTACCGCAAATTTACTTTAACCACCAATGGAACAATACCATTTAGAGGGTCATGGATCGGCAAGCTGCAACGCTAGTGGAATATGGCCTTGGGCGTGACCTGACGTACCCCATTCTCCAAGGTGACGTCGGGGTCTTGGACCACGATGCCGTACCAAAGAACCCAGAGGGCGTTGTTCATCGCGAAGGACGCGAACAAGTTCATGTGAAGAGTGATGCGAGAGCAGCGCAGCGATCTGGAACATGACGCCGACATGGGTTAAGAAAAGACGTAAAGAAGATAAAGTAGTAGATAGATAAACCAATTTGCCCAAGTCAAGTTTAGAACGCACTATAGTACAACTTCAAGTGAACTGAAAAGGAACAAAGTTTGACATGTTACGGAGTTTTCAAAGGGATGTTATATTTGCTTTTCTAAACAATACCCAATTCCAAATTTTAGGAAAGTGAATAAGCATTTTCTAGAGGATCTGTAGTTTAATTTTTTGTAATATCTTATCAGGCTCTACACTCTGTTCCATGAGAAAAGATTACTTTCAATGCATCGCAAGCATCGCATGTCTCTTTTCGGCATGGCTGCATACTCCCTCATGGGACTTAGTATAGGCATGAACAGATTTGAAAGTAAAGCTGCTTGGTCCTCTTGAAAATTGAAAGTCCGCTTTCCGTTTAAAAGTACCATCAGACACAGAGAATTTTGAGAATTTTGTTGTTCAGTTTATAGGGAAATTGATGTTTATAGCTTTGTAGATAATGCGCTTTCTTCCGAACATAATACCTAACTGGGCTGAAGAAACATCAATTTTTGCAAAATAACAACTTGGCAAAAGCTTTCTGTAAAGACTTTGTTCTCTTTTCATCCAGCAAAATATAGAGAACGCTCGAAGAGCACTTTAAACCAAAACCATTTGTACAGATACTTAATTGTTGTACTGGATTTTTTGTTCTAAAATCTTGAATGCTGTCTATTGCAGTCTGGGGGAAAATAGCTGATAAGATTTGATGTCAGATTGTGTCATGCGCAGTGTTACACTTTTGAATGAAGTATTCTAAACCGACTATGGATTTCCTTTAGACAAAAATGTCAGTTGTGTTTTAGCAGAGGTTTTAGCTGATGATGTATAAAGTCTTACAAATTTTACGATAATTGTAGCAGTTAAGAAATTGACCACTTCCATTGCTTCAGGCAGGCTCTGGATTTCCGATCTGGGTATTTTGTAGACATCGATGAAATTCTTCTTAACTATAAGCTGTACTTCACTGCGTAATCAAGAGTATGATATTTCGACAATTTGTTGAGGCTATTCATTGTGGTTTCTCATCGCTATATATTGTGGTCCCTTAAGGCTTTTCATTCGCGATTCTGAGATATTCAATTGATTGTCAAAAGTGTGAGGATTCCGTAGATATTTGTTTCGTCACGATCAGATAACGGGTGTGGTCTGGAAAATGTATCCAGTAAGAGGTAATTTCTGTAGTTTGAAGGGACATCTTTCAATGTACCGGCATAACAGGGTTGATTTGCAATGCTTGTAAGTAATTGACGGGTGAATCTTTCTATATGCAAATGGTTCAATTGGTTGCCAGTGTTGTGGAGATTGCTTAACTATAAGTTCCTTTGCGATCTGACCAAAGGTGTGGCCTGGAAAGTGTATCCAGTAAGAGATAAGAGAAACGGCTCGACTTCAGAGCTCAATGAACAGGAATAATTAATAATAACTTATGAAATAAAAATAAATATAATTAAGTTTTCAGGAACATTATTTGTAAAAAAGTTTATGTTTAAGGCTAACATAATAATAATAATATATGTTACAGATATCAAAGGTGGTGATATCTCTTTGTGAAGGTTCTTATTAGAGTAGCTGCCTACCAACTAACTCCTTACGGGTTCAATAACATTTGAATGGAGTAACCAAAAATAAAATGTATGTCCTTATTACTAGAAGCTTACTTGAAGTATGAGAGGATACCAAGCGAAACTAGGAGAGCAACTAGCGAGATCATGTATCCCGTTTCGTAGATTTTTATCACTTGTTGTCTCCGCTGAAAGAAACGGAAGCATGTTTGTCAGTGAAATGGCAAATAAATTAGCATACATGCGTTAGCAAGGGAGCAACATTATATATAGGGACAAAACAGAGAAGGATGGGATTATTTTATGCTACATGAATTCTCAATTTTATTCATATATCGTCGATCAATGATAAAATGAAAACAAGCAGTATATGAAATACTCACGAAAAGTTTAACAAAATATGGAAACTTGGGTTTAAAAACTGTGGAAATTTTGTAACGGTGTTTGGTGATGTAATGTTAAATAATTGTTGTAATAATTTTGAAATGTGTTATTATTTTAATAGCATAATAAATGTCAGTAATTTTCTTTCTCAATAAAGAACAAGCTTTTTTCCTAGAGCCAATTTTTTTTCTTATAGTCGTGGACAAACTTGTACATTGAATTCCCAGGTCTTCCCATAAAGGTAATTTATTTGTCATATCGCGAGATAGATTTCAAAATGGCAAAAAATGAAAATGACATAAAGTGGAAAAGTAGAAAAAGCTGTATCTCTGGTGGATGAGTTTATTGGAATGCAGGGACATCTGTTTGATCGCGCTCTCAAACTATATCGGATCAATGCGGGCGAGACGGTGGCACAAAGTTGTTGGTAGGGGGAGGAGGGAATGGCGGTGGTGAAAGTGTGTACTCAAGACAGCTTTTTTCCCTACCAGCATATCAGGACGTCGCGAGAAAAGTCAGGATGCGAACCAGGACGAAAGTCTAAAAGCGTTGTCGATTCACTATATAGGAAACGGTCGGTGTTTGCCAAGGGAAAATACCGCGGACGGAAAATTGGCAGGATTTTCTTTCTGTAATCAAGAGTCTGCTAGCGTGGTGGGTGTGCGGAAATTTTTGCGTGCTTTGTGTTGGTAAAAAGTGGAAAAGCCTTAGAGTTTTTGTCTGAAAACTCGCCGTTAGTGCTATGATTTTCCGATGTGAACGTGATAAGTTTACCATACAAGCGTGAGGAAAACAAATAAATCCTGGGTGAAAAACAGCACGAGGCCTTGACTACATTTAAAACCTAGCTAGAAACAGAGTATGAACACATGTTTTAATTTATTGACGCTCAATGTTTTTAATTTTGAGTAGAGGGAACCCAGTTAAGTTTCAAATGATAATCGTTTAGATTTGAGAAACAGATAGTTAGTTGAGAAATCAAGGAGAATTCCATGTTGCACTAGGGTATAAGCTGCGGTAGAAGTGTTACAACTGCATTTCATATTGAGTTTTGTTTCGGAACTTAATTGGTTTGAAAATAAAAGTGTGTAAAGATATAGTGAAATGGATCTGCGTGGACCGGGCGCATCAGTTATATTTAAATCTACATGTCCCTTGAAAAGATCAAGAAGCCGAAGGTAAGCTGCCCGGCAGCTTTCACCTAAATTGTGCGAAGATAGTTTCAAGCACAACTAGCCAGTTTCACTGAATATAACTGCAATTTTTTTCCAAATTTAGAGCAGTAAATGTTGATAACACCATATAAAAAATACAAATTGTTTTTAATTTCCGTTTTCATTCCAAATATGAATAATTTGTGCGTGCATTATATTTTTAGTATCATATTATCTGGCACTGCTTTCTGTTTCCTGTTTAATAGTGAAGCTGCCTCTTTGCATAAGCTCAGAATCTGAGTGATGCTTGAAAATATTGACAGTTATTCAAACAAAATACGATTCATGTGACAAAACAATGAGTTTTAGCGCCAAAACCTAGTTTAAATACAACCGTTCATATTTTGTGTGTGCATGGAGCCACTATATTTTCATGCAAATCTGTCAAAATGTCCTAAATTTAACTGAATTTGGGTCTTAAGCTAGGCTAAAGCCAGGCTTAGTTCAATGCCAGCCCAGACTGTCAGCCTTCGTTTCAGTGTCACTCACGTTGAGGTCCTCCAAGTTGACGCAGGTCGTGTAGTTGGACCACACGTGTCCTGATTCAGGATGTCGAAACCATGAGCCGTTGGCGTCGCAGTCTTTGTGCGCCATTCCTGTAAACATACGAAGGACAACGTCGAGGTCAGTCTGATCTGATCTCGATGCACATAACCCTACTTTTTCTCAATTATGCGAGAATCTAATTCATCATGGCGACGAAGGAATATGATTGGCTCTCCACTTAGTTTTAACTTTAACTTAAAGTAAAAGTTTGGCATGGTAAAAAAATTTCAAGTAAAACTACTCTTCAGTTTGTAGTAGACAAGCTGACAGATAAACTTAACTTAATAATTAAAGTAAGAAATGAAGTTACTGTTAAGTTCGTTGTTAACCAGCCTTAACAGCTGGCATCATTGATGCATGCACAAAATATAATTTAAACTGTGCTTTATAAATATTATAGTCGTGTTTATATTTCATTAACAAAGGCATGTTAATATGTTGTCAAGATTTCCTTGTTTTGATTGCTGGCTTTTCGGTCCATGAAGAATTTTGCCAGTTATACCCTCAATCCGGGGTTTCTTGGCACACCGACACAGTGTGTTCGGAAATTCACTCCAGAAAACAGAGTGGAGCTAGTCGGAGTGACTCCACCTGGTGGCTGTTTTACGAACACTTTGGAGCCTTTGGAGTGAAACACTAGGGGTAACTATTTGGCACTTGTTCGCACATGTAATTTAACAGATAAAAATACAATAGCATGATCAAAATTGAAAATTGCACTTGTGAAAATGAAAATATAACGTACAGATAAGTGTAAGTGAGACAAGATAGTGTCAGATAAGTGTAAAAAATTGTAGGCACCATACCTCAAATATCAATCACATGATTTACGGAAGCAAAATGTAAACACCATTACCAACCGAAATTAAATGTGCAAACGGAACCGGACATAAGACATTCATCGGTCATTACCATTTTGGAACCTTCAACATAATTTTTGGATATCTATGGTATTATGTTTCATAGTGCACTCTATCCATTCAAATTCGCGCGTAGATTTTTGCGCCTCAATCCGTTCGTCTCTGCTGGGTGAGGAGGACCGATGGAGTCACGCCAAGAGTAACCACGCCCCTCACTCCGAGAGTAACCACCTCCCTCACTCTGAGAGTTTCCGAACAAAACACAGCGAAGCTCCGAGTCATCTCGAGTAATTTTCGAACATACTGAGTAATATCAGGTATACTTTTTGTCAGTGCCTCAGGGCATTGGGCATGTACTATAACATAGTAGAATACCGGTTTTCACTGGACATCCAAACCATAGCATATGAGTTTGACTTCCTTTCTGATTGTTATCTAACAAGGTATTAAACTGCATCATTACATAGGTTATAATCTACGGCCGTTGGTCTTTGCTAGTTCGGGTTTCTGTCCTGTATTCGCGACAATGCAAATAAATGCCTCAGAATACGTCATTTAAAAATCCATAACTATCGCTGTTTACTAAAACTCTTTTACAAAATATGCTGCCATTCTTCAGTCATCCCCAAGTTTCAAAACGAAAACATTACTGAGACTTTTCTCCTTTTTAATAATGTAAAAGGCTTCGGAATGGTCAGATAAATCACTGCATTTCTATTTATTTTTAATATAGTATATCTTTGGTGATGACGGACAATTTTTAAAATCTTCAAAAAAAGCAAGTATGGGTTGGTTCAGTCCAGGAACTGATCAATTATCTCAATAGCAGGAACCACTTTCTAAACAGAACCTATTTGAAATCTTGGCGAAAGACAGATGGGGATAGATGGGCGTAATCAGCCAAAGTTTCTATGTACCATAGAAAACAGAAGCGACCTACGGCCATTCAATGTACTATGTCCTACCAACAGCGTCTATTGTTTGTGGTCATTAAACCTGTAATCAGAATGTACGCAGAGTTTGTGCTTTAATATCATTCCCTGTGGCACTCAGCAGTCCGGGGAGCATGCAAAATGGATCCGCCAAATTTCCCGGGATGATTTATGCATATTATATTAGTTGGAAGTTATATTGGCTACACTATGAATTTACATAGCAAACTTGGAATGTGTGGGTTTTCTAGATCAGGGAGAAACTTCAATGTCAAAAGATTCTCTTCTGCTCGAAGAAAATCTTTACTTTATCGTAAAGAAACCCCAATGCAATCCTAATGAGTTGTGCACTTTGAAATGATTGAGTAGGTAGCTTAGTAAAAGATAACCTTTCGCGTTATCTGCGAAACAAATAAATCATCGTAAAAAATGTAATTTTGAAATGTTTTTAGACTTGCGTGTGGCATATTTAATTACAGTAGATTCTTGACAAATGAGCGTTGAGACTTCTAGTCTTAAAGTGAATTTGTTTAACTAATTGACATATTATATTTCTTAATGTAAACTTTGATTCAAAACGTACGTGCAATAAGGTTTTTTTGATTAAAATTTTCATTTACCGATTCGAAAATTACTGACGAAAAATCGATTTCCTCATCACAAAATTACCAAAACAACAGTTTGCGATTCTCCCAGAAATTGAGTGTCGTTATTATGAACCGAATGTGAAGCATCCTTTCACGCAAAACACAACACAAAGGATACTGCGCAAATTCGCTCCTTTGCGAAGAGCAAAACAATGTCGATACTTCCGATCCTGGGCTACTTTAGTATTCATCTATACACTCCCATCGATAACAGAACCCTATTTAAAAATCAGAAACTGCTTCGCCAATAAGCAGTATGTGAACTGAACCACGTATGGGCTCTGTGGAAATATTTATGTTTTGTAATATTTGTGAATTGTTTGTGAAATAAACTCGCTGAACTTAAAAATAAACAAAATAAAACAAAACTTGGTACTGATTTTCTTGTGCTAAGAGGTTGTTAAGCTTTTGGTTCTTGACCACATAGAAGCATGAACACTCTTTTATAAGATTTCAAATTCACTATTCTTCTTTCAATGGATGAATGGTTTGCCCAGGGAACTCTCACAACCTATGGGAGCTCCCTGGGTGTACATAGCTAGACTCCAATAAAAAGTCACTTATACAAGCCCGACTAATCGATGATTTCGATTCCCGGTTCATACAGCGTTTAATTGCATATTACGGCTACGGCTAAAAAATGAAAAATAAACATTATTTTTTCATATTTTTTTGCTGATCAACTAATTGGGCGAAAGCTGCTAATGACTTTTGCAGCAAGTACTCTCATAGTAGGATTAAAATAGGCCTATCAACGCTCTGCTGTAGCAGTATATTTAATCAACAACGTAAAAGATTATTTGAGTTAAAGCTGATAATTTGAACGAAGAATGGAAACACTGTGATCCAGGTTATTTTTTTAACGATTGAACAAAATAGTGGTCATGGAGAGGACGTGAGAGCAGTATCTAATGTACTTGCCATAGTTAAAAAAAGGAAAAGCACGTATTTTAGATATTAAACGCTAATGTGTTATATAGCTGTTCTATAAACTCCGGTTTGTAATCACTCAAGCTAAGATTCTGTAAAGTATTCCAAACTCAAAGAACGATCTTTTGAACATTAATAAATCTGTCACCCGCTGAGTGAAACTTGTCTCATTTTTTCTCAATTTCCTCTTCGCTTTGAAAAGTTGCATAGTGCACAGACGATCAAAATGACAGTGAACGAACCTGTATTCGAGCCGGGGGCAAAAAGAGACCGGAAAAACGGTCTCGTGCCAGATGTAGGCGCACACAGCGCTAATCCAAAACAGCTGTCACATAAATCTGAGTTTCTACGTTTTCTGCGCACATGACAACGTTGTGATTTATTGTACTGACAAGTGGAAATTTCGGAAATACTGTGTACGTACTTTGAGGTCATGCGTACATGAACGGGACCGGGACCGGCAAACATAAATATGGTGGATACACTTCAAATTTACATTTACTCTCTGCACAAAAACGAAACAAAAACTGGGGTTGTAACACGGTTCAGTTGCATCATTTTTCAGTTTCACTTTCTTTCGACCGTATAATGGTTTAATTTTCTTTGTATCTATTCAGAAAACTTCTAGAACCAAAATGAATCTTATTCAATTTAACTTCTTGAACATTGACAAAATAAGAAAGCCAATCTATTTTACAAAAGAACACTGCTTTTAAAATGTCCTTGACATTATAGATTGTCAATGCAATATGCTTTAGTTACACATAGAAATTCAATTGTAGACTTCCATTTAATTTTAAGTTAGCTTAAAAATTTGCTTACAACCCGAGTGGTTGAACCCATAATGTCAGAACTCTAGAGTAACAAACTTCGTTATTTGAAGGCTTTTGACCTCGCCAATCATGGTAATAGGGCTTCTGTGCACTGACTCTGACACCATAGGTATTTGGTAGATTAAGGCAACGCATAAAAAGAATTGCTGAGTTTTCCTTAGATCAGCACTATTCTTCAGCGAAATATAAATATGTTTTATCGGTTTTGTGGGTCAACGTACTCCAATTGCTGCAACGACTATAGAGACGTAAAACTATTGCCTTCGTATTTCGAGCAGAATTTTTATTTCAATTGGGAAGTTTAATCAGATAATGATGGCAGAATTTTTAGCTACCCATTTGTTAAGCCCCAGTTTAACTACAGGAAAATCAAGATAAATTTGTTCAAACCTGAGTTAATACTCTCAAAATTGACATTTACCTGATAAGCTAGAGACCAGTTAAAACTGAACGCAGTTTAGTAAGAGGCAAAGTATAGATGCCAAGTGAATTTAATTTTATATATTATGCCAAGTAATAACAAAACAATACGTTTTCAGATTTCAAAATACATTATGAAATAAAATCCGTTGCGTCGCAACAACATAAAAAAAACACAAAAAGTAATCAACAAAATTCCCATGAGCATGAGTTTAGAACAGTTGGCGACAACGTTAAAGAAAGATGACTTCCTGGCCAAGATCCTTAAGGACCTCGAGTGTCCCGTGTGCTACGAGTATTACTTCCAGGAGATCTACATGTGTGAGAACGGGCACAATGTATGTTGTAACTGTCGCGCACGGCTTTCAGAATGTCCGCTTTGCAAAGGCGCCATCTTGAATACCAGGAACCTTTTTGCGGAGCACCTGATCCTGAACCTGGACGTGATGTTGCCGTGTAAATATGCCTCGAAGGGGTAAGTTTGATAGATCGAGCAGCCACCGATCATTCGAACAATCGAACGTTTGATAGGCGAGCATTTTCCGGAAAAGAAACTGGTTTCAAATAGTAATATGATAATGCGAAAATATCATAACACAGATGGAGTGTCATATATAATTCAATCCTAAATTCATGGACCCTCTAAATTTGTGCATGAAGAGCTGGTTTTATTCTCCTATGAAACTTTAATGCGATTGCAAAGCTATTTGAAAATAATTTGTAGGTTAATGGGTAATAATATAAAAACAATTAACACGCTAGGCTACATTTTATAGAGTTTTCGCAATTTATTTCAATACAAATTGCTATCTTTATTCCCCTTTCGAAGTGACATAAATCAATGGTTTGAATTCATTTCCGTCAATCATCTTTTATGTTATGTCAACTAATACTTCAAAGTTCAAAACATGACGCGTCATGACGCTGTACGAATGAGATCTCATTCGTACCTATATATGCAATCCATTAGCCTGAAAGTGTTTGACCTTAGGCTAACATTGACTTTATAAAAGCTTTATTAAACCTGCATCGTCTGAAATTACTACACTATTCGTTTGTGCAACATAAAGTAGAGAAGTTGATAAAGAAACTATTAAGAAGAAACATCTACTTCGAGTTCTTTGGACGTAGCATACTGAAGCGAGTTTGCTCTTACGTATTTCATAGAATCGAAGACAGAAAACAGAAGATGCATTCACATAAATATCTGTCTGAAAAATTAGTTAATTTAGCGATACCGTTTATAGTTGTGTGTCGTATCATAGGCATAGCTCCTTTCAATAGGGACATGGTTCCCACAAATCTCTCCATTGCATACAGTCTGTCGTTATCAGTGATGAGTACAGTCGGAATCGTATGGGGAGGTCAATATATAACCACTCTCCTAGCAACAGGAGGAATACCTAAGGCTATGTTCGTTCCGCAAACGTTTATGCTCATCGCATGTGGTACAGGCACAGTAGTGTCACTATTACGTTTTGTAACCCCATCTCGCGGAGATTTCAAGAAACTGTTGGATAAGTTTGTGACCGTGGAAATATTGTTGACCAGAGACCTTGAACTAAAGGCCAAACGGGACGTAGCATCAAAGAAACTCATGTGGATTCAATTAACAGTTTTTATGCTAACCTTTTTCGGGAAGTCGATTTATTTGGAACTTGTTAGTCACGCGCATAGAGTTTTAAAAATATTTTGTTCTTCAATGAACTTTGTTGTCTACATGTCCGTTTTGCAATACGTCAATGTTGTTTACCACATGAAAACAAAGTATAAGCAAGTGAACGAGGAGCTATTGACGATATTGAACGAAATAGCTCATCAAACAAGTGATTCACTATTTAATCGGAGAAAAAGTGACAAAAAGTTCCCTGCGACACAATCCAAAGTAATACCGTCATTGAGTCATCAGTTGTTGTACAACAGCGTTTCGAAAATTCGAACGTCGTCATTTAGATCGGACGTTAAAATGAGAATACAATCCTTGCGTCAGACATTCATCGAACTTCAATGTATTTCTGATATCGTCAACGACAACTTTGGTTTAACATTGCTGCTGGCATTCACTTATCTGCTTGTTGCAATAACGGGCTTTGTGCAATTGACAGTATCAACTTTCCACAATGAAGTTTTCAGTTCAAGTGAAATGCCCTTTTTTCTAACTGGCATTTTTGCAATTATTTTCAATACGGTTATTTTGTTAATCATCACAATCACCTGCAAACAAACCACACAAGAAACAACGAAAACAGCGCTGTTGATTCAAAAGTGTCTAATTCAAAATGGCGGCAATGAACCGGAAGTCGACGAACAGCTACTCCTATTTAACAATCATCTGATCAGCGTCAAGCTAACGTTCCACGCGGCCGGACTGTTTGACATTGACATGACATTGCTTTTGAGCATAGCTGCCACAGTGGCGACGTATTCCGTGATTTTACTCAGTGCCAAGTAGACACTGTCCTAGGGCCAATTTTGACATCTCTGAATGTAGAGCACAACTCTCTTTTCATGCGTGGTTTAAGTGTAGTTCATATTGTAAGACCACCTTGAAACAACAAAAAACGAGAAAAAAAAAATTATAGTTTCCTCTCCCTCACACAAGCATAGCGTAGGTGGGTATTTGTTTATTGTTTTCATTTTTATCTGATATGTATATTGTTATGATAATCACATGAAATGAACAATAAGAACAAATAAATAAAAAACAATTTTTAAAATTTAAAAAAAATCAATTACTTCTCGATGCAACCCTTAAAGCAAACCGGCGCCTACACAGAATCAATCCAAACAACTGGATAACGTTTTAAGATTTGACACAAAATTAAATTGAAAGTCCTGTGTTCATAATATCTTGGACTTCAATTTCCACTTTTCTCTGGTTTAATTTAGCTCAACCCCCCTGAAAATATATTCCTTACGAGAATACATTAATTTTAAGCATTACTCCTAGAAGCAACCCTCAGAGCAAACCCGGCTCCTCCGTAGAAAAATTCCTAAAGACTGCGAACCTTTTCAAAATAAGACACAAAAGCAGATGTCAGACATGACATGTCGACGCAATGCTACCATTTTCACGGCGCACCAATCAACAGGTGCCTGGAAAAGCTCGCCGGGAAAGCGATGGAAAACCATCTGCAGGCGTGCGAATACGGCTTCAAGTGTTTCCACTGCGAGTTGGGCGTGCCGGAGAAGCAGTGCAAGTGGATGGGTCACTTTTCAGCGCTCTTGGGTGAGCGGGGTATTTGGGTCACGAGGAGCTGGCTTCTCAACTTGTTGCGTTTAGCCACAGAACTGCATTAAAAGGGAAGTAAACGGTTGTCGTTTTGGTCGATTTTCGCATAATTTCACATTCAGAGGGAACGTCTCCTGGCTACAAATAATTTACAAAAATTTTGAAAAAAAATACAAGTGTTGAGAGCTGATGGAAGGCGGATGCTATTTTTTTTGGCCTTTTTTTCGAAAATTGCAGCTGGGGGAATTTTCTTAAAGTGCCTAAAATGGCCTAAAATGGCACTGTTAGAAAATTCCCCAGCTGCAAGTTTTAAAAAAACGACGAAAAAAAATAGTATCCGCCATTTAGCAGCACTTTCACAACACGTTTTTTTTCAAAATGTTTGTAAATTATTTGTAGCCAGGAGACGTTCCCTATGAATGTGAAATTTATGCGAAAATCGACCAAAACGACAACCGTTTACTTCTCTCTTAACAGAACTGCAGTCACATTTCTGTAGTAAATTACCGCATAGAAATGAACTTGCCTGACCGCTGTCGCTCTGTTAACCCTTTAAGGGGCTGTGGTACAACTGTTGTAACACCTCATAAATGGGGCTGTAACTTCCAAAATTCCCATCCTATCGGGATGAAAAATGTTATATTTAATTCAGTACTAACCAGGGGTCTCAGAAAAAAAAAATCGCAACAGCAAAATCACCCACGAGTTTTTCATTGTACTTCAAAGTTTAGGTGGTACAATTATTGTACCACTGCGCCTTTAGAGAAATGACATTGGTAAAACCGAAAATCATAAATTTTGCCTGCAGGTTAAATTCAACGTTAAAATTTTATGTAGGGAATGACAACCTTTATGCACACAAATAATAATTTTGTATTTTAGCCCCTCTTGAAGATTACAGGCAATCAATAATCGATTTTCAAAATTTTCAAAATTTCAAAAATCAAAAAATGTTTTTTTTGTTTTTGATTTCATGTCTGTGTTGCTCTAGCAATGGAATGCACCATTAAAATTTTCGAAATTTTGCCCCTACATACCTTGCCACTTTAAGGAGTAAGGTAACCTAGAAGAATGTTACATATAAACTGATTTTTACCAGCTCAAAGATAATGGAAAGTGTTCGGATGCTTATTATTTATGAGCGTAACGAGCAAAACAATCAACATAAAAAAATACAACGTTATTTATCTCCAGAGCACGTGGAGTCCAGCCACCCGTCCATAACGACCGAAGGCACCCACACCGACATGGCCTGCAACACGTACACTGTATCTCGGTGTCTGGAGACCCGTCTCCTCTACAACTGCCACGGCGAGATGTTCTGGTGCATCCTCTACTACCGACCCGCCAGCAACGCCCACTACGCGTATGCCAAGTTCGCGGGGCCCAAGGAAAAGAGCGGCAAATTTGAATACGAGTTTTCGTTTCGAAGCAGTGATGGGCGACATGAGTTGGTTAAAAGGGGTGAAGTGCTCAATACTTCGGAGAGTGTCATTGGGACCACTAAGGTTGTGCCGCTGGACGATAAGATTTTAGGGTTTTATATCTCGATGGGGCAGTTGAAGTGTTCGGTTAAAGTGCTTGAGAAGGCGTGATTGTTTGTGTTTTTTTTTTAGATTGGCGTGATTTTAGCCATGGAAGTTTGGCTACCAGATGTCGCAATTTGTAGCCATTTGTAGCCATTTGTAGTTATATAAGTTAGGCTACCAGATGTCGCAATTATGTAGCTATTTGTAGTTATATATGTTTGGTTACCACTTGTTCCCATTTGTGGCCATATAAGTTTGGCTACCATTTGTTGCCACTTTTGGCCATTTGTAGCCATATAAATTTGACTACCATTTGTTGACATTTGTAGTCATATAAGGTGGGCTACCATTTGTTGCCATTTTTGGCCATTTGTAGCCATATAAGTTTGGCTACCATTTGTTGACATTTTTAGTCATATAAGGTTGGCTACCATTTGTAGCCATTTGTAGCCATATAAGTTTGGGTAATGAGAATTACAAGAGTTTCAATGTCGTATGGTTGACACTTTTAGTCTTGGCGGCACCAAATTCGATTATGTGCTAAAATTACAAGACAACAGTTTTTCGTGATTTATGGATTTGTAAAGCAGATGATGAATGCACTCACTAATAGCTTCTGAAGTAAAGTTTGACAAACTATAGATTTTTCGTTCACCGAATGCCAAGCGGCAAGCTTCATTTCTCCCGGTCTAATAACTAAGTTTGCTAAAATCGCGGATACATTTTCTCCCAATACAAACCTTTTAAATTGATAAACATCAAATGAAGATTGTGCTGTTTGTGCGGTTCTGTTTCATTACTGTTGAGAAACTATTCAGGAAACCTATTATTTTTTTGTATTTAATATTGATACTGTAGACATTGTGACAATTCATCTGCTCTTCCTTAGACTGTTCTTATCCTTGGTATTGTTTCGCTTCCTGTGGCAAGTTATAAATACACCTACCCTAACAGAGGGTAGCTACCTGACCGTGGCCTGCGTCGCCAGCAAGCAGCCAGTTGTCTTCGGACGCTTGCACTGTTCCGGAAAATGCACAATAAATATATCGAACATTTGCAGCATAGCTATGTTGTTTGTGTTTCTTTTATTAAGTTTCCATCCTCAACTATAAGCAGGATCCTTACAACGTGGCAAGCACAAACGATGAAAGGAGGTAACAATTTTTATCCGACCCTTTTTCACATTGAGAAGGTCGCCTTGGGTGATTCGATATTATAATTCAAATGGAAGCTGATGCCTCTTTTACAGTGTGAAATATTATGACCGTTTTCTAGCACAATCGCCGGCAGGCTACAACGCAATACTAATATGCTGAAAGTTTCCAAACACATATCGAAAATGAACAATATTTGATTGGGAACACTATGAAATTTGAAAAGTTACCCCTTTCTATGAGAATTTATTAACTTTTACTTACAAGAACGTTGTTAGCAAGAATAAAATATTTAGCAGTGAGAAATAAACCATATTACCAATATTACTGATTCAGAAGCGTAACCTCATACCTCCACAATATAGAAGTTAACAATATCCAAACACCCTGAAAGTAGCAACCAATCCATTACTTTAACCTCATACTTCCAGTTAGATTTTCATACCAACAATTTCATTTCAAAAAATGTAATAGAAGCGCTTCTTTTAACAAAGTGCCTTTCACAACCAAACACTAAGGTGCATCTCAAGAACATTCTTATTCTAGAAGAAAGAAGGTACTATAGCCATCGTCTTTACTAAATAGGTGTATGAATACTTTTTATTTATAAGCTCATTCATAAATATACACTCATTAAAAGGGAAAGGAATAAAAGGCATAAAACGTGCTGCGTAGGAAGCGTAGGTAACTGAGTGTTAGAAGTAGAATGATCTCCACGCTTTTCATCTTGCCTTTCGTCGGTAAACTTTTCTCCTTTCACGACCCATCTCACACACTGACACCCACTGCCGAGTTAATTTCTCTAATCTCAAAAGTTGAACGCGAATGCAGAACGCTTAGTCCATAGACGGGCGGATTAATTAATTAATGACTAGATTAAAGAAGCTTACGAGTCTTCAGCAAAGAAAGGCGAACGCGTCAGTGGCGGCTTTCGGGACCACTCGGCCTTACTCGGCCTCACTCGGCTAAGCACGTCCTTGAAGCTGATAAAACTTCGTGCCGGCAACGGACTCGCCTAATGCTTATTTCCAACCAAAACTAGCTTCATCATCAGCCTGTCATTCACTGACAGCCAATAGACCAGTGCCACAGGGACAGCGCCAACACAGTGCGTCAAAGGGACAAGGCAAGCGGTGGCCGGCCCTAGGTGCTGTTGGACGGTAGCAGGCCTAAGTGCTGGCACCGGGTCCACCCTCGGCTCCCTTCCAGGCCAGGCTAGCTTCATCATCAGCCTGTCGTTCGCCGACAACCAATAGACCAGTGCCACAGGGACAGCTCCAACACAGTGTGTCAAAGGGACAAGGCTAAGCGGTGGCCGGCCCTTGGTGCTGTTGGACAGGAGTAGGATAAATCCCAGCACTGGGTACATCCCACCTTTATTAGTACCCATATCTTCATTTGACCATTTAATCGGTGGAGGTGCCGTGTCCTCTGCTCTGCGGGTTGCATTCAGGGGTGTACATCATCATCATCGTACTACTTCATCGTAAGTTAAAGGGGATATGTCATAACATAATTGACTGGATCATCGTGGATTTCGTGATTGAGAATCGCTTTCATTTGTTTGAGTATAAGAGACGAAAACATTTTTTTCGCAAATCCGATTTATTTGTTGTAGTACGAGTTGAATGTGAAATACTAGTTGAGCTTGGTGTCACTAGGAATGACATAAACCACGGTTTCGTGTGGATTCTGAATACTGCTTTTTAGAAAAAAGGTTTTTTAAGCCAAATCTAACTTACAAAATCTTCTTTCTGACCCGCCATCTGACGCCACTGTCCAAGATTGTTCCACACAAGCTAGTGCCTCTCTCTTAGACATCGTCATGAATAAATATAATGGCCAATCTCGCTCGTAGAGTCTTATGTGTAAAATAATTATTATAATGAAGAAAGTTTCGAGCGTTTTTGGGATTAGACTCCCCCCCCCCCCCCCTTCGTACGAAATGCATGTAGCATCCCCCAGTCTCAAGGATAGCTGACGGGGTTTAATTTCTTCAAGATAGTGACGCCTCGATTGTATTTTGAGAAAGTTCTCTACTTGCAAGGGTATAAGCTAGCAATTTCGTCCCGGTAATCATTTTATTATTGAAGTATGGCGTTCGTGAATAAATCTCTAAGTACAAGAATACTTCATTTTAATCAGTTTTATAAATCTAAGCTTGCATTGTCTTGGTTTAAGATGTAACTTAGTGAGGTGGCTGGTCTAGTTTATTTTGGGCCGTCGATGTTAAGTTTAACTTGTGATTAAGTACTTCTAATGAAAACCTATTTAATTTTGGTTATCCCTAAAAAACTGACACAAACATTTAATATTTTATATATTTTATATTATTATAAAGCTTTAGATATTCACGATTATGAGACATAACCAGGGAGGTAAATAACAAAGAGGTATGTATAAGGCCTAACGAAGGAGGAGTAACCTCCTTGGGCATACTACCACTTCCATATGTTTTGAAGAAAATTGTATCAAATCAATATATTGCAAAAGTTTTGAATTATATCATATTAAAACCATCTTCAATGGCGAAATTGCAAAGAAATTTAACCCAGATATGCACTTTTAACCCAGATATGCCCAGAACAATTTTTTGGAATTTCACACAAATTCCTTGTAATTATTTCTTGAACCTTAAACAACATCCAACTTTTTATGAATAGTATCTGTAATAGTATTTATAGCTATACCTATTCTATCAGGCTAGGTGAAATACACATTAATTTGGCATTAAATTATGTTGCAAAGCAAGATAAACTAAAGTTATTGCGCATACAATTTTATATTAATTATGCAATGCACATAAGTTAATCAAACCAGACATGTTAGGAAGACAAAATTGAAATAACTAGTGCCTAGATCTAAAAGTAAAGAGACGCTTTGGCCTTTGGAAACATACTCGCTATATATATTCGCTACAGCGACAAACGCAATTTGGCTCATCTATCTTTCAATTTTCAAAGATCTTTTCAAGAACCTAATAAGCTTTAGCGAACCCAGATTTTTTTCTCATTTTATGTTCTTAGCATCAGAGGGAAATGCCGGAGAAAAATCTTTAGCAGAGACAGCATCCGAGATAATCCTCGCGATGCATGCCCAGACGTGTGCGCTAGAGACATATTGAGCAAGTATATCCACGAAACTGCTTGTACAACTAAATGGAAGAAATATCGAGTCAACGAGAGCTTCGCGGTTAACCAAATATTTCTTTTAATTCCACTATGAATATTTTGAGAACCTTTTTCATCGATATTGACGGAGGTTTGACATATTCAAATGCTCTTCGGAAACATTACAATTTGATTTATGTTGTGGTGGAATGTAATGATATTCTCATAATGCGTGTGATCGCTTTTATGTTTCAAAACGTATGGATTTAAGTGACTGTAACCTGTTTCAGTTTTGGAAAAAAAACTACCACTGAAACTGCGATAAATCTTATGTTTACTCTGTCTATAGGTTAATTTCACCAATGTCCTGGAAAATAAATTTAAACGCTCTCGAAAAAAATCTTCAATTTTCAAAAAAAAAACTTAAAGTTTACCACATGTTTCCTTGTAAGCAAGGAGTAGAGATTTTTTTTTTTTAATATTATGGGAGATACAAGCATTTTTCATTCAAAAAATTGACGGGCTAGATTAGCAGTTCATTAATTCATTTAGAAGCTGAGGTAATCAGTCTAAAATCAACACAAAAATTATAAAAATGACCTGACCAAGTTATAAACTAAAAACCATTGAAAAAATTTACTGAGGTAGTCTAGGAAGGATTAAAAACGTATTTTCCAAAAATGTATCTCTCACGGTTCATGCGCAGTAGCCAGCTAAACTTTTGCCGGTTTCAATGCTATTTCGCGCATTCCTCTACGTTAGGGCTCATAGCTAAAGACCCGTTTAACTTAAAGCAAAAAAATTGGTTCCATTAGAAAGTTAAGAAAATTTTGATTCGTTTAACACAAAAAAACACCCCTAAGTACAAAACTACCAAAACAAGGAATGCGCGAAATAGAATTGAAACCGGCAAAAGTTAAGCTGGCTTCTGCGCATGAACCGGAAGAGATACATTTTTGGGAAAAAAGTTTATAATCCTTTTTAGACTACCTTTGTTTTTAACTTAAAAATTAGTCAGGTTACATGCTGTGTAGATTTCATGTGGAATACGCCAGCTACCTTATTGCATAAAAATTTCCTTAACACATAACAACAAGTTCGTGCGGAAATTATATCAAACTATTTTTGTTGATGCCATGGAAGTAAAGTTGTCTCTAAATATCCAACATGCCTGCTTCGAAGAAGCAAAAATTCACTTATCTAGAAAACTGTTTTCGTGTTCGTGTCGCAATGATTCCACTGTCGCGTATTTTACTCTCCCAAGAGCAAACGCTCAAGCCAGCTGGAAACTAACTTTACTGCTTCATTTTTTCTTTCGGAGCTCCAGAAAAGTTTTACCATCAGAGGTCCTCCCATATCGAAAGTCTCCATTCAAGATAAAAATGTATGGACCTAACATCCCTTGGAAGAAGGGTCATAACCTTTTATGGTAATGTCTTTGCATAAGTTTGCTAAAAATCGGAGGAAATACAGGTATATGGTTAATTGTATGTTATCGATGAGATATTGTATCGCAAGAATCACAGAAGAAGAATGAAAAAAAATGGAAATTGAAAACATATTTCAATTTAGAAAAAAAGGAAATAAATGTTTTCTTTCTTAGGCCTGCAGTGTTCATGGTTTATGGTCTTTTAGGAAAGGAGGGAACTAAAAAAATATGATATTTTAATCCATTATCGTTATCATGAAACAGACATGTGATTTAAAACCACGTGTAAACACATTTATTCCCACGGGTTATATCAAAATATACGAATTCAATTGTAAATATATTTACAATTCGCTGGACATGATATTTGATTGTGCCGCGGGGAGGGGGAGCGGTTGGTAGAGCAAATAAAATTGCGATAGTGAATATTGATACAGTGAATTGCAATTAGTATTTGTGAAGTCAGTTGTTTTGTTTAAATGTATAAACAATGTGAATTGATATCTCTTGTTAAAAGATAATTATTTTTAGTTTATTTCCATTCAATCGTTTAATGTTTATGTAGGCATTTAAAGAAGGTGATATATACTTGATGAAGTGCTAACACATTCCAGCTCTGTTTTCTTCCATTATAAACCGTTTAGACTTTAGACTTGTGAAAGGAAAAAAGTATCCAATAAAAGTATCCTGGTAACTTACATGAAAACCTAAAAAAAACATGCAAAATGTTAATTTTGAAAGAAATGGATCTGAGATGTATAATTATCTAAGAATAGTGTGACGTAGCATTTATAAAATTAGGTAAACACAAAATATTATCTTCATAATTTTCCCATGCATCTTTTAAACTCTTTATTACTTTTAAAATTTCAAATTATTACTTTTAAGTTTAAAACTAACGGGATATCTTTGATGAAAAGCTCTTTGTTTTAATATAGAAATTTGGCATTTTCCGAGTTCATTCACCCGAACCCAAAGTCATAATTTCTGCTTTCTTTTTATTTTAAGAAAAAGTTACGAAGCCAAATCTGCAGGAGATAAACATGACTGGCACCTTCTTCAAGATCTGACAACATTGGTCCACCTTAAAATATTATGTCTCAACTCGGTGAAAAGAAAAAAATACATGGCTTAGATCTCAAGTTTATTTACCGAAATGGATTTCAGAAATAGCGAAAAAGGAAATGCAAACTATCTCTTCGAACTTTTCAATCGTAAAGCAGCTGGGAATAAACTAACTCTCTTGGGTAACCAACAGTAGGGGTCAGTATTAAATTTGAATACATGTTTTCTTCGATTTTCTATGCTATATTTTTAGCTACGTAAGAATTTTCAGGTTTGTTATGAACACTCAAACCATGCAAAAGAAGCAATATCGTTTCCTTGGATAAACAAACCAAATGCAAATAAATATTGTGGCTACATACACAATGGTGGTATTCCATTTTGGCCCAAGGCCAATCCTCTTTAACAGATTCTCATCAAATACATGGAGCATCTACCACTTCCACATAACAAACGTAATGTACGCATCACTGGAGAACAGTTAAGGGGGAACCCCCCCCCCCCCCCCCCCCCCGGCTCCTCCCCCCCCCCCCCCCCCTTTACCATCAATCTCCAACTAGTTAAAAGTGAACGGCACAACTGCCCACAAAGCTACAATTCTGTGAACTCAGATTTAACGTAAAAAAAAGTTTTTGGTTGGTGGGTTGATGTTTGGATAAGGGGGTCCGGCAGGGGTGGGGGGGGGGGGATAGTAGAGAGGCTTTATTTGGCATAGAAGGTTTGAAACCGTTTTGGAAGTCATTAATTGACCAAATGAAAAAAAATCTTATTTCATGGCGATTAAACAAAGTGTCTCAAGAAAATCATTAATTTAACTTCAATTTTTAATCTCTCATTTTTCAATTTTCAATTTTCAATTTCAACCTTTTTAGCCTATTTCTGGCCCAATTTGGCCTATAGTTGGCCGGTGACAGCCAGGAATTTGGACGAAAAATTGCGTCCATGCGATTCAATGGCCGCTCACTGATACATAATCCTCACTTAATAGCAAACTGCTCCACAAAAATAAATTTCACCTCTACTGAGTAAATTATGGCTAAGAACCCTTATTTATTGGAAACCAATTAAAATATTACTTCAAACAAAAGTTCCCTAAAATAAAACCGTTAACAGAGTTCAAAGTGTAAGCTATATAAAATTTACTTTGGCTTGCGTTTTTTTGACAAGAGGAAGAATTTCCGCATTTTGTTTTGCGTTTCCAATTATGTAAGGACTAGGACGTTTAAAATCCTTTGAGATTCCCTGTCGTTAGCTTTGCAAATGGCGTCTCCGGTTTCCGTTTCCGATTGACTATATGACTTCGCTGGAGATGAAATAAATGAGGACGGAGGCTAACAAATTAAGTGGCCAATTAATTTATCACGGTTTGATCGATGAAAGTATATGCATTTGCTTTTGAAGAACGTTTTCCTTTTATTTCAGCCGAAACCCTTCACAAGCTTTGCGAAGGTCTCTTAATGTTTGCATGTTTTTGACGAGAAACTTAACTATAATGTTGCTTTTTCCCATTTGTTTGAAGTTTTTTTTGTAGTCTTAAATTCTTATAATATATCGCGTTTTATAAATAAAACTCATTCAGCACAGCAGGCGATAAAAAAGAGTTAACAAAATATTACATTTGCAGAAAATTTTATTTATTCCGCTTGTGCATTTGAATGTGTATGTCACAATTACATGTTAAATTCGTTCGTACAATTTGCTAATGTTTCGGCAAAATAAACTGAAATAGTTATTCATAAGTCAACCGATCACAAAAGCCATATCTATGCTACAATTATAAACTTCATGAAAGCTACTCGAATCAAAAGTGTAGCTCTGCATTTAATGCTTTTGTGTGATAAAATCTACGTATCGAAAATTTTCAATTATACAGAAAATAATGAGAACGCTGCTGGCTTCCAAGTTCCATTAATATACAATTGAACCAGATAACTTAGCTTGAACAACATCGAAATCCTTTATCTCTCTGTAGGTATTACATCCTTTATTTTCAAACACGAAAGAGTCACTGACAGAGAAAGGAAAATTCCTTTAGTTTTCGGAAAATTCGTTTTCCTTTTATCACCTTTTGTTTTATGACCTAGCTAGAAAATTCTTCTTTCTGTTATAACACCAACAATCCCAGCTTTGTGAGCCAATTTCTTCAACTTGTTTTCTTGAGCAAAGAAAATAGAACGCAAACTGCTTACTTGTTCGAAGCAATTGCGTTACAGAGATAGCTTTTTTTGTTTGTTTCGTTTCCAAATGGTAGATAGTTCGCAACTTGAGTTTACCCAAACAGCGACTGTGAAAATGACGCGCAAAGATGTTTTTTGCTCGATTTCACATCGCTGTTTCTTGGTGTTGGCAATTGTTGAGTCAGAAGATATTGCTGGCATGTCAACTTTAAATCTGTGCAATATCATATGTTCAACATATAACCATCAAACAGTTAGATATCGTTGCACTAGAAAAGAGCAAACTTTTCCATACTGTCTTTTGAAAGATAAATTCCTTTCTTCAAGTAGCAGGAGCACACATTAACAAGATTTTTAAGATTTGAAGCAACCTAAGGTAAGACATTAGGACACATATGATAAAATGATTAGTGCACTATACCATATAAGCCACTTCCAATTACTTTTATACACAGACGTTTTCGAAGAACTTGACTTCCGTGTACACAATGATAAGATACACCTAAGCAGTCACATCATTTTTAGTATACAACAAGACCGGAATTACAATCGGAATAATAATGATTGCCATACCAAAATCAAGGTAAAAATATCGGAAATGGAATTGTTAGCCCTGACAAGCCCATCGCTTACAGCCCGCTAAGAGGCACTCACTTTTACCCACGATGGATCGAGCCCAGGACCTTTCAGACCCGTCACCCGACCACACTCGCTCCACCTGACATTCAGGACTCGCCGCACTAGGTACCATCGTTCAATCTCATCCCGACGATCCATCTTCTTCTTCTCCTTGCGTTTCTTTCCACTTGAGCGACGTCACTTTTCACGTCTCTCTTGGTGTCTCTGCTCCGTCCCACTCTCTCACCCACCGACAAAGAGGCACCCCTGAAGCGATTGATCATCTACAGTTCACTCCCGAAAATAAGGTAGGACTTTCACATGGCAATCGTTTTGATTGATAGGCATGGTGTTTCATCTTCGATCACTGCTCTGGTACGGGACAGGCAACTAGCATGCCGTGCCAGCTATTACTGCATTAATTATGTATGTTGTCGTTTTTATGTTGTCTTAAAACTGGATAAACATTAAAACAAACACCACAAGGGGATTATTTAGCTATACTTATAATCCATTCTATATAAATAAATGTATGTAGAATGGAAAAGTTTATATTTAATATTTTAAATAGTAATGCATAACGAAATTATCATGGTTATGAGTTGATGTGACAGAAAATGACAGCTGGTAAGGCATATACTTTAACGTAGCATGGGAAACATACAGCGCTGAGATAGTAGCGTATCCCAGCTAGCAATGGTCGAAGGTTTAATGACGGACGGTAATAGCTGTTTAAACTGAAGTTCAAGATTATTGATTCGACAGGGTGACGATGATGATTGTTGAGCCTCGAAGGGAGCTGAGAATAATACCCTGCTACCGTCCAACAGCACCAAGGGCCGGACACCGCTTAGCCTTATGCCTTTGACAAACTGTGTTGGCGCTGTCCCTGTGGCACTGGTCTATTGGCTGTCGGTGAATGACAGGCTGATGATGAAGCTAGCCTGGCCTGGAAGGGAGTCGAGGGTGGACCCGGTGCCGGCACTGAGGCCTGCTACCGTCCAACAGCACCAAGGGCCGGACACCGCTTAGCCTTATGCCTTTGACAAACTGTGTTGGCGCTGTCCCTGTGACACTGGTATATTGACTGTCGGTGAATGACAGGCTGATGATGAAGCTAGTCTGGCCTGGAAGGGAGCCGAGGGTGGATCCGGTGCCGGCACTAAGGCCTGCTACCGTCCAACAGCACCAAGGGCCGTCCACCGCTTAGTCTAGTACCTTTGACAAACTGTGTTGGTGCTGTCCCTGTGGCACTGGTATATTGACTGTCGGTGAATGACAGGCTGATAAAGCTATGAACACACAGAATTGCATTGTATTTAAATGAAAAGCGACAAGTTTTCCTAGAAGTGTGTAGGTATCGGAGTTCATTTAAGTTGAATTCACGTCCATTCTGTCCAGTGTCATTAATTTTTGGCTGATTTGATAATTTTACACAACTTTCAGTTGAAGCTGGAAAGTGCTGTTTGTCATTTACCAATATGTACATATATATGGAAATTGTTTTCTGTATGATAAGTTATCATGGTATAATATTACGAAAAAATACAAAATATGTTTTTCAACCACCGATAAAGACGTTATTTCAATCGCTGGAATCATTTTTTTCAAATTAAATATGTGTGTCTTTCAGTCCATAAATAATTTAAGAATTCAGACACTTTTAAAGCCGATATAAAAGATAGTAAAGTTAATGCGGTATTGAAGCTCTGCTTATTAAAAATATTTATTATTTATTTGCGTATATTACAAAACGGAAACTACGATTGTGCTACGGATTTATAGTAGGTACTGAAGAATATGTTTCTCCAGTTCAAATAAAAAAATAGCACCGTACGCAAGCGTCTTAAGGCATCTCAATATTACCCAACGGCATGCTTTTAAATTTCATTTGAAGGTATAGGTAATTGGCAAGCATACATTTCTACTAACAATTTTACGAGAAATATATTCTCTTTCTGCGAGCTCTGCGAGTTCGTACAACTCATTAAAAGCACATTTTTCTTCCATACCTATTCAAATGCAGGGGTCCCTCTACATTTAACAAGTATATATGCCGTTTCAAATGGTTGAAATGAAAAAATTAATATCCTAGGTGCAATATTAAACACGTGATGTTTGTCGGTAGTTTGGTCGTGGATTTTTTGAGGCCAAAGAAATTTAAAAGTTGTAATGCCTTCACCTCAGAACTTTAATCTTAGATTTAATTCTGTTTATCTTTATATTTTATAAATGGCTAATAAAAACGGTATTTTATATTATGTCGTCTGCTACCAATAATATTTCTTGAGTAAAACTGAACGGGGCATTCTTATTATTTTTCCAGAGGAAAATATAAGAATGTAAGAAGATAAACTAATGTAGCAAAAGATGTGTACCCACTCTGAAACTTAATAGTATTTAAAAAAAAGCGACGAAAGCGAGACGTTCCCCCAAACATTACATTGTCACCGGGCCTGAACCTAACTGAACTGTTTTCAGAATCGAACAGTAGCTGAAGGCCAAACGGAGTCCATGGATGAAGTATAGTTTTTCAGACTTGGTACGACTTGGTTGAAAATTTGATAGTAGCTTAGACCAAGGTATATGAGTTGAAAGTCTCCATTTTGTATGATATCAGATAGACTTTACTTAACATTCAACCCCAATTTGAAGAAATTTTTTTGTGTAAACTAGTGGTTAGATTAGGACAAGCAGACGTTATACCTAGCAATCATATCAATACTTGATATGACGACTTGGCACTTGTGTCAACTCTTCATAGTAAAGTTTTGCAGTTGCTTTTTACTTGATGCCTACAAAAAAGTGTTTTATTTAATGCATTGCAATCAAGAATTATCTCTAGAAGTGATTTCAAACCAGCATGTTCTAAGACCATCGAAATCTGATGGAAAACCTTGCCCTCTTATGCACCTATGTCTAACTGAATCAATAATCTCATCCTAAAACGCGAAAACTGTCCGTGTGATTGACTGTTATGTAACTCAGCTAACTCCACAGGTTGGCAGACTTCATCTCAGAGATACAAGGAAAACCCCGGCTAACGATCCAGCCGTTTCCAGGCAGTTTTCCGATGGCAATTCATTTTCAATTTTCCTCTCCGTCGGTCTCTCACCTTGCTCTAAATCCACACAATAAACACGGTACAACACCTCCATAAACCATGGTGATGTCAACCTAAAACTCCGCCCACGTTTCAATAGAATCGAACCTAACCATAAATTCCAATCATTTTTTCGAAACCATTACTTTTTCTTCAAAAGATATTTCGCGTTTTTATACCACATTACGTCTTCTCAAGAAGAAGAATTGATATGGAATAGGAAGAAAGAGACGATGGAAAAATAGCCACAATTTTATGGTCCAATTCTTTTCTGTTCGACAAATTGTCCAGGGGGTCCATTTTTGAACTCTGCTCGCTATTTCTGAACTAAAATGTAAAGGGACTTCGCATCTAAAGATTCTCCTGTGACTTTGAACCAAAAGAAGGATAGAAAATTGGCAGTTGAGATTCCATTTGCATACATTATGTTCATCTCTTTGTGGACACTCAAGTGAAATAGCCAATCGTCTTCTTTAAGGTTTGTGTCATTATCAAACCTCTCGCCGTGCTTTTGAAAACATGTAAAATACTTTTTCATATCCGGAAGGATCAATCAAATTGAAAAATTGTTATTATTATATAATTTCTAATTTTGTCCGTTATAAGGAGACCCAAAAGCCAAAATTAACATATTTTCCATGCGGGCTGGCAGTTAATTTTGTATGTTATGTATATCGCAATAAAGGGGTTTATTTAGTAATACTCTAAGCTTCTAGGTGTAGCAATGTAATGGGATTACCTTTCAAAAGTCAACCTACTTTTCTTCTAACAACTTAATTAGGAATGCAAGTGGGCTGCAGAAATCTTCGAAGTGATACATTGGTATAACCAGAGTAATTAAACCTACGATTAGGTAGAGGTAGAGTGCGCGCACGAGCCACTCGCAATCTTTTTCTAGCACAGGAGGAATAAATATAGTTAACTTTCGTATGAATATCTATGATTAAAGCTCATTTAGGCTATTTTCGAAAATTTTTATCTTATACATTTTTGTAAACATCAAATTGAGAATATGATCGGCTTCAAGATATACTCCTTCTTCGTCTACTGATATGCTAAAATTGAAGATTGGAATTCATTAAAGGGTTCATTTCTGCTCCCGCGTGGACCTTTGCAATCAACGTTTAAGAGGGGGTCGGAGTTAATTATCTGACTGGAGCACTCTTAAAATACATCAGTTCTTCCCAAGGTGCATACATACTATGTATATTAACATACTATGTATATTAACCTTGAGTTCTTCCAAACTAACTAGGGAAAACAAAAGCACACAATATTGGAAGGTACATTACGTGAAAACCGGGGAAAGAGGAGCTCAAAAACAAATTTCTATTGGATAACTAAATACCAGCTAGACGCATTACTCCAGGGAATACATGGATTCGTGATTGTATTCCCTAAACACCTAGCGGAAACCGAAGGCAACACACCACAAGTATATTTTATGTTCGATGAGTACGGAATAAACATGGAAACATTTTATTTTAACGGTTTTAACTCAAATAAAAATGTACAAAAACCTTTCTAGAAATAATTTTGCCACAGTTTTTACAGCTTTTTCAGAGATGAAAGCTTATATAATATATTGATGCGTTGTCTGTGCTTCGTAAATGGGAAAACATTTTATTTAAAAATAATATTAAAAACAAACTTAATTTTTAGTAATAATATGGTCTTGTAATGTGATATGAAATTATTTGACTATGAATCAAAGACAATGTAATACATTGCTATAAAACTATGCTTGAGATACGGGGGACAACGAAGTTGATTACAGTACTACTCACTTCTCACTTGTCATTCAGGAAGTCCCCAGACTGCAATATTTGAAAACATAATCGCAATATTTTGAAGATGTCAAGTTTTTGGGGTTCATGACTCCTAATTTAACTAACACTTAATTTTAAAGAAACTAAAAAACCTTCAAAAAAGGTATACTACTTATTCTGCAATTCTTACTCAGGTATAGAAAAATTGTGAGATTTACATTTGAAGTGCAGTTTTCCACCTTTTAAATGCCAAATAAAGCCAAACTGTTCTCTTACTGTTGCCTATAGCCTGACGCCTGTGCACAACCTATTTCATGATATTTTCTTACCCTGCTCCACCCTAACATCAATTTATGGAGGCTGTTTCAGGTGTAGCAACCAAAAATGTAAAAGAAAAAACACACACTGCACTCTCTGAATTCTTTTCGTGAATTCCCTATATAACAGACCATTAAAAGAAGGTATCCTATATGTAGGATAAAGAGGCTTCTGATCTATATAAGCAATCCCACAGGATCAACGGTAAGCAGTGAAGGATGCTCCTGAGGGAAGGATGTATTGACTCAATGAGGAATAGATCAAAGGCAAGCTCGTTGGATTTCGAGATCTTTGTCTACAGGCGAAACAATGCTGGGTTGAAAATAAAATGAAATGTTCTAGATTTGTAGACTTTTTTTAAAAGAGTGTTATAGGTGTAGGTACTGACAAGACCTAATTGGCTTCAAGACGATGAGAGAGAGAGAGACAGTGAGTAAATTCATGTTTAATATTGTGATTCATTTTTTTTTTTTAATTTGGGTAACGATAGAGTGAATGGGAGTGGTTGGGTGTGGCGCGCGGGGGGGGGGGGGGGGCATTGGAGGGGGGAGGCTTGCTTCACTGATCCAATGCTCAAAAACGCGAAGAAAAAACGTATCGAATATGCATTATGTGTAAGCCAAGAGTGTGTGTGGGGGGGGGGGGGGGGCTATTCATGATCCCCTTAAAGAAGACGCTGGTAAGCTACGTAGCAAACAGCTTTAAGGCTCAGTTTTAGGCTCAATTTCAGGCAGAGTAACATTAAATGTTTAACTAATATATTGAATAACAGGCTAAACTCTAGGAAACGTAAAAAATATAAAAGCATAGTAAATCGCTATTGGAGTATTTTTTCCCTTACCTTTATTTACGATGCAATGCATTTCGAATCTTGGGAAACACTTTAGTACGATGTTAGCCCAATGTAAAGAGTTTAATCAGCACTAACTTTCAAAACCTTTTGCAAAAATGTAAACAGGAATTCATAATTGTAACATTTTAAGCAATTTTGTAGTGGCTTTAAGTGAGTTTCACTTGGTGTTTCAGTGAAATCGGGTTGGTTTGTTGTTTGGTTGGTTGGGCTAAAAAAAAACATATGGTTAAAAACGAACGCAAAAAAAATTGAAGATACCAATTCGCGCATTGGCTGATTCACTCGACTTGTTTTGAAAACAGCGCCTAATGCTAATATAATAATAATAATGCTGATAACTTAGATGACGCCATGGGATGAACATAGAACAAAAAAAGTCCAGGCGCACTGGAAAATCTATATCTTTGGGGGAAACGACAAGAAATATTTTAGGTTTTCCGAGAGGATTTTCCATATTTGTTGGTTCTTTGTCTGGTGCCGCTTTGTTGTCAAAGACATAAATCAGGTATGAAGATTCGAAAGTGAAAATAAAAACAGGAGAGGCTCACGGTGTTATTTCTTAGACGATCCGATCTATATAGGTATATATAAGTACATTCAAAGTTCAACAGATACGGATGAAATTGTAGATTACTTCATTTACATGTAATGTTCGTGTATAAAGGGGTTTGGTTCTTGCAAGCATCGCTATATATACAAGCGCTGACAAGAAGTGATTACGTCCTCGACATCCAGGCAACGCTTTGACGTCGACATGGGACATGGGGGCCTAGGCACTTCGCTATAGGGTCCACGATAGGCAGGGCGCTATGGGACCTGGGTTCTTGGCACGCTGCAAGCACAGCCATGGTGAGATTCATACCCCACGACCACCAGGCAAGGATGGGACATGGGACATGGGGGCATGGTCCACGTTAGGCAGGGCGCGATGGGACAGGGTGGGTTCTTGGCACGCTGCAAGCACAGCCATGGTGTGATTCATACCCCACGACCTCCAGGCAAGGATGGGACATGGGACATGGGGGCATGGTCCACGTTTGGCAGGGCGCGATGGGACAGGGTGGGTTCTTGGCACGCTGTAAGCACAGCCATGGTGTGATTCATACCCCACGGCCTCCAGGCAAGGCTGGGACATGGGACATGGGGGCAGGGTCTACGTTAGGCAGGGTGCGATGGGACAGGGTGGATTCCTGGCACGCTGCAAGCACAGCCATGGTGTGATTCATACCCCACGGCCTCCAGGCAAGGCTGGGACGTGGGACATGGGGGCAGGGTCCACGTTAGGCAGGGTGCGATGGGACAGGGTGGGTTCTTGGCACGCTGTAAGCACAGCCATGGTGTGATTCATACCCCACGGCCTCCAGGCAAGGCTGGGACATGGGACATGGGGGCAGGGTCTACGTTAGGCAGGGTGCGATGGGACAGGGTGGATTCCTGGCACGCTGCAAGCACAGCCATGGTGTGATTCATACCCCACGGCCTCCAGGCAAGGCTGGGACGTGGGACATGGGGGCAGGGTCCACGTTAGGCAGGGTGCGATGGGACAGGGTGGGTTCTTGGCACGCTGTAAGCACAGCCATGGTGTGATTCATACCCCACGGCCTCCAGGCAAGGCTGGGACATGGGACATGGGGGCAGGGTCTACGTTAGGCAGGGTGCGATGGGACAGGGTGGATTCCTGGCACGCTGCAAGCACAGCCATGGTGTGATTCATACCCCACGACCTCCAGTCAAGGCTGGGACATGGCACATGGGGGCAGGGTAAAAAAACAAATTTAAATTTTGTCGAATAAAATTAATCGTTGGATCTGAATACGCAAAGTAGTAATCAAACATTAACTACCACTTCAACCTCGATGATCTGACGAGAAACTGTTTTCAGCTTCCCAAATAGTAAAATCTCAGTTGCCGGAGCACCCATTAAAAAAAAATGAGAATGTAATAAAATGGGAAGGGAGTAAGGTCGTGGGATACGTCCATTCGGTCTTATCAATATCTTGCATACTCTTCACACCAACACTCTCATCATCAGTCTCACCCTAAAGATGACAGAGCGACCTCTGCCGAAGCGTAGTATAAACAGGTCCTTTTCAGGACCACAATCCTTTAAAAAAAGAGCACACACCCAAAAACCGCAACCACCATCATACCATGGCTCTGAATAACTACGCACTCTCACTCTCCTCATAATCTTTACATCAACACTTTGCGAAAAGTGACGGCTACTTTGTTCATCCGTTGCCGGAAGCTGGAGCTCGACGCTTACCGGAAAGAACTGTTATATTGTTTTCAATGAACTAGAGCTTCGCTTTCTCTAAACAACTTCGGTTTTCAGCAGCCTTAGAGCCCAAAGCCATTCCGTCTGAGGAGCAGCGCCAGCTCCGGTGGCAAAAGGCTGAACTAAAAATTGTGGCATAATTCTGAAATTGACGCCGTAACTTGCACACCCCCCTATCGACAGAAAACAAAGATGAAGTTTTCATGTATGTTATTTACAAGTGGGGTTTTTGAATACGAAATAAAAGATGATTTTCCGGCGTTTCGTAACACTGCTACACTAAATTAATTTGAGTTTGCCACTTTTTTGGGATCTCATATCATAGAGTACCAAACCATAGAATCAAATGGTCGCGTTTTTGTTATTACCATTAAAAACTTTATTCATCTTTATAATTATTAACCATTTTACTCTTTACAAATTGCAAAAGAGTCATATGATACTTTACTTCAAAGTCCACTAGGCTGTGGTAATCTTAGGCTAACACAACTGTATATACTGGTATCTGCCTAAACTTTACTCGTATAAATGTGAACCACTGAAAATTGTAAACTCTCTAACTAAATTTTACCAAAGTTTCGATTATGCAATAATCATTAATATTCTGCTATCAATTTATCAATCATTTTCTTGTATACTTTCAAACCTGGTCACAAACTTTGCTGGTGAGCTCGTGATTTTGTCATTGTGTCATTATGTCAAACCACAGCGACATAAAACGCATTTTCCTTGTGCGATAAATGCATCTCGGGAGACTGACGAAGAGTCGGAGCTCATTACCACATCCTTCACCGGGAGGCTGCGGTTGATATCTCCATGAGGTAAATGAAGCCCTGGACGGGCTCCTGTTGCCTGTTCATAAGGTATACGGCGACTTTACGAACTGGGTGTGTCAATAGATAACTTCTATAATATCCACTGATATATTAGACTCATTTTGAAAAAATAACACATTTTGAAGTAACGGTTTTTCTGCTGCTGTCTACATCTACGACAATAATCTCAAGAACTTAGTGCATTTCAAGGTTGTGGATCAGATTTACTTGCATCGTCATCGAAACGTTTGGACCACAGATAGATGATTTGACTCCAAATGGGAAAGGAGTGATGTCAATTCGGGATTGACCTACGATGAAACATTTCCCTGTTGTGCCTGTTTCGTTGTAGTTCTGTCTTGGTTGCTCCTGATTCTATCGGGTACGTTTTAATTTCTTTGACTTATCGTTGGAATTTTTTGTTCAAGCTAAATATATTTGAGGCATCTCAAAAAACTTTTTAGAACTGGGTTTAGAATGTACAACAGATTATTTTTAAACAAGTGCTAAGACAAGAGTACAAGAAATATATTATTTGGGGCTTTTGTCACGTGGAACAAACATGTTAAACTCTAATTTATGGTCCTAGTGAGTACCTACCAGGCTACCAGGCTAAAAATTGAGATGCTATAGATCTAGTTTCGATCAGCGGAATCACTGTCAAACGGCATAATTTCATTTGTTTCGAAAAGATAATGCTTATGGACAATTCAAAAAATATATATTCTCATCACCAGATGGTAATTCGCAGAACTATATTATGATCATGGTTCCATAATGCCTAGCTGAATTCAGCCAATCACATGCTGCGAATTCAGTTTTAACTCCTTTAAGTTAGGATCTCGACTATATCTAGTTGAAAATTTTGGTTCAACTGGATATTAGAAAATCTGACTTCCCTGACCTCAAGTTCAACAACTTGCCGTGCTTTATTGCAGACGTAACTAGTTTTGAAATTGAAATCGAGCCCGATCACATTCAAATCGCCAAATCTAGCGAAATTGAAGTGAGATGCTACACGATGTCCAGAGTGCCGATTTCCGCCTGTCAGTTCAGGATCTGGTACGTGGACAAGCGGGTCCAAGGGATGCTGCTTACTGCGCCTGGAGGTGGGAACACAGCCACTGTTTCTGCGCCGAATCCACACGAACCTGGTACCAACTACACGGCTGTTTTATCCGGGGATGGATTCATAGGAGATTATAGAGTGACGTTCTTGAATTTGAAAGGAGAACAATTGCTTGTTGGCTGTCAACTTATCGATGGCCATGTCAACTCGTCGATGAAAACCATGTCTGTCTTTTTTGTAGACGGTAAGATGCGTTATGGTTGTCATATTAACATAATTATGAGCTTTGCGATGCATTTTTGACTTGCGTTGAGGAGTGAGTTAACTGTTAACTGTCAGTTAAAGTTAAAATAGAGTAATCTGATTGGCTGTGACCTTGGAGATAACAAAATTAGCTGGCAGTTAACACTTAACTGGACATTGCAAAACCCGCCCTTAGAACCATTTTAACTATGTTCAGTTAATTTAGTGTTAACTGCCTGCTAAGTTTGTTATCTCCAAGGTCCCAGTTAATCAGATACCTCTATTTCTATGTTTACTTACAGTTAACACTTTGAATGGACATTGCAAAACCGGCTTTAAATCATTTTTCGTATCCCAGATACAGATGAGCAACTGAATCTCGTTGAACACAACTCCCAACTGGTTATACGTCCTACTGCGAACGTAAACGTCTCAGTAGAAACCAGCAGCGAAAGAAGCCTCTCTACTTGCAAATGCACTCTGCCCAACGGCGACAAAGTGGTCATCACCAATCAAGAATTCAACGTCAATCGATTATCACTTACAGTCAAGAGTAAAAGTTTGCGTGCACTCGTCAGCTCTCTTGGATACTCGGACCAGGCTCACTGTGGTTTCATCATTAGGAACGTCAGGGAAGAAGACAGCGGAGTTTTCTTTATTTTTGCCCACGGAGCTCGCAACAGTATCGGCGCCAAAGCAGTCACCCTCATCGTTACAAGTGAGTGGATTTGTACGACCCTGTTGGCATGCCCTTCAGAATACAAGAGTGTGATTCAAACCTTTTTGTGGATGAGTCCGAAAATGGTTGAGCAGTTTACGCATTAACTGCTGAGAGCCAGAACATGCCGTATATTACAAGACGTGGTCGCAATTTGAAATTTTACCTTTACTTTTACTTTTATTTTACTTTTAGCTTAAGTGAGAAGAATTGACTTTCTTTATCACAAAACTATGATTTTGGAAGTACGATAATCCAAGTGAACCTAAAGATTCAACAAAGTTCAGGAAATTGAAGCTCCAGAGAGACATATAAGTGTTTACCACCCTTTTTTCTTCGCCAACCCTTAAATGGAACAATTACCTAACAAACTTATTCGGTAAAGCGGAAACGGTTAAACTGTCACTAATATATAACATTTCACAAGGAACAACCCCTGTTCGTCTCGAGATGTCGTTCTCCAAATACGCAGCTGAATACAAGGACGGCGACGTAGTAACTTTCACTTGCAAAGCGCTTGGAGTTCACCAGATTGCCGCTAGATGGCGAGATGGCGCTAGATGGAGTTGGTGGTGGGAAAATACGTCGACGAGGACACAGATACCGCTAGAGCAAGCCCAAGGCCAGTCTGATGGCATTGACAGTTGGACGTGGCCTTGGCAAGAGCTCAGTATAAGTGTCACATTGACATTGACTAAGAGACATCACCTTGAAACTCTTTGCTGCTCGATCTATGGCGTGACAGCACACAAGCTTATCAGAATGAAACAAGCGGTCACGTTGCGTCGTAAGTATGAATTGATAATCACAACGCGCTCATGCAATAGAATCTTATTATTTGATAAGCGAGATCGCAATATTTTTAACAATCAAGGTCATTTTCAAGCAAATATGTGTGTCTATGTAAATTAAAGGCGTTCTTAGCCCCAAACATTTTTACCCGAATCAGTCTGTGGACATAATTTGTTTCTCGGTTTAAGGCACTAATTTACTAGTTAATTGGAAGCAACATGCCACAAGGAGCGAATCATTCTGAAACGAAGTCACAAGGAGCGAATCATTCTGAAACGAAGTCAGAGAATATCAGGCAAAAATGTATATTTTATTTAATTGAGACGGTCACATACAGTGACGTTTTGTCACAATCCGATCATAGGTGTGGCCTATATATAATGCGTACCATATCCAGCTCGAGGTAAAGAAGGTGGTTTGAGAAAACAGCTCAATGAGCCGACTTCAATTGGTAAGATAGCTTTGTGCTTTCGACTTGTATTTCATTTGCAGCAACACACAGAAAATCAACGACGTTATCGACTTCATCATCAACTGCGTCTACAGCAGATGCTTCGTCTCCAGCGACAATAGAAACTTATGGTAACAATGGAACAAAATATGTATGGCTCGAAAATAATTTTTTCGGAAGAATTTTTCATAAGAAAATTACAACACAACATTTATTTTGGTAAACGTGTCTTAAAAAATAACTTAAATATTCAAAAATATAACTCATGATAAAAATGGTAAAAACCAATCAGAATTGAAAGGAATCAACCGTGTGAGATAAGAAGGACAGATGTTCCTGGGTGAAGCAGATAATACCAGTATGCATGAGCTAGGGTAGCAAAGCTAGAAAGTTGGGCAAACGAATCTGAATGTATTTTTTAACAATTAATTCTGCAGCAGGTGGAGACGACGTCGTTTCGGTACACATAATCTTCAACTTCGTCCTCTTGGTGGTCCTGATTGTTGTGATAACGGCCGCAGCAATCATTTAAGTGAAGAGGAAACGCCGTTGCTGCTTTCAAGGTTATTTTCCCTTGAATATTACCCTTAGTTCATTGAAACGATTAGAGGCTAGGTGCGCAGTGTCATGCAATTACCTTGTTACATTGCTCCTGACGTTGTTTAAAGTCCTCGTGTCTTATTCCTTTCGCATGGGGTGACCAAAGTCGAAAACTGATCGTTTAAAATTATTGAAACATACCAAAAGTTGCCGAGTTCTCACGACCACACCTTTCAAGGTATAATTTCAATATTTCAGTGTGATTTAGAAAAAAGACAAAAATAAGGAGGACATGACCCGTTTCCCCAATTTTTGTTTGCGCTTTCGTAAACGATTGCTCTAAAAAGGGTAAACAAATAAGAGTTTCGGGGTATGTTCTAGCATTCCAGGGGCAAACTTTCGAAAAAAAGGGCCATGTTCGCCCTTATTTACGTCTTTTGTCTACAACATACTGAAATAGAAATGATAACTTCAACGAATTGACCTTCAGATGTCGGCAACTTTTGGTCTGAAAGCCACTTTCTGGCGAACTGATCTGTCCTCTTAACACACTTAGCTAGATCCGCTCATAGTATTAGGGTTAGTTTCGTTGAATTTTACTATTGCTTTTTCCAAGAGTTCCTCTTCACAAAACCCCCCACCATCAAACAACGTATGAAAATAAGTATTTAAATAAACCAAACAGCGGACAGATCCATCCGTTCACGCAGCTCTTCTTCCAGCGTTAAAAATAGAATAGTTTGCTTAAAATAATTATTGCTTCTGCATATATCTCAACAACGATTTTGCAGACGAACATGCGAGGTCAGCACGTGAACCCCGTCTACGACGATATTCACGAAGGTGAGAAAAAAGTGTTGTTGTTTTGGGAACTACATTTAGAATGCTTAATTTAAACATGCTTAGCAGTTTTGTGAAATCAATTTATTTCATCCACGCCACCCAATTTTCTCTGACTGGAAGGACTCGCGATGAAATCGCTGGCACCGCATTCTAAATCATCTTGCACAATTTAAGTAAGAATAGGAATAAGTGAAATAACAATAAGAGTAAGCACAGATACAAGCTGTTAACATATATGATAAATGTTCACTGATAGCTGTCACTGATAGCTGTCAGTGACAGCAATACATTCAAACGTGGGCGTGACAACACCAGTTAGTTTGCTGCACCGTGTTCTTTTCAAAAAAAAATACTGCTTTGTGATTGGTTGAAATAAGAATGGCAACAAGAAATTTGGAATATTCCATCTCATTATACACTATGCTTATAGTAACTCCCATTTTCTTGCTGCTTGTGTCAATTGTGTGCACTTCCATGTGTGATAGGGAATGTTTCAACGTTTTCATTCGTTATCCATATATTGCCACTCTTATTCTTACTTCAATTTTGCGCCGGCCTTAAATCATCTCGCACTGCACCAAATGCCCTGAACAGCTGATGTTGGCTGAGCGTGCATCTTCGCTGTCAGAAGAACCGGAGTACATCATTCCAAACGCACCTGATGGTGAGTACATCACTCTAATGGCTTCAAAAGAAACGACAACGTCGAAGACCAGGTATAAATACCAGACAAAAGTGGAGTATGAAATCAGTGTCTCTTGGTCTAGACTTTGGCTTGAGATTGGTTTTCATTTTCAAGTTCATTCGGAATATACTCACATGATGTACTTAACCTCGTACTAGTAATCTACTAGTAATCATACTAGTAATCTCCTACTAGTAATCTTCTCCTGTCTCCTACCAGTCTCCTACTATCTCCTACTAGTCTCCCACTAGTTAAAGCCGTGTTGGTCAGTGTGTTTTCATCACGAATTTCTCTCCATACGCGATTCTACATTTTTCGAGATATTTTCGCCAAATTTTTGGACCTTGCTAATTTTCACGTTCTGCAGTGCGTGGTGGGGTTTTTGGGGACGTTCACCCAAAAATATTCCCTTTTTTGGACAAATTTTCTCGAAATTTTGATATTTTCCCTCACTTGAGGTTTTCATTTTGTAGAACTTTTCTTCCGATTAGGTATCCCAAAAACCGCAGGTCAAATGGACCCTCGGGGCATAAAATATAATTTGTGTAAAAACCAAGCACACAAATAATACAATTTGGAGATTAAATTTTAGGTCAAAAATAGATATTTCTTGTAAAAGTTAATGGCAACATAAAATTAACACTATAAGATCTTTGGTACGACTCAGGTTTAGATGACAACAGCAAACCGGTATTCTACAATATTATACCCAAGGCCCCATTCCCCGTGTCGTTCAATTTCGAACCTGACACATACTGTATACCTAATTGCTTTCGAACAACACTTTTATGCACTGTTCAATCAACGTTTTCAAATCCTTCCAGAGCTCTCAGAAAAAGCACGACTTAAAGACTTTTACCTCGACAGCTGATCCATCAAACACTCGAACACGAATTGGTATTTCATTCGTAAATCATACTTTCTTTTTCCACCAGCTTGGACATCAAAGACGCCGCCAAATCTTTCCCAGTCCGCAAGCACTGCGGGAAGAACTCTGATGCAAATGGAGCTGACCAACAAGCTGGCGCAAAATCAACAGGTCTCACAGGATTGCGTCGTGCAGGCTACCCTGGACGGTGAGTATTACCTGCCGAAATTACTGTTCAATATTTATAAATCGTTATCTTTTGGTAAGGTATGTAAAAGATAATTTCTTCTTGTTGGTTTTTGTTTCCATTGCAGAAGACGCTGACGGCTACCTGAAGCCCATCATGTGCAACAAGGAAAAACGCTTTTGAGTTTGGCAATGAAATTCTCTTCACGTGATTTACAGACGATCATGAAATGTGTTAAAGTAAAAAAAGGCTAGAAGTAAAATAGGGAAAATTTAGTTAAACTCGAGGAAAAATCCCCTTGCAATTCAGCCTTTACTTATTGATTATTGATGAGCGTAGCGAGCGAAGCGAGCGAAGCGAAATCATCAATTTCACTACTGCTAAAAAAAACACTTGGTGTGTGTTTGTTTGTTTGTTTGTTTGTTTTTGTTTTTGTTTTTGTTTTTTTTTGTATGTGTGTTTGCGCGCGCTCTACAGGCCAAACGCCTGCTTCCAGTGGGATGAAATTTTCAGGGTGTCTACTTTTGTTCTCAACTTAGACCCCCTGCCTTTTTCAAGAAAATACTCCACACCGTTCACTTTCAAAGCAGAAAAAAGAGCAAAATTCGACAATTGGGCATGTTTGGAAAAGTACGGAAATTTATTTAAAAGTGCGTATTTTTTTCAAATGTTCCCAATTTCAATTTGCCTATAGAAACCATCGAAACCAAATCGAAAAATCACACCAGATTTTTCCAAAAAAACCAACCCAATAAAACCTAATAAAAACCCTTGGGCATGAGTTACATCTATGTATTAACATGCACATTGCTTTATGACCTCAAAATGAGCATATTTCCGCTACCCTACAGCTCGGACAGAAGCAATGAAAGGCCAGAATCGTTTACAATTTCAAGCGATCAGAATTTTCGAAAAAGCAATGGTCCGGCTTGCTGCTCCATGATTTAGGCTTTTTGCCTCAATCTTTTTATGCGCTAAATACAAATCGCTACGCTCATCTTCAACGCAACACAAATTGCGTTCGCCCTAGTTACTAGGGCGCTAAATACAAATCGCTACGCTCATCTTCAGCGCAACACAAATTGCGTTCGCCCTAGTAACTAGGTTGCGTTCGCCCTAGTTACTAGGGCGAACGCAATTTGTGTTGCGTTGAAGATGAGCGTAGCGATTTGTATTTAGCGCATAAAAAGATTGAGGCAAAAACCCTAAATCATGGAGCAGCAAGCCGGACCATAGCTTTTTCGAAAATTCTGATCACTTGAAATTGTAAACGATTCTGGCCTTTCTTTGTTTCTGTCCGAGCTGTCGGGTAGCGGAAATATGCTCATTTCGAGATCATTGAGCAATGTGCATGTAAATACATAGATGTAACTCATGCCCAAGGGTTTATATTGGGTTTTATTGGGTTGGTTTTTATTGGAAAAAATCTGGTGTGATGTTTCGATTTGGTTTCGATGGTTTCTAAAGGAAAATCGAAATTGGGAATATTTGAAAAAAATACGCACTTTTAAATAAATTTCCGTACTTTTCCAAACATGCCCAATTGTCGAATTTTGCTCTTTTTTCTGCTTTGAAAGTGAAGGGTGTGGAGGATTTTCTTGAAAAACGCAGGGGGTCTAAGTTGAGAACAAAAGTAGACACCCTGAAAATTTCATCCCACTCGAAGCAGGCGTTTGGCCTGTAGAGCGCGCGCAAACACACATACAAACAAACACACACCAAGTGTTTTTTTTAGCAGTAGTGAAATTGATGATTTCGCTTCGCTCGCTTCGCTCGCTACGCTCATTAATTACTTACTATTTATTGTACTATGTACATTTGCAATACAATATTGTTATATTTATTGATTATTATTATTTACTTATTGAAAACGTTCGTTTTGTACGGAAAACCATAGTGTAGGTTGCCGTGGTGTACCACTGATGTCACGTAAACCTACACATGTGTAACAAAGAAAATGCCTGTTCAAGGCAACCTAAGGAAGTAGTTTAATGTGACTTTGGGTAATATGGGCATATATTTCATAATATTGTTTCCGGATTATTTTTTAATTTAATTCTAATTTCAAATGAATGTCCCTTTAGGGACTATTTTAATTAGAACTTGTGTTTTGTTAAGGACATAGTATAAACGCCAACCCCTTTGACATATTGTGTATTATTATCATGGAGAAATTGAAAAAATGTTTGACATGTCATACCTTAATTTATGATTTGTCGTTGTGAAAAAGTTCAAGATTTGAGTCATAGAAAATTGGTAGAAAAAAGTTTTACTCAAGTTAATTAAAACAAACTCGAAATTGAAAAAATTAATCAGTTCTTCAAGCTATCGGCTAATGAAAAATATATACTCGCCCACCCAAGTGAACCCTTAACCAATAAAAATAAAACAACCCAGATTTTGAAATGTAAATCGTGCATTTTTCTGACAACTTTACCAGTAACGGACTCTCGTCCAATTAGTCGAAATTCAATCGCGATAAAAATTTGCATTCGTGCCACCGGCAATCGGGTGAAAGAGAAACTTGATTCGGCGGGACTTCAAAGAGAGACGCCGGGAACAGACGGCACCACCACTTTCACCACTTTCACCACTCTCTCTGTCATGGACAGGTTAGTTGAATCGCTGCGCCAGTGGCGAGATTGGCTTGATAACATGGAACAATAGAAACTCATAAAAACTCATGGAAACTCATGAAAACTCATGGAAACTCATGGAAAATCATGGAAAATCATGAAACTAAAGGACACTCATGGAAACTCTTCGAAAATCATGGAAACTTATAAAAAATCATTGAAATTAATGGAAACTCATGGAAAATCATGGAAAATCATGAAACTAATGGACACTCATGGAAACTCTTCGAAAATCATGGAAACTTATGAAAAATCATTGAAATTAATGGAAACTCGTGGTAACTAATGGACACTCATGGAATTTGATTAAAAGTCATGGAAAATCATGGAAACTCATGGAAAATCATTGAAACTCATGGAAAATCCTTGAAACTAATGGAAACTAATGTACACTAATGGAAACTCATTGAAAATCATGGAAACTCAAGGAAACTTATGGAAACTCATGGAAACTGGTGATAGCAGTTAAATTGCGTGAAATTGCATGTGGCTAAAAGCATTCACGACTTGCCTTCTCACCCGCGAAACACGGGCAATACAAATGATGTAAAGCACTCAAGTTCAATATGTAGAATGAACTCTTGTCCTCCATTTTTGGTTGTGTGCAGTCAATTATCTCGGCACAGGCAAAATGCTAAGCTTTCTGGTATGCTTACACTCATTGCCGATTTTTGATGGCCGCCCGGTTCAATTTAGTTTCTTTTTCAGTATCACAGATTTTATCTGATTAATGCATCGCCAGAATTAGCAAGTTTGGGGTTAAATCCTTTTATTCATACAATTTTAAAGGAAAAGTATGTAGTTTAAGTCTGCCAATCTTTCAAAAAGGCAGTATGCATTCTGATTTGCTCATCATTTAACGTGATTATGAGCACTTGGCGTTCCCCTAGTTGTATTTTATGTTACTTTTCCTCTGACTCCGTGGAATCAAAGGACTCGGCAATAATTTGAATTATTTCCGAACATACCGACGACGCCACTAGCCATTTGTTTTCAAAGAGTTGTATAAATAAACACTGGAGAAGCAATCGCCCCTTGAATCAGTGTGCAGGTCCTCAGCAAATTCAATCAGCGGCCATATTGTTTGTTGTTGGCGTGCTTTTAACATGCGCTTCAAGGGTTGAATTAGAGCCCAATTTTGTAATTCAAATGGCCAATGGATTTGACCATGGTACTAGTTTAGTTGGGGTATTTTCGTTAGACTTGATGGCTTTTCCGACCACAAATAAAATTGTTGTTACGAAGTGGGGGAAGAAAATATACAATGATTGTTTTCTTATGAAATGGTGAATGTAGATCATTCGGAGTTGTGTTTGCATCAGTAAAAGTAAAAATTAAATATACTCCATATTAATATACAGATTCCAATGAAATGAAATTATATGATTACACAGTTTTTACAATCTTGTTTGATAATTTGCACCGATTAGTGATCCAATCAGTTACACAAATTTTGTTTGTTTCTTTGTTAATTATTTACTTGTTAATGTGGCATATTTTTGCTATAAACATTTAGCCTGGGACTAGTAAATGTTTATTGTTATAATAACTGACGGATTTTTAATTAGTTTTGTTACAGATATTATTATAATACTTGAACAGTGAGTTCTAAGTACGACCTATAAGTCACATTGACAGTTCCATGAGGTAATACAAAATGTGTAGGTGGACTAAATTATTCAAAATATGAAATGTCTCCAATGAGTCTACAATAATTACTTCGTTTATTATTGGAATATTTTAGGTCGTTCAAATTCAGAATTTTGTCAAGCTAAGATTCCGTGATATTTCCCAACTAAAACTCAAACTGTCAAAAAATTGACTCAATAAAAATACAATGTGTTATCTATTATGTATGAGAGACAGATTCTGTTTGTTTTTTATATAACAGAGTACGGGCGATACAAAAGGGCTAATAAAGTTAACTTAAAACATGATAAAAATTATGGAAAAACTAAAATCTATCGTCGAAGACAACGCCTCAACAGCGCGGTATTATGTTTTTCGAACGAAGATGAAATACTGGAACGGATATCGCTAATCGAGAGGAAGCGTGGAAAAGAACCGGATGATATCTTTAAATGAAAACCGTCTCACTTCTTCCCTGGGGGCATTCCGAATCGTAGCGCGGAATTTCCTTCGGCCCGGAATTTCTGCCTTCCGGAAGACGAAGAGAATGTATTGAACGTCCTCAGTACATCCATTGATTGTCGTTATATGGTACAGTTTGCAACAAAATACTTGCGACCATTTTTCATATGCTAGCAATGTCAGTAACATGATGTCATCAACATAGGCTCTGGACCAATCAGCGACTCTGGATGTGCATGATGTCATGTTCACGACTCTGCCATTGGGTCTCTGATTGGTCCAGAGCCAAAGTTCATGACATCGTGTCACTGACATTGTCAGCTGTCAATGTCAAAGTCATGTCATGTCATGTCATGTCCATGGCATGTCAATGTCATGTCAATGCCATGTCAAGTCAATGTCATGTCAATGTCAATGTCAATGAGAATGTCATGTCAATGTCAATGAGAATGTCATGTCAATGTCAATGACAATGTCATGTCAATGTCAATGACAATGTCATGTCAATGTCAATGAAAGTATGTCAATGTCAATGACAATATGTCAATGTCAATGACAATGTCATGTCAATGTCAATGACAATGTCATCTGACATTGTTAGCTGTGAATTGTAAAAAATTCCATAGAATTTTGCAATGAAGTTTGAAATTTGAATGGCCATTTAAAATGTTCAACATTACTCGTTTGCTGTAAAGAACGCATCGAATAATTTGTGACCAGTCTTTAAAATTGACCACTCTTATGTTGCAAACACTTACTGGTTGTCTACACTTTACAAGAGTACTGTACCCATTCCTGTCGCCTCTCGCCAGAAAAGAACGATGGTAGATCGTTCTGTTTCTTTTTTGTGAAATATCTGGACTACTCATCAGTGGAAAACGAGCGAAATTCCAAGCCGACAGAATTGCTATCCCGTTGTGGCGCCGTCCAATACTGAAGTGTGTTAAACGACTGACTTGGTCATACTGGCGTGGATGGCGGAAACGGTTGGCTGGTTTTGTTAGTTTGTTGGGCTTTGTGAATCGTACATTGTGATTCGGCATTATTTTTGAAGTGAAAATATTGTCAACTTTTCTTTCACCCTGTTGGACGTTGACTAAACTTTTTAAATTGTTTAATTTGTTAGAAAGAACGGTTATTGTGAAAAAGGCGTCACACTGTGCATTGAATGCTGATTGTTAACGGCTTTATTTAAAATTTACAAACGGTTATTGCTGTCATGAATCTAGTAGCCACAGTGTCGAAGACATATTGGCCCCGAGGAACTAAAAAAACGATTTTCTTTGAAAACTTTCACTGGCATAAAGTAACAAATCAAAAAAAGCCACACCCGGGGGATTTTTTGTATACCAAACTTGTTTTGCTACCGTGGCCTTTGTTAGCCAGTTTTCCAATGCATTAACCAGACAAATATAATACATAGTAGCTACGTCAAGGCAAGCTCCAGCCTCCGTGCTTCTTTGTTACATTTTCATGAGTACCGAAAATCAGATCAGTTTTAGTTTTTATAAGTGTATTTTTCCAAGAAACACTATCTGATATAATTTTTGAAGTGAATTGAAGAAAAAAACATGTGAGCAGAAGCTTCTATGTGTAGTATAGGTTTTAGAATGAATTCAAATTCATCCCCTGCATCAGCTTCAATGAGTATAAGGTTAAAAATTGTGCGCCTATTTGTCTTGGGTATAATACTACCGAAATTGCGGTTGACATCCTAAGTGAGTTGATACCGTGATACCCACGTAAGTTTATAGAGTGTTGGGTATAGAAAGGGAGTCACAACCATGAAAGCCCCAGTGGTAACAGTTCGCATAAAAGCTAGGCACGGAAGCGACTATGCAGTGGAACGTTCACGCTCTGTTTTCGTCGGTAACCGCAATTCGAAAAACGTTACTGAAAATGAGAAAATTTAAATTTCGATTACATCTGTTTGATCCTTTATTTTATGCACTGAACAAATCTCCCTGTTTCGGTATTAATTACATTATAAATTAATCCAAATTGATACAGTCACATTAAAACATCTAGTCTCAAAAATGTACATATTTATTTTGACCTGAAAACGTAAAATGTTCATACTTCCGTAACGAAATTTCCTAAAATAAAATCCAAACCCAACGCCTATAACTTAACAGACTTGTTGGTGTAACATCCTGACATTTAACCGCCGTGCCAGCTTAAAATCCCTCCAAAAACACCAACCAGTATCAACCAACCCCCCCCCCCCCCCCCACCCCCAACTCACAAACTCTACCCACTCCGACAAACACATATAATATTCCACTAGCCCGAGGCAAAATTGTATTCGCGAGGCCATAACGGGAAAGTACACACCCATGGCTTCAACAAATTAGCATGATGAAAAGAACCTACCTTTGATTACTTCATTTACACATCTGCATAATCATCATCGCACATGATAGAATATAATAACTAGAGCAACGTAGTTAGTGTGTAATTACCGTTCTTGTTTGCTACTACCATCGGTAGTAAGATTCTGTACTATGACATAATAAAAAATGTTTTAAAAAGAAAATGAGCAAACAGTTGTAACTTTTTAGTCTTGAACATTGGACTGGTTTTACAACGAGTGTTTATTTTTGGAATTGTTGCAATTTTGTTCTTGTTACCTTTTGACCTTTACGCGCAGGGAAGCCGAGGCTTTGCTGTGAAATCTGATGTCCGTTATCTATGTAACATTCCTGAGACGTCAAAAATTGATTAAAAGGAAGATTTTGTGTAATTAAATGGGTGGACTGTTTTATTCCTTGCTTTGTAATTATCACACAAAAACTCATGAATATTTCAAAGTTATTTCATAAAAGGGCAGGAATAAAGTAAAATTGACGTCAAAACGAAATTTCCTTTATTCTTTGTCTAACACAATTGTATGCGGTTTTTACCGAAAAAATACTTTTTACCTCTTCGCATCTAACTTTGCCACAAATTTCCGATAGTTTTATATTTGTTGTAAGCCTGCACAAAAGTTTAATTGTGATACAAATACGTTGTTAAGTATCCTAATGAAACGGTTCATTTTCTCTATCAGATCATATGAAAAATCTAATTAGTGTAAATGTTGATTAAAGTAATAGCCATGATCTTTTACCCAACAAACAATGAGGTTCATCATAATCGCATTAAATAAATTATCAATAATACTCCTTACATGAACATAATAAAATAGGTCGGCCTCACGCTAGGTTATAAAAAGAAACATAGTATCAATAAACTGCCATAATATTCTTCATAACAACAGTCCATGTATACCGACAAAAAAGCAACTTCATAGGATTTGACAAAACAGTCAAGAGTATTTCATTCAGCATGATATCAAAGTCACGCGATTTATAATTAGCCATAAAAACCACAGGAGCGCTTCATGTAGTATTCGGAAGGCGAATGTGTGCCTCATTTATGTGGTAACATTGTAGCGATTTTAAATAATTTCTAGCCTTGCGGAAAATGTCCATATTGCAAACGCATTTCGCATTGCGGCTGTGGTTTTCCTCGGCGAGGTGAATTTGTCGTGTGGAAAATCGGAGCGCGTTATGCACTACCTAGCTTTTCCGGCTTTTCCGCAGATGGAGGGAGAGAGAGGGAAAGAGAGAGGTGTTAGCGGAAAAGCGATATCGTTTAGTTTTATATTGTATCTTGTTTTTTCTTTTTATTGTATTTTTATTGTATCTGTTTTCGATATATTGTAAAATGTATCGGTTGGTTTCCAGTTCAATGCAGTATCTCTGACAGATAAGGAACAAACGTTAAAGTGACGCAATAAAGAAATAAAAAATGTACTAGATTTGTTTAAAAATTCGAAGATAAATAATGAAAAAAGCTACATTTATTTCGAACATCCAAATGCAATAAAATTGTTGATCAACGATTTCGACTGATACATTTTTAAATGTGAAACACATTTGTTCTCTTCAAATGTAAACCTACTATATATTAATAGGGCTATGAGGTGATTATGCGCATAAGTTGATTTCACACTAATGATCTCACTCATGACTCATGCCATGTCTCTCCCATCCGACATTTTATAAGTTTAATTTTTTTAATTGCTAATAGAGAATGAAATTGTTAGACATGGCTGATAGATTGTGTGATAGATTGCATAGACATAGACAAAAACACGCCTGACTCATCTCATGTCTCTCTCATCCGACCTTTTCTAAGTATAGTTAATTGTTTTAATTGCTAATAGAGAACGAAATTGATAGATATGGCTGATAGATTGTATGATGGATTGATAGATTGCATGGACATGGCCTGCGAACGAGGCAATTGATCAATAGGGTTCATATTCCGAACCCAATCCACATGCTTCCAACTTCGCTGCAGCCCTCCATCCACAGCTAACTGGAATCTGCTAAACCAGTACCGCCGTTCCTGTATTCAGAGTACACTCATAGATGACTAAAGTACTTCTTAGGCTAGTGCGGCAACAGCAAACCGGTATTCTACAATGTAATAGCACAGATGAAGAGTTACCCAGTTGTTCTACCATACCTAGATATATGTCTACTAAAAAAATTTGATGCTAGTAGTTTGGACTGCAATCGCTGGGGTGCGTTGGCAACCTGTTTAAACATCGTCTACCAGGCTATGGCACAAGGTCAATATAATCAACGGACCCAATGTTCCTCGGGTGGTTATAGTTATGGCTTCATCTACCAGGCCATGGATCAAGGTCAATTATAATCAAGGGACCCAATGTTCTTCAGGTGCTTACAGTTATGGCTTCATCTACCAGGCACAAGATCAATAAAATCAAGGAACCCAATGTTCCACAGGTGGTTACAGTTACCTGGCTACATGTGATATAACAACAAGCAGTGTCTCCATCCCTTAACCGCCGGCGAAACTATTATTGCGGGCGGAGGGCTTTCCCGTAGCTGCTTTAGTAAGAAAGTGGCAAATCTGGGTAACCATATATCTGTGGTTAAAGCAAATGTCCAAAACGTCGAGATGACTAAAGAACCCGATATGTACTCTCCATCTGCGAATGTCTGATACGGATGTTGGAGCTCGTTACTCACGGCTAGGGTCGAACCCGGTGACGAACTCAGGACAAGGTGCGAACGCTGTGTGTCCTGCAGGAGTGTCGTCCCAGCACGCCCAGCCGTCGAATGTCCCAGGACACATGGCTTGAATCGAGCCTGCAACGGGACGAACGCTTTTAATATTTTAACACTAACATTAACATTTTACTCTATTTAGGTATTTTTTCAATCGAGAAAGAGGCGTAAGTCTTTCAAACTGGGATTTGAATGCTGAATCAAAAGTCTCACTGGTTTCCCATCACTGGAAAGCAGTGAGACTTTTGATTTAGCATTCAAATCCCAGTTTGAAATAGTTTTTTTCTAAACTAGTGCTAAAGTTAGGATATAGTAGACATAAGTCTAAGAAAATTAATAGGCGTGTGTCTCATTGCTGATTCTAAAAAAATGTCATCAGTAAGAAATCATCTACCCTGCTAAAAAATTCTTACCACGATCTTGCTAGATTGTGACAAAAGATCTTGCAATATATTACAAGATTTGTCACAATCTAGAGACAAGATCTTGAGACAAGGTCTTGCAAGATTTTGACTCAATATCTTGTGAAAAATCTTGTTATATTTTGCAAGATCGTGGCAAGATCTTGGTAAGAATTTTCAGCAGGGTAGCTACATACCATAGATATATCTATGACTAATCGTCCAAACTCCATTTCACGTCAAGGCGATTTAAGAAATCACTGCAACCGATGTAAAAAGTAAATATATTTTTAATTCCTTTAATGTGGGTTTGTCCCAACATGTTTTTGGAACATTTAAAAAAGTTAAAATTAAATAGAAAACTGCTGACTCGTGCTTGCAGCTTCAAATTTTTCTTTCAAGAATATGCTTCTGTGGTCATGTCCAGTCTCTATATCAACCGTCGGGTCAAGACGCATCACACATTTTTGGAATCTACGTGCTTCAGGTTAAAGTTTTTGTTGTGGTGTGATATCCTGTACAATTAGGCGTACAATTAATTTTATTCTTTTCCTAAAGATAAACGTTTTTATTTCCAATCTACCATCACCTGAAAGATAAGGCCTGAAAACAACATTATCAAAAGCGCGAATAATTTTGGAATACTTTTTTAAGAGTAGCAATGATGACGATTTTCGTGCTTTGCAAACTCTACTAGTTTCAATTATATAAATGCGTTTTATTTCTGCGTCAATTGACCCTGATCTTTAAACTTTGCCTTTCAGTTCTTGAAAGAACTTGACTTAACTGCCGGTTTCAAAATGTAAATTTGTCTTCAGTAGGTACCTTAATCCATTTCAAATATACATTCAGCACGCATTCATGACACACCTTTAGATACTCAGGCTAATGGGAATTAAATTTTCATTGCTAGCGATTAAGTTACTACATTCGTCTATTCAAACGGAAAACTTGGGCAGGGAAAGTTTAATACGCGAAGATTGTGATAAGTTTGAGCAAATAATTTGCAAAGTGGTTTTTCCTCAGGGGCGAACATCAGCTTTCACTTTGAGAAAGTTTTCAAGAGATGAGAGACTTACTCTTGAAAGATTGCACAGGCAAATAAACATTCCTCTATACAAAAAAGTTATGGGAATGTTTGATGATAGAATTGTTTTGGTTTTCGATTAGATTGTTTAACATTTATTTTGTGGACTGCAAAAACTTATAACTCACTGATATAACGACGATGTCTTTCATAATATTAATAATTTACTTTTAATTAAATAATTAATGTCTGTACAGAGTTTCTTCGTTTAGTGGTAGCGGTTTACAACTCTTCTTTCATCTTTGTTTATTTTTACAAGATGAAAGGGTAAATCATATTTTGGAAAAACAGACAGAATTTATCATATTGTTTAAATGTAAACGATTATATATATATGTATATATATATATATATATATATATATATATATATATATATATATATATATATATATATATATATATATATATATATATATATATATATATATATATATATATATATATATATATATATATATATATATATGTGTGTGTGTGTGTGTGTGTGTGTGTGTGTGTGTTTTTCCTTTTGTCCACTGTTTCATAGAAGGTCATCTTCTGTACATTGGTTGTTAGAACTTGTGCCTTGATAAAGCTAAGAGCAGTCTTGGGGAAACGTTGGGTAAATAAATCGAAAATATAACTATAAACTTCGAAGCATTAACCGTTAAAATGAATCCAATATCTGAATCCACTGCGGGGGTGTTTATTAATTGCCTCTAATTAATTGTTATTTACTTAAATTTAAAGCTTTTCATTAAATTTCAAAAGGTAACTGCGAGAGAGATAGAGAGAGATAGAGCAACGTAAAAATAATATACCGATATTGAAAAGCAAGCTTTTCTACAATATTCATAAAGTATTTTAATGAATGACAAACAATTCAGCGGCTGTTATCATACTAGAGACCCCACCTATAAAACATAGCCCGCAACGGCAGAAGTGGCAGAATTAGTAATTCCAAAAAACATTTGTATTTTAACGGTTCCCCAGGCAGCGGTTCTGCCGGCACTACAAGCCAGCTGTTGCCGGTATCATGTCATGCAGTGTTGCCAAGCGTTAAGGCACCTACACAGGCATTTCTGTCCGCAAGCAGACGCCGTGTTATTTGCATTCGCTGGAGACAATTTGCCAGTGGCGTTAAGGGTGTGTGGAATTCATTTGGGATGAAATTGTGCGAAATGTTACCGAAGATAAGTGATGCGAAACTTTGCAAATATATAACGGTAAAATTCGTTTAACTGGCTGGTTGTAACGTGCAATCTTGTAAATAAAAACTGAGAAAATACATGTTACTTATCAATAGGAAAGTAGGTAACCAAAATAATGACGAAGCAGTATGTTTGAAGATCAAAAAGCCAGTTGCGGTATTTAAAATAATTGTATCGTCTATAGAATGATAGTCCATACATGCAAAAGTTTATAATATGATTACCTACAACTTGGTACTAGAAGTAAAACTATTATATTCTCCAACTGATAATATGCGGTCTGCATGGAAACATATGCGCATGGAAAAGCCCTTCATGCTCAGCAGGAAGTTGTAGTAGTTTGTCGTGGAGGAGCCGAGTTTGTTCTGCGCGTTGCGTCTAAGCATTACAGCGTGGAGGAGCCGAGTTTGCTCTGCGGGTGGCCTCTAGGTGTGATTCGATTGAAAAATAAATTTAGTCAAAGAACGTAGTGTGGAAAGTCAATGGAATTCCACTAATTTGTGGGGAAATCAGCACAGACAGCACCTTGAAACGGAATGTCCAGCACAGAGGCGACGGCGAGTGTCCGCTCCTTTGCGGGGAGAGAAACAAGCACACTGTCACGGAATGTCCAGCACAGAGGCGACGGCGAGTGTCCGCTCCTTTGCGGGGAGCGAAACAAGCACCCTGTCACGGAATGTCCATCACAGAGACGACGACGAGTGTCCGCTCCTTTGCGGTGTGCGAAACAAGCACCCTGTCACGGAATGTCCAGCACAGAGGCGACGGCGAGTGTCCGCTCCTTTGCGGGGAGCGAAACAAGCACCCTGTCACGGAATGTCCAGCACAGAGGCGACGGCGAGTGTCCGCTCCTTTGTGGGGAGCGACACAATCACCCTGTTATGAAATCAGCCATCAAAGTCCGCCACTTTACGGGGAGAGGCACATTTGCATCGTGAGCGAATATTGCGTCGTTTAAAAACCCGTGCAAACTTTCCATTTCCCCCTCGATAGAACTCTCGAACACTGAAACAGATGCTACGGACCAAAATGTTGCCACCGGCATTGCCCCGCTTGATATTCAGCGAAATCTACAACCTCGCACACCGATATTGCCCAAACTGTGTTCACTGGAGAGATGAACTTTTCCGTGATGTCTGACTGACTAAATAATAATGACGTATCCCTGACGCAAATGCAAGCGGTACTACAGCGCTGTCTATTATTAGACAGTCGAAACTTTGTGGCTGGTAACCAAACAAGCAATTGTTATACAAAGTCAACAAATGGGTATGAGCTCACACAAAAGCGACGCGATTACAGATAGGAAGCGACGATGGGATATCGAGGAATGAACTAGTTTGAACGTTACTTCTAAGTTATGGTATTGCTTTGGGTGTTAGTAACGTTTCGAAACGAGTTCATGTCACAAACTCGAAGAGTAAAGCGATTACTGTATTATATCAAAATGCATTGGTTTAATTTTGTGTGCTCATTTTGTAGATAGATCTTGTAAGCGTATTTGCTTTTCTCGTAAGTGTTATCAAGGAGAAAGTAGGTTGTATAGTCTTCATACAACTTCCTTGCAAAGAGTCGTGGAGTTTTTTGGACACAGTCAAAGATTTGAAGTATATAAACATGTAAATAATAGAAAATATGTAATAGTTGACATTATAAAGAGGTAACCAGTTATATGAAACAAAATTTAAACTACAGACGTAACTACCTCTTCTCAGGGAAAACATTGCGAGTTGACTTTAATCACAATTCGGTCTCCTACAGTTGGTCCTAACCAGAGAAGACAAGTTTTCAGTTATTGATAACAAGTCATGGGGCATCGGCTATCAGATGTTCCGATCAATTTTGCTTGTTACTCCAATCACCGCCAAACCTTCGACCACTTGATTGCATGTCGAGAGAAAATATTTTAAGAGCAAGCCTGGTAAAACACATATTTTCTGGTGAGGACGGACTTTTGATCTAGTTAAATAAAAAATACATAATTCTTTTCCAAAAAGTCTCTGTTACAGGAATGGAACATAATATTACAGTTTTTCACTCATTATATTTGGGGCAAAATTATCTTTTTCGTTCCATGATATAAACTCAAAACAGCCCTTTTGCTCAATTGCTAGAAAATATTCATTCTATTTGTTTACTAAATTTTGTAAACATGGTCGTCAAAGTCGTTATACGACGCATTTCCATTCGTTACCGAATCTACGTTTCGGTTCTTGTTATTACAAAAACATACCGCTGCGAACAAAATAAACATATAATGCCAAACAATAACACGTACTGTTCATTAACCATGTTTTGTGAAATTGTAATTACTTTTAAACTTTTCGTGTTTTGTAAAACGAATCGTGATATTCAGAATAATGACGGCTCATTTTCGTCTCATTTCTCATATCCTTCATATCCTCTCATCACGCTGTTACATTTTCCCTGTAATCAAAACTTTTTAATCCTTCGTCCATTTCGAAGCTTTTGGGTTGCATACGGTTAAAAATCGTTTTTCTGGTTCGCTATTGCAAGAGGAAACTGTTATTTCATATTTGGATTTCTTTTCCGAATGGGCTACGTTGCTAGCGGTATTCAGCGGTGTATCTAGAGGGAAGCAGGCATACCAGTACCCAGGCAGGCCGAAGTTGAACCGAAAAAAGAGGCGATGGCCTTTTTTTAGGGAATAGATTTTTTAAAAGCTAGTTCGTTTTCGCAGTACAATTTTTCAAAATAATCAATTCTCTAAAAAACGTCAACGACCTTCGTTTTTCGATTGAACCTTAACAAAATTGGCAACAACAGTGGGGGAACGGACGCCTAACTTTTTTTTTTGATTTGGTGCCTCCAAATTGAAGTTACGCCACTGGGTGAAATATTCTCTTGAGTAGGTGGTAAAAAATTCAGCTGTATACATAATGCGAAAGTTGAATTTCCTGCAAAATGGATCACACATGAGTATGACTTTTTGAGTGTGTTTTTACCTTCGACTACGCAAAAATTATTACATATCTCAGGAAAATTTCGAGGTTAAGTTTTTTCTTGTTTTTTCTTACTTACTTCCCAAAAAACTATGTGAAAACATGGAACCGAAAGGGTTTAGTTTGCTTTTCGTTTACCAATTCATGTTTCAGTACAAAAATAATCAACAAAAAAATTAAAATAAACGTAATTCTACACGTATGAAAACTGTATTAATTATTACACTAACTGCAGTTCAAAAACTAGAACATCATATTTTTATTATAACGAATTTATGTGGAACGACTGGAAAAGTACATTGTAACGGTGAATATTTGTAATGTTAAAAATGTATTTGTCCTTACGATTCTTGCATGCATTCTTACATTATAGTATCACCAAGTATATAATATGGACTTGAAATTCAATAAACATCTCACAATACATTTAGCTATGTTACATGCATTTGAACCACAACCAGACTTTAGAAGACTTCCCAATGACCTCAACTCAGCTGCTCACTCCAGCACTCGGCATTCATCAATTTCCTCGAAATAACACAAAACTAATATCTGCCACGTGTTTTTTCAACCTCTTTCGCAAGCTCCCGACCCACTGATCGTTAAAAACCAAAGAGGGTATGCCACTGTGTGGTAACAACTAAGAAGTCAAAAGGCAAATATGCTACTAGTGCTTTCCTTATAAAAATGGGAAACTAAAATGGCGGATCACCTTAATTTATTTAACCGATTGATGTTTGATGTTTTATTTTTTATTATAATTCTACGGACAAAACAGTGGGTCTTATTGACGTGCTCTCCAACTCTACAGCGTAGACAAATCTTTTTGAATTGAAGAAATAGTAATGTCCACACTTTAAATTGCTTGTGCTATGTCACTTGTCCTATTTCCAACTATTTCAAACTAAATAAAAGTCTCACTGTTTTTCCTTCGTGAAAAAAAAACTGTTATGCATTTGCTTAGCATTCAAATCCCAGATTGAGAAAGTTTTTTTCGTAAATTCGCATACGCCCTACTGTTTACCGCCTTCTGCGCCGAAAAAGATAAAATATAATTACCCTTTTATCCGCTACAAACTGCTACACTCATCTTCAACGGGATACAAATTCCATGCGCTTAGCCCTAGTCAAAACAATTGAGTGTGTGATTGTTGAAAAATCTTTCAATAACCATTGGCTTAAGAATAACCTTTAAATACCAATAGAGCACCTGCAACAGTAGCCTTCTTTAAACTCACTGGGGGACAACCTACACGCTAATTCCCATTTAAAAACAAATGCAAGTGTGCAGTTCACCAGTGAGATAACATGTATTGCAGGAGCTCTCCATCCACGCAAGCATGCTCTGATCAGTGCTAGCCATGAGTTCCTATTGTAATCAATTCCATTTGAGCGTCTATAAATAAAACACTTCCCTAGGGGCTAATAATCAAATTTTCGCAACACAATTGAGTTCAGTATTGTTTTTAGTTCTCGTCAGTCAGTCCTGATTTCCAGCCGAAATAGAACATACAAATTCAACAGGTGGTTTTCCCCCAACAAAATGTAATATCTTGATGTAATGACGTTCACGGGACAAGTATGCTGGCTATATAAAATAGGGTCATATTAACTCTGCTAATAACTTGGGTTATTACTTTTTTCATCTCTTCGGTGAGGAGTCTAAAAATAGATTTACAAAAAAGGAAAGTTATTTAATGTGCGGAGCGGAGTATACCATTTTCTTTCTTTTCTTTCTTGCTTCACCTTTTCCGGGCGAGATGTAATCAGTTTTCTTCAGGAAAATTCTTTCCTTCTTGAGAATGAAAAAAAGATGTTGCATTTAATAATAAACTTTTCTCGAGAGAGGAAATGTATTAGTCTTCTCATTTTGATTTACGAAAAATAACAAGTGTCCGTTGACTCCCAGACCTTTTGGTAGATCGATGTAAGTCAAGATTTTTTTGTAGCCGATAGGAACTTTGATCCGTTCAGTTCCGTGCACACATTAAATTTTCACAAAACTAATCATTCTGTACCTATTGGTGTGAGCTAGCATTACTCTGACCGCTTCCTGTGCATAATTTACATCGTACTGGATACTATAGTAATACCCTTTGCCAGACAGATATTGTCTCGAAGAATCCTTAGAGAGGCCATATGTAGCAGAGAGAGGCAGTGCTTTATACCGTTTTGGTCGCCATTTATTGTCCAAACGAAATTAATTCATATTTCTTGGAGATTTCACAATGTGATAAAGAGAAAATCACTGTCATTTAAATTTGAAAAATTAGATAATTCGCTAACACAAGACTGAAAAATGCAAAGGTTCCTTTTCTATTGATGCACCAACTAGCTTCAACTCTCCAAAAGAAGATTTAAAAAAGTTATCTACTGTTTTAAAAACTGTGAAAATTAGATTATTTAGATAATTCGATAACTTTTTTTGTTATTTTGATGTGTACGGTATATTTTTGTTGTTTGTGGGTTTTATGGAAGAACAGTGTTTGTATACAGAATATCGCCTTTTTGTATAAGTTACAAGTAAAGTTGGAAATAAATAAATAAATAAATAACGTCAATTTTCCCCTTTGAGTCTTTATTTAGCCTAGTTAATTATTAACTATAAGGTCTTTATTAGGTTTATTTAGTTTTTTATTAGGTTTATTATGTCTTTATAAGGTTTATTAGGACTTTATTAGGTTTATCAGGTCTTTATTTAGCCTAGTTTCCTGGACCACGTGACACCCAGGAATTTGGACAAAAACCGATAAATTGGTCGTTCTTTGCCAAGTAAAGCTTCTACGTAGCCTGTGCCTATGCTTTAACACGCGAAGTGTTATGGAAAATGAGTGATACCGGAATCGACCCAGTTCCATTTTTCGTTTACTCTTTCTCTTGATTCCATTTTACAGTGTGTCGTATGTATTGTTCAATTAGTCTTTTCATTCACTTTCAGTAAAGTCTTTTCGGACAAAGCCCCTCGGACGCAGGGGCAGCTCTCTTCAACATCTAGTCTAACAGACAAGAAGGGTGACCACTGTAAATTAAAAAATATGACGAAGTGTTTTTTAATTGACTATTGATTGTACGATTTCGACGAATACCGGAACAGGAAAAATGTGGTTGTGAAATATGCTTGTAAAATGACGACACCTATTATTTCTGTAAGGAATTTTAATTTTAAGACATTTTGACGTATTTCTATATTCCTACAGTGTATTTTCCATTGACTATACCTTGTTCTGTTGGGGTGTGTGCAAAATATCTATGTATATGAAATAAACATAATATTGAATTTTATTGAATGGTTGGTTATACAATTTATCTAATCTCACAAAGGTAATACTGGTGTCTTAAATACCACCAATAACAGAGACAGAAATAAAATACCGCCGCAAATCTAATATCCGCCACTCGTAAAAATTCATTCATACTTGTGTGTATAATTTGTCTGGATGAAATTTTCTTTGAGACGCACTCAACACTGGAAAAGACGTTGGAAAGTAAACATTTCTTTCAGCGGCGACTCGCAATAATCTTAAACCAAGGGCCAACGTTTTGTTTATTTATGCAAGTCAGATTTTTACTACTACGAAGGACCCTGAATGGATTCGAGATATTTTCAGATATTCGGCAATGTATCTTCGGAATACCGACCAGGCCAGCCACGAGGATTGTAGAAGAGTATAGTCTCACATTAACAAAGTCCAGTGTGTTTTAGGAGGATGATTATGAACTTAAAAATGTGCAATTATAACAGTTTTAAATTTAAATAATGGCTTTTCTGAATGGGCATGCGATACAAGACGGTTCATTTCTTTGCCAGCCAATGCTGTTTAAAAGCTATAGTTGTGCCGTAATACAGGTAAAGGTTTAATGAGGAATAAGTACTCAGAAGAAATAAACAAATCTTACGCGAGATACAGGATTTTGATTTTGATTTTTCATATTTGTGTCATGTTTAAAACAAGTATGCTTTATGGGACCATTTTATGTTCTGGAGTATAAAATTGTAATTTATCTCTTATAGAAGACACAAACGAATTTAAATTAAGAAGCTATTTAAAAAATAATACTACCACGAATCCTACGTACATAAGAATTCCATTATACACCCAAAATTGGTCATGTTAGCTGGGTATTCATTTTTTTTTTTTTTTTACATCTTTATTCCTCTATTCCATTTACTTTAACAGGTAGAAGAGGTGTAAAAACACCATCATAAAAGCACTCTATCCTGCAATGTGTACTCGAGCTACCATACACAAATTTTTACATTTAACTAATCTTTTCTTTACTGATTTCTTCATACATTTCTTCTCTATTGACCAGCTCCATCCACCTTTCCTTATTATTCCACCATTTTTCTTTATTATTTACATCTTCACAGTTTTCTCCTCGTACTTCGACGTCTCTTCTCACTTGGTCGATCCTTCTCTCTCTTGGTATTCATACAAATAAAAATTAAACGTATCAGAGTTTTTCAATGAAATGTAAGACTTCTACAACATCAACCCGTTGGTATGTGCCTATAGTTTTAATTCCTTCGTATTCCCTTCCAAACTCACATGTTGACATGGAAGACAAATGACAGGTGATGGAAACACTGCCGCTCATGGTTATGGAACAGCACGCTGGAACCTGCGACATTATTACTTTCTCCATTACCATCAATGTCACCGAAGAAACGTCAACGATGCTTCGCGCCTTGGTCACAAAACCCTTTTATATGGAAATTTTACATTTACTTTCAAATTTTTACAGCAGTGCGATTTAATATCCAGCCAATGAACTCGGATATCGGAGGTTATTATACCGTCTGTGGTAAAAAAAAACGATGCCCACAGATATAAAGTTACCCAGAATTTTCTACCATACCTAACTTACGGCAAAACTTTGATGGTAGTAATTTCGCCGGCAATCGCTTAGGTGCGTACCTGTTTGCCACCACATTCACCTACTAGGCCATGCCAGAATGTCAATAATAATCAAGGGGCCCATGTTCCTCAGGTGGTTACAGTTATGGCTTCATCTACCAGGCCATGGCACAAGGTCAATAATAATCAAGGGGCCCAATGTTCCTCAGGTGGTTACAGTTATGGCTTCATCTACCAGGCCATGGCACAAGGTCAATAATAATCAAGGGGCCCAATGTTCCTCAGGTGGTTACAGTTATGGCTTCATCTACCAGGCCATGGCACAAGGTCAATAATAATCAAGGGGCCCAGTGTTCCTCAGGTGGTTACAGTTATTGCTTTATCTACCAGGCCATGCCAGAAGGTCAATAATAATCAAGGGGCCCCATGTTCCTCAGGTGGTTACAGTTACCATGGTGATTGATGAGCGTAGCGAGCGACTTGATTGACCCTTGAGAAAGACCAAACAAGATGGTCGCAACCTTTGGTCGAAACGTTGGGAAAATGAATAATTGGTGAGCGGAGCGAAATCTTCAATTTCACTACTGGTAAAAAAAAAACACTTGTGTGTTTGGATGAATGTTTGCGCGCGCTCTACAGACCAAACGCCTGCGTCGATTGCGATGAAATTTTCAGGCGTCTACTTTTGTTCTCAACTTTGACCTCCTGCGATTTTCAAGAAAATCCTCAATACCCCCTTCAAAGAAGAAAAACGAGCAATATTCGAAAACTGGGAAAGTTTGGAAAAGTACGGAAATTTATTTAAAAGTGCGTATTGTTTACAAATATTCCCAATTTCGAATATTGGTCTTCGAAACCATCGAAACCACATCGAATCATCACACCAGCTTTGTTGACTTCAAGTTTGTCTGACATTTTGTCAATTTCGTGCATGCAAGTTATTGAAAGTAAATCCGCGACTGAAATACTTCACCAAGGGTTTTTGATGAGCGAAGCGAAATCTTTAATTTCACTACTGGTAAAAAAAAAATTTATGTGTTTGTTTCTTTGTATTTGTTTTCGCGCGCTCTATACAGACCAAACGCCTGCGTTGATTGCGATGACATTTCAGGTTTTCCACATTTGTTCTCAACTTAGTACCGTAGCGCCCATACGCTCATCTTCAACGCAAACAATTTGGCAGCGTTTCCTAGTTATAAAGAAAATTAAAACAAAACTGCCGAATTGTAGACTGCAATGCAACGTAGAATAGCGTCTCGTTGTGCACCGAAGGGCGCGATGCATTTTGGTGCAGTGACGGCATTGATTTTGCATTCCGCTACTGCGTGACCAGCCGCTGCATCCAGGGTGCGCCAATGAACTTTTCTGACCTCTTTCCGTCAAGTTGGCGTCCTGCACGACAAGCCCAAGGGACGGAAATAATCTATTGATGAGCGTAGCGAGCGAAGCAAAATGATCAATTTCACTACTGCTAAAAAAAACACTTGTGTGTGTTTGTTTGTATGTGTGTTTGTGCGCGTTCTACAGGCCAAACACCTGCGTTGATTTCGATGAAATTTTCAGGGTGTCTACTTTTGTTCTCAACTTAATACCGCTGTGCCCATACGCTCATCTTCGACGCGAACACTCTGGCAGCGTTTTGCTAGTATAAAGTCAATCCCACTTTTCAAGCGTATTAATTCCTGGGTTCTCCTTTAGATAAATACTGTGCGATATTTGTTGTCAATCCTCTGAATGTGTCACCCTTTAAGTATTCAATGACAATCTCTCCAATTTTCAATTCTAGACAAGTGGATATTCACCATAATTTCGAATTTACGGACATATATCAGGTTGAAATTGAATCCCAGCCGACTGAAAACCCTAAGAGCTGCATTAAAATTGCATGTGCCGTTTGGGATGAAGAGGCTAACGATTGGTTTCAAAATTGTGACAAGAATATGGTAACACTTTTCCTGTTCAAAATAGGGCTGCTAGCGGAGGTCGAGCGCGTCTTCGTCAAAGGATGCTGTAAACGGGATGAAGAGCTCCAACGCCACAGCCAGAATTGTGACAGATAATTTAAAATTTATCTAGATAAAAATAACGATTACGATAATTTTTTTATCTAGATAACAAAAAAAAAAGATAACAGTAGAAAAACTATCTAGATAAAAGATGAAGATAACCAAAATTTATCTAGATAATCCAAAAAAGATAAAAGATAATATCAAAAAATATGAATCCATCCTAAAAACAGCAAAAATGTCGATTTCGAAGAGAGGTTTTCTTTCCCACTTCCTGCACGCTTCCAAGGAGGACCACCGCATTCTGACCAGGCTGTGCTCAATGGCGCCAGCGACATACACAGAAGGCGGTGGTAGAGGACAATGTTGCCGGTGAAATTGATTTGAAAACCGTTTCTTTTAGACAAAATTTTTGTTATCTTAGAGAAATCGTAAAGATGAGAAATTATTTTTTCTAGATGAAGATACAAGATAACGTTTGCTCGAATTATCTAGATAAGATAAAATATAACAAAAAGTATCTAGATAATTTATCTAGATACAATAAGTCACAACTCTGGTCACAGCGTGACCAGCAAAGACGTGATAATGCGGCAAATCAAGCAGATTGTGATGACGTTCTTCCTTTTTGGCATTCCGGCCTTCTTGTAATTGTTCTACGACCTTGTTTTTCATAGCAATGTTAAGGATTACATAAAAAAAGTCTTCGATCCCATCCAAGGTTTTGCCAAGTTCATTTTTTTTGTGGTGATCAACGAAAAGACGATAGGCTTTTGGAATGTTCACGTTTTTGGGGTTGTCACGAAAGTAGTCAATACACCAGCACCTAAAAGAATGTTTAATCAAAAGCCCATAAAAAATCAGTTACGAAACAACCTGTAACTCCTGTAACTCCTGTAACTCCTGTAACTCCTGTAACTCCGAACTTGTAGTATTGACATTATCAGGGATGGGCAAGATACTCCAAAAAAGTATCTGAGATACGAGATACAAGATACTATTAAGAAAAGTATCTGAGATACAGATACAAAATACTTCGTTAAAAAGTATCTCAAGATAGAAGATACTTATGTATCTTGAAAATACTCAAGATACTAGATACAATTTTTTATGTAAAAAAATTAACGGTGCTTTAATTTTGTTGATCAAGAAATTATAGGGGAGGATTGAGAAGGAAAACAGAATACATAATGGCATTGTTTTAGCCGATTATAGCTTTTACCACGATTTGGTGAATATCACCAGATATACCTATCTAATCTCAGGCATGAGTTTCCATGGTCAATATTAGGGTTGATTAGCAGCGGCTGGCTTGATAGATGTCAAAGAATTAGAAATGTATTCATAGACATTCCTGAATACAAAAAGATCCCAACAATAGCTTAAAAGTATCTTGTGTTCTGCAAGATACAAATATACTTTTAAATACTATCTGAGATACAATACCAAGATACTTCTCAACAAAGTATCTCAGATACAGATACCAAGATACTTTTGTATCTTGGGATACGTATCTCAGATATTTGTATCTCAATACTGCCCATCCCTGGACATTATATAACATGTTTAATTTTGTTTTGCACATTATCTACGTAATCTAACCGTCTACGTTACTTCTTTGAGTTCAGACTATTTAATATGGTTGAAGATCTCAATGACTATTTAAATTCACGTAAAATGCAATTAATAAACATAATATTATTACATGGGTATGTCAAAATAGTTTCCCATTCCGACTTTAGCGGCGCACCTGTCAATGAAAACTATTTAAGTTTCGAGTTTGTATACACATAATTTAATTTGCCATTTATTTACTTGGCAAACAGACCAATATCAAATTGGCCTTTCGTATAACAATAAACTCAAATTACAGCAAGTCCCTAGCGACCAATATCAGGTAAAACAGAGAAAACCAATCCATTTCACTAATCCAAGGCCAATAAAGAGCCAGGTACAACTTTCGCCTTCCCAAAACCCAGTGCAGCCTAAAAACTTTGCCGGTGGCTGAATTTTGCCACAGTTGTTCCAGTTAAGAAGTTCCAGGGATGAAAGTTAATCCCCCACGTAGCTTCCCGCAAAATCCCCAATTAGGCTTCGATCGATCCAGATGGCGAGGGTGCATTTAAGTGGATATGGTTGAGGGAAAGGGAAAGGGTGGGGGGGGGGGCTAAAAGGGGAAAGTTTTTTCCGCGGCAAAGAACAGTTACTCTAATCCTAGTCTGTCTTACTTACCACGAAGACTTGACAGGAATGCGTAAATACGATGCTCTTTATATTATCACGCCACCTACGTTTAAAGTGGTGGTTAACATTTTGCTGTATCTTGTTGCTGCTTGCTCATAGTATAGATATTTATATTTTCCTCGAATGGACAGCGAACAATGAACTCTAATATTTTTTTCTACTGTTAAGTGGTATATCATGTGAGTTGGGTTTGTGAAGTTTTCATTAGTTACTTGTAAAGTTAGATGGCTCTTCACTTCTAAGGTACAAGCACAGCAGCTTGGAAAATAGAAAGCTTTTTTGTGATTTTTGTATTTGCATCGGGGTTTATTGAATTGTTCCGACAGCGGCAACCCATACTTTTGCCAAGGTTAACAGTTATATTTTTTGTAGAAAAGCAGTTTTCATGGGTTTTAATTTATAAATATATATATTTTTTGGAAAGAGCCACCTGAAATTGTAGAAGAAACGAAAATAAAAAATGTATTAATAAGATAATACGAGTTCGGTGTATAATGGAATACAAAAAAGTAAGTTTTTAGCTTTCCCTAGTTTACTCTCACTTTAATTCTTTGGTTTCTTGATTTATAACCCAAATAATTCGTAAGACTTTGCGTTCAGTCAGACAATCGAAAAAGCTGTGCTGTGCGAATGTTCGTGACGAAAGATCATAGAAAATCTCCTAAAAAACGGGAAAGAATGATACATTGAACCATAGTGTGTATTCAATGCCATTATTCTAGGTCCAGCTCACTGATCTTTGGGTGTCAAATGGAGGGAAGGAAAGATGAAGTTTTTCCTGGTTGTCGGAAAGAAAGACGTATGTTTACTTTATTTCAAGAAAAAGCTTAAAAACTTAGATAGAATTACGGAAATTGTCTTGCGTTTAGAAATAATATTTCCAATCGTGGTGATTGCTGCGCTCTGAAACCACTCAAGACATTCGCAATTGATAGAAACAGAGCAGAAAATATTAATACATCCTGATTTTTCAACGTAGAGTAGCTATAGCAGAACTAGTAAGACGTAGCCACCTATTGGTAAACATAGGTGATTCCAGATTTTTATTCGTTCAACAAGAACTTCTCTACGTCATTGCGTATGTGAAAAAAGTTTATTTTCCCCTTACCAGTTATGTATGATTAATTTGTCTTTCGTAAAGACAGAGAAATTAGGTGATAAGGCTCGTGCCAAATATCTTCACAAGTTCAAAGCCAACTAATCAACCAAACGAACAGGTGAGGAAGTAATATAATATTCTATCAAATTGTCACTTACTCCATATACCGACTCGGAAAAAAAGGTTTCCTGGCATGATGCAACGTTATTCAATTTTATTCAGGATGCATCATTATTATTATTTCGACAGAATTGCTTTTGAAAATTATTGAAAATTATAAATTAATCATAAAAAAACTTAGCTAAATGACAATCATATTTTCATTAGAATGTAATACCATAATACACGGTTACTAAAATACAGCAGAATAAAAAGGTGTGGTGAAAAAATTGATCGCCACTCTTTCAAAGCAGCCTTGACCAGTAATGAGCCAGTACACAGTGAGTATAAAACTCGGCTGCATGGCTCTGTTCATTCACTCGTCTCTCGAATCATCCAACAGGAATCAACTTCGATCGTAAAAAAACAATCATGAACAAGTTCGTTCAATTCACCGTCGTGGTCCTCGCAGTGGCTGCAGTTGTGGCAAGTAGTATTTAGATTTTCATATGTGTTAACCTCAAATTTAAAAGTAGTTATATTAAACTAAAAAACGCAGCCAAAGAGGATTGCGTTGAATATGAGCGTAGCTGTATGCAGATAGTTTGGAAGGGAGGCGAAGCTGCAAAATGTCCACCCGAACGGGGATACGAACTCGGGACCTCCTGCTGTCACACTTTCTCCCTGCTTCGACGGGTGGGGGGGGGGGGGGTCTCCGGGGAGATTAGCATAGTTTGTATGTTTGGGGAAATTTTACCAGAAGTGAAATTGAAGATTTCGCTTCGCTCGCTACGCTCATCAAAGATTACCTGTGTTATATATTAAATTTGTGAATTCTATTTTCGTTTTATTTTTATATTTTCTAAACTGAAATGTTTTATCATCGCATTTTTCTAGGCCGCTGGAAAGGGAAAACATCGTGAAAAATTTGAAAAAGACGTGGAGGAATGCAAAGCGGAAACGGATGCTTCTGATGGTGAGTGGTTGTTCGTTGTCATTTTCGCCCAGACAAGTTTTAAAATTTACATTTTCATATCCATACAGAATTTTGAAATATTTCAAACAGAGGAGATTGTGCGTAATATCTCGCCATGTGCAAGGTGATATTATCCAAAGGTTCTAACATTAGCCAGTTTAAATGTCAGCTCGGGGGTGTTTAAACTCAGGGTTAAAAACAGCCGTCACCTGTTGCCTCTGCTTCCCAAGGTCATGCCATCCACAGCGAGGACCAGAGCCAAGGGCAGTAATACACTATATAATGTGGACAGCGTAGGACCAATTATAAATTAGCCATAGTTTCATGATTTGGGACGCCTGTCACAAAAATTCAAACATTTATGTAGGCGACAGGGCACCAAATTTGATGAAAGCCTGATGCTCTAATGCCCGGTTTTCAAAAATTTTCAACTCCTAGTTTAGATCCCAAACAGGAGTTACATCTGAATTCGCTGAACGTGATTGGCTGTATTCGGTTGTAACTCCTAGTTGAGATCACAACTAGGAGTTATAACTGAATTCGCTGAACCGGGTATAATTAATTCAATTGTTTGGATATTTATATAAATGCATTCAAAAACATACTGACAGTTTTATTTCTTATAACGAAATAATTAAGAAACTATTAGAAATGCATACAGGTGACAACAGATGGAAGTTTGTGAGTTTGGATCTGATCAAAGTGCTCTCTGCCCGCCAAACTCTTGAAAAAAAACTGAACTTTACCGCGATACGATTCTTAAAATTTGGTAGCATAGGGTTGATAGATGATCTAAAAGCACAGTCACATTATTTCAAGAATATTAGTTAATTTAGCTATTCGGCAAAATAACCAAATGGAATTTTGATAAAAATCGCAATTGTTGAGATATAGCAAAAGGAAAGCGTGTTACCCTTTGCCTCAATTATAAATTGACACGCAAGTAATTGTTATTTGAACCTCTGAAAGGTTACTGAATGGTTAACTGAGTTTAGAATGCGCATGACATACCCATTACCCTGCCTTAAGGTTTCCTAGGAAAATTATGCAATTAAGTATAACCTTTTTGTTATAAATTTTACAGACGATGCCAAGAACTTCATGAAGATGAGAGAAGAGGAATCTCCGAATGCCGAGGTAAAGTAATGGTATTTGCAGATATTTGCAGATGTTTGCAATGCATGCCAATTGGGACAGTAGGTTAGGTAATAAAAATCCAGATTTAATTTAATGAAATTTGTAAAATCGTATTTAAGAAAGATCGTAACATAAAATGTTGAATTTTTAATTCAATCCAATTTGCAGTACATAAATTGACCCCACTCCCACTTAAGACGTTCATATTTGACCACTCAAATAAACACGTTTTCAGTGTATATTTCCCTTTCCTCGTTGTTATAGATTTTTCTTCAATCATTGATAATTTAGGGATTCATTTCATTTAGGGATCATTTCGTATATAGGTTTATCGATCATGTGCTCGCATTTATCTTTTGTGAAGTATGGACCAAACAGTTGGCTCGATGTCGATGAAAGATTCCCTAATTTAATCGGATCGGTTCACTTTTCCAGTGCTTCGTGGGTTGCATGTATGAAAAGTTCGGCATTATCGTTGAAGGCGCATTTTCCAAAGACAACAGTGAGAAGTGGATCGCCAAAAAGTTTTCCGAAGACGAGGAAAAACAAGCCAAGGCCAGGAAATTCATCGACGAGTGCGAAGCTGAGTTGGGTGAGTCGATCTCATATTATGATTGTCTTAAGAATAAGCCCCATATCGAGAGCTAATGGAGGAACAAGGGGTGTCCATTCAAATTCACCCCATTTGATATTTTTTCAATTTTTGTCAGATATGATTGTTGATCTACCTGGATCTTCACTTTCATATTTAAGCAGGATTGAAATTTTCAGTGAAAAACAGTCTCTCTGTCAAAAAATGCTTTGGGAAGACAGTAAATTTGGAACCTGACCTCAACCACACTTCACCTGTTATTAACCAGAACGCACTGCTTATGTTTCCAATGATGAAAATTTGACTGATGGTCTGATGTTGGTCTGATGCAAAAATAAGCAGATAGAGGTTACCTTTTTGATCATTGATTATAATTTATTTAGGAGTTTCGTCGATTGTTTTTACATATACCTAATCAGCATTTAAAGGTAAATTTCGTATTAGGCAAAAAATAATAATACCGCAAGATTTGGACAACCGGCCATGACTAAATAATGAACACCAATCAATCTATTAACACCATCAGAAGCATAAAACATAATCGCAATCAAAAATATAAAAAATAACAAATCAAAATCAACGTTCAAACTCAAAGTCATCTTGTTGATTTTTGCAGCCGACGTCCCAGCTGACAAGTGCTCGACTGGTCCAGCCCTGCGCAAATGCGTTCTGCGCATTATGAAGCAGGTAAGCAAATTACAAACTACTAAAACTACTAATTACTGGTCAAAACCACTTGAGATTTTGGGTTAGGAAGACGCGTGCCGAACCTTGTAAGCTCTGCTAAACTCCATTGTGTTCTCTTCGAGGGTGACAACTGACGGATCTCCTTGCAAATAGCTGCGTTGTCACTTTCGTCCCTCTTGTGTGCTTACCTACCTGATGATTGGCAATGAAGGGGTTTCCCAAAAAATCGGCAACTTTGGGCTGAGAAAGGGACAGAGTTGGTTCAAATTCTTGACGCACATCAAGATACATATCTGTTTTCACAATGGCATTGTCCGAAGCCCTGAAGTGGTTTTGGCCAGTAATTCGCGAATGGACTATAGCAATGTTTTGGAGGGTGGGGGGAGAGCAGTGGCGTCGTTAGGCCTTTTTGAGGAGATGCTACAGCATCCCCAATAATGTATCTGACTAAATTAAAAGTTACGATACATGTTTGCCCAGAAAATGTATTGAGAATCTCCTCGCTGACTTGTGGGTTTTGTGGCACAAGCAAAATAATAAAGCCGTTCAAGACGAGATTATTTCGGTTCCTTTCATTTCCGGTCCGGTCCAGTTCATTTCATCCTTACAACGAATCACTCGGTGGTTGACAGAATTTAGAAAACAAATTATCCCAAAATTTCCCGGGGGCCGTGCCCGCGGACTCGCCCCCCCCCCCCCCCTCCCGGGAATTTGATGAAAAGCTGAGCATCCCCTAACTGAAACCACTAGCGACGCCTCTGGGGGAGAGTGCTCTGCCCTCAAAAATGTATAATATCTCGATACAGTTAAAGTTTCAGTCTCAGTTACAGATGTTAGTGGTGAGGACTTGATTTTGGAAATGAAGCTGTCTATAAGTTGTTATTGTTATATATTTGTGTTGCTTATTTGCAGTTGAAAGCGGAAAAGGAACAGGAATAGATTGAGCAGCATCGAAAGAGTTTTTTCAGCACCAAAGTCTTCCGAACAATCGGCAAAGAATCCCCGATAATGTCTGCTACAGGCAGGATACAATAGGAACCCAATTGTCATTAGTATTATAATTAATTGTGTCCTGTTCATTCCTAGCTTTGATTCATTAGAACGACTTGGGATCCTTAAGTGTGATGTATGTATAATAAAAGTTCACTTCAAATAATAAAAAGATATGTAGAAGACAACTTTGTACAATTAATTGGCTCCCCAATCACAAAATTAAAATTCCTTTCATCCTTCACAAAAACAAGTTACTTTTACCAGCTACATGATTTCTCAGGGTTCAGAAAATTATAAATTAATCCCATATAAATTTGAACTATAGTTTTAAATTTTTGGAAAAAGGAATTGGGGAATCGCCATATCATACAACTCAATTACAAGCAATTGTGCTTGCCGAGCTGAAAAATTATAACCAAATCCATACCACAAAATAAATATTTCAATTTCACGACACTTCGTTGGCATTTTGTATTTTTAAAGTAAAATGGTTCACACAGTTCAGTACTGATTTTCTAGGAAGTGCAAGCCCACTGGTCAATATCTAAAAAGTACTAATTATTTAAACATGACACGAGCCGAGCATCACTTAGTGCCATCTATCGGACCTTTTAGCAATCACTCTAGGTAGCCGAAATCTGCGACTCCTTTAACAGTGCCGGTCGCTAACCCAGTAAATAGGTCCATCACTCTCAGACACTCTCTAATGATTGTAGCTCTCACTTCTCCACGCACCAACAACATTTGTATCAAACCGGATGTTCAATGACCTGTGTGAAAAAGCCGTCCGTCTGTGTCAACTGTGACACATAACAAGTCGATGATAAGTAAGTGAATGTATTAATAATAATAAGTAGATCTTCGAGCATAAAAGACGGTGGGACGTGGTCGCAGTCAGTATTCGGTGTCGAGACAGTCTGTGGACAAGATCTACTAGAAAGTGTGATTAAAGATGAAGAAGTTTGTTAGATTTGCTGTTTTAGTGCTCGCTGTCGCTGTTTTAGTGGTAAGGATTTTATATTCATTTCGATTCTCTTTTGTTAGTAAAGAAGATTAATAACGTAAAATATACAAAGCACAATAGAAATTAGTTTTTAGAGCAAATATTACGATGTAGTTATCTTTTTACGTTTCCTTTAGTTTCAATTCGATGTATAATGTTTGAAGTTTGTTGATACAAAAATACATTTGGTGTTCTGAAATCATTTTGTTGTTATATGCCTTACAAGTTTAGAAAGATGATTAATAAAAAATAAGCGGTGTTTACATTGACATGTCTTCCCACTCTTCCTTCTCATCTATAAAAGTATCACACTGAAATGTTAGTACAATTCAGAAAGAAGGTAAGTGAGTCATTGTTATCATCATCGAATAGCTTGGTATAAACTCTTCGAGAATTCTACCGTACAAATGTATTCGAGCAATTGTTATTGTAAAGATGTAATGCTGATGAAGTAATTTGAGTAATCCACTGCTTGTTGTAAATTAAATAGCAATGGAAACCAAATAAAACAACATTACCAAGTTATTTCGCTTTTGAAAACTCGACTTGAGGAAAGTTGTGAAAATTTCCAGGTACTGAACCGTGAAAGTCATTCATGATCATGCGATACTTGTTTAAATTAATTGCTGTGATTGAGTGAAATGCCAGCTCAGGTATACGAAACTTTAAGCTGTGAAGTTCCTCTAAGGTGTTAATAAGTGTTATTGAATGATACCGATCAGCATATTCATCTTATTTGTATCGAAACTTCATAATAAGATTTTTATTTCAAATACTTCCTACGATTACTGATCATGGCGAAGTTTCAGAATACATTTGCAAATTTGTTTAATATTCTTTGACTCCTCCCGAGAATTTGGATTTGTATTATTCGAGAATATCTAGCATGGAAAAATTACATAAGCTTGATATTACTGTTAGAATAGAGACATTGTTTTGTCACAATCACAAACTCAGTCATGAACGTTCAGTTATCCAAGTCCAATCCCATTTCAACCACTTTCCAACCTCGTGGCAACGCCTATCCTACGACTTTCCAACCCCTTTCCATTTCCAACAAACAATTTAACTGAAAGCAATGAGCTTGTGACACTAAAACTTAAGTTAGGGAACCGATATTTTGACAGAAAACATTTTTTAACCGTCTCCGAGCTTTGAAATTTTCTAAATCGTATTTTTGACCCAACTAATTGAAATGCATGTCTCACATTTCTCCCCAGGCGGCGAAAAGTGATCCGAAGAAGAAACTAAAGAAGTACCGAGACGAGTGCAAGGTCGAGGTGCAAGCTACTGATGGTAAAATAATTTCGATTATATTTTCGTATCTTAAATAAAAAATCGAAATCAAATTCAGATGGCCTTTTTTAGTATGTACCTAAACATGTGTTACAATTGAAGGTAACATAATAAATAATCATTCAGGATATAAAAAAGTACTCTGGAGATGAAAATGCATCAGTTTGATACTATACCATTTTTAACAAAGCATGACCCATAAAACCCATTAAAATAAATTAACTCCTTGCAATTTACTATTTTTAGCCGACGTCAAAGCTTTCTTCAACAATTCGCGGGAAATTTCTACAGCGACGGCACAGGTAATTAGATTTCCACAAACTTGTTTCTTGTTATTACACTTCATTGTTACTCGAGTGCCGAGTGTTGCATCTTATGAGTCCACATTAAGAGTACAGTTTGATATCGAGATCTATCCACTAATCAGTGCTATCGAAATGTCAATAACAAAGACCTAAGGGAGCAATCTCTATCAATTCCATGCCCAAACTCCGTATATAGCATGGCCATGAATAATGTTCACCTAACAAGTATATCTTCAAACAGAGCTTTCGCCTATATATGCAACCCTACAAGAACCGTGATTATATAGTATTATATACAGTCGTGTGAGCATCACTTTACCACATCTGGTGTTCTTCGAAGTTTAATATCATTTGACTCTTCCCAATTTGTAAAGAGTACAATTTTAAATAATGGTAATGACTAATACTATGTTTAATGGTAATGATAAAAACGTAATCATTTGACTCTTTGGTATGGTACTCTATGATATGATATCCCCAGAAAGTGGCAAACCCAAATGAATTCTTGTGTAGCAATATACGACTCAAAAAGATTTTTATCTCGGCAGTCTTACAAGAACTGGAGTTTCCATGCCAGGCCAAACCCTACAGATTCTGCTAAGAATTGAGCAAAACTCATAAAATCCACGAGCCGCAACCTTTATCCGTATAGAACTACAATTAAAAAAAGCTTCCTTTATTTGCAGTTTTTTGTATTTCTAATGGAGCCAAAACTAGCAACAAGCTTCGCTTCTTTTACTTCCTTTATTGAATTACTCTCATGTACACCTTCGCTAACTGGTCCGACCCCGTCGTTCCAGTGCTTCGCTGGCTGCTTCTACGAGAAGAACAAGATCATTAAAGACGGCGCGTTTTCGCGCAAGAAATACGACAAACTAATCGACAAGAAGTACCCCAATGCAGGTGCCAAGAGATCGCAGGCGCTGCAGGCGTTGACTGAATGCGAGACGGCGCTTGGTAAGACCACCTTTACTATTTTTCACGTTTAGAAGAAGAGCGGTGTTTCACTCTCGAAAAGAATATCCTGCTGCTAGAAGAGCCAAAGGCAAACAAAAGAGCAAGGCAAGAGCAAAGGCAAGGTGTCGACATTCGCAGGCCGTCCCATTGTTTCGCTAAAGGGTTGAATGTTCTGGTCATCGAATGATTGACAGCCCAATGTCTGGAGTCTACAGAGCAATATACTTTCTTTCTTAACGTTAAAAATACTATAGAAGAACGGAAACCCCCTTTACTATTTTCGACGTTTAGAAGGAGAGCGGTGATTCACTCCAAGAGGTTCCCCTGCTACTATCAGAGCCAAAGGTGTCAACATTAGCAGGCAGTCCCATTGTTTCGCTAAAGGGTTGAATGTTCTGGTCATCGAATGATTGACAGCCCAATGTCTGGAGTCTACAGAGCAATATACTTTCTTTCTTAACGTTAAAAATACTATAGAAGAACGGAAACCCCCTTTACTATTTTCGACGTTTAGAAGGAGAGCGGTGATTCACTCCAAGAGGTTCCCCTGCTACTATCAGAGCCAAAGGTGTCAACATTAGCAGGCAGTCCCATTGTTTCGCTAAAGGGTTGAATGGTCTGAGCATCGAATGATGGACAGCGCAATGTCTGGAGTCTGCAGAACAAAATACTTTCCTTCTTAACTTGAAAAATACTATCGTAGCACAGAAACGTTCTGCGAACGTTATTTCGAACGTTCGGAGAACGTCGAAAAGCTGACGGGGGATAACTTGCGTTTAACGTTCGGTGGACGTCGAAAAGCTGACAGGGGATAACTTGCGATCAACTTATATATTCGTCAAACGTTCGGTTAGGTTCTACCCGAACGTTGATCGAAAATTAAGCCCCGTTTGCTTTTCGACGGCCACCGAACGTTTGTATAACGGTTTTTGTGCCACTTACTAACCAGTAAATGCGGAAAATCCTTTTACAATAGGCGCTTTAGTATAAGGTTTTACTAAAATTGAGCTAAGCCAAGCTCAAGTCTAGATTAAGACAGGAATCAAGTTTTACGAAATTTCTGACATTTGGACAGGAATGAGTTATATATAATGCACCTGTGACCCACCCGACTTCAGATGTCATTCTCATCTCACCCAATGAACAGCAGATTGTATGCCCGGATCTTAGATGAACTTATCCGGATAGCTCAGCTGGTATACCATGTCTCCCGAATGGACAGTCTAGAGGTCCGGGCTCATATTCCGGATCGATTGCGCATTTTGGCAGCAACATACCATTCCCCTCTCACCTGCGCTATTTTCAAGTACATTGGTAATTGGTGATCGTAATGACTAACCTGTAATTGGTTTTGAATTTTGATGTTGTTGAATTTCAACAAAAATAGGCGTAGTAGGCGTGAATAGGTGAAGACGTGGGCACTGCAATGCCTTTTAAACTTATACACTAAATACGTACGAACAAATTGCGACTACCAGGGTGGACCCCATGGCTAGATTCACATATTATCATATTTCATTCGGAAGTATCTCGCATTGTTTTATTTATCTAAAAGGAACGTAAGTGACCCCTTGGTTACACTGCGCGACAATCTGCCAATACACCCTCCGTTTAACATGGTTTTCACATTTTACTTTAGATTTACAGGAACCATGAAAATATTTGAAAAAGAGTGGAATACAAATGCACTATTGACTTATATTATTTTAAAAATCCAGCGATGTAAATTTGATTGCGCTGGAGAGTAAAATTATGAAAACAGCCAACCGCCGTTTAATAAAAAAATATTGATTCCCTTGATTCTTTTCGATCATTTGGTATTTGATTCTTTGTTTTTTTTATGTTTGATTTTTGAATATATTTCCATTGATTTGATTTGAGTTATTTCGAATATAAAATGACAGGAAAATAGGAACGTCAATGTAACCAAATAGATAACAGTAGCCTGACGACTTGTCACAAATGGTCATCACACGGGCCTCGCAAATCGTGGAAGGTCAAACACTGATTGTTTTCTTACAGCCGGTGTCCCGAAAGACAGGTGCCAAGTCGCGCCCATTCTACGGAGATGCATTCCTCGGATTTTCGAAAAGGTAAACTACGACGAGTGACACGCAATATTAAAACTTGAATCAATATGGATATATAAATGCTACAAGACTGAACTTGACTTTCATTTATTATATGTCAAATCATTTCAGATTATTGTACGTTTTTAAAAGTTCACATTTTGGCGAAAATTTGCTGGAAGAATCGTTTTAAATAATCGTCTTTCTTTGGTTCCTTTTAGAAACAGGAAAGCGAGGATGAAGATGACAAGTGAAAGGAACAAACATTTCCAGGCTACTGATAACAGTGATTTCGAGAATTCTTTTTTCTAATTCTATTATTTATATTTTTTCCTTTAAGAAATCACCCAAGTTGGACCACAATATCTGTAAATTTTAGTAGGGGAAAAGCTCAACTTTATTTTCTGTGAAATCCTCGGAGATGATCCACATTTGTTGCTTAGAAAACTTCCAGATATGTCTTTAAAAAATTTTACTGATCTGTACTGATATTATTTTTTTCTTTTTTATATCTGTTACAGTAGTACCTACCTACATCGTGCAATTTCATAGATATTTCTTTGTGAAATTGTTTCCATACTGTCTTAAATGAATAAATATTTATTGATATGTTACACATTCTACGAGTTGAAAAAAATACAATAGAAGATTTGTAGGCTTCGGCTGATTGAAGAAATTATGTCGTTGGTAATTTAAAAAATTATCTCCGAAGTGAATAATGGGAAAATACAAGTAAATTTTGGTTATTCTGTGATTAAACTAACAGCGGGGCAAACAATTACATATCATGCTAGATTACAAATGTCAATGCATCGTCAAAGCATAATGATACTAACACCAAAATATTTAATTGAATTAAACTCAATATTTCCTGAACACAATAACAGGAAAATTAGTAGATATTGCAATAACGATTTTGCTGCCGGATATTAAATGATGATTACAACAGTTATATGAACATAAAAATCCGATGCTAATTCAACCATCACATGATGACAATTTAATGATACAGGTATTCAAATGTTGTCACATGATCCCCGTTAAACCTTTATATAAAGCCAGGTGGATGCCAGCCATCAGTTGAATTGACTGACTACTATCGGAAAGACCATAACGTTCTCAAAAGTTCATCACAATGAAGAATCTTCTTGCTCTCCTTTTCGTGGTGATGGCGCTGACTAGAAGAGTGGTAGGTATAATGAAATAACTTAATTCATTCTTAACCATTTCCCGAAAAATTGTAACGTTTCCGACAGGTTCATTCTTTTGAGTTTGTTTTGCAAGTGGTAAATAAGATTGGCTTGAAATATATGTCTTCTCTGTTCCTAATATATACTTGCTTTATTTTTAAACCAGGTCCAATAAATCCAGGATCACCAATTTAAGAAAAGATGGACATTTAATATGTTAGTGCGGTTTTGGTGGTATGTGGGGGAGGGGGGAGGGAAGTTTAATAAAGGATTATACAGATAAATGAGTAACGGATTGAGACTTATATTTGCTACAGATACTTTTGGTGGTATCTTCCAAATTTGCAGCTGGTAAGAATTTAAAGTTCATTTTGCGCGCCATATCAAGGAATGCAACCAGATTTATCAAGGAATGGTAACCAGATTTATAAGAATAAGTTAGGATAGGCTAAGCTATGCTGGGTAAGGCTAGGTAAGGTCAGATAAGGAATTTGCCATCTGGATTGAACCTGAGACCATCTCATTCAAGGACGCAAAGTACCGCCAATTTGGTGACATTCTCTTGATGCGGGTAAAATATAATGGGGTACCTAACTGTCTCAGTTATTAAATGATTTCAGTATTCCACGAATCCAGACCCAACAAAAATCGTTGAAAAATGTATGAAGGAAACAGGAGCCACAAAGGGTAAGAAGATATGTTTTTGATATACATCACTCATAAGTAAAAGCGCATTCGGCTATTTATAAGGCAAAACTTTAACAATTTGACCTAAGTCATTCCGCAATTTACAGATGACGGAGATAATTTCTTTTTTAAAAACACTCAAAAGTTTTCTACGGAATCCCAAAAGGTATGTAATTAAATAAGATTCTCAAGGTATTTCTTTACGATATCTTTTCTCATTTCTCATGATAGATTCTCAGATATTTACACTCTAAGTATCAGTGTTGAGTCAAACCGCAAATGCAAAATGTGTCATTAAAATTCTGCATTCAAGAGTTTGAATTAAGAAAAGATACCAAGTTCACCGTTTAATTCAGCTTCATGGCACGTAGCTACCCAAACTCCGAGGTCCACACCTAACAATCATAATTAGCTGTATAGAACTGTACAAAGCAATCAAGAATCTAGATACAAATTCGTTGATTCCAGCCCAATAAAATTTACCAAAATACAAGCTCTTCTGGGAGTCTCTTATGTTTTGTAATATATTATTACACATAAACGGTGGCTAGCACAAAACCCAAAACCCCCCGCAAAGATAATGCATGGGCCAAACTAACCCATTCCCTTTTCCTTACTCAGTTTAAATTGAATTCGAGAAATTTTTAAAAATTTTTAAAAATTAATATTATTTTGAAATCCATTACTTAAATTTCATTTGACTTCACTATTCACAGGAAGCAAGTACTTTGTTTCTTGTTGCTTGTTTTACTGTTGTCTAAATCTTGGGCCTTCACTTTGCCACTTTTCATACATGACACTTTTCTTACTATGCCGTTTTTCAAAATCTAATTTTCCAATTTTCCTCAAAATGACGTTATTTTAACTACTGTGGTGTTATAGTGCTTTGCGGGTTGCCTATACGAAGCGTACGGAGTTTTGGTCGAGGGTACGATTTCGGAAAAAGGTTTCCAAAAATACATCAGTACCAACTTTGACGAGGAGGTACAGTCAGCGCTCACTAATTGCGCTGCAGAAGTCGGTAAGCATACGCCATCTTTTATTTTACGAGTTGACTCTTTTCCCACAACTTCTATTCATGAGTATCAAAAAAAATCACCGAAACTCGAGGGTTCAAATTTCATTTTTTACAATATAAATTTTATGAAAACCGTTCTAGATTCGGAAGAAATGTTAATATTACCATGATTGCATATACGTTTTTTTTAATGACATTGGCTTATTTTTTTAAAAACGTACTAACAAGGTTATACTGTAAAGTTCTTTTAATTTACTTTGCATTTGAAAGTGAAAACTTCGGTATGAAACAGGAGAAATATTAACCAGACACTTGATAAGAAATTTCTTCGTATGCACTTATGGAATCTCATATTATCGAATATCTCGCAATTACATCGCCCCGCCTTTGAGATAACTATCGTAATTATTTTATTCTTCAATTGAATTATCTTTTATTTATTACTAACGTATCATATTTTTCGACAGCTGATTCGGAAGACGACAGATGTGTGACAGGACCCGCTCTTCACATTTGCATTGCCAAAATCTTTGAATAGATCGCACTCTTACATCCGAAATAATCTCTGCGATGGACAAGTGATTCCATTTTCAGAACCTCGAATTGGAAATTTAGACCAAGAGTGTTGTGTACTTTATTTCTAAAGAATAAAATTCTGATGAAACTTTCTTGTAGTGATTCATTTTGTTTGATTCTGTAGCAACAAAAACTTGCGATTTATGTTAAATGAGTAAATATTATATAATACATATATATTAAAAAAGAATTAAATAATAGGTTACATTTATTATGTAATTTTTCATTAATGAGACGAAAGTGAATTCCGATATTTGGCATAAATGATACAGCGAAATTACATTTTCTTAAAAATTTTCTGATTCAATTCAAAATCAGGCATTTCAATATGCTCTCAGCATCCTTTGCAACCATGCTGTCAGTTTGTTAGCTGCTTTATTGTTGAGTTTAATTATCCCCTTTTGTTTACCTGACGTACATCTTTCTTGTCTGGTTGGTTTTCTGAATTCTATTTGCATAAAAATTTAATATAAATATTCCACACAAAGTAAAATTTACTTTGATTAATTCAAATGCTATGAAATTAGCGATTTTCAAACAATTTACCAACAACAATTAAGTTTTACCAACGATTTGTAAAATAAATTAGTTTTTACCTATAAAAAGTAAGCCCAGGACAAACATAACAAAAGGACAGGGAAGTAATACTAAAGTGACCACCCCTTTACTCCCTAAATCCCCTAGCATCAACCTTTCATTTCAGCAGACTACCAACACCTTCTCAACAGCAATCTCTTTCATCACTAACACCCCCCCCCCCCCTTCCCACCCCCTTATAAACAGCTCTCTTGTCAACCGCGAAGAGTTGAGACCCTTACTAAACAAGAGGCAACAAACAAGATCACTAAAAGCCTAGCCTTGCTCCCTTCAGGCTACAATTGGCACTAACTAACCTCCCCAAACGTTGAAAGAATCTACAATGCGCAGGCGCTAACCAGAATTTACGCCTCTGCACGCAATCTGAACCGCCTTCTTAATTCGCTAACCACATGAAGGATTCTGTAATCAACGGAGACGCGACCCTTAGGAATTCAACACAAAGGCTGTGATCTAAACTCTATTACGTCTTGAGAACAGAGAGGTTTTTCGGGATTGTGGTTTCATACATCTTGGTCTTATTTTTGCCCGGTAAATATTCTGTTAGTTATTACATTTTATGCCTGTAATTGAGATTCCCTGACATGTTCTGCCACCCATAAGATACAACAGCTCAAAAATCAGCTGTGTGCACAGCTGTATGCTCTAGTAGGAACTCTTGTGTTATTTGCAATTTGTTGAAGACAAAACAAACTGTGATACTTGACTTTTCGGGATCCAAATATCTTTTTGTTATTTTCAAATAATTTGGGATAAAACAGGTAATATAAACATTCTACAAGCGGAATTTTTATCTTATCAAACATGCAGAAGATTTTTAAGTACGCTCTCCGATATACAAAATATGGCAGCCATTTCATTTGCTCATCTGGCTTAATACTTTTCCTGTCAATTAGGACATCTATTTAAGTTCAGTGCAAAACAGACTCAGGCAAGTCACTCTCGACGTTTTTACTAAGTGGTCACACATCTAGTGTTTCTACTAAGAACGTAAGAGAATCTATTGGATTGCACAGGTCAAGCATTTTGAATCTATAGATTTGTCTGGCTGCTAGTTTAAAATCTCGCTAATAAGGTTTTGTTTCCTTCAATTGCAATGTATTTTGCTCCTCCGTAAGAAATAGGCTTCAGTTCCTCATCCAAACTGTTAATGCTTGTCACCTATCGCGTGCATGAAAACAGTGCTGTTTCTTCGCAAGAATGCTAACTATCTAGGGAAAACGAATTTGCAAAGTGAATACTTGTGTCCAGGAAAATGGAAATATACTACGGAAATTTACGTGGTTTATATACGATACACTGCAATAGTATAAACAAATAACTTTAGAGAAGCTAAATACTTCTAATAAGTACTACTATTACTTCCATTCCTAAATATTTACAGCCCATTTGGCGCAAAAGTGGGTAAGTTAATTAAGATATTGTAAATGACAGATTTATGTTAGATTTTAGATTATATTATCACGAACTTTCAGTTTTCCAAGCACTGTCGAACTTGAATTTTATGACCCATGATCAATCTGACATTTGGGTAAGTCGAAATTTGGTACCGAAATTAAGCATCTCGTGTTTTTTAAGATTATGAAAATCTTCCTGGTTCCTTTTCCCAGCAAACGATTTTTCGAAATTACGAGCTATCCAGTCTATACTGGATAATATTACTGAATTCAAATATTTGGAGAATTACCTGTGACTTGTGCATTAAGGGTGGCGTCCCTGCTTGAGTTCAGGTGGTGGTAGCACTGCAGCTCGATTTCGCGTAGCATAATGTCAGGCGAATATACGTCGGTGGCATTTTCCATCTGAAACAAAAGAAAATGTCTACGTCAAGGCCAGAATCGATGTAACTTGCCTATGGTCTTTCATGTCTTGTCAATGTAACGTGTAGCAACATAACGTACGTAATGTAACAGAATGGTGTTGAGTCTATTCAATATGCAATTAAGGCTACAATTGGCACAATTTCCAAAAATCATACCTATTTCCGTTCGTTTTGTGTCGTTTTGATTCGTTTAGGAGTTAGTACCGAGAGTAGTATTCTGTGTGAAGTATCCAAAAATATATTTTTATTGCTTTTGCCATTTAAAGTTACTGTATTTTAGTAAAGTTGGCAAGAGGTTGTGGTAATACTTGGAAATGGGCCACTCAAATGCGGGCACCTGGACCACAATAATAAAGTTCACAAAACATAACAGGGAATTCCATAAACTGACTGCAAAACTGTAAAGATCGACAATTTTTTTGTTTTGTTGTTTCAAATTTTTCGGAGTTTTAAACTATATATACAGAGTAGGGTCGAAAATGAACTAAATCTTTAAAAAAAGCAAATTAATTCTAGGTTCAAGTATGTTTATCGCGTAGTAATTTCCAATTTAAATAGTGATATTTATTTTGCAAGCATTCTTCCCGAAGTTTGAACTTCAATATGATAGCATTTACTCTTAAATGCATCAATATTGCCGATTTATTGCTTATTTTATGGGCAATTACTGATTATAAATAAAGTCGCTCTGTTCATTTACTATGAGCTATTTAAAGGTATTGTAAAAAGTTCTTGAAATTGGACCATTGCAAAGATAACGGAAGTGGTCTTTTACTTGGCTTAAACATGTACCTTTTTGCAGTGAGCATAACAAGCACAAATGCTCTACCTATCAACATGGAAAAGTTAATTGAAGCAAGAGCTTAAATAACATGTTCCGCAGCATAAAATCAAAACAAGCAGGGGAATAAACACACAAAACAGAATTCCAAAATGCACGCATATAATTTTCACTACCTTCACTTGATTAATAATGCATGTGGTAATATGGAATTTTCTCTGGAGAACGGACGTTAATGTGCTGATGACAAAGACAAAGCTTTCATGGTAATTGATGTCTCCCCTTTGAATACACTTTGTCCTCCTCTCCCGTTGTGCTTGAAATTAAAGCCCTCGATGCTATGTTATTATAGTACATTCGACCATTGACCAGGAGAGTAGGTACATTATGTGAGTCGAGTGTGGTATAATTATGATACAACTGTGTAGATTAATAAGTAAAGTTGTCATCAACAGCTCATTTTAGCTAAATAATATACCTACATGTTCATGTTGATGGTACAGTAACGTTCTGTTTTATAAACATGCAAAAGCTTGAATGTGAGGTGTACCACAGTGCTTTGATGTTCGTGAGAACATGAAGATATAGAATCGGTTGGAAAATTGGATCTGAAATGGATTAAAATTCCTTTCAAAGATAGCCGTGACGGAAAGAGGTTTGCGAACTTATGTTTTGTTGCATTGTGGGAGATAATTAGCTTTTATGTAAGGTTACTTTTAAGTTATGCAGAAATGTATTATATAGAAATACTTACTTTATGAAAAACCAAACATTTGCATACCTATAAATTTGATGCAAATAAGGCTCAAAAACCTTTCGCAATTTTTATTTTATTATATAAAGAGGGGATTGAATGTTGTTCGTCTAATCATTTATTCCAAGCGCATGTAAGTGCTCGTTAAAAAATCGGGCCTGGTAATTTTGGTAGTTTATTAAAAAATTTAAGAGCAAACATTTGAGGGATTTATTTGATAATATTCACATTTTTTACAACCAGCATTTGCTTTAAATCCAATTTCATTACACATTTTTCGAGAATGCATTAAAAATAGGATTTTACTTTTATGACGCTTCAAGAAATTGAGCAAACACTTTCGCAGTTAAAGTGAACTGTCTCGCAATTTTTATGGATCGATGAATTTTAAATTTTTCATCTCGTCTCGCTCTTGGTTAGAAAATAGACGAGAGACTGCTTAACGCATTCCTTGGGGCTCTTTTCTATTTCTGAGGCACTTTTCCATTCATAGAAACAGAAAATATTGTCCAAGACAAAAGAAAAGAAAATGTCTCGTATTTGCCTTAGAATACTGAATACTCAGACAGACTTTTAACATCAATGTAAAGTTCACAGACAAGCTAACTCTCCTCCTAATTCTTATCGTCGTTTAAATTGATTGTATCCAATACGAATATCACAAAAAATATAACATAAGACACATAAAATTACACATACATATTACACACAAGCATAAAACATATGAATAACATATAAAATAACATAAATACCACTTCAAGAGTCAGAACACCCATCAAAATGAATCGAGAATAATATATTTTAACATATATTCTTTACTTTCCCATTGCAATTGCTGTTCACTGATATCAATATAAAAAACGCAACACCCATTAGAACATGCAAAATTATACGAACCATAATCTCAATCGTCCTCTAGTTAATTCCCTGGCCTCAGTTTTCCTTCCTTAAAATATGTTCACAATTTCCTCAATTTTGTGGATCCTTATTTTATTCCAATATTTAATACGCTGTCATTTTTCTTCGTAGCGTGTAATCATCAAAGCAAGCAAATAAAACACGTTTATTGATGAGCGTAGCGAGCGAAGCGAAATCTTCAATTTCACTACTGGTAAAAAAAGCACTTGTCAGTGTGTGTATGTTTTTTGTATGTGTGTTTGCGCGCGCTCTACAGACCAATTCGCCTGCCTCGATTGCGATGAAATTTTCAGGGTGTCTACTTTTGCTCTCAACATAGACCCCCTGTGTTTTTCAAGTAAACCCCTCCTCTTCAAAGCAGAAAAGCGAGCAATATTTGAAATTGAGAGAATTTGGAGAAGTACGTAAATTTATTTAAAAGTGCATTATTTTCCAAATTTCCCAATATCGAATATTGCTCTTCGAAACCATCAAAACATCAAACCAGCTTTGTTGACTTCAAGTTTGTCCAAGGCAAAGATGTGATAGATATCAGAAATTTTGTCAATTTCGTGCATGCAAGTTATTGATAATAAATCGGCTACAGAAATATATCATCAAAAGTTTTTATTAGATTGGAAATATATTTCTGTAATATTATCGCTATACTACAGCTCGGAGAGAAACAATAAGGAAGGTCCGAAACGTCTACATTTTCAAGTGATCAGAATTTTCGAGAAGGAAATGGTCTGGCTTGGTGCTCCATGGTTTTCATAGGCCTTCTGTCTGCACCTTTTTATCCGCTATACACAAACTGCTACGCCCATCTTCAACGCAACACAAACTGCGTTCGCGAAGCCCTAGTTTTACACAATGATTGTTGTGTATTTTTCAAAACAATACAGGCAAGGAAATTCCACACAAAGGGAAATGTTGAACATCCAATTCTTTGACAGGTTAAAATAGTAATGTAACCCAAGCCTCTGTGCTGAAAAATCGAGGAAAGTGTGTAGGTAGGTATCAAGAAATTTGTGATATTATCTCAAAGAAATGGCAAGGTAAGGTAAAGAAAGCTTCAATGAGGATATCTTCCTAGAGACCAGTTGACTGTAAATAATTTAAGAAGTATTTGACTTTGATCATTCTTAAGAGAGAGCAACTGGAGTATATTCAACAAGGAACATCTTCGTCAACGTATAAATAAGTTCAAATGGAAATACTTACCTGTACCTACCTGTATAATACTTACAAGTGAACACGAAAAGATACATGAGAACATAAATTTTGCAATTGCTCAACATTCTCTGTACTAAGGTGATTTTGTTTTCAAATACATTTAAAATACTTTCTTTCGTTTCAAATTTGCTTGAACATTTCTAATTTTGTGAAAATCATTAATATAAATATGCATTTTTAAGTTATTGTTTCGGTTTATTTCTTTCGTGGTAGCTATTAAATATATAGAATTAATTAGTAGCACTCAGATAATATTTACTAAAATAGGTAATCCATTTCTGATTTCTTTAAAAATAACAGTAAGTTCAATTTTTAATAAGTAAAAATGAAAATAAGTTATCACGTAAAACCAATTTATTGGCAATGCGAAACCAAAATGTATGACAATCGATAATGCATGCTCGTCACGAACGAAACTAACCGATTCCAAAATGCGAATTTATGAAAACCAGTCATTATATATTAGAAAAGAAGCTTCACGTCTGTCCAATAAATTGTGATAAAAACTATAAATTTGTTTAAATGGGAAAATACCGTGCGCTTTTCAGGAAACTATAAACTAAAACTAGATATTCAACTAAAGGAAGAAGTTTTCGCTTCAAAGCTCGTATTGCAATTTATAACGCTTGTGCTCAAATATGCTATACGGAAAATTTGCACAAAAATGTGCATCATGTCGAAAAAGGTAAACATAAATTTTCCATTTAGCGTAATAAAGAACGATATAACGAACAACATGATATTTCCCCTCGAAAAAAACATTATTGTGTCGTTTTTCCACTATAGAAGTGAAAAACTATCCTCGCTTAGAACTTTATATTAGAAATTTCCCATCCACTGTTGTGTAAAATATTGCATGGTTGCCATTTTAAAACTTGCAGTTTTAATTCACTTCCGTTTTATGCACACCCTATTTTTAATGCATCTCCCTTTGGGTAAATAGGTACTTAACATAGCTAAGTGCATCCAACAATAAAAAGCGAACGAAGTCAGCGGATACCAAACCGGCCAACGAAATGAATACGACCTATACACAGTCGGTTTTATGTTTGAAAATCCTGGATGTCTATTGCTAAAAGTTCATATTTCTGTTGAAATTCAGCGAGAAAAAGGCTTTCAAAATCTTGTCCGAAAACGTTTCCCGGGGCGATGGAAGTTATAAGTCACCAGGGGGGCGATTGTGTAACTTTGTGGTTTCAAAACCATTCGTTTTCAATATCACTGTCTATGGTTTAACACGGGCAGTGATTTGAAATCGAGAGGTTTCGAGCCAAATCGAACGGAATAAAGTTACACAATCGCACCCCAGGAGCCTAAATGAGCAAAAGTGTCATTTTTAAATAAAGGAGAAATCGTCAGCATATCCTAAAATACTGACATACGAACAATTCATTCCTTTCCTGGCAAGAAATTTAAAAGAAAATCTTTTGTTGGCATAGGCTTAGATGATTTGGATTTTTTTTTATTTGGCTTTTTTTTATTGGAGCAAAAGTGTCCTTTTTAAATAAAGGAGAAATCGTCAGCATATCCTAAAATACTGACATGCGAACAATTCAATCCTTTCCTGGCAAGAAATTTAAAAGAAAATCTTTTGTTGGCATAGGCTTAGATGATAAGGATTTTTTTTATTTGGCTCCCTGACGTTTTCCGGTAAATATATTAACATCCAGATCGTCAACAGCTGGTTCGTTGACTTAATGGAAGAGTAAATCAAAATCTTCTACATGTAATGATCCATCAGTTGCAGTTGATACCGAAATGTATTAACATACACGAACTGTGTATTTTGTTTTGCAGAAAACATATAGCTGCTCGATATGCGAATACGAGTTAAATTTCGAATATAACGAAATTTCGAATATAACCCGACGGAGGATGAACTGTGCCGTTAAAATCGAATTTCCATGAACGTGCAAACTGCTAGTTGTGAATTCTAAATTAATTTAAGCTTTATATGCCGGCGTTTAATCTAAGTTTATTATACGTAACCGCTGGCTGGAGCCGCTTTTGGTTAGAAAATGAAGTGGTTGTCAGGTTTCCCGCTTACGAGTGTCAATCATTTTGCGGCGAATACCGTTTACTGACACCAGGAGAGAAAAAGAAATGTCAGGGTTCAAAGGGATAGCTCACAAACGGATGGCAGCTGAAACGTGCCGACAGTTACAAAAGGAGGAAAAGTTACTTTTGTAACATTCGAGTGAAATTGTTGATAGCGTTTGAAAAACTTTTTGAAAACTTAATATTGTGAGGGTGAGATGAGAGGAAATGTTGTACGGTCACCCTACATAATATAAAAGGGACAAATTGAAAAATACTTCTAAATATGTCTGCACCGTCAGGTGTTATTTTTAAATATGCCACCAATGACACCAATTATAATGCGAATTTTTTATTTAATTAAAGTCTATCATATTTTTTTATTTCATTTAATTCCCTTTACAAAAGCTACAGGAATATTTGTATAACACCTATCCCAAAACTTATAAATGTAATTTTCTCCAAGAGCCCACCACTGACTCTTTTATTGTAATACGAACAACCAACTTAAAAAGCGAATATAAGATCCCACCTTTAAACACTTATTGAAAAAAAAATAAAAGTTGGTTAGTTCATTCATGGACTCTAACCGAATAAGTACCTCCCACAACGACAAACGTCCTTAGTGCCACATTTGTAGGCTAGAACATTTTTTTTGATATTTTATGAAATTTTTCATAAAACTTTGAATCTTACAATGTTTCTTTCTGATGGAGAGGACTTCAGTAATTGAAATATGGTAGTTCTAATGCGCTATTTAAGCGTTAGGCATGGCCCTTTTGGAGGTCCTCTCAACTTTCCAGGAACAAATCGTGTATTACACCGAAACAAGATTGTAAACAGAAGAGTTCCCTGCAATTTTCAGAACACTGCCCGTTTTATAGTACCTAAATAGAGAAATTTTGATTTTGTTGACTTTCATCTGCCCATTGGAACGCCATGGCCACGATTAGGTTGGAGGATATCCATGATTTCGCTTCCGTTTTTTATCTAATTGTAATTTTGTAATTGTCAATATTCTTGGATGGGGCAAGGAAAATGAAGAATGACGACTGATTAAAGATCATTAGCTTTAGATTCAGGGATTACATAGCTCTCCTCGTCAGAGGGATAAGAGTAATACCCATAGGCGTGCGCAGGGTAAATGGTTAGATACGGCCTTGAACGGGGGGGGGGGGGGGGGGGACCAAAATGATGGTCACAAAATGCAAATCGTTTTCGATGCCCATGACCGCGAAAGCAAGTGTTGTGACAAGGCATAGCAGCAATCGACAGCACATTGAATTTCATCCGAGCACACAACCAGGGCCTTCTTCATGAAAATGTTTCCCATCGCTTTTATGGCGCGAATGTTGCTAGGGGGCTGTGGAAAATGGCAGAGTCAAGAAATACTCGGGTTGAATCTCGCTCAAGGTCAAAGACACATAGAGACATTTTTTTCCAGACGAGCATATCGAATCTAATCCATTCAGAGGGCGCTGGCAAGTGACAAGGTTCCTTCACTTGAATTCTTGTCTAAATGGCTAATTAATACTAAACAATCAGTCCTCGACATCACACAACCCCAACAAAGTACCTATAGATTTTCATTTAGCTTGCATTATGGATACTAATTTTATATTACCACTTTCCGGTGCAATAAGATATTGAACAACGAAACTTTCTGTCACGATTTTAGATACGGCCTGTGCCGCGTCTGCCGCACCGCTGCGCACGCCTATGGTAATACCAACGTTTCAGCAATATTAAAAAGAAAATAAATACAAAACAATGTAGTCACATTTTACTGAGTAACTTCTGATGAGTTGAAAGCACAACCGTTGCTTAGTTTAGGAATTGTTGTGCTCTTTTTTATCATTGTATTATGTAAGCTGCTTTTGTTACAATTGTATTATTTGAGCTTAGACAACAATTGGATTCAGGTTTAAAAGTTTTTAATACTTTCTTCGGTCTAGTATTTCAAAGTTACAAATAATTTCTTTATAATTTCTTAACGATAACTTCACGACAATTTCAAAACGATGCCTTGGATTATCTGAACATCTGGGCAAAACTTCAAAAAGCTCATGGACTGTCACCTATGTGATACCTTGTTCAAAACAAGTTCCAAACAGATCAACAACAAATATTAGTTTCGGTGAAACCATTGAAAAGAAAGTCGAGCGATCATCTTATTTATCTTTCAAGTTTTCACATTAGATGAGCATGGAATACGTTTTTTCCGGCTGGAGACTTCTTGAGCAATAAAGACGACGAAATGGGCTCCAAAGTTTGATCATCATTTATGATGTTCATAGGTCGTTACTTCATAGAGATGGATATCACTCAGAGACATACAACTGTGACGAAACAACATTGTTATAAAATGGATGTCATGAGGGATTAAAGATGCAAGTTTCTTACTGAAGTTTGTGCCGGTCCTCAATCTGCATTCTCTCTCAATATGTGATGATCGACTGTTCAGTATCAAACAGGTAAAAAGCTTTCAGTGAAAAGTCTATGATTTTAGCCGAAATTCAAGTCCAAACAAACTAACATAAAATTGATCTAGAAATCTAGATTTCCCAAAATTGTCCAAAGTAAATAGAGTCCTGGTATCAAAGGTGCTATTACACATATTATGTTGAAGTGACTACGCGAAAGCTTTCGAAGCTTTGCTAAAGCACGATCCAACATAATCCTGGCTCTCCCTCACCAACAAGATGGAATGTTTGCGCCGGTGGTCACTGGATGGAGCCACTGGTAGTTTAATTATGTCTCACTCGCTCAGCCCTTGGCATCGCTATGCGGTTTTCCCTGTCACTCCTGGCGGGAAAACACTAACCTCGATTCCAAAGTACCAAAGCGTCTGCTGGGACACCAATTCCATTCAAATTCCTCCTCAAACCATCAAACAAGGTAAGATGTACTATCTGAATGAATTTAATCTGTGCTCTTTATATATTAGCTATTTAGTAAAAATATAATTAAAAATATACGGGATTGTAATGTGTACCATAACGTTTAAAAATAAACTTATCTGATTGCATTATTTATGATTTGTAAATAATAATCATTTCTTCAGTAAAAATACATTTTTGTTTGAAGCATAAAAAATATTCTGCTAAAATCAGTATTGACTGAGAGTATAAGGAGAGTCCTGACTCTCCCTTAAACGCAGAGCGTCTCTAATGGTTTCCACGATCGGCGTCATTGGCAGGAAAAAGGGGCTAAAAGTCCCCCCCCCCCCCCGCCACTCCCCCCCCCCCCCCCCCCCCACCATCTCTACCAAGCTTGATGAGGTTTCCATCTCCAAGACGCAGCACCACCTCTTACTTTCATATTAGTGTCTCGTATGCTTCCAAGAATCACCCTCCTCCCAGCCCCCCCCCCCCCCCCGCAAGGAGCTCTCCTGGTGGGACTATCGTTACAACATCACTTTAAATGCGTTCCATATTCGCCATGAGGCTTTCTCCTTTCTCCGACAAGGGAAAGATTGTTCCCTGAGAGGTAGGGACAACATATATCGCGAAAGGCATCAGCATTTCCTCTCTGAACTAAATTTTGTATAGCGTCACGAACTTTGTTTATTTCCTAAAATTCACAGAATTGGGTAATACGGTTTGGAAATTTTTGATACATTTTGGTATTTCACAATGCTACCTAGCGGCTAGCCTCTCACACTAAAAAAACGCAATAAATACGTTTAAACAAAGGAGGGTAAACGTCCCTTAAATCTATGATAAACTTATCAGCTTTATCACCGTGGCTTTCGTGTTTGTGCAACGAATCCTAATAATAAAAAACGGAGATCCCAGCACATAATAATTTGCAGCCAGTTTCGGTTACCTCATAAACCTTGAGATACGGAGGATAAGTTTAAAGATCATCCCCCAAGTCAGTTATCACACTTAGAGCTGGCCGACGATGTTATAACGGCAGTAGGAAAGGGGAAACGCAAGCTTTTTATTTACACCGAAACACCACGCGTGGCTTTTGTTGTAAAATTGTAATCAGAAGTTATTTCCACAGTTTCGGTTCATATAATATGTTTTGTATCACACTGTAACATGACCTGGGGTTTTTGTGTGAATTATAGTAGGGGGGGGGGAGTAGGGGGGGGGGGGGGAGGGCAGGGATGCCACAAAACGCTTGCAGTGCTGCGGTGGCCAGTAATTACACCGGCATTCAGATAAACGAGCTCGGTACAAATTCATATGGATGGCTGTGATATTGAAACAGAAAAAGATGGAGGAAGCATTGACATTAAGATGCCTACGCAGTTGGATTTTTCAGTCTAGTTAAGGTGACATAAAATACGATTTGTTTAAAACATAAGCATACTGACGTGATGCAATTTTGGGCATTTGTGTCTCAAAGATTGCGTGAATAATTAATGTCATGGGTAGCCAGCCAACTGGTCTGAAGATAAATAAGGCATTAAAAAAAAACATCAATCTTCGTTCGCTGGGTGCCGAGGGGGAGGGGGGTTACACGAATTAATTCAAGAATAATTCAATTTATCAGGCAATCCGTTGACTTCATTTGGCAGTTCGATACCAATATTCAATTTTTTTAAATGAAACCCAGTGTAAAAATAAGCAGAAATGTGTACCAGCAATTTTGTAGATAGTCGTCATTTCAGAAGGCAAGTTGCTTCTATATTGGATCATTTTTAACACCTATCTTAAACCAAATAGGAGCAACGCCCACTCATGAAACACTGCTTCGAAATTATGGTGTGTAATGGTTTACCAACACACCAAAGGAGGACCAAAGGAAACCAAACTCTATACCGATGTATAGCAGAGCGAGTGAAACAAATATAATCATTCTGTGTGCAACATCCCAAAATTGAATTATTATCTTCTGTTGGTGTAGGATAAGGTTAGCCGGAATTTGGTTGCGGGGTGACTTCCCTCGTTTACTAGGCATGAGCATTCGAGAGTTGAGAACAAAGGTAGACACCCTGTAAATTTCATGGCAATCGAAGCAGGCGTTTGGCCTGTAGAGCGCGCTCAAACACACATACAAACAAACATACACAAGTGCTTTTTTTCCAGTAGTGTTATTGAAGATTTCGCTTCGCTCGCTACGATCATCAATAATTTAAGACAATAAAGATGAATGACTTAAATCTTAAACTATATACATATATAGGTATATCAAAATACATTTCAGTAAAATGCTGAATCGGTCACTGCCATGGTATATTGTCAAATTCATCTATGGTACACAAAGCTTTTTTATCACAAGAGTTGAGAATGTTAGGAGCGAAACAGGTAACGGTTAAGGTAACTCAATCAGCTCATGGACGCGTCGAGTGAACAAGAGAGAGGGCGAATTGAAAACGAGAGACAAAGAGACGACAGTCAATCCATATTCATTCATGCACGCTTCGGAAAAGGGGTAAATGCTTTTCAGATAGCGTTTTCCGTAGATTATCCGCGTTGGCGTTGCATTTTCCGCACTAGCCCTGCTCTTTGTTGAAGAATTGAGCAACATTTAAAACATTACCACGAGTGTTAGCTGCATTTATACAGGAGCATTTTCGACAATGGTATAGTCTTCCACAGAAGTTGTATGCTGTTAAAATAACATGGCATATCATATTTCAATTAATAATTATGAGTTTTTTTATGTAACTCTATTTTGTGTTACACTTTGTATTATATCGACATGAAGATATTTTATACAAAATACAGTCATGTTTTTTTTATAATTATAGTGGAAAACATTTTACAAAAATGTTAAAAGTGTTTCTTTTGTAAGTAGAGTTTTATGTCTGGATCTGGGAAATCAGGATACATTTTTTGACACAACAGTTTTAAGGGGCGACCAAACGCTTCGTGGCAGCCATAAACACTAACACCTTTCTGGGAACAAACAATTATACGTGTATAGTTGTAAGGTTGTTTGATTTCGAGTGATATTACCTTAGGTTATCGTATGTTGGTACTCCCAGAAATTACAGAGGTGTTCATAAAAAAAAGTGTCCAGGTTGCTTTTTTAATGCATTGTTCTGAAGTAGTGTGATTAAGACATATTTAACTTAACATTAAATACTTGCACGTAATTATTTTAGGCATATGTTCTTTTTTCTTCAGATTTTTACATTTATATTTGTTGCTGTAGGAAGTTCTAACGTGAACCACTATGCAACTTTCAAGTGGCGAATTCATACATGTAGTTCTGAGTTTACCGAAGACTTAAAAAGACTGGGTTTACAGCTTTATAACACTGTCAGTGACACGATGTCATGAACACTGGCTCTGGACCAATCAGAGACTCCATGGCTGAGTCGCGAACACGACGTCATGCACATCTGAGTCTTCTGACTCGTGGCAGAGCCAATGTTGATGACATCGTGTCAGTGACATTGCCAGATGTAAACCCAGCATTATCGAAGAGTATTAATGACTATTATGATGAAGACTAAGAAGCGAGGAGATGGTATGTTGACGGCACGTGGCATGAAAGGTGGATGTGCAAAAGGTAGTGTTTGCATAGTGTTACTCTAATGGGTTGGAAATTACAAGGCAGCGAATCTGTAAATGTTTCACTACACAAAATAAACATGCTTGGCAGTCATCACGTACAGTTCATGCAAATTACTTCTTAAAACTGCCACTCTTCCGAGCACGCTCCATGCTGGCCGCCACCAAGGTGCGACTCTACGATGACCAACGATGACGTACGCATCACCGATCTGGGCAAACGCAGCGCGCACGCACCAGATGCGCATGCAACGCATCCAAAACGCGGCGCTGAAGGCGGCGTTGCGGCTGCCGCGCTACGCCAGGACGGCAGACGTCCATCGACAGTGCCGGATGGCGACCCTGGGCGAGACCACAGCTCGCCTAAACAACACCTTCGCTGTCTCCACCCAAGAATCAGCGAACCCGCTGATTAGTGCCCTGCACTGCAATTAATCAATCCACCGACAAGTGCAGTGACTATAAACTAAGCTTCAAACAATATGGCCTAACGGCCGCAGTGTTGACAGATCGTCGCTGGCGAAGCCAGCGACACGAAGACAATGAAGAAGAAATAAATATTCCAGACATTCGGGCCTCAGTTTCGAAAACTCCTTACAGGGCGCAGGCCGTTCAAGATCATAAACTTTCCGAGCTCAATCAAGTAGCAAAATTATCTATTTCTGAGATTTTTATGTCTGACATTGAATATTATAGTGATTGGCCAAAATCCAACACATTGGATTTCACCTATTAGCACTCTCAAAACGGAAACGCACTATCAGCTCGTACTATTCAACTAATGTTAACTTTTAAAAGTTCAGTTAGAAATTGAGTTAGAAGCTTCACCAAACAAGTTCAGCGGAACGAAATTTACCTCTGTGGAGAAACACAGCGGAATTCCATATTTCATTAGACACATCAGTGCAGTTGATCATCAAATATGCTTTTGCGGTTTGATACGGCACTCAAACATCAGCTTCAAATGAGAATTTGTAATGATTTCCCATATTTTCGCAACTGACTGTACTATAGTCGTTATGACGCTAACTCGATTTTAATGAGTAGGCTTAAAGCTAAGGTCAGGCCTCCGTGTTTTTGACCTCGGGGGTAACACTTACCACCCCTAAGTGCGTTACACCTTGCGTCTCATCCCTTGGGCTTCACAGAGGAGACACGTTACGACAGGGGTAGCTAAATTGAGGTTGTGGGTTGTGGGAATTAGTTTACAAAATGTGGTGCAGTGAAATAAACGACGGTCTAGTATGCATTAGGTACGAGTAAATAATTTGTACCTATACACTTAAAAATCAACGATAGAAAGCATCTCATATTTATTTTGTCATTTGTTCAGTTGTACTGAACGAGTGACTAGACCTATATGCGAAAGAATTAACCAGCTTGTATGAAATTTTGGAAAAGCAGTGCATTTTAAATATAAGCGTACCGTATCTTCTTGCAAATAATTTTTCTATGTAGCGCCGATTAATTTTTTATTGCAATGATCTGCGAAATATTGATAGTAATGATAGTACTAAAATTACATGTAACATTTTAAATTAAGGTTGACCAGGCGGGATGGTTTCTCCTTTAATTGGTTAACGAACCATGACGTCAGAACTAGAACTAGACCCCGGATGGTGCCGTTTGTTTCAAAACCAGCCTACCTTTACTAGTATCTTTGTTGAAGATGGTACCACACTTTTTCGTGTCATTTCCAGTTGTTAATCAGACAGAAACACCAATCCAACCGATTTGAAATCACGTATTTAACTATACATGTGTATTATGACAAAAGAAACGTAATTTTGTTTCAATTTATGGATACAAAAGACCCTAAATTGTTGTCATCGAGACAACTCATACTACCAACCCCTGAATTATAATTGGTACTCTATTTTGCCGCTAGGGTCGATGGACGAACGGACACTGCTCCGATGCAGAATACCAACCTGACAGGAACCATGCGTCATGCAGATACCAGCTCACTAATTAAGAAGCTCGGGGGAAAGCAATTAGAGGATTGTTTATTGCAAATTCAAGTTAGATATATTTGAAGGGGTGGTCGGTAATTTTGTGGTCTGGATGTAGGTGTACTGTGTGATCATGGAGAACAATGGGAATGAATGGTCCACTCGGTTTGTGTGCGTTGAATTAAATTGAACGTGAGGAAATGTTGGGGTTCTACTGAAGGTATACCTTGGTGCAGTGTAATCTTTGTTTTAAAGGAGACCGTCTTCGAGAACGTAGTTGGTACTGATGAGTGAATTCTGGGTGGCGAAACTACTACTTCTAAGTGAATTTTCTATAAATTAATAAAATAACACAATAAAATAAATAGCTAAGGTTTTTTTAAGATGGAATTTATTCGAGAGTAATGAATGAAAATAAAAATGAAAAATTATCTATACAAATGAGTATTTATCTAAAACCTGAAGAGGTTATATGGGTACAAATTTAAAAAAGAATTACTCAAACATTGGCGGAGAACCTGAAGAAAAAGAGAAACGGAGATCCAATGAAGATAAAAATGCATAAGAAAGATTTTCAGGTCAGAACATATGAAATATAAAGGTGAAATACGAAAACATAATGTTAGGTGGATAGAATAAGTAGTGTTTTAAATACTGTGGTAGCAGTTTGGTAGGTCGAAGAACAAAAAATATTGAAGCACAAATAAATGGGGCATTTCGCTCAAGAACATGCAGGAGAAGCAATTGAAGAGAGCGAAGAAAAACGGAGGAAAAAAGAAGAAAAAAGGAAGTCAAAAAAGAAAGCACATCCCTTGTTTACTGTGTTTCACCTGTTTTCAAAGAAATTACAAATTAATTTCGAAATTTCGACTTATAAGAAAATTAACCAAATGTAACGCAAGATAAACAGATATTTTCCAATTAACACCGAGTAAATTTGTTCAATTCTACATTACAAAGGTGGGCAGTAAGTTATAGCCTTCGTTTAACTGTATATGAATATCAATTTAAGGAAAACGATGATTTGTGAACTCGATCACAGATTGTCTGAGCACACAGATTTTACTCATCGGTTTAAAAAAGGAATACTGAAGAAAGATTAACGACATTTTGCTTTTAGGGCATTTATGCCGAGGGAAGACATTTGATACTTGCTCTCAGATCAAGTTCGTGCGTTTGCAGTTTCCACTAGATCAACAGAAACAAGTCAGCTTCTTCATTAATTTTGGCTTACTCTCTTAATTTTCGTTAACGGATTAAATTTTCCTGTGCTAGCTTCGTTACGAGGAATCGTTCTGGAAATATACACGCATAAACATAGTATTACAATCCTATAAATATGTTTTTACCGTGTGAAAAATGGATGCCTCTGAGGTTGATCTAGAAATCTTATTGAATTTTTAAAAATAATAATAAAACAGTAAACAGACTCGAAATTGGAAAAAGATTTTCCTAAGAATAATAAACATTCAGCTATTGACGCTATAATGATACAAGCAAGATTATAAATCGATCGCGAATGTAACTGCACCAACTGCATTAGACGGCATTTTTACGGTTTCAGCTCTTGGTAATATAAAAATTATTTCTAAAAAATTAATTCATAACAGCGATTTTCTACGTAAGTCCTCCTGGTGCATAGACGTAGATCAGACATGCCAATTGCATGAATTCCACCGCACGTGCAGGTGCCACAACGTGCAATAAAAATAGCAAATTGTCGGTTTGTCGGTTTGTCGTTTTGCGTTGCATGGGCTGGGAACAGGGTGCAGCTCAGCTAGATTTCCTAGGAGAAATAAGCTGCCGTTTCACGCTTCATGCCCATCTACCAAGTCCCAGGCGGTGCATTGCTGATAAGGTTAGAATAACTAGGTTACAGAAACATCCCTATACACCCTGCTACCTATAGCAGGTAGATATTTCTATATTCTGTCAAATGAAACTAATAAAACGCACTTATTTCGCTTCAATCAATTTGAAGGGCTTCATGTGGTAGGTGAATTCAATTACGGTAAATAGATTTCTATCACGTCCGGTCTAAAATACGCCAGTTCATAACGTTGCTTTCAATTTTGTATAACTTGCCTCTTCATCCTTCTTCAATTCCACAAGGTTTATATTTTTTATATAGAAATATTGCAAGTGTGTGCTGGAATGTCCAGCTCAGAGGCGACGGCGAGTGTTTGCTTCTTTGCGGGGAGCGAAACAAGCACCCTGTCACGGAATGTTTATCACAGAGCCGACGGCGAGTGTCCGCTCCTTTGCGTGGAGCGAAACAAGCACCCTGTCACGGAAAGTCCAGCACAGAGGCGATGGCGAGTGTCCGCTCCTTTGCGGGGAGCGAAACAAGCACCCTGTCATGGAATGTCCAGCACAGAGGCGACGGCGAGTGTTCGCTCCTTTGCGGGGAGCGAAACGAGCACCCTGTAACGGAATGTCCAGCACAGAGGCGACGGCGAGTGTCCGCTCCTTTGCGGGGAGCGAAACAAGCACCCTGTCACGGAATGTCCAGCACAGAGGCGACGGCGAGTGTCCGCTCCTTTGCGGGGAGCGAAACGAGCACCCTGTCACGGAATGTCCAGCACAGAGGCGACGGCGAGTGTCCGTTCCTTTGCGGGGAGCGAAACAAGCACCCTGTCACAGAATGTCCAGCACAGAGGCGACGGCGAGTGTCCGCTCCTTTGCGGGGAGCGAATCAAGTACCCTCTCACGGAATGTCCAGCACAGAGGCGACGGCGAGTTCACCATATTTGCTAACTCCCTTGAAAAGTATACTCATTTTGATATGTCATTGTTTGCATTTTACCCATAAAATAATGAGAAAAAATTTTGAAACACCTTTAATTATTGAAAATGTTTAGTGTTTATTGTAAATAACGGTTTAGACGTGGTACAGCAAATTCGTTTACTCTTTGAAACACGTACACTGTTCTATATCACACAATTACTAACGTATAGTTTGTTTTAGTTCCTCAAAATTATAATTAAACTAGGACACTAATCATTGCGAGACTTCCAAGTTAACCATAGTTACCTCGGTAACGCAACGTGCATACAATAATAGCTAGAGTTATCCAGCACTGGGAGCAAAGTAGAATGATAGATAATTACATTTACACAGCCTTAATTAGGAGAAAACCCTGCATCTGTCGTACATGTCGAAGTACCTCGGTAGTGGAGTAAACAAGATTCAGTTCGGTTCTGGGCGGGATTGGTAACAAAATGCATCTTGTGCGAATTTACTAGAGATTGGAGATGGATAGCACGAACGGGGAGCGATGATTTGATAATGCTGTAGACAAAGGTACTCTTGAGAGCATCGCAGGAAGAGAACACATCACAATAAACTTAACGGTCGATAGAAAACCATAGTAACGAGGTAGAATAAATTTCAAGCCATATTAGAACCGTATCACTCAATTTGTTTATCAAACTTCCAGATAATACGCAAAATAAGCTTTGAAATTGAAGCGGAAAGGTCGGTCAAAGTAGCAGTTTGCGATTTTCTGCACTAGGTTCATCCATGATCCCCTTCTAGGTTAGGTAATCTTCATCACTATCTGAAATGTGCTGGCAGCCAACATACAGTGGATGACGCGGATACAGCACCAACATTGTGTCAAATGGGCAAAGCTGGTTGATGGCCGGCCTTTGGGGCTTTTGGAATGTACAGGAGTTACAGAAACCCTACCGAAGTCGAGCCGTTTCCATATCTCTTACTGGATACACTTTCCAGGCCACACCTTAGGTATGATCTCGAAGAAACCTATATTTATGGAGTCTTTACAATACTGGCAACCAATTGAATCATTTTCATTTCGAAAGATCCACCAGTCAATTACTTACAAGCGTTGTAAATCAACCCTGTTTTGCCGGTACATTGAAAGATGTCCCTTCAAACTACAGAAATGACCACAGAAATGTACAGGAGTTACAGAAACCCTACCGAAGTCGAGCCGTTTCCATATCTCTTACTGGATACACTTTCCAGGCCACACCTTAGGTATGATCTCGAAGAAACCTATATTTATGGAGTCTTTACAATACTGGCAACCAATTGAATCATTTTCATTTCGAAAGATCCACCAGTCAATTACTTACAAGCGTTGTAAATCAACCCTGTTTTGCCGGTACATTGAAAGATGTCCCTTCTAACTACAGAAATTACCTCTTACTGGATACACTTTCCAGGCCACACCCGTTATCTGATCGTGACGAAACAAATATCTACTGAATCCTCACACTTTTGACAATCGATTGAATATCTCAGAATCGCGAATGAAAAGCCTTACGGGACCATCATGAATAGCAATGAAAAAGCACAATGAATAGCCTTAATAAGTCCGTGTTCGACTTTGTACTACAACCATTAAAAAGTAATTATATATTTTTATGTAGAAGCATTTTGATCTGCCATTCTCAAATCTCTATTGATTTTATATGAACAGGCGAAATATTAAACACAACCATGTTGAAACTTAGCTCTCAAGTGTGCTGGTTCAAAGTTTACAAGCCCTAGGCTCTATTAAAGAGGTAATCGTATATTATGGATCCATGGTTTCTATTTTCGTAAAGGTTGTACCACATGGTTACTAAATGTTATCTCTATATTCTGGTTTCAAGCTGTTTATTTTGGTGGTATATGTGCTATTACTAGCGAGGTGAACCTACTATCAAATAAATGTAAATTAAATTTGACCATTAATAAAATAAATAAACATATCAAAAAAAAAACCATCCAATTGAAACGGTCATGTTGTATGAGAATCTAGTATAGCTGGTTCTATAGCCCATCTATTTGTGAATTTATATTATCCGTTTCAAAAAATAATGTTAATTATACAAAATAAACTTCAATTACATTACGAAATTATAATTTGGAACACGCTGCATTAAAAGAGTGAAATATATTTAAGACTAATAGTAGTACCTAAGCCATACACATCTCGGCCCGCTTTACTGGATTCCTTTACTGGAACATCTTATTGGATACTAAAGTCTTTCGCCACATCCTTTGACGGATCCTTACAAATTTGACAACATATTTTCTATCTACAAATTTCGATACACCACATGTTAATTCGATAAAAGCTTTATTCAATAATCACAGTCAACCATCTACCAATTACGTGAAGTAGCAAATGGTCTATCTCATTTCATAAAATAAGAGTATTACATATTATTGTATTAAAATTATCAACGCAACCTAACAAAATTATCAAATTTTTTTAAATATTGCCAGAGATACCAAAAACATTTAAATTAATGAATAATATTAACGTTGCTTAAATCATTGGTTTACATCTGAAACTTGTCAACCTATTTTTGGTTATTGTAGACAGTTTTTTAAATCACATCAACGCCAATAAAACTGGTACAAACAGACATAACTGCATTTGACTTAACGGAGTATTGGCTTCTTATACAATGCACCTTTGGTCCGTTCAAACATAGCAGAACTTTTATTGAGTTTACATTGGCAACGAAAAGACTGACATTTCTTGGAATTCACAAAGTCAATGTCAATGCGTTTTTAGCACTCTGGCAAACATTACCTACATTCAATTCATAGCAACTCATGAACTAACAAATCGTTAAAGTGATAGTAAACTCTATTTTTTGTTTCATTATCAAATAACGCTAGAGCAAGTCAACCGAGTAATGATCGGGAAACAACAGCAATATAGTCTGTTAATAATATACTCCCCAAGGTAGATTGAGAAAACGAAACATGAAAATGCGAATTCCCATTCCTTACTTTTATTAACTTAACACAATGTTGCGTGCCGGAAAGTAGCAAACAGTTTAATTTGTTATGGAAATAAAAGATTCTTTGTCAATATTACTCCGAATTGATAAATATTTTAGCACTGGTTTAGTTCGTGTCTTCCAAATCCATGGACTTTCTTTGGAGAGTTTCCATTAGTCAGTTGCGACACATTTTACACTTGGCAGGGTACATTTACACGGAAAACAATATATTCTGGTATGTACAAATTTCTACTCTATAAACCTAGGGTTTGTTATAAAAAGCCGCCATTTTGATTGATTTGTACAGGCCGTACTAGACGTGCCAACCTGAATGACCTTGACAAGGGGTCATTTCAAAGAGAAGATTAAGAGGACTGACTTCAAAGAGTCAGAGTCATTAAGAGGACTAGAATGGTGGCAGCCTACGTTCTATAACTTTGCAAATCCATGATTAGGAGGTGTTTGCTATTGTCTAAATTGAACCATTGGTATTTTATCTTAATAGTCATTTGAATGTCAATACGACATATAACTGTCAGCTGGTAAAATATTCGTAAAAAGTGTTATTGTACATGCAAAATTTAATGTGATAATGTCAATAATGTCAATTTGTAGTATCAAATGAAAAGTGTAGTTGTATACTTGTTTTCCCACTTACAATGTTTCTTGAATTGACAGATTAACTAACTTTACTGCCTCGAAGATGGTTGGGAGACTCCAGACTGTTGAAAAATTGGAACAGTGGCGAAAATGCCGTGGACATTTTTCTCGGCCAACTTGCATTTCTAGGTAAGCAAGACGACGGCAAAAATCTTTTTAAATAGTAAAAAAATACGTTTTGAAAATAGTGAAAATAAACTTGCTTACCAAGATCTTGCAATATCATAAACTATAATTTCAAGCTCTTATAATCCTGCAAGAAAGATTACGTTACTATCTGTGAGATTCTATGCAAGGTCTGGCTCAAGATCTTGACTGAATATCTTGCAGATGTATAAATTTGCTAACTTCGAAATAAAAATAAAAAATTGTAAGGGGCTAGTGATTGCGCCATCGCCGTCCTGGGGCCGAGTCCGTTTACCCGTCCCATGTACGGGTCGCTCGGCCTCTCGTCTCCCCGGAGATACCCCTGTCCCACCCGGCGAAGCAGGGAGAATTTGTGACCGAATAGCTCAGTTGGCAGAGCACCTGCCCGGCAAGCAGGAGGTCCCGGGTTCTTATCCCGGTTCGGGTGCACATTTTTCCAGCTTCGCCTCCCTTCCATCCATTCAAATTCATGCCAAAATCATTCATCCGAGGAAAACTTATGTCAAGCTGTGAGATATCTATTAACAAAACATGCATAATATTTATACACATTTAATTTTCAAAGGTTTGTGGCCAACTCGGCCAACAGAAGCTCGAAAAGGCTGGGCAATTTTGATTCACAACTGGAACTACATCGTCCTCAGCTTCTTGACAGCTGTAGCCGGCGTCCTGAGCCCCATCACCATCTACCACAGTTGGAAAATCGACATGATGATAACAGTAGATATAACGGCCGGAATGATCGTCTTTTCGCTTGTCAGTTGCCTACTCTATCTTGGAGATCGTTTCGAGAAGATGATCACGACCTTTAAGGCGGCCAGGAAGCTGGGCAGGCTGCAACTTGAACGCCCTCGCCATGCCGTGCAGCGTGGGAAGTAGCTTACCATGATAGCTTTGGGATATTACGTGATGTTCATCTCGATGGTGACCACTGTCACTGCATTGGGGATGCCGATTTTTACTTTCAGGAAAAGAGAGTTTTTGTTGAGGTATTTACTGGCATGTTTTTATATCGCGCACGTTTTAAATTTCATTTTAGGATCGACTAATCATTATTGGGCATTAAAACCCCTTAATAATTATAGTTATCAATATGAATATTTGATGATTACCTTTTTGGGGCATGGCGTGGGTTTTGGGTTTTGGGGCAACTTTCCAGTTTGCGTGTCTTGCCACACCCTAAATATTATTCAGCTAAAATTCTATGCTACAGGTATATGTGGCCGTACGATTTCAAATCATCGCCGAACTTCGAGCTGACTGTCATCACTTTCGTCGTCGTCCTAGTCTACGGATTCCACATCGTGATTCTTGACAACGCCCTGCTCCTGTCCATCTTCGCACAGCTGGAATTCCAACTGACACTCCTCAACCACAACATCGTCAATAATCCAACGCAGAGTCCCCACGTGACTTCCGGGAGACCATTGATAATTCCCAAGACCACGTATCTAATCGTGAAACCACTTGTTATTCCCGCGAAAACGTCTAAAGTTGAGAAACCATTGATGATTCAATGTCCCAATATTGGCAATGAGTTAAATGTTGTTTCCGAAAGACGGACTTCTTTGGGATCGACAGAGCAACCCAATCCAAGAGAGACGCTGAATTCGCTGACTATGGAACGACATAACATCCGTATCAAGCTGGTTGGGAGCGTTAGCAAGGTCATCGTATCACCGGAAAGGATGCAAAAGGAGGCTGAAAGTAGGTTCCATCAGTGTGTGAAACATCATCAAGCAATATCCAGGTGAGCGAATAGTATGTTCGCCTAAAGGTGGATTCACACTCAAGGGTTTGATCGCCGTTGAGTTCTGAGACGTGAAGCTTGAACGCCAATCCTTTTCCCACTCGCGCCGTTTTCTGTTCCTGCACGACGGAACTCTGCAAGGCGAGAACTGTTCTATTACAGTACCAGTTCTGTTAGGGTGTCGGCTTCGAAGCCTGGCATTATTTTATTTTCATTATTTTAAACGACACGAGCAAAACTTGAAGTATAAGCATTGGGTTTATAGGTTTAGGCAGAGTCCCAGCGCTAATGCTAGGGCGTCTGCGTAGCCACCGAGGCCGCAACCCGAAGTGTTGGTTTCTCTCGCCAGATAGCGTTAGCAGCTCTTCCGGGCGCTTGTTTTCGAACGTGGCTTGAAAGCGGCGATTTCTATGACGTAGTGGCGCTGTACGGTCAAATAGGGGAAATCTTGTCTGTGGGGGGCACCCCCAAGGCAAGAAGGGCTGCTGGCGGTATCTGGCGAAAGAAACCAACACTTCGGGTTGCGGCCTCGGTGGCTACGCAGACACCCTAGCATTAGCGGTGGGACTAAACCTCTAAACCCAATGGTAAAAGACTTTCGCCGATATCGCACCGTCTTGTCTCGGGAAAAGTTGAAGTAGGAGCTACTTTTCACGGCAGATACGTCACGATCAGACTCCGGTTCAGAAACGGTGCAATACTCGACTGTGAATGGTTGAGCACCAAAACTCGTCTCGTCTCGGTGAAGAAAACCGCGAGTGGGAACTAACATTAAGAAACATACTTATTTGATTTTCTTTGGTTTTTCATAATTTCTTTTTGACATTTGAAAGAGAGTCTATTGGATTCGCGAGTATCTTGAATTCACGAAATCTTGTACGCGGTTTAGGCATCCTTGTGCTCCTTGTTCCCTGTATAGATATATCATGTGATATATCTTGTGATATAAATTTTCAGGATGTGTTAAGGACCCCTTCATTTCCATATGACACTGACCAATCATCCTGCATACGTATTAGTATGGGCGTTAATGTTTTCCATCCCAATACACGGAAAGTTTTTAACAAAAAGGCACATAATTTGTCAGATAAGAGAGGCATATTAAACGATGTCTTATGCTTTTGATCCAATGCCGAGTTACAGCGTGATGAGCGAGGTCCAGTCAGCGTTCGGGCCGATTCTTCTGTACCAGTTTACGTGCGTCGTCTGTCCAGTGATACTCGCCATCATCATTATCCTACACGTACGTTTCGTCTGTCAGATACGCGAAGAGAAAGACAGCGATGTAGGGGGACGCAACACCCACCGAGATTAAATACGTTTGTTATTCTACATTCACTAAAATGTACCAAAAGTAACGAATTCAAGTACCTAGTCATACAAAATTGCGCTCCAGCGGCCAATTTTCTTTTGTCAAGTAAGAATGGTGTTATGTTATCAATTGCAGCTCTCAGTGTGGCTCTTAGGTAAAAATAATTTCAAATGAAGAAGCGAAGTCGCTTTGGTTAACCGCATCACAAACAAGATGGCCGCTTGGAAAAAGAAGTGAAATATAAGTTCAAAAACCAAGTGTAAACAGCTGTCATACTAATATAAATCGAGTTCAAGTTAACACGGTCAGATTTTATAGTCAAAGAAATTCACATACATCTATTTGGTGACCAAATAATCACTTTAGACTACCGCTACAAATTGATATTACACAGATAGCACAGACCTACGTAAAAATTAGCTACAGCGTGTCTAACGTAAATTACAGTACGTTTCAGGTTCTTTACAGCAGCAAATCGGTATTCTTCAATGTTAAGGTGCATGCCCCCTGACCCGAGGCACTGACAAAAGGGCCTGGTACGTACTGTAGCGAGCGACACACGATTTCTTGAGCGGTGGTACTGAATTATCAACCGGTCGATCCGCACGATGGCGAAATACGGAACACCGTCGATCATGTGAAACTTCCATCGATCATATGGGTCTTTTGTATGTCCACAGGCCGACGTAGTCGATGAGAAGTCGTACTTCGTCGTGGGGCTCATGTTGACGGCGATGACACAGCAAGGTTTCATCTGTTATCTGGCCGAAAAGGTCACCGATGAGGTGAGGTTGTCGTAGATGTGCCACCGGAGTATATTTTTTAAATATTTTTTTATTATTTTCTTGAACTTTTTGCAGGGTTTTACAGAAAAGAGCCCAAGTAGCACAAAAACCGTTATCGCGTACGTTCGGTGGACGTCGAAATCATGATGGGAGAATGACTTGCGTTCAACGTTCGGGTAGAACCAAATAGTACATTTGGCGAATGTGAACGTTGAACGCAAGTTTTCCTCCATTAGTTTTTCGACGTCCACCGAACGTTCGAAATAACGTTCGCTGAACGTTTTTTGTGCTCCTTGGGAAGTCTTATCATAATGTTCAAAATTTATTTATAACATAGATCATGAAATGGTCAAAAATTTCCAATCCGGTCATTATTTCTTCAGGCAGTGGTAAACTATTTCAATCTGAGATAGTTTTCCGAAAAAAGGAATTTTGATATACAATGCCATTTGGGGTTTTGGGGTTTACAATTTTTCACAACTCACAGTCCAGTTTTTTTAAACCAAATGCCAAAGACCACTGAAACAGTCAACACACATGCAGTGGAATTCAATTGCAGTTTGCAACTAATTGAGGGGGGCGTATACTTGTAATGGTTATGTTAGTGATTGAAATGAATCCCCAGCTGAAGTGGACATCCACACAAACGCGGTAGAAACTCAACCCATCACCGATCGTCCACAGTACCCATCTTGCTAAGAGATAACAAAACGGTTGGAAACGGAACTTCTCTTGGCTGCTAAAATTAACGTAGAATTTCGAGAGAAAAAACACGTATTTTGAAAGAGTTGCTGGAAGGCTGATATTTCATTTCTGGATGTATTTTAAGACGTGCAGCAGAGGGAATTTTTAGTAAGTGCCTAAAACTTCCTAAAATGACACTTTTTGGAAATTCCCTCCGCTCTAAGTTTTCAAAATACAAAAAAATATGTACATTATTAGCCATCAAGCAACTCCTTAACAACACATCAATTTTTTTTAAACAATTTACGGTAAAATTTGTAGTCAGGATAATTTCCGTTTTAATGTTCAATCTGTAAAAAGGCAGATCCCGAGTATGTTCTACTTGCTTCATAGCAAGTAGAACATACTCGGGATCTGAAGGTTTGAAGTTAACATATGTTAACTTCAAACCTTCCCACGCTTTCCAAATTATAACCTACCCTGGCTGAATCATTGATAGTCACCAGATTTACAACCCTTTGGACGTAACTTCGGACAAAGGCTCTCGGCCTTCGTCCTCGAGCCGACAGTGTCTTACACCTTGTGGACGCTGCCCCGAGGGCAGACGCCAGCCATTATTGTCACTGCCTTAAATACTTATCCCACCCCAAACTCTCCCTCTTTCGCCGCTACTCGTCGAACCGTGCGGACGTGCTCTAGATCGTGCAAACTTTACCATGTAAGTCAATAAACATTTTATTACTCTAGACTGTTAGAATGTAGTCTAGTTATTAGCAACACATCCCCATTTCCATCCTAGACATGTAACCGTGTAACCGCCCTAACGGGCAAGGACCCACACAGCCTCCGGAGGTCGTTCGTCTCTACGCTACCCTACGAACGTGGTGGCGGCGGTAACTCTGCGCTACCAACCAAAGCTCTCACAATAACACCTGTGGCAGTTAAATACATTGGTGGCACAGCGGTGTGATGATTACTTTGGTGGCAGCACGTTTTGTTACAAATCTATGCGTAAATCTTACTTAAATGAACTGTGATTTGTGCCTTCAGAGTGCGCTAGTCCGCGAGGCAGTGTGAACTGTGTTTAGTGTCCACAAAGTGCGCTAGTCCGCGAGGCAGTGTGAACTGTGTTTTGTGCCTTCAGAGTGCGCTAGTCCGCGAGGCAGTGTGAACTGTGTTTTGTGCCCACAGAGTGCGCTAGTCCGCGAGGCAGTGTGAACTGTGTTTTGTGCCCACAGAGTGCGCTAGTCCGCGAGGCAGTGTGAACTGTGTTTTGTGCCCACAGAGTGCGCTAGTCCGCGAGGCAGTGTGAACTGTGTTTTGTGTCTACAGTGTGCGCTAGTCCGCGAGGCAGTGTGAACTGTGTTTTGTGCCCACAGAGTGCGCTAGTCCGCGAGGCAGTGTGAACTGTGTTTTGTGTCCACAGAGTGCGCTAGTCCGCGAGGCAGTGTGAACTGTGTTTTGTGCCCACAGAGTGCGCTAGTCCGCGAGGCAGTGTGAACTGTGTTTTGTGCCCACAGAGTGCGCTAGTCCGCGAGGCAGTGTGAACTGTGTTTTGTGCCCACAGAGTGCGCTAGTCCGCGAGGCAGTGTGAACTGTGTTTTGTGTCCACAGAGTGCGCTAGTCCGCGAGGCAGTGTGAACTGTGTTTTGTGCCCACAGAGTGCGCTAGTCTGCGAGGCAGTGTGAACTGTGTTTTGTGCCCACAGAGTGCGCTAGTCCGCGAGGCAGTGTGAACTGTGTTTTGTGTCCACAGAGTGCGCTAGTCCGCGAGGCAGTGTGAACTGTGTTTTGTGCCCACAGAGTGCGCTAGTCCGCGAGGCAGTGTGAACTGTGTTTTGTGCCCACAGTGTGCGCTAGTCCGCGAGGCAGTGTGAACTGTGTTTTGTGCCCACAGAGTGCGCTAGTCCGCGAGGCAGTGTGAACTGTGTTTTGTGCCCACAGAGTGCGCTAGTCCGCGAGGCAGTGTGAACTGTGTTTTGTGTCTACAGTGTGCGCTAGTCCGCGAGGCAGTGTGAACTGTGTTTTGTGCCCACAGAGTGCGCTAGTCCGCGAGGCAGTGTGAACTGTGTTTTGTGTCCACAGAGTGCGCTAGTCCGCGAGGCAGTGTGAACTGTGTTTTGTGCCCACAGAGTGCGCTAGTCCGCGAGGCAGTGTGAACTGTGTTTTGTGCCTTCAGAGTGCGCTAGTCCGCGAGGCAGTGTGAACTGTGTTTTGTGTCTACAGTGTGCGCTAGTCCGCGAGGCAGTGTGAACTGTGTTTTGTGCCCACAGAGTGCGCTAGTCCGCGAGGCAGTGTGAACTGTGTTTTGTGTCCACAGAGTGCGCTAGTCCGCGAGGCAGTGTGAACTGTGTTTTGTGCCTTCAGAGTGCGCTAGTCCGCGAGGCAGTGTGAACTGTGTTTTGTGCCCACAGATGCGCTAGTCCGCGAGGCAGTGTGAACTGTGTTTTGTGCCCACAGAGTGCGCTAGTCCGCGAGGCAGTGTGAACTGTGTTTTGTGCCCACAGAGTGCGCTAGTCCGCGAGGCAGTGTGAACTGTGTTTTGTGCCCACAGAGTGCGCTAGTCCGCGAGGCAGTGTGAACTGTGTTTTGTGTCCACAGAGTGCGCTAGTCCGCGAGGCAGTGTGAACTGTGTTTTGTGCCCACAGAGTGCGCTAGTCCGCGAGGCAGTGTGAACTGTGTTTTGTGCCCACAGAGTGCGCTAGTCCGCGAGGCAGTGTGAACTGTGTTTTGTGCCCACAGAGTGCGCTAGTCCGCGAGGCAGTGTGAACTGTGTTTTGTGCCCACAGAGTGCGCTAGTCCGCGAGGCAGTGTGAACTGTGTTTTGTGCCCACAGAGTGCGCTAGTCCGCGAGGCAGTGTGAACTGTGTTTTGTGCCCACAGAGTGCGCTAGTCCGCGAGGCAGTGTGAACTGTGTTTTGTGCCCACAGAGTGCGCGAGTCCGCGAGGCAGTGCACGGCTGCGATTGGTTCAGCGCGTCGTACGGTTTCAAACGCACAATGAGAATCGTCATGTCGCGGAGCAACCAGCCACTGGTCGTCAACCCGGCAGGGATACCGCTGTCAAGGGAGACATTTTACGGAGTGAGTGACACACTGTTCATGAGTGGGCTCATGAAAACTAGAATGGCACTTGCCAAAAGCCCAGTATTTCAAACTGGGTATGGAATGATGTTTGAAAAGCTGGGTTCACAGCCGGCAATGTCAGTGACACGATGTCATGAAAGTTGGCTCTGGACCTATCAGAGACTCTGGATGTGCAAGACGTCGAGTTTGCTTCCGCTTTAGAGTCACTAATTAGTCAAGAGCCATAGTTCATAACATCGCGTCACTGACAATGTTGGCTCTAAACCCAGCCTCATGGAAGAATGTGGAAGTAGGGGTTGACAAACGATGTGTTTCCGCTTGGCTCCAAACAGAGTTGCACAGTTCGCATTCGCACGCATATTGCATAACTAACGCTAGAACTAACGCTAGGACTAACGAGTGCTAATGCTAGAACTAACGCACCGTCATTTCACCAGGTGCTGAAGCTAACCTTGAACTGCTATAGATCGCTCTCGGCGATGATGGACACTACAGTCCAAGGCCATCCATGTACACGGGTCAAGGTCATCAATTAACATCAAGGCCATCCGCGAACTAGGGCATTCAAGGCCAAGGTTAATACATATGCTCTTCATAAGCTATCTTTATTCATTAGGTTTCATTCATTAGTTCATTAGTCATTCGTTAATTTTTATTGAAGAGGTAATAGAGGTTAATAGAGACATGAAAATATGAGATTCCAGTTGGTATGACTGATGCTTTCCCGTCTTAAGTGCTAGGACGAAATAGAATTTTCTGTCACTGACTCAAAATCGTGTTATTTCGAGTTAAATGGATCGAAAAAAGAAACAATATATAAAGGAGTAATAAACTTGATATTGCAGTTGCATACATGAGTGTTTTTAACCGTAAGTGTCAAATAAATACTGCAGAATCTTACGTCATGTCTCCTTAATATTGGGCTACCTGCACTTTTTTCTCAAAAGCGTACCTTATAAGAGAAGTAATTATTATTAAAGGCCTGCAAGCATCTTCCCAAACTTTCATCCGGTAAGTGTTTTCAAACAAGTTAAGTACTTATGTATACGTATGAAAACAGTTTCCGGTAGTTATTAAATTCACACACAGCTCTATATTGTCTGATCGCGGATATTTTAAAACGAAACTATTGTTGTACCCACTAGTGTTTGCTATCCGGCGTCGTTCGGTATTTGAATACCGATGCAAGGCAGAGAGTGAAATGTTTCCCGTTTTGAAGGTCACGTATCAAGTGAAACTACTGAGCTTTCAAAATTCGATACAAAATTAACGATTCGATTGGAATACTTCCGACAGTTCGTTTCTGTGGAAACACTATTAACAACAATTCAAATGTGAATTACAGACAAACATAAACACAGAGATACACTGTTTCAATTTGCTACATTTCGTCCAAGTGGTCCAGATTAACACCACCATCATTATCTGTCCGATCACGATCAGCTGAGGAATCGATATCATGCAAATGTTTAATTTGACGGGGTGTTGTTGGCATATCGATGTTCAGGAGGAGTCTCTCGTTACTTAGTGGTGGGGAGCGTTTTGACTGGATGATCATTGACCTTGAGATCATAGATTGTTGGGAAGGCAGTACCAGGATAGCTCTAAATAAGTAATCGTGTTGGCCAGAGGTTCACTGGGTTTCAGATTCAGCTAGCTACTCTCCAAGATTCATACATACTTGGCTGCTCTCGCTATATTTTTGTTCATAACAAATGTAAAACAAATGTAAACCACACATGATAGTTCCATGAATGTACTTGTATCGCAAAACCAATGTAGTTTGTCAAAAAATTCACAGAAATGTGGCTTGAAATATCTTAAATGACCCCAACGTGAGCGCTGAGTGCGGTCTGGACTGCGCTCACACTGAGTGCTCACTCAAGGCGCACTCAGTGTACGATTTTCGACTGTGCAAATGAAAATTGCCCCCTGAGTGTGCACTGAGTGTGTGTGGCCACTCAGTGACGTCTCTGCATTTGGCCCTTTATCTAAGTTTTTTTTTAGATTCGTGCTACGCTAGGTTGAAGACAAGGGATCGGAACAGAAACATGCATGTCATGATTCCCACTACAACATTTAATTAGTAAAAGCAATAATATATGTCATCACTCGTCACAATATTATGATGGCATATTTAAGACCATTTCTTTCGTATTTAATATACTATAGACTTATAGAAGAAATACTATTACAACACTAAAAAAGCTGAAACATAAGCATTCGAAAAAAAAACACAACAGAACAGATGAAAAACCTAGATATGTGAATGAACGGGCATTATTGCTGGGAAATATAGAATTGTGTAATCATGATAAAAAACTGAAAGTATATGGCACTTTTTTATAGCACTTGTGAGTCAGTGCTTACGATATTCGATTTGTATTGCAATATGGCATTACATTTCGTCGAGTTATGAACTTACGCTTAGACTTCTAGCATTTTTTTTATAGATCATATTGAAAATTTAAAAAATACGAAGGCAAGTGTCACCTATGACCGCGCCACTTGTTATGGAATGTTCTAGTCACTTTTTATTTTTAGGGTCCTAGTTCAATACTTCATGACAGCACATCGGTTGTCGAATTACTAAAATGGGAAAGAAAACGTATTAAATATGTTTCTTTTGATGTAACTTAATGCTTATGTAAACATACATATCGAATTTTATAACACTTTCAAAATGTATTTAAACTTTTTGATAATAGTGCAATCCGTAAAGTTGGTATGCGTGTTACATACGTTAGCTGAATTCTTTATTACAGTGATAAAAATTATGTTCTTTATAAGGGGAAATGTTTAAAAAATAAACAGAACATTAAAAATAAATGCAGCTAACACTTTCAAACTGAAACCAAAACGTCACGAACGCTTTAACAAAAAAGTAAACAAGAAAAGTAATGTTACAACAAGTATAAATAAACCTTTATTATAGACATTTTATTTACCCCATGTAAATTATTGGGCCATGCCATAATTGTGTAATTTTGTCATCATGTTGTAATATTATAACATGACAAAATTGTATGAAAAAAAAGAAAGACATAATAGCTATTTCAGAACTAAATGTTCTCAATGAATGGTACACAATTTGAAACAATAAATAATTTCGCGCCTTGATTTAATTTTTTGTATACTTGGCTCTGCAACCATTCTCTTTTTCATTTGTGGTCGACACCGAAACTGTGAATTGAGTTTTAAATTATACTCCAAATACGGCACCATTTCAAAGCAGTCAATTTTTGCCTAGTAGGTATTTATTAAATGAACGGTTTTTAATGTGTTGATGTGATTAGTTCCGGGGCAAGCGATGTAACTTCCTTTTAAAGTGACTGTAAGCTTCCAAATACGGTAAACACTTTACTTGCTCGTTGGGCGTATTATACCTCAATTGGTCAATATAGGTCTGGCCCGCTTGCTTATTTGCTTGTTAGTTCCTTGTAGTTGTTGGGCACAAGGAAGGTGGAAACCTAATAGCGGAAACAATCTCACAACTCAACAAAATATACGTTAACGAATACTGGCCAAGCGTCTGATTCAAAAATAATAAAATTTGCAGTTCGTCCTTCGCAAGGTTCTTACTTGCACCAAATGTTTTTCCATGAAAATCGATTTGTTTGATTTTAAACAATTTAAAATTATAGAAAATAAATAATTTACGAAAATTTGTCCAAGATATACAGACAAAAGTTGTCAATACTTTTTAAAATAAACTTCAAAAAGTTACCAAGCGTGATGAAAAGCAAGCCTTTTTTTAAACACTCGGCCATTACGACTTCCGGTTAACTATTTATTAACATGGTTCAAAAATTAAAAGACTAAACTTGGCAATTTTCAATCAAAAATCTTTCAAAGTAGGTAGTTTTTAATTAAGAGTTCCTTTACCATTTATTAACAAATAAGTGAACAGAAAGATTGGCCTTCTACTTTAGACGTACTGCTGTCACTCTTTTATCCACTACAACTGCTACGCTCATCTTCAACGCAACATAAATAGAGTTCACGAAGCCTCAATATTTTGCTTCTGTGTTTTTGTAGATTTGACAGAAACGACTATTATTTGTATACTTTACTTTTCCCTCCAAACCTTACTGCTTTTAAAGGCTGTAGCAATTGGTTATTGAACGCAAACGGCCAATTTTGTGGTGTGTGTCGTGAACCTTGTTAAAACAGTGAAATTATTAACGGGAAATCCAGTTTTTACGATCCAAACAATTGTCGTTAGGCCAAACATTCTACAGTCAGTCACCGAAAGAGTTAAATTGCACGGCTAACTTTCAAACATTATCGGCCATTATCTTCTCTGCAAAGCCATGGCAGGCATATTTCAAGCCCTGCTAGACTTATTGACCTGCAGTGAAAATACCATGGACTCCTTGCTCTGCATTCTTAAACTGATCGGTGAGTGAGACTGCGAGGAATTTAATTCATGACACTGCTGATTAATATTGAAATGTTAATTAGCTTCGTTAAATACTACATTGGAATTAATCAAATGTATTCGCTTGGTATTAGGTTTGTATCCGATTCATCAAAAGGGCCCAAGAAAAGGATGGACGCTGATAAAACACAGATGGAACCAATATGTTCTGCTTGTCAACATTGCCATTATCGCCATTTTGTGTCCTGTATCCATCTACTACTTCTGCGTGGACCTAATGTCAATATGCGAGCTGGTGGGCACCATTTTTGTGCTGGGTCTTGTCGTGGTGCATTTCGCCAACCTACTCTGCAGAGGAGAGGTTGTCGGAAGGATGGTCGCCGCCTTGGAGGCGACGAGGGCGCTGGGCAGGTTGAATCTGGATCGTCCCCAGGAAGTGGTGGACGTGGGCAAGAGGCTTTCGAGGATAGCTGTTGTCTACTTCGCTGGGTGCTCGTCGGTGCTTGTTGTGTTAGGGGGATTTGTGATGCCAGTCAAAATTTTTAAGGAAAGGGAGTTAATGATCAGGTATGTACGATCTCTATACAATAGACCATATGTGTACCATATATGACCATATATTACCATAGACCATATATGTTTAGGTATATATTTATATGTCTATACTAGGCCAAAAGTATAGTTTTACTTATCAAATTTATATATGAGTTATGAACCTCTCTATCAGGGCCGAACCCGAACCCAAACCCGTTCCCTAACCGGAATCCGGAAATTTGAAAACCCGAACCCGAACCCGAACCCGAACCCGAACCCGTATTCTAGTGTGGAAAAAATCCGAACCCGAACCTGAGCCTGTATTATTTTTCGGGGTTTTTCGGGTTTTTATTCAATTGTGCAGTATCCTTTTAGGAGTGTTGAATGGATTTTTAAAAACATAATCCGAAAAGAGAGCGAGAGAGCGATGACATTTTTTAGGAAATGGATTTTTTGGAAAGTTAGTATGCCATCGAACCCGAACTCGACCATGAACCCGATAAAACCGTAATTTTGTGTTGAACCCGAACCCACACCCGAACCGAAATTTCAAGTTTACCGAACCTGAACCTGAACCCGAACCAATATTAATTTCGGTTCGATGTCCTTTATGTAAAATGAAAAACGTTAGATTACATTATAAGGACTTATTGCCAAAAATCAACTGTGTTAAAGATGGAAGGTAAGCGAATCGGGAAAAATGTCAAGGTGGTTCAAGACACCACTGCAACCGATATAAAAGAGTCGTAATATATTTTCAATTCCAAAAATTTGGGGTTGTTCCCACATATGTTTTTGGAACGATAAAAATTAAAAACACTGCTGGCTAATGCTTGCGGATTCAAATTTATCTCACGCATAGGCTACTGCGGACGGGTCCAGTATCTATACCAATCGTCATATCAAGACGCAACTCTCATTTTTGGAATCTACGTGCTTCATGCATAATGACAATTGGTTTCAAATTTCAATATACGCCACATTTTCCCACTTAGAGTTGCTTCAAAATAAAAAAATGTTTCACTTTTTGTCATTAACGATTTCTCAACCTATATCATGAAAATAGATCACGGCTCTATCTTATATCATAATAAGACTGTAACTTTACGCTTGTAAAAAAATCTTCGACATATTATCAGAAGACTGCGAGCGAATTATAAATTTCAAGCTGTAAGCTTGATCACACCAATACCTTTTCCTTTTATTAATAGAGAAGATGAGTTAATCTCTGGCATAATAAGATGGCCGTCGGCAGCATATGGACCTTACATTATCTGTAGTTTTAAGGAAATGTTGTATTTATACATTTATTTACTTTTGTTTTTAAGTTTGTTTTAAAATCCACGAGCTACATTTTGCTATTCGTGTTACATCGGCAGCAGATGGGCTTACATGCCGTACTTCATAAGATTATAATTATGTTTTATACTTTCATCTGTATTTTCAGAGAAATTGTAATGTATATTAACAGATTTTTGTTTCTTTTTTTAAGCCACATTTCACTAATCGTTTTGCATTGTGATATTATTCTTTTCTGTAGATTCAGGTGGCCGTACGACCACAAAAAGACGCCTGTCTTCGAAATCACAGTACTTGCTTTGAACTCCATGTCCGTACACGGCTCTCTGGTTGTTGTGCTCGTAACCGCCCTGCTTCTGTCCATCTTCGCGAAGATCACATCCGAATTGGCGCTCCTCAACCACAACATCGCCATCATCTTCAACACCTCCGAGTCATATCAGAGTCGTTTAGTGGAATCTCAAGTCAAGGAATCTCCTAAGCTGGAACGTCTCACGGCAGTCTTGAAAACGCCTGAAATGGTATCTTATAAGAGGGTTACAACAGTACTACCACAGAAAAAAATGATCGGAGAAAAGCAATTGAAAACTCTCGACAGTGGCCCAAAATATGAGACTTGTTTCACAATGGTTGGACTGTTTAGCAAGGACATCTCTTCTAAGATACCGAACAGATCTCTTCTGGAGGCTGAGACGAGATTAAGGCTATGTGTACAGCATCACCAGGCGATCCACAAGTGAGTGCTGATTAGAGTTGACTGGAAGAAATCGCTACACCCGAGATTCACTGTCACTTTCGCCTCCTTTTAAGACACAATTGACATAAATTAGGACGGCTTCAATTATGCAGTTTAAAGCTTAGATTTATGGTTTGCTTGGTTTGCAAGCGTCCTCCCAGACCAGGAGATTGATATATTTAGATCAAAATTATATTATGTTAACCTCCAGTATCTGATTATTGCAGCACCATGGTCGAGGTCCAGTCAGCGTTCGGACCCATTCTTCAGGCCCAGCTGGCCTGCGCGGTCTGCCCTGTCATCCTCGCCATCATCATTGTCATACACGTGTGTTATTTGTTATTTGTCGCCAAATCACTTTACATACAGGGAACATACAGGGTCTTTTTTGCTCGATTAAAAGAGCATACCTCTCAGTCACACCTACTTGCTGATGATCCCGTCGGCGGTCACGCCATTTCGACTGTTATTTGAATATTTTTTTCGCCTTATGGATCATAGTTTTACTGCTACTGGAACGTAATTGACCATCCGTAAAAACTGAGTGCAGGTATAGTGATTGCCAGTAAAAGTTCCCCTGGTATCTCCCACTACCCCTACTTGTGAAACGTCCAGAGACGAATATTCCGCAGCATGTACAAACTTTATTAGTTGTTTCTTACCCTTTTTATTTCGTTAAGTTTTTATCAATAGAGGGTGTGTCATACGCTTTAAATGTGGATTTTACCAAGCGACAAGGATGTTTTGTTCATCCACAGGCCGAAGTCGACAGCAAGACTCTCTTCATCTTTGGACTCTTGGCTATGTCAATGGTCCAGCAAGGTCTATTCTGTTACTTCTCCGAGAAGGTCACAGAGCAAGTAATGCAAAATTATTCAACTCCTAGTTGAGATCCCAACAAGGTGTTGAAATTACTTTTAAAACTACTACGTATACTTTTATTCTCCATATTACTATTATAATATTTTGTATTATTCTATTAGTAAGGTTACTTTTTTTCTCCCTTGTTCCAATTGCTTTTACGGCTAAATAATCAGCAGCAGCAGCAGCCTCCTCCTCCTCCTCCCCACCCCCCCCCCCCCCTCCGGTAGCCTAAGTCTACCATCTGCCTGAAATTTTTCTCACATAAGGTTCATGTCGTTTAGAAAACTCAAAACTTTATTCATGATTTGGTGCATTTATATAATACTTTAAGGGTAAACCCGAACAGCTATGATCCAAAGATGTCGGCACCGACACCTACGAAACGTCGTCCAAACTCCTCTTTAGGGCCGCATGTGCACCACAGCATAGCACCACCGTTTACGAGTCAACACCAATGAAATCTTTGCTCACAGAGCGAGGCGGTGCGAGATGCTGTGTTCAGCTGTGACTGGACCGGTTCTTCGGAGGGATTCAAACGGTCCATGCGCATCATGATGTCGCGTAGCAACCAGCCAATGACGTTCAAGGTCGCTCATGGCATACCGTTGTCTATGGAGACCTTCTACAAGGTAGGAAACCTTCAGGGCCCAGATTCACAAAGCAGGTTTAGGTCATAAACAAGGGGTAAGTTTGTTAGCACCTTGGAGATTTCCTCTGCAAAATTGCAACAGTCCGTCCGTGAATGGCTGTTCATAATTTTATAAAGCGTAGACAAACCGTCTTAGCATTGAATTGTAAAAAAAAAAGAAACGAACGCGTAATACGCAGTGAGTATGGTCTTGTTCCTCATTTTTGGTTGGGTTCTACTTAGTTCTGTATGGCATAGCCAGACAAGCACCAAAACTACTTAAGGATTGGTAATTGTGGTTTTCGGATAGTGCTCTTTTTTTAAATGTTGTGGTCCTGAAAAGGAGATGTACATCCGACGTTTCGGCAGAGGTCGCCCTGCCATCTTCAAGGTGGGAATGATGTCTGAAGATCACCCTGAAGGTGGCAGAGGTCGCTCTGCCATCTTCAAGGTGAGAATGATGACATCATTCCCACCCTGAAGGTGGCAGAGGTCGCTCTGCCATCTTCACGGTGATCTTCAGACATCATTCTCACCTTGAAGATGGCAGAGCGACCTCTGCCACCTTCAGGGTGATCTTCAGACATCATTCCCACCTTGAAGATGGCAGAGCGACCTCTGCCACCTTCAGGGTGATCTCATCCTTCAGAGGATGAGTTATGAATGCGTTTAAAGGCAGCCTTTGGTCATAATGAGTTATGCGACACCCAAGTGAGATCCAGCCAATAGCAGCAAGCCCCAGACAAGGATTCAAATCCGAGTATTTTTGTATGTACTTAATTTATTGCAGATTTGTTTCACGCCACCGGGTGACGTCATGCGCGAGCTGGTCTCAAATTCGTCGGCTGGCGTCTGATCCTTCGGGATCTGCGTGCAGTGTGCATCTCAAATGCATGTGCATCATTAAAGCCATCTTTGTGCGCTTCTAACAGATGGGATCCAGCTCTCAGGGAACGGAAGCGTGCAAAACGAGTTCGTGCTGACTGTTACAGAGAATGACAGCCATCTCCTTGTCAACAGGTGCTCAAGGTGACGCACAAAATCTACACATCTCTTTCGGCAATTCTGGACACCTAGCTTCAAGGCCAGCCACGAACGCAGAACACGATTAAATCATAACAGATATTATCATAAGATTACGAAAAAGAAAAAATAAGCAATTAATATTTTAATATGTTTTGTAAAACTCATATCATGCGTCTTTTCGAGTTATTTTGGGTTCCATACTTCCAATTAAATTCGTCGAAATTTTGACACTCTGTAAAATATGTCAAAATTATTTTCATATCTTTAATAAAACTCATAAGCATGTCGGCCTTATACATATTTATTAAGACTGAAAATCTTCGATCGGTAGGACTTTCCGGTTGGTTTTTATTATAAATTTTATAATGATTTTTTTTGTGTTTTGACACCTGATTCAATGAAAGTCCGGTTTCCTTCGTTTCCTGGCCCCTGGGTTACCAGCTTTGTTGACTCTAAGTTCGTCCAAGACATAGATTTATGCAGAAACCAGAAGTTTTGTGAATTTCGTTTATGAAAGTAATTGAAGTTAAACGCTGCAGGTTACTCCCTTTGACATCAACATGGGACTTCATATAAAATACCTTTCAAAATCACTTCCCTCGGACAACGTCATGCTGACTTTTTAGCACCAAAATTGTACAAAATCCTACCCCAAAAAATGCCCATACTGAAAAGTGTTTCACAACGCAAGAAAGAAATTATAAAATAACTTTTTCAGAACGAAAGAAATTTGTATAAAGTCGTAACTAAGAAATTGTAATTTATGTATTTATAGCCTGTCTTGATGAACAAAATTTTGTATTATTCTTTATATATTGCAGGTCACTCACAAGCTTCGTTATGTGGGCTTTATTACAGTTTATTTATATCTATTTGCTTTTATTGTGAACGATGTTTATAAAATCAGAAGGTATAAAATGAAATTTGAAAAAATGAAATATATATCTCCAACAGAATAAGAACCCTCGAGAATTAGTTAGGTCTTATAATCTTATGTTCACCTTGCTCAATGAGCTCAAAATGAGCATAATTTCGCTGTGTGACAGATCAGAGAGAAACAAAGGAGGTCACAATCGCCTAAATTTGTGAGTGATCAGACATTTCCAGGTAGCAATTCTGACATGGTGCTCCATGGGTTTCAAAGGCCTTCTGCCTGTCACTGTCACTGTCACTGTCATCAATCACTGCCTATCAACAAGTAGCATTTAAAAAAGATCAATTAAGCAATAATGCTGCATATGCCCCGTTATAAAACCCTTTTCAACTCATTTGACGTGTTTGTTTTAAACACAATTTTACCATGGCAACAGCCAATTCAGTTGTAACTCCTAATTCAAACAACTAGTAATTGAAAAACTATGTAAAACCAGAGTAAAATACATAGTTAATTAACTCTGCTTTTATATAAGAGTTTTATTACGAGTAGCCAGTATTATTACATGTCTGTATTTAATTTTTGGAACTTAAAAAATGATAAACTTGCATTGTTTAATAGTGGGGGTCTTTATACTTTCATCAATAAAAAATATCTATGTAAATAATTGTCTTTGTCCATCAAACTGTTGTTTTTGCCCACCTCTACCTCGATAGTAATTATTGCACTATTGCAATAGTGCAATTGGCCATCTATATCCCCATCCATAGGGACTGGTTGATATTGATTACCATGGTTGTCAGCAAACGGATTGATAAAGCGAACGTCGCACAGGAATCCAATCAACTAGTTTACGGGTCATGCATATCTGCTAAAAGGTAGGTGAGTGCAGTTTTTATAATACGTGCAGGGTGCAATTTGTATTTGTATTGCAGTTTTCTTATCATTTGGTCATGTACATTTCATGCTTTTCATTTTATATGCAATACATGTCTCATATGAGACATGCATTGTACTGTACTTGTACATTGTACATGTATATTGTTCTTGTATATTGTACTTGTATATTGTACTTGTACATTGTGCTTGTTTAAGGATAGTGTAGTTTCTATGAACCATATGAATCACCATATTATGTTTTCCTCTCTAATTCCTTATATATGTCAGACATATATGTCAGACATGTAAGTTTCACATAGTTTCCACTGTTCGAAATTTCTATAGTTTTCTTATATGTTTCACATATGGATTCACATATGGACACCATATTTGTTGCATACAAATTTACCATATGTGTTCCATATATGTACTTCCGTATGGGCAACGCCTACCAAAATGACTCTCCCATTTCTAACTGTTTATCAAATGCGGTTCTAAATAATAAGGGATCATTTACTGTTAGTATACACTCTTGTTTGTTTTGTTTCATGCTAGATTCCACGAACATCCATAGCCGAAATGCGTTTTATAGTACAGGAACAGAAAATATAATAAAATATACAGTATAATATTAATAATTCAGCATCAGCCGTACCTTTGATCAGCATGAGAGGGAGCAACTTCAAAAACTATTCGAATCAATTTTAGAAAACCTTTTGCTAGTGACAACCACGGTTACATTCATCTGGTAAGAAGTAATTCAAGATACCTTACATAACTTCTTTTGTATTGCATTTATTTAGTTGCATCAGTTTTTTGACAGATTACTGGTGGACACATAATACATAACTCTTTGCAAATTATTGAGTCACGATACAAACTATCTCTAAAATCGCCGACATTTTATGGTAGGACACTACAAACCACAAAACCCTAAACAAATGAGCTAAAATATGCCCAGACAGCAAATAGTTTCATTTTTGCAGATGCATTGTACATATTTCGACCATGTGTGACATTTCTGTCTTATAAAAATGACAAGGTATTGTTCCTCAATTTCCTGATGTCACGAATATATCAGCTGTTGTTGGAATCGTGGTCCACTGGGGACAATGCTGTGGATTTGTTTCGCGAACTATTCGAATTTTTTGGTGAGTGCGAATGTATTTTTCATATTTATCTGCCTGGAGTGAAACCACCCTAAACCTTAAGTCACAAACATCGATGTTTGTTAGTCACATACTTCGATTTTTGTTAGAGGTCAACATTAACAAAAGGAAAACGAAAACAATGTTAAATATTTGATTATGGTTGAATCAAAAGCAGAAATTTCGTTTCTTGTGAATCAGTTCCCGCAAGGTGACCTTTAAGAAGTCCCAGAAGTACTTATCGATGAAGACCTATCATTAACAGACTTGAAACAAATTCCTATTCAATTTCTAATAGAGGCATTTAAACGTTTCAAAGGATAGACAGACACTCATTTATCAATTCTGTGTTCAATTAATGGACACTATTCTGGAATTATTTTGAAAGTTTCACTTTTTACTAAACACATAAAGTTATTTCACATGTGGCTTCATGATATAATGCACTCACTGTTTTCAAAATCCAGTACTAGCTAGCTCAACCAAAACTTCGTTCGCAAAACCCTATATATGTATTGATTTGCCATTCAAAAAAAGGTTGCAAACCAATTGTATTTGTCGACTGGAACCTAACATTTTACATGACGATATTCTTAACCAGGATTGTGGCCTACTCACCAGAGAGAACCGAAAACAGGATGGGTTTTGATGCTGAGCAGATGGAACAAATTCACATACGCGCACTCGATATCAATTCTCCTACTCCATATTCCAGTAGCTATCTACTACAGCTGGGGCGTAGACCTGATTGGCACGTCAGAATTAATCTCTGGCCAATTCGTATATGGCCTGTACATTGTCAACATGGGGAATTTACTCTACAGAGGGAAGAGCTTAGAAAAGATGACCTCCACACTGGAGGCTATGAGGGCTTGGGGCAGGCAAAGTCAAGATTGTTCCAAGGAAGTCCTTGCTGTTGGCAGGAGGCTGACAAGGATCGCGATTGGGTACTTTGTGGTCAGCTCTTCGGTTTTTGCGGTGCTGTCACTGGTGATGCCGGTTTACTCTCTGATGTCGAGGGAGCTTGCGACAGGGTATGTGAGATTTCTATCGAACATTTTGTAATTTTGTGTATTTTGTAAATCTAAATTGTATTAAAAAGTAAAGTGTATTTTGTAGTCTAAATATGAGAGTACCCACTTAGAGACATGCTTATTTTTAAAGAGTTGTTGTACTAGAGAAATAACATTTACTTTTTCGGAAGAGTCTAAAATATGTACAAATAAACTATTGATGCTCTTTGTGTAAAAACGCCACTGGCGCAGGAACAGGGGGGGGGGGCAAGGGGGGGGGGCAAATTTTATAGTTGCAATCATTCACTAGGAAGAATTTTGTATTGCTAGTGTAGAGCTGGAATTCGCCACGGAAAGACGCTCCGCTGTATTCGATGTGCGATATTTACAGGCATCACAAAAACGTGATAGTAATTTTCGTAATGCGTTAATTTGATATCTTTAAATTAAGTATTCTAAATGTATATTTCTTACCCCCATGTTCCCAGGCTGCAATTTTATCTCAAACCCTCAGATTTGCTTTAAAAAATATAGCCCCCCCCCCCCTCCCCCTCCCCCTCCCCAAGACAGTCCGGGTTTCACCACTGTCTGTCTTGCAGCTTGCCCCCCCCCCCCCCCCCCCCAACTTAAAAAGCGTTCCTACGCGCCTGAAAAACGCCATCAACTTGCAAAAAAAAGCGACTTGAGGGACATGACATTAATACACGCAATAGGAGATATGGTGATGGGCATTTTAGCTTAGAATATATCATTGATGAGCGGAGATGACCTTTAATTTCATGGACGGATTGATGACCTTTAATTTCACAACCCCAAAAAAAGTAACTTGTGTATGTTGTCGTTTTTTTTTTTGTGTTTGCATGCGCTCTCTACAGACCAAAACGCTTTAACCGATTCTGATGAAAATTTCAGAGGACCTACCTTTGTTTTCACTGTAAACCTCTTGCGTTTTTAGAAAATATCGGTTCAGAGCATTTTTATTAAATCAATTTTTACGACATATTTCGTTTTTTATCCACAAATTTGAATCTCTGTAAATGCCAAAGTATTTTACATATCATTACCGAAACCTATAAAAATTTCGACCTTATACATATTTATCAAGCTTGAAAATCGTAGGTCAGTAGGATTTTCAAATAGGTTTTTATTCGCATTTTTATAGTATTTTCTCGTGATTTTCGTCGATTTTTGGTGATTTTTGACGCCTGAATCAAATTCCTTCGTTACCTTGGTGACCAGGCTTTGTTGAATTCAAGTATGTCCAAGGGAAAGATTTGACAGATATAAGAAATTAGTGAATTTTGTTAATGAAAATATTTGAAAGTTAATCCGCGCTATAGAAACATTTCTACAAATTAATAAGAACCCACTGGCGTAATTTACATCTATGCAAATATGTTTACTTAATGAGCTCAAAATAAGCATATTTTGGCTATCCGACAGCTCTAGAGAAAAAACAAAGGAAGGTAAAAATCGGCTTAAATTTCGAATGAACAGTTTTCGAGAAGATACCTGGCTTGGAGCTCCATGGTTTTTATAGACCAATCCTCCACCTTTTTTATCCGCCATAAAACCGCTACACTCATCTTCAACGCAACAAAATTGCGAGCTCGAAGCCCTAGTCTTGAAATTTTAAAGGTCTCCTGCAAATCGAATGAAAATCGTTCCAGCTGTTTGTTTACTGTATTATTGGAGCACATGTATTTTGTATAAAAGGGTGGTTTTTTCTTGTTAATGAGATAGGATTCCTAGTTAATTGCATGAGGTAAAAATATATTATTTCCACAATATCGATATAATTAATACAAGGATGTATCTTTAGTGTATGAAACAACATTCGAAACACTAACACTCTCTGTTCTCTACGACAGGTTTTGGTGGCCTTTCGATCACAAACAATCGCCACACTTCGAAATATTACTCTTCATTCTCAGCACTACAGGAGCCTACGGCTTCATGGTTATATTTCTTGTTAACTCACTTCTCCTGTCCATCTTCGCACAAATCACATTCCAATTGGCCCACCTAAATCAGAGAATTGTCAGCATTTTTGACAACTCAGTGCCTACGTGCATCCATCCGATGATACACCAAGTCCTGAAGGAACTTCTGATTCTGAAGCACCCTAACGCAGTCCGAGAGCCGATAATGGAATCTTCTGAAGACCATCAAGAAACCAATGAGATAATCAAGAAACTTGAGAGACCACGTGATTTTCAAGAAACTAGTCCACAGAAGCTGAGTGCGACTCTGAAAGGTCTTAGGAAAGTCGTCTCAAACAAGACTTCAGAAAGTTGTCTTCATGAAGCTGAGAGAATGCTTCGGCAGTGCGTGAAACATCACCAATCCATAACCCGGTGAGTGAGAAAAAACCACAAGGCAATCCAACGTGACAATTCGTTTCGACAATGGAATCCCGTTCTTTTTGCGGTTCAACATCTCTAAATGAGGTTATACGTATAAAATCAACACAAAAAAGGGAAAAAATTACCTGACCATTCTTAAATTTAAAAAACTGTACGCAGTCGCACAAAAGTATAGGATAAAAAATATGTTTCCGCAAATTTTTCTCGCACGGTTTTGATAGTTTCGAAACCTTGCCACTTACACTTTTCAAACGTACAACTATATGCTATGATTTCATAATCAACCTTAGGAAATATTTTTTTTGCTGAGACACAGCTAAATCCAGTGTTATAATTTGGAAACCATTTTTTACAGAGCCATTGGCGAAGTCCAGACGACTTTTGGGATGATTCTCGTGTACCAACTCCTCTGCGCCGTTTGCCCCGTAATCGTCGCCATCATCATAATCCTCAACGTACGTTTCGTTCGTACCTCCAAGAAACTATTTGCAATCCAAACAGATTCACAGCTTACGCACGTTATGGAAAACCAATGGACGACTACAGTTCCAGAGTCAAAATTATGTGGGCAAATAATTTCCATAAGAATAACATTGCACTTATGCGGGCAAATCAGTGATTGACTCTGGAACTGTAGTCGTCCATTGAACCACGAACTCACACTAGACTTACTGTAAATGATGTTCTGCATTCACATTTCATCCGCTACCAAAAAGCTACGCTCATCATCAACGCAATACAAATGGCGTTTGGGGCAGCGATTGTGTAAAGTTATCGACGAGTTATCGATGGATATCGGTAGCACGGCCCATTGAAATATGCAGGGTAGGTACCTATTCTCGAAAAGTTACCACGTGATAAGTTATCATTCAGGGTCACGTGACGGACAATCCAGTGATACGATTTGTTATTGAGACATCACGTGACCAGAATCATAGCTTATCACGATGATAAAATTTCGAGAATAGGTACCAACTTAGGTGGCAACTTTCAGCTATCGACCGGTTAACCTTGACTACCGATCGTTATATTTTTACACAATCGCTACCAGGGTAGCGATCATGTAACTTTGTGATTTCAAAACGATTCGTTTTCAATATCACTGCCTATGGTTTAACACGGGCAGTGATTTGAAATCGAGTGATTTCGAGCCAAATCGAATGAAAAAAAGTTACATGATAGCCACCCAGGGAACCCCTAGTGGAACCTAATGATGATTACGTACTGGCCGTACTTGGATGTTGAGTTCTATAAAGTTTCCAGCCAGATTCCAGAATAAACATAAACCCCATAGAAACTCGTTCTGTATTGCCTACATATATTGCAAAAGCTTTGTTTTCACACAAGTCATCATCGGTTGCTAAGATAATCTAAAGTTTGTACAAATTTGCTAACAGACAGAAGTGATCGACGGAAAGACGTACTTTATCTTCGGACTCATGGCAACCGCGATTGGACAGCAAGGCTTGATCTGCTTCTTAGCTGATAAGGTCTCGGAAGAAGTAAGATGCCAGCACAGATATAAGGTTACCCAGATTATCCACTCTCATATTAAAGCAGCCACGAGCAAACCCTCCGCCTGCAATTATAGATTCGCATGCAGTCAAGGGATGTATCCACTGTTTGTTGTTACATCACCTGAAACCAACATATAACTGTAACTACCTGAAGAACATTGGGTCATTTGATTATAATTGACCTTTGGCCATGGCCTAGAATTGCTCGTGAATTTAAGGATACCATACGCAACCTAGTCCTCCTACTGTGACTTAGGATGTTATGTGAATTGTGATATTGTGATATGTTGGATGTGTGTGAATTATGTGACTTCATTTTATTTTATTATATCGTACTGGTGGGTTTGTTACCTGTTTACAATAAAGTTTTAATAATAAAATTATGTTAAAATAGGTTGTCAACGCACCCCAGGGATTGCCGGCGAAATTACTAGCATCAATTTTGCCGTAGCCATAGCTATAGGTAATGCAAGCAAAATCAACATCACATGCTTTCCTAGGAACAAATTTTAGATTATAGATGAAATCTACGATTAAGAAGTCTGTTAGAATAAGTCTATGTAGCACAAAATTTGAACTTGTCAGAGTTTTGTATGGTTCTTGCCAGAAGGATCGCGTTAACTAAGCTACCTGTACTATCTGTATCTGTGTGTGTAGCTTTGTGTGCTATCGAGGATCTGTATCTCTGTATCCGTATCTGTGTATGTGTGAATCTGAACTGAATGATTGAAAACGCCCACAGAGCGAGCGGGTTAAAGAAGCTGTCTTCGGCTGCGACTGGACCGGTGCGTCAAACAGTTTCAAGCGTTCAATGCTCATCATCATGTCGCGTAGCAACCAGCCACTGATCGTCAAGGTGGCTGGGATACCGTGGTCCTTGCAGACATTCCAAGAGGTGAGATGTGCATATTATAATTTATTCGATTCCAATATTGTTGTAAAAATTTCTAACAAAAAAAAATACTAAATTTGTAGGCTCAAGTTAACTGTGTCCTTTTTTTAGCACTAGTTTAGAAAAAAAAAAAACTATTTCAAGCTGAGATTAAAATGATAAATACAAGTCTAATTGGTTTCCAGACGTTTCGTTACATATTATTACTTTCTTCAAGGATCAAGTCGAGCTATCACCATTGAAGAAGTAACTAGGTATAGTACCTATGCATAAGTTACGAAACGTCCGGAAACCAGCCTTCAAATCCCAGTTTTAAATGAAAATTTTCAAGATATAATATCTTTAGTCAGCCCCAACTAAAGACGTCGAGCTTTTTCCAGCTAGATCCTCTTACATCGCACCCAAACAGTCAAGGTCTTAGTTAAACGGCCTGATTACTCATCTTTTCTGGCTGGACCCAAATAAACTGTTGCTCCCAAATTTATTTCCACATAATTTACAAATCTTTGTTGTATAACCCATAAGTTTGTAACTGTGATTATGCTTAGTATATTACTTTCGTGGTTGTTTCACGCGCTTAAACCGCAGCTTGTTTTTCAGCTTGTTTTTCAGTTTGTTTTTCAGCTTGTTTTTCAGTTTGTTTTTCAGCTTGTTTTTCAGCTTGTTTTTCAGCTTGTTTTTCAGCTTGTTTTTCCGTTTGTTTTTCAGCTTGTTTTTCAGCTTGTTTTCAGCTTGTTTTTCAGCTTGTTTTTCAGCTTGTTTTTCAGTTTGTTTTTCAGCTTGTTTTTCAGCTTGTTTTTCAGCTTGTTTTTCAGCTTGTTTTTCAGCTTGTTTTTCAGCTTGTTTTTCAGCTTGTTTTATGAACTTACTGATCAACAGGTGCTGAAGCTGACCTACAGCTATTACACGTCGCTTTCGGCTATGCTGTCGAGCTCGCCTCAAAACCATCAATAGGATCAAGAATGCAATTGAAGCAAATGCACTCAGAATTATGTATAAGGGTCCGATTTGAGTGATGTCCACATAGCGGAGTAACTCTAAGTCGGAGGCCCGGGAGCAACAACAAAAACTGAGGCCCCCCTGCCCCCACCAGTGTTGCAACTTTGTTACCGTTGAACCGGAGAAAAAGGCGATTACCTACTTTTAGGGAATGGATTTTTTGAAATCAAGTATACCGATCGAACACTAGATAATTCAAAAAATCCATTCCCTAAAAATTAGTTCGTTGTCCACCATTGCGAGGCCCCCCTGAGCCCGAGGCCCCGAGCACTGGTCTGCCTGCTCCTCTCTAGTTACGCCCCTGTCAGTCCACAATCACCTAAGGCCTTAAGCCATCTCTTGACTTCTTTTGACACAAAACACACACACACAACATAATAATAACACAATTAAACACATATTTCAATTGACTTCCTTCAAGGGTACCTATATATCTAGTTCATATGGCAGATTGCGCTCTACACGCTTCTTTTGCTTATTTATCAATTTAAAAACTATAAATAAAATTAAAAGTAAAACTGGTTAAAATCTGAAATTTTAATCTTATTGTGCTGGAACCTTCTATCCATTGAAATTTCACCAGGGTAGTTACTATATAATTTATCGACGAGTTATCGATGTTTATCGGTAGCACGGCCCGTTGAAATAAGCAGGCAACTTTTAGCTATCGATCGGTTATCCTTAGCTACCGATCGATATATTTTTACAAGTCGCTACCCAGGCCGTGAAACTGAAATACAGTGACTCAGTCCCGTTGAAGTATCATACTTTCCGCGGCAGCGCTGGTGTAGCTTTAGCATGCCTTGTGTCGCAAGAAGAATAATGGTAGCATGAAGATATAACCGACAAGTGATCTATGTGTCAACTAAGTAAAAGTAACCCTAGATTAAGTCATCTATGACAATAGAGTTCGTTTTCCTTAGCCTTCCCATAGCCACAGCAGTAATTCACTCCAAACTGTCGGAAGTATAGGTAAATTTTCACAGCGATCATTTCCCAATATGAATAAGCACTGTGAATCGCTTTTGCAATATTAAAACATAGTTTGAATTTTTGAAAGCAGCAAGATTAAACAAAACTTGGTAAACATTTCGTCGGCTAAAAAAGTGTTTTTTTTTTTGCTTCCACATTAGGAAAATCCAAAGTCTTTCGCTTGAACACAAGTCCTTCAGGACATTATAGGTAAATGCCATTAGGTAAATGCTTTGTCGGCTTGGTTACTCTTATGTAATATCCATTTAACGTTAAGAAAGAGGATTTGCATCTTCCTCGAGGACCCACTGCTCCTAGACACGAGATAAGAGTTTCAAATCTGCTTATTGAGCTCCGACTCAGGACATGGCTTGTGAGTTTTGTAACTCTTCGTTCTTGTCTAGCCGTAGTGGGTTCCCTAGGAAGATGCAAATTCATTATCCTCCTTAACGTGAAATGGAGTTTAGCTCCTAGTGAAGAAATATCGATATGCTGTGTCAGTTTGTGTAGGAGAGTGTTGAGTTGCATTGAAAATTTTATTACAACTAAGTACTCTTCAATACACTAGGTATTTGTTTCAATGAAAAGCCATTGTCAACAATCGACATTCACATATTTTGATTAACACATATACCTAAACCCGTAATCATCATAGCAACACCGCTCAAACTATATTGACATAAGAGGGATTATGAATGCTGGAATGCACCTTGCGAAAATCAACATCATAAAATAATAACCCAGAATGCATTGCCAGTTATGCAAATATTGTTTCAGAACACTGCGCCCGCACGGCAGAGTTGCAACCGATACCAGAAACGCGTGCACTTGAAAGCTTTTCAAACAGCTGTTCTATTGTTTCGGATTGTAAAGTCGTTAAATCCTTGTACAGAACAAAGTATAGATGTTTTTTTCTACGTTTTCCTCATCGCTTTGAAGCGTTGGACTTATCTTGACTTAGCTTGGATCGGATTCGAGTTTGCATATTTTATATGTGGGTTCCCATCACATTACACAATGGCTGTGCTTGCAGCGTGCCAAGAACCCACCCTGTCCCATCGCGCCCTGCCTAACGTGGACCCTGCCCCCATGTCCCATGTCCCAGCCTTGCCTGGAGGTCGTGGGGTATGAATCACACCATGGCTGTGCTTGCAGCGTGCCAAGAACCCACCCTGTCCCATCGCGCCCTGCCTAACGTGGACCCTGCCCCCATGTCCCATGTCCCAGCCTTGCCTGGAGGTCGTGGGGTATGAATCACACCATGACTGTGCTTGCCACCCTGTCCCATCGCGCCCTGCCTAACGTGGATTCTGTAGAATTGAACGACTGGGTAAAGGTGTTTGTGCTGGCTAAATTGTTCAGGGCTGTCATTTATAATCTGCCTGTAAAACAATTTTAGGTAGGTAATAGAAAGCTATAAGGGGTTTCCCCAACCTTAAATTGATGCCCATTAAGCTACAGCAAGAACACTGTACAAGCTTACAGGGCCCAGATCCACAAACTAGAGTTCACACTACATACTCTTGAGGTATATTGATGAACAGCGAATCACAGACGAGCATTTGCTGATTTCGGGGGCAGTTACCATGGTGATAACAAGTTTACCTCTGTTTTTCGCCCTTACCTATAGCTTTTTGGATCCGGGCCCTGGAGCACGTCAAGTCACGTTCTGGATGACTTTATTGAACGCGGAGATTCAATCAGCGATTCCTCCGACGAGTCCTTGATCCTGGCTCATCGCCATTGGACGCAACGTCTCGCCAAGTAGAATGACGGTCGCCGGACTGAATGCTTGCGTGTATTACTTGCATTCAAATGCAATTCCTAAATTGGGTCATACTGTCAAACGCCCAAGCTGGCTAGTTATACAAATCGTTTATTTAATATGAACGTATACATAAACAATAACTGATTGCGAATCTAAATGTAACGACATCATGTCTAACTTTACAAGAGTTAGTTTGGTAATTTGTTGACGCTGCTTGCTTATTAATTTGTGTGAAATTCCGAGGTGCGAACTGTTTGTTTACTGCGAACCTACGTGTTACATTATTCCGGCAGGTACATGCAGCGAGTAATTAGTAAATTGCTGCTTGAAACTAACACTACCTGACGCTGGAAGAGCAATTACTTTATATCACAAAATGCAAACTTCTATAAACGAGACGTCACATTTAATAAATAGGTCAATTTAAACTGACGGAGTAACAGTTTTTAAGCTGTATGTCACTACTATTAAATAAATATTTTCATCAAAAATTTGAAAGGTTTTTATGTTTAAATGGCTACAGTATTGCGTGCACGTGTATTATTGTTTTTATGAAGCATAAACTGGTTACTAACCGTTATAAATAGCGGCAAACTTCAGAACCATCACGAAAGTACGTACTGAATACAGATGTCCATCTTTCCAGGCTTTTCAAACGGAGTTGAGTTCTAAATCCACAAAAAATATTGAATGTTGAAATATGTTTAATATTGCAATAAAGAAAAATTATAGAACGCTCTACACAGTTATCGAACTGTTAAATTCCACTCCTCTAATAAGGCGAAAAGATGAGAAAACGTAATGTGAGCTATCTTTTGTCTTCTAGATTTTTCCAACATACGAGAAAGGCAGATTTTATCTTCCCTTCAACGCATTCGCTGTCTAAAAATCTGTTCTGTTTTCTTGCCAGTACACCACAGAGGCTTCAAGAAAATCCATTAAATCGTGTATGTTTGTAAACGAAGATGCCATGTCCGTAATAGATCACATAACGTCTTGCGCCGTCCTAAACAAAATCTAGCTACAAGAATATAAACAAGACCAGCCAATAAACAATCGCGTTTACGACGCATCTATTTCCGCGCTTAACGACGCATCATAGGTCAAGGAAAGGCCACTGTTTTTATAGCGACCAAATGCATGTGTATATTCTTAGGTCAACACATTTTTGCTGAAAGTATCTGTTATACGAGCACATCAGAGTTATATTAGAAATCGAAGTAAGGGTAGGAAATGTGGTGGTAAGGTATTGAGTTGAGCTCACCACAAAATGTTCTTTATCCTAGCCTGTCGCTTCTCTTACAGTAAAATATCAAAGATACACATTCGCCGTCGCCTCTGTGCTGGAAAATCCTGTGAAAGGGTGCTTGTTTCGCTCCCCGCAAAGGAGCGGACCCTCGCCGTTGCCTCTGTGCTGGACATTCCGTGACAGGGTGCTTGTTTCGCTCCCCGTAAAGGAGCGGACACTCACCGTCGCCTCAGTGCTGGACATATTATTATTATTATTATTATTACTATGTACTATTATTATTTTATTATAACTTTTATTATTATCATTGCTATAATAATTCTAAGTATTTTTTAATATTATTAATACTACTATTGCTATTATTATTATTATTTTATAATAATGTAAATATTCAGTTTCATTGTGTTTAGAATACTTAGTTTTTATGTTTCAAAGAGTCTGTACATTCTACTGTCCCCAAACAGTATAAGAATTTTTAGACTTAAATAATAAATAAATAAATAAATAAATAAAAAATTCCGTGACAGGGTGCTTGTTTCGCTCCCCGCAAAGGAGCGGACCCTCGCCGTTGCCTCTGTGCTGGACATTCCTTGACAGGGTGCTTGTTTCGCTCCCCGTAAAGGAGCGGACACTCGCCGTCGCCTCTGTGCTGGACATTCCGTGACAGGGTGCTTGTTTCGCTCCTCGCAAAGGAGCGGACACTCGCCGTCGCCTCTGTACTGGACATTCCGTGACAGGGTGCTTGTTTCGCTCCCCGCAAAGGAGCGGACACTCGCCGTCGCCTCTGTGCTGGACATTCCGTGACAGGGTGCTTGTTTCGCTCCCCGCAAAGGAGCGGACACTCGCCGTCGCCTCAGTGCTGGACATTCCGTGACAGGGTGCTTGTTTCGCTCCCTTCAAAGGAGCGGACACTCGCCGTCGCCTCTGTGCTGGACATTCCGTGACCGAAGGAGAAAAAGAGTGAAAATGGACGGAGCTATAGTGACGCTATATCGATTTTACCACATAACGTGCAGTCAGTTCAATTAATCATGTAATAATTGCTTGATTTGGATTTAAGTATAAAATATAAAAACGTTACGGCGTTAGCCAGTCAATACGTTCATGTTTTATATCTGGCGTTTCGACAATAAAAACAATAGAAAATCAGGCGCAATTTTGTGGGATCTTCTCGAAGACAATCCCCTATAGTGACCGCAATCTTTTATGTCCCAAGGCAATTCGATCAAGACTTGGCTGGCAATTTTTACGACAAAGTAAAGACACTTTGCGAGCTGCCAGTTTCAATCAGTTTCTGGAGCAAATATGACCTTTTGCGGCTACAGTTCCATGCTAGTGATCGAGTTGGGAATTAAACGACTAAGTGGGATCATCTTGATCTTTTTAATCTGTCTGCTGTGACACAGGGTTTGTTTGTGCCCTATATACGCTTGAAAAACGGGAGAAGTACAAACTTAAAAATGTTTACACATTTTCTTTCCTCTCCTATATTGCTGGTTCTAGATTTCAATAAGCAGCTAGACTACCTCGCTGACAGATGCGAGCAGCAAATGCAGAGTCTCACGAGTGTGCGCTATCTTACTAAATCGTAAGAGATAAACGATTTCAGTAAGCGAGGAAGTTGTATAAAAAGAACAAATCTGTGTCGGTAACGGGCCGTTTTTCAAAATTTTAATCTCCTTCATCTCTTTGTATATTAACGAAAAATCTCAAAAAAGGGCAAAATACAACATTTTTAGAAAAGGTTTTGACCCTTTAAGACCAAAAAATGGAAAAACGGGTCCGTTACCGACACAGATTGATTCTTTACCTACAGTTTCCTCTCTTACTTCAATAGTTTATCTCTTACGGTTTAGTCAAAAAGCGCATACTCGTGAGACTCTGCGTTCGCGCTATCTCGCAGCTGCTCGCAGCTGGCAGCGAGGTAGTTTGTCACCTTAAGTTGTTGTACCAAATGCATCAATTATACATTTTCCTATTGCGTTACATTTCAAGAAAATAAGTTTGACTGATTTAAAAAAATGAAATGCAGTTGTGCCGCGGGCAAAGCTGAAATGGGTGGTCTGCTATCTTTCAAGCTACTTATAGGTATCTAAAATGCAATAACCAATCAAATTTACGGGTTTCCGAATTTAGTCGCAAACTGCTTATATTTATTTGGAATATTCTTGGGACAAAATCTTGAGACAAGATCTTGCAACATCTTGCAACATCTTGCAACATCTTGCAACTCCTTGCAACTCCTTGCAACTTCTTGCAACTTCTTGCAACTTCTTGCAACTTCTTGCAACATCTTGACCTAAGCTCTTGTCTCAAGATCTAAGGATACATATCCTTGGCCAATATTCATACATCAGGGTAATTTTGATATTTATGTTCATCGTCTGACTCATTTAGAGTTATTTGGACTCATTTGGACTCATCTGGAGTTAGCAAAATCTCCTTCTCACAGCGGAGTGGAGTGAATTGAAGTGACATTGACGGAGCGCGGATACCAACACCGCGGCATTGTTCAGGTGAGTACTGTGTACTCAGACGCCGTGTAATAGCGATCGGGTTGGCTGTGGTAGATGCAAAGAGTGGTGGGGGGGGGGGGGGGGTGAGCGAGTATAATTAGTGAATGCTCTAATCAAAACGTGATTACGCTTCCGTGTTAATAGGCAAACAACTGGTTAGTTTGGTATTTCACGCAGCTTCAATTTTGTAAATAGTCTGCGCGACAAGAAGATATTTTGTCAACAGCAATGTGTAGCTATTCTCTCATTTATGAGCGTAATTGTATGCATGATCAATTATTTGTTTTGTTGAATGACGTAACATATTATAATTTTGCTTTGCAGATAATTACTATTGATTAATAATGTATAGTCCCATAATATAAGGTAAATATATGCATTAGCGAAATATTTGATTATTAATAATGTCAATTCGCTATAATAGTACATGACACTTCCCTCCACCCAGAGAAATTTATATTTAAAGAGACAGATCAGTTCGCCATAAAGTGGCTTTCAGACCAAAAGTTGCCAAATTCTCCAGGGCACATCGTTGAAGTTATCATTTCAGTATGTTGTAGACAAAAGACGTAAACAAGGGCGACCATGGATCTTTTTTTCGTAAATTTGACCTGGAATGTTAGAACATACCCCGAAACTCTTTATTTTTTACCCTTTATAGAGTCATTGTATACGAACGTGCAAGAAAACTTTTGGAAAAAGGGCCATGTCCGCCCTTATTAACGTATTTTGTCTACAACATACTGAAATATTGGAAATATAACTTTAACGGTGTGGCCTTGAGAACACGGCAACTTTTAGTGCGTCTCAAAATTTTTAAATGATCAATTTAAGACCATGGTCACCTCATGTGATGGAATAAGACACGAGGGCTTGGATCATTTTACACTGATTACATCTACAGGGGTGTACCAAGTTTGAGTCAACTATTCCAAAAATTCACAATCGGAACTGTTCTTGAGCCTTAACAAAAACCGTAATTTGTAATGTAACAAAATTACCGTCATATTGATGATACTTAATGTTAAAATAATTAACCAAAATAACCAACATAACCAACCATTTTGATCCTTGGACTTTTCTGGGGATAAGATTTGCAAACTGATTTGAAAGGGCTTTTTCAACAATTTTGATACACGATGTCCGCAAAGTTCCATTTTATTTCAACTTCTTTGTCCACGATACATTTTCCAGGGTAAACAAATCAAAGCCACATGTGTTCACCTTCAAAATTATGCTTTATCAGTGGTTAATAAATTGATCATAACGAATACAAACTCAAAATTTTCTAGTGGTTAGTTTTGCCAATTAAAATGGTGGCGGTTATAACGGTAAAGGGCGCGTCCCACAAGGGTTTCCGTGGCAATCATGGCTAGTAGATTCCTCCCCCCCCCCATCCCTCCCACCCAACGGACTAAACGAGCGTGTAAATCGAAAGGGTGGGCTAATCATTAGAAACAAATTTAGACATTGAGCCTCACTTTTGATTAAGGTAAAATGAGTTGTAATTTTTATTGAAGTATATCACAAATATATATATATATATATATATATATATATATATATATATATATATATATATATATATATATATATATGCAATTTTTTTGATTTTATTAAAAAGTCATCGAAAAAATTCGGTGACAACGCAAGTGAAGGGAAATACAACGTGGCAATTAAATTGAAGGGATACACAGTGGCAATTCAAATGAAAATAAAGAACCATTTGAAATGTCATCAGCATGTGTAAAGAACACTAATTTGACAAATCCATTGGAGAGAGCATTCTGAAATTAATTGTAACGGTATTTATAATGTTTTGTCTTAATTTAAAATATGAAGTACTTATGCCATTTTAATTATAAATACTAGGGCTTCGCAAACGCAATTTGTGTTGCGTTGAAGATGAGCGTAGGTAGCGGTTTTTGTAAAGCGGATTAAAAGGTGCAGGCAGCAGTCATAAGAAAACCATGGAGCACCAAGCCTGACCGTTGCCTTCTCGAAAATTCTGATCACTTGAACATGTATACGGATTATGGCAATCCTTTGTTTGTCTTCGAGGTGTCCGTTAGCAAAAAAATGCAGATTATAAACTTATTGAGTAATGGTAACGTAAATACATAAAACAAAACTTATGCCAATGAACAAAGTATAAACAAAATTGACTCAATTTCTGATAACTTTCAAATCTTTTCCTTGACCAAACTTGGAGTCAACAAAGCTGGTAACCAAGGAAACGAAGGAAACCGGACTCTTATTTAATCAGGCGTCATATCACGAAAAAACACAACAAAAATGCTAATGAAAACCAATTGGAAAGACCTACCGACCTAAGATTTGCAGGCATGATAAATATGTATAAGGTCATAATGTTTATAAGTTTTGGTGAAGATATGTAAAGAACTTTGACATTGATTACAGAGAATCAAAATTTTGAAAAAATCGAAAAATTTCGTAAAAAATTGATTTATTCAAAGATTTCTGAACTGATCTTTTCTAAAAACGTGGAGGATCTAAGATCCTCCATCAAAGGTAGGTCCTCTGAAAATTTTGGTATGTAGAGCGCGCGCAAACACACATACAAAAAAAAATGCACAAGTGACTTTTTTTGTGGGTACTGAAATTGAAGATTTCGCTCCGCTCGCTTCGCTCGCTACGCTCATCAATCAATTTACTCTTTACAAATGGTAAAGAGTCATCAGGCTGTGGTAAAGTAATGCTAACACGACTGTATAAAGATTTTGCACCAACATTCCAAGCCAAGATGTGTCTCGAGTCATCTCACCACAAAGTTCGCATTATAATTCGTTCATGAAGAAAATGTCACCTTCAACCGCTAGGTAATCAACTTCCGACGCGACACAACAAGAAACCGCGCTGGGAAACGACTTCCGGCAAATTCCGTTCGTTAGCGCTCGTTTAGTTAATGAGATTACCGCTAATAGCGCTAGCGCTGCGCTGGGATCAAATTCAAGATGGCGCGCTGTTTATTAAAGGATCACAGCGGCGTCAATGATTATTTCTATAGCGGCAAGATGCTTGAAAGTGTGTTATAAAGTTTCTAAGGAGCAGTGGTGGAATGACAATTTGTCGTCTTTATAAATAGCAAAAGTTTTTGGGTTACCGTTTCATCTTTAGACAGAGATCTAGTTAGTAGTTTTCCTAGTTCTGTTTATAAGAGGACTCGTCTGAATTGCTACATCATGTGTATAGAGTTTCAAAACTTACAACATATGTCTTGAAGTACATAGATAAATTACAAAGTTGTATAATAACACAACATGTTGCGGTAATATAAATAGACGAGTAGGATACACTGACTCGCTGTCGTAGCCTCTTAATATAGGTAATGATATTGCCCTTTGTCCAAAGTATTTGGCTCATGGATATTGTTAAGAAGGGTGTGGCATATTACATGGGCATACATTTGTTGGCCCTAAATACGTACACTCTGTCCCATGAGATAATATTTTATATTCTGCTGCAGTCAGGGTTGGATTGGAGGAAAAAACTGACCCGGACATTTGAAGAAAACGCCCCAATAACCCCACCTCCAACACAGGGAGGGACAGACAATAATGCACGAAATGCATGTATGGGCATGAGACAAGGATTTCTGTTGCTTTGGAAAATCCCACCGCTGGTACAATAGAAATAGAGTAATTATTTCAGGAAATTCACTCAAAGATACATATTTATTCGTAAGGTCAATAAAATATCATACAATTAGCGAAAGCCAATGTTTCATTTATCTAGGTCATTGAATCCCACACGCTGACACCATTGTAGCGAATTACATATTTTCTTAGTTTTGCTTCTAAAAACTTTTTAAAGACTCCGACTAAACTCCATTGGACCATAATGTAGCAATGATTCGTTTGGACTTATATTTCAGCCATTTATGATCATATGCAGCCTGCAGTGCAAGTTTGCCTTTTGTCTAAACCACATGCCTTTTGTCCACATGCCTGGCACATGCCTTTTGTCCAAACCACATGCCTTTTGTCCACATGCCTGGCACATGCCTTTTGTCCAACCGTCTTAAAGATACAATGGACAACCCTGAGCAATGACATGCATTAGTTACACTAGCGCTGCAGCGGAAAGTTATACACACTCTTTCTTAAGACAGAGTGTAGTACGTTTACAGTATGGACATAGATTTACCCTTAAAACCATAAGTGTCCTGGAGATATTGACAAAGCTTGTCATCCCTACATGTTTTTCTACAGATCTCAATAGATTTTTCGTAGATTTTTCGATCTTTTAGGACATAGTTTTTGTATCTATGCTTGCGTAGTTCAATCAAACCAAGCATCAGAGCTGATTGTCCAATGATGACGCCACTGGATAGCATATTATACAAAATGGCTTTTCGTTCAGCAATTAATTACGTCACGTCTGATTTAATTGTAAGTATGGATACCTACGTAAAGCAAAACAAAGGACGGCGTCTTAGACGTGGGTTTAACGTTAAATAACGTTAAGTTTAGAAGCGCAACTTGATTGTTATCGTCTTAATCGAGTTAACCTGGCGAGGAAAATCTGCAGGGAGCTTTCCGCGAGGGCCGCGACTCGCCGTGAAAATCACTACAAGGGAAATTAATGAAGGGGAATTATGACCCGACTGCAAATATGTCATGTTGCTTGGATAGCCGAGGAAAATCAAGGACTATGGCAAAGCCACCCTGGATCAAGCGTGTAGAAATTTTGATGGCATTCTTAATTAATAAAGTCTCGGGCCAACAAATTATGTGCAAGGAAGTGGCGTTTAACAAGTATCAATCAGATCCATTTTCTCCGTGACATTTCGCGGCATTCAATTTGCTCGCTTGTCCCCTTGCATCTCGGTCCGTCCCAAAATTTGCATCGTAGAAATAATATTATTGGAAAAACCCATTGGCGTTCGAATATATAATATTTTTTTAATGAAAAATTGACAGTCCGAAACACTAAGCACCTCAGGCAATTATTCAGACTTTAAAATAAAGTATGAGTCTTTTTTGTGTTATGATAAGGCTTGCTGAAAACTTAAAATATTACTGCCAAAAAGTAAATTTTGAAATTTTCGAAAGTGTTTCTTAAGTCTAAACGAGCCTAATTTTAACACAAAATTGATTCATACATTATTTGGAAGCCTGATAATTTACCTAGGGTGTCCCTATTTTGTTTTGGGATTTCACTAATAGTTTGTCTGTAAAAATAGTTAGTGGATATTCGAAGGCCTTAAGTTTGTTATATAATAATTTTGTACACCGAGCAGGTCAAGATAACATTGAATGCATCCGAACTTACATTAAGGGACAAAAGCTTCATCAGAGGACCAAGAAAGTCAAAATACGGATGCCTCCTCTGATTAATAAAGTCAACCCTAGCATTGTATCATGGTGTTCAACAAATGCCCGTGGGGTAACTCGAAGTAGCTGCACGGGGCCACAGCGGTTGTGACGGTGGGGGGGGGGGGGGGGATTGTTTTCAAAACACAATTTACATGTAGGCCTGCTGGATTTTCTCACAATTTACGATCTTACATTTCCTGCTAATCCCTTGGTCTTCGAATAACTACAAAAGATTTTGTAACAAACAAACTATTAATGACAGCCCAAAACAAAATAGCTGGAGCCCTTGACAGTTATAACGAGTTTCAAATAATGTAAGAATCACTTTCGTGTTATGATTAGGCTTGCTGAAAATTTATAAAAACATTCAAAACTACTACTACTACCTACTAACTGCTAACCAGCCAATGTTAAGTTTCAAAGCGTTTCTTACAACCAATGGAGTTAACTGTGGTTAACTTTGGTTCTGAAACTTTTCACATATCTTAAGCAACACATGAATCCGTTTGCAAAATGCACTCGGCCTTTAGGGTTGAAATCAGAGTAGCATTTTCAAGAAGATGGTCAAAAATTTTCAGGAAGCTATCAGATCTTTGACCCGTTGGGTGATGAATGTTGAACCCCTTTTTTACGGCCGTTTTTACCAGTTTGAGTTGAATTTGATTTGGAATGATAATCAACATCCAATATCATGTATTTGAGTTTGTTTCTATGAGTTTGGATTGTAAAATAAGTAAAACATTAATTGTTTCGATATTCGCGGAGAGTAAACGACAGCTATAAAGAAAATGTTGTAAGTTTCCGTTACAGAGAGGGAAAGAGATTGAGGGGGAAACGTAGAAGAATGGATTGAGATACAATATTGGTTCGCTAATGGAGGAAAGTTGGCAAAGAGAAAATTGAATTAAATCATGGAGATGTTATAATCTTAGTGGATGGATTGCAAATTATATACAACTATACAGAATGTTTGTCATGGAATGCGTGTTATTAAAATTGTACTCTTTGTTTCAAACAAAGCCGTTGATATGAATTCAAGCACATTCCATCCTCTAGCGAATATCTGGCTAACATTATGAAACCTGATCACGGAAAAAATGGAAAAACAAATTAGCATGTCCAAAGCTTATATTATCAAAACTAGGAATTTCGTTTTTTTAATCTAACGGCATCCAGGAATGACACACTCCATCAAAACCCACCTGTCCGGACAGAAAACAAACGCCATTATATCACATCAGCTTAGCGTGAGTCGTAAATGCAGCACATGCCTAATGATGTCAAGCTCGATTTTCCACTGAAACAGAATTAGGGCCGGTGAAAGCATGCGGGAGTGGATGATATAATTAGTCCGCTAATTTTAGTGATTGATTGAGTGGGTTGTTGATATGGTCACCATTGGCTTTGCGACAGTTCGACAGGAGAAGTGATAATTCCATCATTTATTTGTAATGTACCAGAGTGTTTTATGATATCATACTACATAATTTACAACCACATTTTCATGTTAGTGGACGTTTATTATTTATTAATAAGTTGTCAACTGCATCATTAAAATCAACAAGCTTTTTTATTTTCAATCACGCTGTATTCCACACTGAAGTTTGAAATGAGGGTATGTGCTCAAATTGATTGGGTATCAGTATGACATTTTTCTCGCTAATTGAGTTGATTAAAGAGCTAACAAATCACTATCAATTCCATTTAGTGCAAATAACGAGTTAAATTCCAATGATCACCACGTGTAAGCAAGGGAATCGCTTTTCCGGCATGCTGGCTGCTATATATATATTATTATTGTGTTACATTGTATATTTTTCAATGTAAAAAACACATCCCATGATCGTTAACACATAAAAACGGTTAAAAACAGGCTAGGGAAATTGTTTTCTCACTCACATAATATTTACAAATACAATCACTCTAATTTTTAATCTTATTTAAATTACGAAAGCTCGTAATTGGCTATTCATTTTATTATTATGTACACAAATTAGCCTCCCAAAAGTGTTGTCCATTCCGGGATTTGAACCCGGGTCCCCAACTTTCGCGGCTGGTGCTCTAGCCGCTGAGCTAAATGGCCATTAAATTTGAAGTTGTTAAATTAAATTTGAATTTAAATTTAAATTTAATATTGAATTTAATATTTAAATTTGAATTTGAAGCGAAAGTTGGGGACCCGGGTTCAAATCCCGGAATGGACAACACTTTTGGGAGGCTAATTTGTGTACATAATAATAAAATGAATAGCCAATTACGAGCTTTCGTAATTTAAATAAGATTAAAAAGAGAATTCAACGCATCCAACGTTAATTTGGAGTTACTCGAGGTTGAATGTAAAATGTGGTTGCAGTATAGCATCACGCGGTACCAGAGCCACTATGAGTATTCGTAGACTCTGGACCATACCCCCCTGGGGACATTCAATTCTCACCCTGTATGCAAATTACTTCTCCCAAATTTAATGGCCATTTAGCTCAGCGGCTAGAGCACCAGCCGCGAAAGTTGGGGACCCGGGTTCAAATCCCGGAATGGACAACACTTTTGGGAGGCTAATTTGTGTACATAATAATAAAATGAATAGCCAATTACGAGCTTTCGTAATTTAAATAAGAATAAAAAGAGAATTCAACGCATCCAACGTTAATTTGGAGTTACTCGAGGTTGAATGTAAAATGTGGTTGCAGTATAGCATCACGCGGTACCAGAGCCACTATGAGTATTCGTAGACTCTGGACCATACCCCCCTGGGGACATTCAATTCTCACCCTGTATGCAAATTACTTCTCCCAAATTTAATGGCCATTTAGCTCAGCGGCTAGAGCACCAGCCGCGAAAGTTGGGGACCCGGGTTCAAATCCCGGAATGGACAACACTTTTGGGAGGCTAATTTGTGTACATAATAATAAAACAATCACTCTAACTTGAGAATTCTAGTGTATTATAAATCATCGGCTAAATCGGTGATTATTAGCAACTGCTGATTGACCGTTGACCCATAGGGGCAGCCAGTAAGGGAACATCTAGGCTAAAGGGGTGGGAGGCGGTCAACCTCCCGCAACCCCACGGCCCCCTTTCATTTTTAAGTTCCACAAAACATAGCTTCTTCATGTTATTGATAATTGTCATTGTTCTGTAATTCTGTGTAAGATGCGGAGAAGGTAAATACAAATTGGAAGGATGAATACATACAATAACAACATAGGAAATGAGACCAGGGATTTCATTTTTTACTTGAACTGGTAGGAAACTTGACAGTTTCTTACCGAAAATGATTGTCAATTGAAGAATCACAATCAAAAGACGGCACAGGCTGAGAAAATAATAAATTACCTCATGAGAATCGCAAGAGTGTTTTATATAATTTGTGATGGTCATTAAAAACGGCTCAAATGGCGAGTTGTGAATGCGTTTGTACCTAACCAGTACAATTAAGCTACACCCAGCCCGCGCCTCTAGAGTTCCAGCCAATAGCAGCCAGTTTCGGCCAAAACTGCAAACTCCTGTCGTATTACCAATGCTAAAGTTATTGCAGGTTTGTTTCTCGCATCCCGCACCGGCGTCCCGAGCTACTTCTCTGGTATAAGAAACACTGTCTATACACAGAAGTAGCACAAAAACGTTCAGCGAACGTTATTTCGAACGTTCGGTGGACGTCGGAAAGCTAACGGGGGATAACTTGCGTTCAACGTTCACATTCCCCAAATTTTCGATTAGGTTCTATCCTAGCGTTAAACGCAAGTTATTCCTCGTTAGCTTTTCTTAATCGTAATCTTTCAATTAATTTTACCACATCACAATCGTTAATCGTTATCATTCAATCAATTTTACCACATCACAATCCAATTACATGTATTTTTTTATTTTTAATGAATCAAAAAGTGATAGGCTACGAATGTTATATCAAATCTTCGCCGAATGCCAACATCGAGGAGAGGTCCAGATCGGTATTCAAATGCATATTGCTGAGAAGCTGATGGGATTACCGCTTAATAGCAGCGAATTGGCCAAGAGTGATTCAATCACGGGCGACGTATTACATAGTTGACAAGCCAGATGCTGTCACACGCGATGACATTGAATCTGCCACTTAGGCTTTGGCGATATGACGTGACCTGAAAGTGATCGGATTGAATCTTCAATGTCAGTACCCGACGGTAACAACCTTAATATTAAGAGGCTAGACTACCTCGCTGCCAGATGCGAGCAGCTGCGAGATAGCGCGAATGCAGTCTCACGAGTATGCGCTTTTTTACTAAACCGTAAGAGATAAACTATTGAAGTAAGCGAGAAAGTTGTAGATAAAGAATCAATCTGTGTCGGTAACGGACCCTATCTCACTTTTAATCTCCTTAATCTCTTAATCGATCCGCGAAAAAGCGCAAAAAAGAGCATAGTACAACATTTTTAGAAGCGGTTTCGGCCATTTAAGACCCAAAAAATGGAAAAACGGGTCCGTTACCGACACAGATTGATTCTTTATCTACAACTTCCTCGCGTACTTCAATAGTTTATCTCTCACGGTTTAGTAAAAAAGCGCATACTCGTGAGACTCTGCATTCGCGCTATCTCGCAGCTGCTCGCATCTGGAAGCGAGGTAGTCTGTCCTCTTAAGTATTAATAATATTATACAGATTTGGCATCTAAATGCCCAAGTGTCATGTAGAAGTTAATTTGAAACTTAAAAAGGAACCAAAAATATCCCTGAACGATTTTGCGGAAATACAAAATAACTCCGAGGTTTTAAGTTTGCATTGGCTTTCCACCGTTTCCATCTATAGTTTTAATCTTTTTTCTACTATGGCTCATTCGATCTTGGTTGCAATGCAATCAAGAATGAAACTTTCTTGTTCTTTTCTAATACTTGACTTTTCTATGTCCTGACATTCAATAGTAGGTATGTGCGTGGAAAATATCCTGGCTATCCTGGAAAAGATGTGATAGTAAAGATGATCCAAATTATTACTCAAGGGGACAGATCAGTTCGCCAGAAAATGACTTTCAGACCAAAAGTTGCCGAGTTCTCAAGATCCCGCCGTCGAAGTTATAATTTCAATACATCAGTATGCTGTAGACAAAATACGTAAATAAGGGTGCCCATGGCCCTTTTTTCGTAAATTTGCCCCTGGAATGCTGGAACACACTCAGAAACTCTTTATTGTTTGCCCTTTCAGAACAATTGTATAAGAAAGTACAAAAAATTTTTAGAAAAAGGGCCGGGCACCCATTTGTACGAATTTTACTATTATTACTTACTCGAATATTGGAATGATAGCTTTAACGGTGTGGCCTTGAGAACTCGGCTACTTTTGGTCTGTTCCGAGAAAAAAAGTGCTCATTGTGCGATTTTGGCCACCCTGCAAATAATTTA